>JADNRY010000007.1:0-600000 GCA_015501585.1 Rhodocollybia butyracea
TCAACCAGATAAAATCATGGCTACTGAAGCTTCTACGAAATTGCTGAGGGGAATAATTACCGTATCTATACAATGGTTCATCGGCATTTTGTCGATAAGTATATTTGATTTTGTGCTTAGAGCTTTATGCAACCTGCCTGAGCAGTGGCTTGCCAACACGAAAATTCATGATAGTACACTGAGATTGGATCTGAAATTTCTTGAGCAGGAGAGGAAGAAATATGCCAATAAGGGTTGCACTCAGAGATAGTTTGGGTTAAGTCACGCTAGTTAAGCCATGGGGTCAGTTTATGAGGAATGGCTGAGTGCAGTGCTACAACCCCATTCCCTGCTGAGAATATGGCCCTTTCTCAAGAGCGTTGTTGTAACAGGAGCTGAACAAGGATTATGTTTTGACTTGACCTGACTCGGACTAGTCCTTTCGTTTCAGATGATTCTGACCCCCGCAAAGGAAGAACTGTTGGCGTCTTGCCGAGATATTACTTGAATAATTCTGTCATTAAAAGTTGGGTTGATGAAATCTTGCTCATTCCATCGCCTGCTGTTGACTGGTACAAGTTTACTAGGCCCGAGATTTTTCCAGTAGTTTTCTATACTTAAAGCATCGTCAGGTGGCAATTCCGGATCTCTGTAGATTAAGCAACTTTCCCGAGCCACTGGTTTGAGTACCGAAAGTACAAGTTGCAGCTTGCACAGCCGTTTTTCTCCGAGCCTCGAAAGCGCTGGTCCTTGAAGCTGTAGATTGAGATTTCTTCCATGATATGGTTTTAACACAATGAATGTGCCTCGTATTCATGTACACAAACCAAAGAAGCTACGCGTTCAGAGTTCACATACTTAGTCAGTGGAATAGAGGCTAGTACATGTTTAGACTCACTGGAATATATATCTACAGCAACGCACTGGCAGTTAAAGACTTGATATCATCGTACTTGAACCGAGGGCTTGAGTAGATACTTGAGTCGAAGGGTAGCCGCAGTAAACACATTGCTTCTCCCAATAGCAGAATTTAGGCGCAAAAGGACGGCAGAATAACCCAAAAAGGAGGAGGGAGACTTTTTTTAACCTGGGTGGGAGGTGAGAATCAACCGCTCAGAGAATACGTGAGCCAAGATTTTCCGCAGGAGCTCGGAGGGAGAGGGAGCCTCGATCTTCGAACAAAACTAAAGTCAAGTAACTTTAGCGCAATATACTCGTCCCTTTGTTCCTAGACGCTGAGATCTTCGTCAATTCGAGATGCTAGTCTGAAATTTTTTTCGGGGGTCAAACAAGACCTCGGGAAGGGATCACGTGGAGGTCACCTGTAAGGCCAAAAAAAATTGGCGAAAGAGCTCATTTATCAAGGGTTTTGCGGGAGAACGAGGCGTTCTATGAGAGGCGTTGCATTTAAACTATTACCTAGAGTCAGATTCGAGCTCATTTGAGCCCTAGAGAACAGTAACGATACAGAACGATATGAAAGTGCAACGAAAGTAAGGTCATGCTTTTCTTCCTAATTAGGCTGTAGGTCACGCTCTTCTTCCTAATTAGGAAGAAAAGCGTGATCTTAGTTGAGGTCCTATGTACACGGCGTGAAAACTAGCAGACTCTAACTATACCTCGACTTGTTAGTGTCAAGAGGTTTTAGAGTCTGCCTTCGGGAGACAATCGAGATGCAGTTTCAAGAGTTTTTAAGGTCAGATTCTAGTAGGCGCACTTTTCTCCCAAGGTGTGAAACGGCAAGCTCCACATAGATATTTAACGGTCAATAAATCTTGAAC
This sequence comes from Rhodocollybia butyracea, assembly GCA_015501585.1. Taxonomy (NCBI): domain Eukaryota; kingdom Fungi; phylum Basidiomycota; class Agaricomycetes; order Agaricales; family Omphalotaceae; genus Rhodocollybia; species Rhodocollybia butyracea. Next base: position 1,761 of record JADNRY010000007.1, read on the forward strand.
CAAACTTTACAGTTACGGCTGTGGTTACAGCCTGGTACATTGCGATCTTACAGTCTTTGAGCTCGTTGGAGTCATAATGATCAAGAAGGGGCTTTGACCCGTGGGACTTCAAACAAAGAAGGCTATGGCAGCTTTGACTCGCTATCTCTTCTACCTACTCATACTTTGCTGTGCCATCTTACTATAAATCGCTCAAGGACGTCAAGATGCAGAATTAAATTCCCACAGTTTATCGAGCAGAGTATTTCGTTCATACATGTTAGTGGATCGTCCACGTCGCATTTTGCTCTAAACAGTTTCTTTCAGTACCACCATGATCCCTCGAATATACGACTGAACCTCATATCTTTTCTTCGCAAAGAATCAGACCTCTCATACAACACATAACGATGTTCGGCGAGGACGAATCGGAAAGCCCTCGAGTCCCTAGCCCATGGGACGAGCTTATTTCACTGCCACCCTCTCCTTACTCTCGAAACTCTCCTTCCCCAGACCCCTATGGTGGTCTCCAGGCGCTTCCTACGCTCCCGCCAGAGTCAGACAGTGGATCTATCGAATACAAACTGCATCTTCTTCACCCTCCTGACTCTCCTCGCTTTACCCGTTTGGTAACTCAGTTGAAATGGAGACTCCTCGAAGGTGGCGGTCAGGCATTCTACGAACTCGGCGTTGCCGATAGTGGAGTGCTAATAGGTCTAAACAGAACAGAAATGGACGAAACTTTGCACGTATTGTCCCGGATGGCGGAACAGTTGACGGCAAAAGTCGTTGTGGTTAAAGAGATCGAGGTTGTGGAAAAACTGGAGATTTCCATCTCCTCTGTTTTCAAACCTCGTCCTACTGCTAGCTGGAGAAATAGCTTGACCGATTCCAACTCGAAAGATTCGAAAAAGAGAGAGAAGACGTACAAAACCAAACTGAAACAACAGTCCGGTTCGACTACTGTTACAGACGCCCCAGTATCTTCCGCTCAATATCCCAAATCGTGCGGCGGGAAAACTCACAGCAACCATCCTACTCATTCTATCCATACAAGCCATAGATCTAGCAGGAGGCGAAATGAAGGCCGTAGGCAAGCTCGGGACCGACGCCGTGCGGAAAGAACCGAGAAGCGCAACTTGGCGTTAGTGGAAGCAATGGAGATGGACGGCACCGCGAAAACCCTCGTATCTGCTTTTGAGGCTTTACATGTTGCTGTGGACGAGCCTTGTGAGCTTCCTGGGTTGAAAATTCCCTCCAACGACGACTCTGTCATCCCTCCCATCTCTACCACTATCACAACGACGATAACATCTGGACCAGGAGATCTCGCATTTGAAGGTTCTTCCCGTCCTATCGCCGCAGGCTCCCTTACGTCTATCTTGAACCCGGACTTAACATTGGAAGCGGACGGGAATCTGCGAGATGGGCGGAGTAGGAACTGCACGACGGGAAATGAAGGTGTCGAGTGTATCGATGATATCGATCATTCCGACCACAAGCGATTCATAGTGGAAGCTCTCGTCATCCGGGAGCTGTCTTCTGAGGAGGCGTTCCTTGATTTTGGTTTTATGGACGGAAAAGCAGAAGGAGAGGGCGACGGGTACCGTTAAAGGTAATATAGGACTTTGCTGTATTGATTTTTTTTCAAGATTTGATAACCTACCACCCACTCTTTACTTATTTGTACCCTGTAGATTTGTCCACGGTACTTCTGGCGGTGTTTCGAATACCATGTATATATGTATAATCTTTCATCGGTGAGGATCCTTTGTATGTAGGTTGTAGCTGTAGTGTTTTTTTACATTTTTATTCTTATCGTAATCCCCTTTCTTTTTCTATCCTAATCTACTTTCTTGCGTTCTACATCCAGAGGCCACTCATTGGCAATCAAAGTCACTGGACACCTTGAAGAGAACATGACAACCCGTTCTGCTGGTAGTGCTCCTATCATCTGGCGCTCTCAATACATGACGACCGAAGGTAGTTATACAGAATCCGCTACACTTGCCCCTTAACCGTCAACAGTTTGCGGTCGCTTCTTTCTTGAAGAGTATCCGTAGACTTAATAATTTGTGACGTCGTAGTGCAAATTAATATAAGTCTAGAGGTATCCTTTCCGATGGTATTCCTTCCAGTTTTCCAGTGTTTTTGCGCTCTTTCAAACTGCTCTTATCGGTAACTCTGGTGCTGCTCTATATATACCTCTCTTGAGTGAATGTTAGGGTACCGCAAAAGCAGTGGAAGGCCGCTCAAATGCTCCAACTTAAGCCCCGGCACAGAAACTCTTTACGACGAGCAATTCTTTTCGGTACGGAGGCTCTACTATAGTAGTAAGTTGCAACTTTGGTCACTTGCAGAACCAGGGCTTTAGGCATGATATTCGAAGGCTTGCAAATATAATTTGAGGTCAAAGCGTGCGTTATCAGACAAATCTGGAATTGATGCCGCGGAGCTAGAATCGGCGGGGATTCACTGATTAACGTACGCGCGAGTCATTACCGAAAACGAGTTGATTTATAATACATCAAGATTTCTTCAAATTTACACAGCATCTCTAATCGCCCACGTACCAAAATCCCGCACCAGTAAACCCATCGTGTCCCGTCTCCAGGCTAACCCTGCTGCCCGTTTATGTGCTTCCAACAAAGCACCCTTTGCAAGATCATAGTCCGCCTTGAGCTGCTCTATCAGCATAGTGTGATCGCGGTGTCGGCTACTAGTACTACGTCTGCTGTGACGTCCATCCTCCACGCTGTGTTCAGCAGATTGTATCTGCGCCATTGCCTCACGTTCACTCTGGAGCTGGATCTGTAGCTGTTTAGCATGAGCATGAGCGAGCCGAAGCCGTAGGTAGGCATTCAATCTCTGTGTTACAACAGGGTCAGTACATAATAAGCGAGAATACCTAGAAATTTGCACTCACTTCAAACCGATTGATCCACTGGTCAAACGCATCCTGCCATCCCAAAAGTCTCTCGGTAAATGTCGCTTTGTGTATTTTTCGAGGCCGGTTGATGTGGTCGAAAAAGGTTCTCATCCGTCTATAGTGAAATGAGTTTTTGGAATTGCGGAGAATCGTGAACAGCACTCACGTCGTGAATCTGCGCAGCTTCCTTTCAAACGCTTCATGAAATTCTCGACATATGTCCGATCCTCTTTCACCTTCGGGTAGCTCCTGTTGCTCTTCTTCATCTGGACAAGCGCATCCCGGCCGCAGAGTAATACAGCTCCAGAGATGCCGTAAGGTGGTCTCCATTGATGCAGAAGCCTCCTCCTCTCGTCCTAATCGCAGTCTAGCCAATCTACCACTGGAAGACACTTGAGGAGTCTGCTCAAGTATGTCAAGGAACATGTGGTGGTTGAGACCGGCCAATGACTCACCGGAATCAATCGAACGACAATTTCTATACAGCTTTCCATGATAGGACGAAGCTCCTCCATTAGAGCTCTTGCAGACTCATCGTAGGTGTGATAATGGGGAGCCACCAATTCCAAATCAGGGTCCAATTCCGAATCTGAATCCGGCTCAGAAGTGACACTTGGAAGTCTTGGCTTGAAAAAAGCCCTACATAGCGAATGGGGTTAGCATAATCTCAACCCAATGAAACAAGACATACCAGGCGGCTCTGACTTTTTGCGAACCCCATAAGGGAACGCGAGCGAAAAAGGGGTGCCTCTACTGGAGGAGGGGTAGTACTACTAGCTCGAGATGGGACTCCTGGACCAAAGTCCACACCGGAGTCATGTAGATCCTCGACAGGAACACCAATGGTTTCTTGAAGAGGCCTAGCCATAGGAACAGGCAGAGAATTTGAAGGATTGGGAATAAGAATTGGTGGAGGGCTTTCGCTCATCACAGGAGGTGGAGACGAAGTACCAGGACCAGAGAAAGGAGATTGGAAAGACATGTAGTTCGTGGAAGGCATCGGGTAATAGGCGGGCTGAGCGCTTGTAGAAGCAAAAGCGTTAGGATTCTGGTTCGTCTGCATTCTTGAGCTTGAAGGATCAACTTTCGGCAGTTGATAGGTGTTAACATACGGAGAAGTTCCTGCCGTGCTACTGGAGCCAGAGGATGAAGAGCTCGCGGTTGTTGTGCTTCGAGCACGTGGAGGGTTTCGTGTTCTGTAGGCCGGAGGATTTGTATTATCATCACCTCCATTATAGCGAGGAGTAAACTCGTCCATCGTTGTTGTCGTGGTTGGAGTTCAAGAACGTGATGAACTTTTACGTTACTTCGCATCAATTCGTGTGATATGTACCTTGACGCGATTCAAGGACGCGAATATTTAAACCCCAGATATACAGCTATAGACAAAATGCTAGTGAAAAATATAGGACTCAGTCTAAAGTCAAGACGTGATTTTCCATTGACAAGGAAGTTCTTTCGGATTTTCGCTATATCCTCCCCATTCAAGTTCAAGTGAGTTTTAAAGTATCCTTCGGCTCCGTCGTACTTCGTTTGAATCAATTGCAGAACTGCAGTCATAGTTTCGGGCCTGCAGGAACCAGTTTCAGACTGACGGTCCTTATCGCACAGTATATATTTGACGTACTTTGATGACCCCATATTCTGCATTCCTTTCCAGTTTTCCCTATAGACGGCCACCTTCTCCATTTTGCGAGTAAGCATAGGTAAGGCGGGCTCAAGCCCGATCGTTGTAAGAGCGTATTCGTCCACGATATGTCGGTCCTCCACGCCCAGAATCTACATATCTATGATGCGGTTGCGATGCGGGAAGGGAAGGTTATAAACGCACCAACAAGAGAAGAGTAGTAAATATTCCCGTCCTATCCTTCCCGGCTGGCGATTTTTGAATTGAGCAATGAAGAAACTCATACAAGATTGACGGGCGCACCAGTGCAATGTACAAGACAGGGTTCTTCCGGGTGGTCCCTCAAATGTAAGAACACCGTCTTGAATGCATCTTTCCCCGTTTCCAGAATCTCTTCGTAGAGCGATAAAAATGCCTGGATAAAGTGTCAGAAATCTCGAATGTGTCCCATCAATGATTAGTCGTTCACTTCAAGTTCGTTCTCCTCCCAATGTTTCAGCCTACATGCCCCGTGAGCTCAAGCAACGTAGTTGGGAATATACTACTCACCGCATAGCTACGCTAACAGGATCGAAGGCCCTCTGTATTCCAGCAGGCGTGCGAATCATCTTGACACCTTCTATCGGAGGCGTCGAAGAGTCGAAATCTTTGATTTCAGCATCCGCCCGAAAATCAAAAACAATATGGACCCCTAGCTCCGAGAATTGCTTCCTGCCTCTCTCAGTGATACTGGAAACATCCCCGGAGCGGTATATGATGTTGGGTTTAACAGCGCGGCCAGCTGTAGTGGTATATCTTCCTACTGATCGAATGTTAACAACACCTTCAACGTCGACGAAAGGAGGACAAGGAAGAGGATGTTGCATAGTACTGGTAGTCATGGAGGGGGAAATGATACACCAAGTGCGGATGAGACGGTATTTATATTTTATCGAAACAATATAAAAACAATAAGTTGATCTTCTGTTGATCTCCAGATGCCCATATGAACCTGAACGTGCGCCACGTCATGGTCAAGGCCAAAGCTGGGTATAGCGTCGATCCTTGCGATACAAAATGATCTGTCGTAATATCCTGAAATCCTTTAAGCTCTAGCGTTCGAGGTGAGAAGATAAGAATAACGGGGACATAGCGGGGACAAGACGCAGACCCCAAAAGGAGCAATATGTACGGTAACTAGCGGAAAGATGGTGGCCCTGCAGCGACATCTGAATATCATGCTCTTGGCTATGTCGATTGCCTCAGCTAAGTGTAATTCTAGGCGAATGTTTCCTAATTCCCGAAATAAACAATAATACGAATGAGACAGCAGTGCCTTGATCTATGAATCACGTCGCTCTTTGCTTCCCCTTCGACTTCGATTCTAAAACATTGACAAGTTTCTCGATCATTTTCCCCTGGGCTTCTACAGTTGTACGTAGATCTGATATCTGCCTGCTCAACTCCGACTGATTTTGAGCGAGTTTAAGATTTGAAAGGTCTTTGTTGGAGCGGATAGGCGCACGGACTGGTGCACTACGTACCCCGATGGGAGAATCCAAATCATGGTCGCTTTCGTGTTGTTGCTGTAGATGGTGTAAGAAGAGGAACACAGAAGGTTAGAGGTTAGAGCAGACCTGAGACGTCATTTTTTCCCAAACTATACTGAACTCTCGTCCAAGCACAAAACTTGGTAACGCAATAAGCAGGAGACCAAATACTAGGAGTGGAAGAGTGACCAAGCGGCCTAGAAAGGAACGGGGAGTGATTTCTCCGTACCCAACCGTCGTGATAGCTGCGTAGATTAAATATCTTTTATGGTAGCACCGTACACAGCGGACACTTACTGACGAGCACAAACCTGTTCATGATATCAATAAGGTGATAGCCTAGCCTCTGAAACAACACAACTCACCAAGCTGCGGCGGGAATTGACTGACAGATAAATGAGTAAAAAAGTGATGACAAGGAAATGTCCACGTACTGCAAATTGAGTGGGATCGCCATCAGTGTTTATGAAAGTTTCCAGTGTAGTGTCCCAGGTACCCCGCTCGGCAAAGTACCTAAGTTGGCGTTAGCTCATGCGAAAGAACGGAAATAGTTAGACGCACAGAAGAGTGCTGAATATAGTTAAGACCATGACTACGAAGAATGATATAGCTAAGAGCGCATGCTGTGATCTTCGGACTGAAAGATACATGACTTCGATGGTGCTTAGAGTACGAATGAGTGACAATCGTACAAGCACAGTGAGGATCTCACAGCAGGATAGTATGATTATATCTGAAAGGTCGGAATACCCGAAGTAACCTAAACATTCGGAGGATAGAGAATCGGAAGAATACGGCCTGAAGCACGGATCGTTAGCCCAAGCGTCGATGATTGAATAGACGAAACGGACTGTATCTTGGTGCATTATGACCTCGATATAATAAGGAAGAACTGAGAGCAAATCTATTACGCCGTAGAACGCTGACAAGACCGTAAGTAACGCGAAATCATAAAGGATATCGTAACACACATATAACCCATTTCAGCAAGCTTGACCATGATGAGCTCCAGGCCGCACACCGAGCCAAATACTCTACTGTGAATAACACCACCAAGGTAGTCTCGAAGCCAAACCAAATTTGAGGACTGATGGAATGAAATGCGGGTACGGTTTCCAGAACGGTGACTACGGCGGAAACCAGAATAAAAAATGTCATGAGGAAGTGGATAAGAAAGGCGCCAGTGGAAGAGTTGGGCAGCTCAAGGAGAGCATAGAGATCGCGTTTCCAAAGCGGGTGTATGTTGTCAAACTCTAACTGATCATTGTTCTCGTTATGAGCAAACAGCTCGGTGATTTCATGAGGTGGTGGAGATAGCCGTGAATCTTCTGTGAAGAACAGTGAATGATTCGGTAGGTGCGTTCTTAATCGAGGTAATTCAATGCTCGCAGGCATCGAAAATGGTGGTGACAAGCAGAGCGGCAGGGCGCCGGCAGATACGATCACATGATTTGCCGGTATTATGGGCGGCCCAGCCAGGACGAAGAATACATGAGAATACTGAGCACTCGTTTGCAAGGCGAAGGCTATTCGCTCAACAAGACAATACATATTTTGCTAGCCTTTCGAGTGATTTATCTCTATGTTATTATCTTCTAGGGACGATAGAACGCTCGTTCATATTGATTTGCGGCTTTCACGCGAATGCCTAGCTGTTCAGCAGCCTCCAAAGCCCAATGAGGATTACGCATCAATGCTCTAGCAAGGAAGATAACGTCGGCTTTGCCTTCTTGAAGATATGACTCTGCCAATTTGGGATCCTTAATCATACCTACGGTCCCTACAAGGAGCTCTGGGTTGGCTTTCTTGACCGCATCCGCAAATGGAACCTATAAGATCGGTTTGTTGTGTTACTTTGCTTTTTAGAACTGGAACACTTACATGATACCCCGGACCGACAGTGATCTTCTGGCTCGACCAGTTTCCTCCAGAACTGCAATCAACTAGGTCTACTCCCAGTTTGTACAACTCGGAAGCGTATATCTTGCTTTGCTCGATACCAAACTGCTTCCAAATCCCGTCCTCTTGCTCTGGTCCGTTCGCCCAATCAGTAGCACTTATCCTCACAAATAACGGTTTGGTCCAAGCAGTACGGCAGCGTGATACGACTCGCAAAGGCCAACGAAGGCGATTCTCGAGAGATTGACCTCCGAATTCATCAGCGCGGACATTGGAGAGAGGCGAAACGAACGAATTTAGCAAGTATCCGTGGGCGCTATGACAAGATCAGCCTGTTGACCAACACCACGCGAAAAAATCATTCTTACCCATGTAGTTCAATAAAATCAACTGTGATAGTATCAGTGATCTGAGAATGGCAGGTTAGGAGGAGAGTAACATACATCCGATTTCTTCACAACTAGACCGTCACATGGAGCGTTAGTGGACGAAGAACTACAGGCGAGAGAGCACTCGCACCGTTTAATCGATGCGAGAAACGCTTCTTCGATTTCGACCAGTTGTTCTTTGGATAGCTCTTGGGGCTCTATATAATCTTTGGCCCATGCGATTGGACTAGGAGCAAACACTGTAGGCATTGAGCCACGGTCTTCTGCGAACCAAAAGCATACCTTGATCGGGCCAACCATTTTCCTCTTTCGACGCGCCACCGCGACCAGCTTTGTGATGAATCCAAGGTGCGAATGTAGAAGACTTTCTGCCTGCATGCGTCAGCTGCACTCCGATCTTGGTACCTTGGGCATGGGAAAAATTGACGATGCGCTTCAGTGGTTCCATTTGTGAATCTGTCCAAAGTCCCTATCGAATATAGTCAAGGCATATTCAGGTTTGAGGACGTATAAAACTCACGGCATCTTCGGGAGAAATCCTACCCTCCGCAACGACGCTGGTTGCCTCCATACATATCGCTCCGACACCACGAGCAGCCATGCCCTTGAGAATATAGTGAGAGAGTTGTATCAAGTTGTGAAGAAAACACTTACTCCTATGTGCACAAGATGCCAGTCGGTCGCGTGTCCATTATCGGAGCTATATTGGCACATCGGGGACTAGAAAAGAGGTATTGGTTCCACGTTATGTATGGCACTGGAGAATAAGCTTACAACAAAGATACGATTCTTGAAGGTAACATCTCTGATCTTAATGGGCGTGAAAAGGAGAGGAGTAGGCTGTTCTTCATCCTAAAAGGCGGTCAAGATATAAGATAAGGATGTTTCCGGCATATATCAAACGGACCTTTTTGAGAATCACAGTGCCAATTTCTGGGTCATTCTTCGGGAAATATCCCTTGACGCCGGGAGCAGCTTCGTTGATGAACTTCATGGAGGGAAGAGGTCAAGGGGGCTTCTCAACATCTTGCGCAATCGGCAAATATTATAGGCTAATTGCGGGCCAATGGTTTTGAAGCCTCTGATGATGTCATCTCTCACACTCGTTTCCCCAATGCCTTTACCATCTATCATTCTGAAAGAACTTGAAAAGATCGAATCAGATGCGGAATTCACCGGAAAGCTAGGTGGAAGAGTTCAGTCGTCGAACGGAAATGTCTACTTTGTGAAATTGGGGTCTTCGAGCGAAGCAGAACAGTACACAGGAGAGGCAGAATCCCTCAGGAAGATCAACTTCGGGGCACCAGGACTGGCCCCCAACGTTTTTGCATCAGGAACCTTTGAAGATGGAAAGCCATATTTCATCTCAGAATACAAAGATATAGGCTATCTCACCGACAAAGGCGCTGCAGTTCTCGGAAAGAGATTGGCTACAGAATTACATGCGTATAAAAGTGAAAGCGGCTTTGGATTCCAAGTGCCTACTTACTGCGGGGCCACGAGAATGAAGAACGGATGGTATGACAGTTGGGAAAAGTGTTACAGTGAGATGATTGGTGATTTACTGGAAAGGCTCAAAAAGAAAGGCAAGTATCAAGAACTCTGTACGAAGGGAGAGTCTGTTAGAAAAGAGTAAGTAGATGTGTAACCCTCATGAACTGAGAAGTTTTATTGATATCCTGAGGCAGAGTGATACCAAAACTGCTAGGTATACAAGATACCTCGGTTGAGAATTGCACTAACATCTTGTAGGTCCACTCAAATTCGAACCTGTGCTTCTTCATGGAGATCTTTGGGTGACGATTGGTTTTCAACAGCAGCGGTCTTGAATTGACCTTTATCGCAGAGCGGAAACGTCGGTATCGACAAAGCAACAGGAGAACCGGTAGTGTTCGATCCTTCATCGTTCTTCGGTCATAGTGAAGCAGAGTGAGTTTACGCAAGTGACAAGTCCAAGATCGTTTTATCGCTCACCGACTGCCAGTCTAGCAATTGCCAGAATTTTTAGTGGATTTTCCTCATCGTTCTTTGGCGAATACCACAAGCATCTTCCCAAGACTGAACCTGCTAGCCAGTTTGAGCTGCGTGGTCACCTATACGAGCTGTTCCATTATCTAAACCATACAGTTTTATTCGGGGTGAGTACGAGGCTGTTAGCCTTGTGAACTAGTTCTGAAACCAATGTTTAGGGGGGAGGATACGAGTCTAGCGCATTGCGAAAGATGGACATTTTGTTAATGGAGGTTCAATGAAGAATTGTAGTTGCTGTATGTGGTCTAAGTATACTTAGAACTTTGAAATTTTACACAGCCACCACGTGCTCAAAGCGTCGCTGATTAACGAACTGAGCGAGCCTCTCCCTCTTCCATTCACGACGCCGAGCCTTGATCGGTTTATTCCTTCACCGTTTGTTGCACTACAGCATCCAGAGCTACCTGGTTAATTTCAGAAAGGTGCTGCAGAAACTTGGGAAAGTTGGGAAGCTCATTGTATACTTCTTCGCATATTTGGCCTTGGACCATGAGTCAAGGTATCTACCATGTCTCTTTGCTTGAGAGTACTGAACCGAACGTTCCTTGAGAACTTGATGGAACGCAAGATCCATACGCTTTCGACGACGCCAACTTTGGGATGGAACCAGATGGCGAAGACGAAGACCAGTACGATATAACCCAGGAAGACTGTTGGACAGTCATCTCAAGTTTCTTTGAGCAAAAAGGTCTTGTCCGACAGCAGCTAGACTCGTTCGATGAATTTGTCCAGAATACAATGCAGGAGCTGGTTGATGAAAATGCAGACCTCATATTGGACCAGCAGGACCAGCACTCGGGGCGTGAAGGAGACATGACCAGGAGATACGAGATCAGATTTGGGCAAATCTATCTTTCTCGACCCACTGTCACTGAAGCCGACGGTTCCGTTGTCCCCGTCTTCCCTCAGGAAGCGCGTCTGCGAAATTTGACGTACTCTGCTCCTTTGTACATCGAGATGAAGAAAAAGGTCATGGTTGGGCGCGAAGACCCAGACGGTGGTCCTGGAGAAATGGCTTGGGAGACAGAAAATGATGGAGGACCAGATGACTCAACCAAGGTCTGGATTGGAAAGGTGCGGTTTCATGATTTCATACAATATCTACTTTTTATAACAAATAGCCAGGTCCCTATTATGCTCCGTTCCACTTTCTGCATTCTCCGTGGGCTTCAGGATCAAGACCTTTACGACTTGAACGAGTGTCCTTACGATTCCGGCGGCTACTTTATCATCAATGGCTCCGAAAAAGTGCTGATTGCCCAGGAGCGCATGGCTACAAACCATGTATACGTTTTTGCAAAGGCACAACCATCCCCCATTAATTTCTTGGCAGAGATTCGTAGTGCTGTTGAGAAGGGAGGAAAGACTATAAGTCAGTTTCAAGTGAAAATGTTCCACAGAGGTCAGGAGCGGTCGGTACGTTCTCTCTTGCGGATTGCTAGATTCCAGTCTAACTGTTTGCCTCAGATGGGTAACGTAATGAAGGCAACCATTCCATATATCAAAGTCGACATTCCCATTTGGGTCGTTTTCCGTGGTCTTGGTGTCATTTCCGACAGAGATATCCTTGAACATATCTGTTACGACATGCAGGACGCACAGATGCTTGAAATGCTAAAACCTTGTATTGACGAAGGTTTCGTCATCCAGGACCGTGAAGTCGCCCTAGATTTTATTGGCAACCGTGGTACGACTACCGGACTTTCACGAGAAAAACGTATACGCTACGCTCAGGAGATTTTGCAGAAGGAAATGCTTCCACATGTGTCCATGGCTGAGGGATCCGAGTCGAAGAAGGCGTATTTCTTTGGTTACATGATTCATCGACTTTTGCTCGCAGCACTGGAACGACGGGAACTTGATGACCGTGATCACTTTGGGAAGAAGAGGTTAGATTTGGCGGGTCCGCTGTTGGCTAACTTGTTCCGGATGTTGTTCCGAAAACTCACCAAGGACGTCTACCGCTACATGCAAAAGGTAAAGTTCACACTTTTGAATTTGTGAATCGCGCGGCTCTAATCTGTTTGCAGTGCGTCGAGACTCACAAAGAATTTAACCTTGCACTGGCGGTCAAACATCAAACCATTACCAACGGTCTCAAATACTCTCTCGCGACAGGAAACTGGGGCGATCAAAAGAAATCAATGTCATCCAAGGCTGGCGTATCTCAAGTGCTGAATCGTTATACCTACGCTTCGACGTTGTCCCATTTGCGTCGCTGTAATACGCCTCTAGGACGAGAAGGAAAAATAGCTAAACCGCGTCAGCTTCACAACACCCACTGGGGTATGGTGTGTCCCGCCGAAACACCCGAAGGGCAAGCTTGTGGTCTTGTCAAAAACTTGGCCCTTATGGCTTGTATCTCTGTTGGATCGTACTCTGCACCTGTCATCGAATTCTTGGAAGAGTGGGGCTTGGAGTCGTTGGAGGAGAATGCTCATTCGACCACACCCACCATGACAAAAGTCTTCGTCAATGGAGTCTGGATGGGCGTTCACCGTGAACCTGCGAACCTTGTCAAGACCATCAGAAAATTGAGGAGAAAAGATGACATTAGCCCGGAAGTTTCAGTAGTGCGGGATATCCGAGAGAGGGAGCTACGCCTCTATACCGATGCCGGACGTGTCTGTCGCCCACTGTTTATCGTCGAAAATCAGCAACTCGTCCTGCAGAAAAAACACGTTCGGTGGCTTCAGAATGGGCATAATGATGAGCAATCGGAGTTTAAATGGGAGCATCTGGTCAAGAATGGTATAATTGAGCTGCTAGATGCGGAGGAAGAGGAGACGGTGATGATTTCGATGACTCCGGAAGATCTAGAGAATTCGAGATTACAACAACAGGGTATAGATCCTCACGAAAACGATGGCGAGTTCGACCCCGCTGCTCGATTGAAATCAGGAATTACCGCTCATACCTGGACTCATTGCGAGATTCACCCCAGTATGATCTTGGGCATTTGCGCAAGTATCATTCCTTTCCCCGATCACAACCAGGTATGTATCTATATTCACTTGAAATGGGAATGTTCTCATTTTCCTACCAGTCGCCTCGTAACACTTACCAGTCGGCTATGGGTAAGCAAGCTATGGGAATTTTCCTTACCAACTTCCTCATCAGAATGGACACCATGGCGAACATTCTGTACTACCCTCAAAAGCCCCTTGCGACTACACGATCAATGGAGTATCTAAAGTTCCGAGAACTTCCTGCTGGACAGAATGCCATCGTCGCCATTCTGTGTTACAGTGGCTACAACCAGGAAGATTCTGTCATCATGAACCAGAGCTCCATCGACCGTGGATTATTCCGCAGTATCTATTACCGAAGTTACATGGACTTAGAGAAGAAGAGTGGTATCCAACAGCTCGAGGAGTTTGAGAAGCCGACGCGAGACAATACTCTGCGAATGAAACACGGCACGTACGACAAGCTCGAGGATGACGGTCTGATTGCACCTGGTACTGGTGTACTTGGGGAGGATATCATCATTGGAAAGACAGCTCCTATACCTCCCGACAGCGAAGAGCTTGGCCAACGTACGCGGACTCACACTCGTCGTGACGTGTCGACACCTCTTAAAAGCACAGAGAGTGGTATCGTCGATCAAGTGTTGATCACTACGAACTCTGAGGGACAGAAGTTTGTCAAGATTCGTGTTCGTTCCACTCGTATCCCTCAGATAGGAGACAAATTCGCCTCTCGTCACGGACAGAAGGGTACTATTGGTATCACCTACCGACAAGAGGATATGCCCTTTACAGCGGAGGGTATCGTACCAGATATCATTATCAACCCTCACGCTATCCCTTCTCGTATGACCATCGGACATTTGGTGGAGTGTCTGCTTTCGAAAGTCGCTACTCTCATCGGAAATGAGGGTGATGCCACTCCGTTTACTGACCTCACTGTCGAGTCCGTGTCGACCTTCCTTAGGGATAGAGGCTACCAGTCTCGAGGTTTGGAGGTAATGTTCCACGGACACACCGGAAGGAAGCTACAGGCACAGGTGTATCTTGGGCCAACATACTACCAGCGGCTCAAGCACATGGTAGATGACAAGATACATTCTCGTGCCAGAGGGCCTGTTCAAATTCTAACAAGGCAGCCGGTAGAGGGTCGTAGTAGAGACGGTGGTCTGCGTTTCGGAGAGATGGAGCGCGATTGTATGATCTCGCATGGTATTGCTGGTTTCCTCAAAGAGCGATTATTCGAGGCCAGTGATGCTTATCGGGTGCACGTCTGTGAAATGTACGTTCGCTTCTAACTTTTTTTGAGCAAATGCTTACCATTTTCTTTGCAGTTGTGGGCTAACGGCAATAGCAAATTTGAAGAAACAAAGTTTCGAGGTCAGTACTATCAAGGATTTCACATTCACGTTTTGACACCAGCGTCGTTAGTGCCGTGCATGTAAAAATAAGACAGCCGTTTCACAACTTTATATTCCCTACGCTGCGAAGCTGCTGTTCCAGGTGAGCGTTTGCCAGACAGCTTTCCAATTCTTGCTAACACTATCAAAGGAATTGCAAAGTATGAACATCGCTGCTCGATTGTACACAGTCTCCACTGGTCGTATACGGGACTGAAGCTCATGTATCACTGTTATCATCGTTGTCTACTCTATCCTGTGTACCTAAGCATAATGTTGAAGCATACATGGCACAGCGGTGCCCGCAAGGAATGTGATAACTTAGTGTAATTAGTTAGTTATGCATAGAAGAGGGAGAAGCGGAAATCGTCGCGTACCGGCTTATACATAAGTTAAAGAATAAAGACTTTTTAACCTTTCTCCTGCTTCAATGCAGTTGATCGTGATATTTATCACTTACAGTTCTTCTGCACTAGCAGATTCCATGTATCAAAATTATTGTACACCCTACGTTCCAGCCTTGTTCCAGTCTGCGCTAGCGATGTAGTCCTGGAACTTGGGATAAGTATACTTCCAGAATTTAGAATCCGGGGAAAGTGAGATTAATGTTGTATCCCAATATCCTTTCTACCCATACATTATAAGGTCAATAGACCCGTGCACTGGTTACAGTGTATGCCTGGAGTAAACTCGAAGAGTTCGACATCCGGCCCGCCAGCGCGTGGATAGTCAAAGCTGTTTATCGCTGCTTCCAAATCGGGCATTGTCTACTTCAACGATTATAATTTCTTTCGCATCACCGTAAACCACAACAATACTCTTTCTTGTACGCAGGTCTAGGAAGGTAATTTACTTGTGATGTATATACCTACTTACAAAACATATCTAGCTTCATAGCATGTTCTGTTGAGATATATATGCCAATATAAAGACAAGTACCCCATGCCAGAAAATCCGAGGCATTCTCAGTCCTCTTGACCAGGCCTGTTCACCCAGACAAAGGACTGGCTCTTGAGGTTATCCCTTACCACATTGCCAGTGCTAAGTTCATATTCGAACATCGACACAGCTGAAAGTACGAGTGGGATCAATAGAAGTATCTTAGTAAAAGATCAAGGTAAGACATACTGTATGTAGCACCAGCTTCGAAGAAAGGGAACTGTAAGACATAAGTCGCATTCACGAGGTCATAGTCGTAAATTCCGAGGACGGTGGTAGCATCCCAAGCTGAAGCACCCGTTTCACTGTAAATCAGATGCAAATTATTACAATATCATTGTGAGAGAAGAGAGGAGGGGGCACATACTCAACGGCAAGAAGATTGGAAGGGGTAGCTTGTCCGAGTGGTTGGCAGCCAATACCAAAGAGATTACTTCCTGACACGATAATGTCAGAGTACTCGAATGAGATATTCTGGCCTTTAAGAGAGTGTTAGGCCACCATAAGAGTATAAAATGAGAGTGTAAAGTACCATTAAATAGCGTTGGCAAGCTGTCTCTTGCAGTGAGGACAGGGGTTCCGGCTGCTCCAACCTGAGCAGCAGAGACGAGCAGGGCTGTCGAAGCAAAGATAGCAGTGTTGAACTTCATCACAATTTGTAGGAACTTTAAGGAAGGTTTGTTTTTCTTCTGCCGTCGCGGTGGATGATTTTATACCATCCAGGATATGGTTAAGTTGAAAAGACGGCTAAGAAGGTCCGTAAAGACCATGAGGTCGATGCCACAGTAGCCAGATTGCCGTATGCAAGAGCGTTCCAAATGTCAAAACAAAGGCATCTCCAATGTGCCTACCACGGGGGTACGTCGCCGTGTTGATGAAAATGAATATCCAACTCTGGAGAATCATTAAATCCAAAAAGCTTAACTGATGAGGGAGCGGTGATTGCCCATCGGTCAATATCAAAAAGCTTAGCCAACCATACTTCGACTCAAAGAGTTTGCCTTTTAGAAGAGTCGACTGTACAGAGCAGTTACATCCCCCAACATCTCACCTGTTTCCAGATCGTAACAGTGTGCTTGGCGTTTGAAACATATCGACGTGTGACTCTTCATTTCGGGAAGTACGACATTGCGCAGTAAGACCAAACCCTGCTTATTTCTCCATCGACTCGTTACATGTATTTCTCTTCGTCCATGTCATCCCAGGGCCATTGAGTCATGATCTCCTCCCGGTCCTCCTCCGACTCGGCCCCTGCAAACGCCGCCTCCTTTCTATCCTTCAAGAACACCACGGCAGAATCATAGTCCTCAGGCAGTACCCAGCCCTCCTCCCCAACGTCACACATGCTCTGCAAGAACTCGAATCCTCTTTCCGCTTGAGCCAGTTCTTCACTCTGCACCATTGTCTCGCGTAGGTCAACCGTGTTGAACTCGACGGACACGGCACGCCTCCACCTGTGAGCTTCTCCCACTTCTTTGCGGCTTGAATTAACGCAGTCTTCAGGTTGTGAGTCTCGCCCTCCCATGGGGTACCGGCTTCTTGGAAGAGACGGCCACGGAGCGCGTATAAGGGGTCTGTGAAGGCGGCGTAGTGGAGCTGGTTACACTCCTTCGTGCTGGTGACATAATGATAGTGGACGAGGTGACAACGGTAGAGATATTCCTCATGAACTCGCTCAGCTTCATTCAACTCGTCGAGATTCTATGGTGGAGAGGGCGGCGTCATATCATGCGAGACGCTATCATCATAGTTCTGGAGGCGTTGGGGACGCCGGCAACGATAAACATGGGCAGAATAGAGGCGTGCTGCCAGCCAATTAGGCCGATGACTTTGCAGTCGGAGTCAGGCGACCTTGACACGATGATGTTGTTATATTGGAGGTCTGGATGGCGCATGCAGAAACGACTGAGACTGAGGTCGCTGGGTACAAGTGATGATGTGATGCTGAGGTACCGCTCCAAGCTCTCGACGTGGTATGACGGCAATGGTGGGCCTCCTCTCACGCCGCAACGGCAAGATTGGTTGTCCAAACTGCGCCAGGTAAATGGAACAGCCGAGAACGACGTACACGGCCCTCGATTCACCTCGAGTTGTGCTCTTCTCCCGTACCACAGCGGCAACCTCACATCAGGACCGACACAGAAACGCTTGTCTTCTGGAGGTATACCCAACTCCTGGGCGACCTTTTCCAAGTCTTTGGTGAAAAATAGACTCCCACCAGCGGGGAACGACAGTGTCATTATTTTTGATTCGAGTTGAGTGAGTTGGCGTACGACGGAAATGACTTCCTGGTCGTCTAGACTTCGCCAAACCTCGCTGAGCTTAGAGCCTTGAACAAATTCCATCAGGATATACGCGGTTCCAGTGGCGTTGTCCGAGCCAGGCGAGTAACCGTAAATCTTGGGAACGGGCATCCCAAAGGAACGCAGGTACTCGATAGTGGCAGCTTCGCTGGCGACGGCGCAGTATTTGGGGACGGTCATGGGGTACGGGATACGTGCGACCTTCTGTGCACCGTCACGTAGAGCGATGATAAAAGTGCGATTGAAACCGCCCTCGGCAAGCTTTGAGATACTGACGACATCGGGGGGACTTTGATTTATGGATTCAGCTGCCAGTCGACATAGCTCGTCGACATTGAAAGTGAGCCTGCGTTCTTCGTGGCGAAGAACATCGTTGTAGCTAAAAGATAGAGAGTACGGGTCAGAGGTGTATATGAAACCTTACACCCAGCGTCCTGACGTGTAGTTGAAGAGATCGTTGCAAAGATCAGTCGCGGTAGACAATGAGCAACGTGGCAGCGAGAGCGTAGTGATAGAGACGGGTTTCCGTAATGAAGAGACTAACGATCGCGGGGAGGCTGGCACTTTGAGTAAGTTGAAAACAGGATTCGCCCTCCTAAGGCAGAACATGTCAACGGGAAAAACGTGATGAAGAGCTTCGTAGGATACTAGAAAGCGTATATTTCAGAGAATACATCCGGATTATACGGGTAGTGATGAGGTGCAAGTCCCAAGAGGAAGTTCAGGTGTATCTACTTACTTCCGGGCGGACCGACCAAAAAATCAGAAGGGATTATGCAAAACAGTGATAGAAAAAATGAGTTGCCAAAATCTTGAGAACAAAGACAAGTAGAGCCTGAGCGATTTTAGGAGTAATAGGGGCAATAGAGAAACAAACAAACCGTGAGATTTTATTTCACGCCATGTCACGACCACTTCCTCGACCAATGCAACAACGATGAACTTGAATATCTAGAATCGTGAACATGGCCGCCGCATCTCTTACCTTCAATCGTTAGTCGCCGAAGATTTGAACAACCTTCTTAGCTGAAATTCTGCTTGTACAGAAACTGTTCGTGGAATAATCGAGTTCAGTTAGTCTTTGATCTTTTTCGAATTTGTATCAATTCGAATTGGCATCCTCAGTCGAAGTCGCCATCCATACGATTCTTTATGTCCGCCAAGTCTACCCTGCTGAACTCTTCATCCGACGAAAGAAATACGATACGCCCGTGTTCCAATCTCGACATCCGGCTTTGAACGCGTATATTAGCGGGGCATTGAAAGCGGTCGGAGAAGAACTCACCAAGGGAAATCTAGACAAAGTGACCGTAGTTATCAAGAACAAAGAGGAGAAGGCGTTGGAGAGATTTGTCTTTTCCATGGAAAATATGATTGAAGTCGAAAAGTTTGACAAGGATATCAGGTAGGCGAGCTTCAAGATCTCCCGTTAAGGATGATATCAGACCACTACCAGTGTCGAAGGGGCCATGTCCTCGCTCGCTCTCGGGCAATATTTTCGTTCTTTTTTGGTCAAGTTGAACATGATTGAAGCTCAATTGGGACAAATGTATCTTGGAGGTGGGATGATTCTGGACTCTTACTTCTGATGTTCACTGTTTCTCCACAGACGAAGTATCCTTCGCAATCCTCATTGAGCTCAAGAGCGATCTCAAGCCGACGGCTGCAACAGGATCCATGGAACCTCCACCATGGATTCCGGCAGACAGACAACACACCACTTCAGGCGCGAGCGAAGACGCGGAGTTGCATATAGTGAGATCGGTCAGTACAGGAATTATTAATGTAGGTTTTTGCCTCTTCCAATGTCCGGCTTTCTGATCACTGTTCTCAGTTATCTCTCGTAGTTCAAGAATCCGATGTCAAATTGGGGTTGGATTCCGCTTTAGGAGGTGTGGGAGATAAAGGGAAAACACCAGCTTGAAATATTGTGAATAGTTTGCTATAAGAGTAGCCTGTACAGTACAGTAATTTGTTAATCTGTAAATGTCCTTGCCGAGTGCCCAATGCCTGTAATAAACCAGAGGTATACCATACTGACTGAGTCCCAGGGCAACTATATATCTACATGAATTCGTTGTATTACCGGTATTATCCGGTCCCATTCCTCCATGGCCTGCCAAGGATATTGAGCATCGGTCAAGACGAGATAAATTTACACATACCGCCTTGTAAAACTCGATCTCACCCTCTGCGAGGTTCCCCATCATTTCCTTCATCTCGGACTCCTTCGCACGCTGAAATATATGTTGTTCCCGGAGAGTCTCGTCGCTGAAAGCGTCGGATGTCTCGTGTGCGGTCGTCACTGCATCTTGGAGCTATATCAAGGCCTTAAGGAGCTGATGTGAAAGATCTAGTAATAGTATACTCACCTCCTTTATCTTTACATCCAACTTTTTCATTTTTTCCACTCTCGACCGATCATCGTCCGCACCACGTATGGCATCCACCCGATCCTTCAAATATGACCCCAACCCAAGCCCAGAGCTCCCCGCATGTCCACTTATAATGGCTGCCAGCCGGTCGCGTTCAGAGCTAACACCAGAAAGGTAGTCGGACAGTTCTTCAAAATCCAGCTGTTTTTGATCTCGAAGCTTGAGCACGGCGCGGTTGGCGTGAGAGTATGTAAGGAGCGAGTGGAGCTGGATGAGGAAGGGATCCGTGGTTGTTTGTGTCGTGTGCCTTAGCAGCGCAGAGAACTCTAGAAGAGTGTTCGAGAAGTGATTCAATGGGTCCGTGATACCTGATTCCAGGAATCCTAGACCTTGCACCGCAACCGCCATATCGTGGTAGTCTGCGGTCAGGTCTTCACCGGATTCCAGGTTACCGTCTTTGTTCAGCGTTCAGATGACCGAGAGTGCAATAGGGACAGAGAAAGGAGGATTTGGTATGCTCACCTGATGTTCTGTTGCGGACGCGAGTCCAGAGACGTTCGGAATGGACCAGACCGTCTTCAAACTTGTCGACTGATTCTCGCATATCTAGAAACCGTTCGTCGGGTTTGCGTACGCGGGTAAACGCGTTGAGAAGCGTGTCCGTAATATTGTCGACAATTCCTGGCGAAGGTTCTGGACCTGGCGGGTGAGCGAGATGCTGATGCATGTGCACATTCTACAAAAGTATTAGCACAAAAAAATCAAGATAAAATAACACTGACCCATTCCGTAGATTCAAAAAATGCCCGGACTAATGTTGCTCGTTGAAGCGTTGGATGGCGAGAAAGCCGTGACAGGAATCGGTGTAGACTGACTTTTGTGAGATGAGTTCAAGTGTAGAGGAATGCCAGCTTACTCTATCCGTCTCCTTTCCATGAATTCGGGACTGAACCGGTCACCAGTGATGTATTCTGTAGTAACATGAGACAAAACAAATAAATAGTCTGACTAGTTTTCATACCCAATCTATGTTTGCCGGGAAGAGGTGGAACTACACATGCAGGAAAGTCTCTAACGAGATGCTCTCTCAAGAAGAAAAAGTCTTGGAATCTTCGTCTTGCAGATGGATTTGACGTGGAAAACATTGGCAGATTTGTCTACAAATGAAGCTATAAAATCTGGATAAATACTAGTAGGTTGAGACACACCTTGGCCGACACTAGATACGACACATAAGCATCTTTTGTCTCTGCTAATTCCTTCTGAGGGTCGGTGACAGTAGTGATGAGATAGCCTTCCCATTTGGGGTCATGGGACCGCCTTCGCTGGGGTCATTACTTTGTCGGTAGCCAGGACCACTGGACAGTGTATGTTCTGGATAGAATGGTGCTGGGGCAGGTGAATCCCAGGTTACAGAGTCAAAGACGTCTTCATCGTCGCCAAGCATGACAGTCGAAGATCAAAGGTTCTCGATTGCTCATCAACTGCGCGCTTAACCACGTCACTTTTCTCTCTCTTCCATGCATGCCACCCTCCGGATTTTCCTTTCGGCCTTGGCTTTTGTTTCATGTCTCGCGTATCAGGTACCTGTGGTAGATACAGGTTTGTCTCAACAAGCAGTTCATAATCTCAACCAACCCGTTAAAACCTTGCACAGATTATTCAAGACAGACATGTAGCGGAATGTGGGCAAACCAACAGACCTACATTAATGGTAGTATAGCATCGATTTTTATCAAGATCTTCGGCTTACATGTCACCCATAAGTCAGTTTCGATGCTACCTCACAGGGCCAAGTCGCTATGGTTGTATACGAGTGGGCAGACGCGCCGTATCTTGGGATAACTACAGATACGAATGAGCTTCTTCCTGTGAGCATCAATGCAGCTTTCTCCAAAAGATTTCCAGTATTCAGGCTCTTACCTCAGTCACAGAAAACTTATGTGTGTACCTCCAGCGTCGCCTCCAAAGGCTTCTGTACCCCCGATGGTTTAGGTTTGTAACTCATTGGCATTGACATTTATATCAATGTGTAACTTGCGATTTAGGTCGATTCATCCTCGACTTACCTTCTGGAAAATCTATCAACGATACCAGCTTCTGGTCGGCAAGAGTCGAACTTCCGGCCAATAATTCTACAACTTCTCAAAGGGAATCTACTGCCATAGGCGGTTCTGGTTCCCTTTGGGATCCATATGGCAACAACACCCTACCGTCTTCATCAGATGAAGGTCTACGGCCTGGCGTCGAGCCAGCCTTTTGGCACCGTCTTCATTAAGCTCAAGAGACGTCCTTAATCCCAGTCCGAATGGCATCTACAAGTATACACAACCAATCCAGTACCTGGTACGAAAGACGGGGTACTATTGTGTCGCTATTGTTCCTGTAACGGTGCAAGGTGTTACAGTTCAGGATGTCCCCTCACACCCTGCCTACAATGCTCTCGTCTTTTTCCGAAACAAATTTGATGGGAGACTTCCTGCGACCGATTATCCCAAAGTCAACTTCTACTTTGTGATGTTTATCGTATACGGTGCTTTGGCTTTGGCAAGTCTCTTTAGTTCCATGAACCAAAACGAAAAACCGCTAATCCTATCCTTTCTGTAGTACTGGGGCTGGTTATGCTACAAAAATGCACAGGATCTTCTCCCACTTCAGGTGCATTCGCTTGCTTCATGATCACTCTTTACTCAATTTCAATTTTGTAGTATTATCTGTCTGGCCTTGTTGGACTTCTTGTAATTGAAATGGTGGCGAATTGGGGTGAGCTTTCTATTGCCGACGTAGTATCTACTGTAACCCTGATCACGACCAGGATACTACCGTTACCTAAATGCTCATGGAAGAGGCACTACTGCTACTGTGTTCCTTATTGTTGGTTTGTATTTCATCCTGTTCAAAGTGTGTGTGTGCTTTGCCAACCATTGTTTTGGCTTGCAGTTGCCATCCTCGATGCTGGACGGAACTCGATGTCATTCTTCATGCTTCTTGTAGTCTCTCTTGGGTTAAGTGTCGTCAAAGAGTCGCTAGGTCGTACGATGATCAAATGCCAAGCCCTTGCGGCTGCACATTTTATTTTCGGAAGTGAGTTGTGTCGAGCTCGAATTTGGTTATTCTGCTAACCGTCTTAGTTTTGTATGCTGTTGGAATCGTCGAACTCGAACTGGAATCTACATCTGCTCTCGTTTTATTATTATTTGTCATACCTCTCGCCTTTACCCTGAGCGGCTTTCTCTTATGGATCATGTATTCGCTGAACGGTCAGTCCTTCTTTAAATTCCCTCTGCAAACCCTTGGGCCTTACTCTCAATTTGCATTTAGCCACTATCACACAACTTCGAGCCCGAAAACAGCGATACAAGCTGTCCATGTTCGAAAAATTGTACCGAATCTTGCTTTTCACGGTTTTAGTTATCGCCATCTTCTTTGTGGTATCGTCGTTCTCGTTTTCAGGACGTTTGGCAGAAGGTAGACGTCTATTCCGTCCCTCGGTGACTTAATACTGATAGTTTTTATTGTTAGACTACGCTGCCAAGTCATGGAAAGTTCAGTGGTGGCTCCTTGACGGCTGGCTAGCGTTGCTCTATCTAGTTTGCTTTGTTGCAATCGCATATCTCTGGAGACCATCTGAAAACAACAGAAGATATGTACATCTCCTTCTATCTGGTTTCTTATCTTACCTCTTGATATCCACGCTAGCCATGTCGGAAGAACTTGCCCAAGACGAAGCAGACGCAGAAGACTACGACCTAGAATCTTTCGACCGCCGTGGCCGTGATCGCGATGATGACGACGAAGTAACTCTCCGAGGAGACGAGCATAATCTTCCTGTTGGAGAAGACAGCGTTGTATTCGAGATCGGCGACGAAGATGAGGAAGATATGACACCCATAACAGCAAAGTCGTCCGCCCCGTCACGTTATCGGACTGAGCGTCACTCTGGAGAGGAACGGAGGGGGTTGATTGGTGGTCGGGGTGATGATTCGTGAACAAAATAGACTCAACAAGGGATTATGTATTTTGCGTTACTTTCAGCGCTTTAGGGCGGCTAAAATATTACTGATAATGAAGAGAGCGCAGAACGACAATACGATACTGACAAAGAATCCCTGGACACTGCATGCAGGTCAGTTTCCGGGATTGCTCATTAACACGACAAAATTGGGCGTTTTAAGGAGCCATCGAGTTCGTTCATGGTCGCAGTGCAATTAGTCTTCGTAAGTCATGAAGACTACTGCAAATAAAAAGTCTGAGGGCTAGCGGAAAACCATTCTGATGTTGATTTCACAATCAGTACGTATGGCGTTGCTTTTTACAACCGCTGAACTGGGTGAACTTGAGTACCAACGGTAATCTATGACAGGCCTTCACTTTGGGAACTGGTACTTACCGCTGGTGTTCAGCTCGGGCATTTTGGCTGGCGGGCGTGATGTGGCTCGGGCTCACGTCGCTGCGTTGTCTCTGCCCCCCGAATTCTGGACGGGACAGACGATTCATTGCGGCAAATTTACAATTTGACACAGCTTTGAAGCATAAGTTCTGGGAACTGGCATCAATGAAGGATCTAGGTCGAAAAAAAGCAGAAACAGAAAAAATTATAGAATCGAGAATGGCTCTCGGTCAATCTCAGGGTCTGTATAGAGCAGTACAATTTTCAGACTTAGACCAGATATGAGAAATCTGTAGAATGAATCTCCAAGCATAGTGTCATGAACCGACCATCCAGACCTCGCTCTGCGAGGTGCAATCAAGCGAACGCACTGGATGGTTGGTAAACCTGCCAATTTGTGGAAGACTTTGGCAGCTTTAGCTACCGAGGCAGCATCACTGTCCATCCTGCAGAGAGCGATCCCAACGTTCCTCAGCCGAGATGAGTCGTTGAACTCGCTGATGATATATTCCAAGAAATCGCAGTCTTCATCGGTGAAATCAAAGTTCAGCAAGAGCTCAGTGATATTAGCTAAAATGGAGGTGTTTTCAAAAGTTCCGATGAACGCGCCTGAAGTCACTGCTTGGAGGCGAAAATAGGGTATTTCAGTTTAAATCCGAGGCAATGGTATATTTAAAATACACCTACCAAAATGATACGTCTTCTTTATGTTCACAAATTCAAGACTGATCAATGCTGGTTTGGGACCATTCAAAAATCCTTGTATCAAAGAATTGTCATATATAGAGACAAAGGTGATTCTTCGAAGGCGATTCCATTCGAATGGAGAGTCTGGGTGGTAGAGTACATCATAGATGTTATGACCTGATATCAAGCCAATTTCGAGCTCTACCAGCGCGATTTTGGGTCCGGCTAGGAGTCGGGGAGAAGTGGCGTCGGCCCAAGAGTGTATGATAGTTCCTGCATCTCGGATAGGGCCTGGGTTGGCATGCGATCGCCGTATGTAGCTGATATCAGTCAGACTGAGGGAGCGTAGTTTCGAAAAGCAAGGACTTGACAAGAAGTGCAACAGCTGGCAAGTGTCTTTAAAGACTACTCGATCGAGAATAAGGGTATGTATAGAAGATGAAAGGGCTCGAGAGAGGGATATTTTGTCGTCGAACCCCGAGAAGTCGTTTCTGCGTAGCCATAACTGCGTGAGGTGTTCCAGCTTCAGAGTGTGGAATGTAATCCTTGTTAATTCGATTACATGATGACAGTCCACTTCGATCTTTTTTACAAGGTGTGATAGATGTGGTATAGATTGCACGTGTTGAATTGTCTCCAGGAAAGGATCAGATAAACGGGGAGCTGAAGGGGTCCGACCAGCGGAAAAGGAACGAAAAAGTAAGGCGCGACTTTTGAGAAACCATTGTTTACAGACGAGAGAGCATGTAGACAAGTCCAGCTTTGAGTCCGCTAGCTGGCTGAGGATGGCTTCTACCAATTCGATAGGTAAACACGCCATGAGGAATAGGCGCTGGTGCTCGTCTTACATAAACTCATGCTCGTAAATGGAAAGTCAAAGCAAAGTCTTACTTATTATGATGTCACCTTCGAAGTACTTAAGTAAACTACCATGAGTTCGAAGGTAGTCGTCTGTGGTGCAGGTTTCCTCGGTCAGTTGAGTTTTCTCCTCTCCGATAATCCTCATCATGTCTCCAGGTAAACATATATCTCTTGCTCTAACACAGCCGGCTTTCGCCGGTTCACGAACACATCAGGTCCAGTTGGCTTCCAGACATCCCTCTCCTTTGAAGACAGAACTCAAAGGCCTACTTCCCTCCGCTTCAATTGACATTACAAATGAGTCCAGTCTTCCTGAAGTCCTCTCCGGGGCTTCTCTCGTTATTTCTCTCGTTGGAATTATGCATGGATCTGAGAAAGATTTCGATCGTATTCAATGGAAAGGTGCTGAGAACGTCGCGAAAGCAGCCAAGAACGCTGGAGCTAAGCTCGTGCATGTAAGTGCCATTGGGGCTGATAAGACGAGCGGAATTGCGTATAATAGAACCAAGGCATTGGGCGAGGACGCAGTGAGGGAGGTGTTTAAAGGTAGCACAGAGAAAGACGTAGTCATATTACGACCAAGCATTGTTTTCGGTCCAGAGGATGATTTCTTCAATGTAATCGATCTATTTACTCTCAATGGCTGATAATGACCCGTTCCAGCGCTTCTCTCGACTATCAAAATTTCTTCCGTTTCTCCCAGTATTCGGGGGAGGAACCTCCCGCTTTCAGCCTGTTTACGTCGGCGACATCGCTCGTGCTGTCGAGATTATTGCCCGAAACGACCCAGCAATAAATGCAATGGTGGGCGGAAAGATCATTGAATGTGGAGGTCCAGACATTTTGACGTACAAGGAAATTATGCAAATGGTCTTAAAGTACAATGGTCGGAGACGGCCGATCGTTTCCTTACCTTTCTCTCTGGGCAAGCTACAGGGCGCAGTGATGGAGCAGCTTCCGGTGAATTTGTTTACGGTTACGAGGGCGCAGGTATGTTTGGGCCGTCTCACCGAATTTGACCATTCTAATTACTGACGTACTGAGTAGGTCGAGCAGCTGAAATCCGATAACATCGTCAATCCTTCTCCACCTCACAACGAAATGGGGACTGAGTATTTTCCATTCAACACTCTAATCGAAAAGTATGCTGTCCTGGGGAAAAGGACCTTGCTGAGATCCGTGCATGAAGTGTTACCTACTTACATTTCTTGACTGCTATTCCGATTGGAAGCGCGAAAATTTGAATTTTTGTTGCATTTCCATCTTCTGCGTGATATATAGCACAGGTGGCGAAGATCACGCTTTAAATGGACAGACCTGTATTCTAATTGTAGTAGCTATAAGCTTGAATATTGATAATGCAGATGCACGCAGCAGATTTCTTCTATTCGTCCAGAGTGACGTTGGTGCTTATGATGTTTTTATGATAGGATTGAGTCTTGAAAAGAGGTTTGAGATTCTTAGAGAACTGGAAGAATCTAGAGGGAGAATCCCTTTAGACCCAATCGACAGTATGCGACTTGCCTTGCACTGTTCAAATTGAATTTAGACCTAATATTCTGGCTTCTCCGGAGCTTCCATGACTCGGAAGACCTAGAGTGGGAAGGACCAGTACGAGTTGGATGTGATACAGTGGCCACTGGCTGGAAAAACAAAAATAACAATAGCCCACCGCGAGGGTCGAACTCGCAGCCTTCAGATTACCCACTTATACATAACAGTCTCGTAAGAGTCTGACGCTCTATCCGATTGAGCTAGGCGGGCAATACAACGACATGACTGGGTATGATCAGGACCCCGGAAAATAGACCTCAAGGCCTTTCGGTGGTTCGGACAAATTTTGAAATTTTTTTGAAAAAGGCCTCTCGACTTTCGGACATTTTCGACGATTTTGAGCCAAAGGCCTCTCGACTTTCGGACAAATTCCTGGTAGAAATTTATGTTTTCTTTTTTTTTTTGAGGGTGGCCAAGGCTCGATGTCGCGCGCAGGTTGCGCGCAGGGCAACTAAGAGAGCACAGTAGCTGCAGATAGAGGCTGAAACACGCACTGTAACCTACCGTAACTACTGGATTGGGCAGAATACTTGGCAGAATAGGAAGTACTCTGATAATCTGGTATACTAGCATCTTGATTCTCGATGCCTAATATGATCTACTTGAGATGCTAGTCACTGATGAGCTCAATGGCCTGAGTTAACAAAGGCGCCACTCTTGGCAAGTGTGGTCAATGCAAGAGTCTCCTGCCCTAAGTGGATAACTACAATTTGGTTTGCGTTGATGGGGGAACTATTCACTGGCAAAGGTGCAGCCACCGATTCATTTACTTAACCAGTACTGAACATGTTGTATGTAGTTATTGCGAAAACTGCAGGGAAGAATGGAAAACTTATCTAAATATACCGAGTCTTCAGATATTTGCGCGGTTTCATATCGCGGGGGGGGGTCCCAGTGAATTTTCGGGTACCCCATTGACTAACAGGGAAAACTGGAGGCCACTCGGAGTTCGGACATTTTTGGGTCCAGCGGACGAAATTTTTGCGATTTCGGCTCGGACATTTTGGCTCAAAATTATTTTTTTTGCGAAAGGCCTTAAGGTGTATTTTCCGGGGTCCTGTATGATCCTGATGACAATGCGCAATGCGCTCGGAGTGACTAGGACGAGCGCTTGAGCGCCTAAACCGAGTTCATCCTACATGCATCGTACCTTTACTTACTTAATACTTTCCTTCACTTTTCTTCTTGTTGCTCCAATACCCAGCCCAGATGCAACCAGAGTCCTCAGAAGAGGCTGAGGCTGGGCCGAGTAACCTTAACTCTACACATCATCATCGTGGTTCTAGCCATACTCGACTCCACTTTCCGAATTCCGTCGAGTCTTCTCAGCTTCAACCCCAAAGGAATCTTGGCTATGGACACAAGCCAAACTCTAAGTCCATCACAGATACAAGAGGATTAGCTTTGAAGGAAGGAAGCAATTCCAGACGGAGAGTACTTTCGGTGGATGCAGGAAATGTGAATGCGAATCGGAAGAGGGTCCCGACAGTGAGCATGGGTGCTTCTACGCAGCGCGTAGCATCCTTGCATTCGACTGACAGCAAGGACTCGGACTCGCCGGCAGGATGGGGTCTTGGCACTCTGTCAGATGAGTATGATTTAGGTAACTGCTTTTCCTGCTGCTTTGACGAATGTATCTGACTGTCTAGTAGCTCATGAAGGCAAGTATATACGCACAAGAATCGAAAATATGCTACATCTTTATTCCAGATCCGAGAATTCTCCAAGAAGTTCAACGCGCTTTAAAGCTAAAGTATAGACGTGAAGTGCGCGCCATGTCTGGTCAGCTCAATCACCCTTCTCCGCCGACGTCTCCTCCAAAATCTCCAAGATCATTCCCCATTACCGTTAACTCCTCAAGTCCCGAGTCCACAGCGAGGTCCAAGGCCAGTCCTGGAGTTAGCGCTACCGCGCCCTCGGCTGACATTGACTTTGGTCCTTCTGTTGGGCCTGCTAAGCTTAGAGTTGACCTACATCCGGTTCCATTTTCGGTAGATAATGGCCATACGTTAGATTGGTCAGGGCATTTCTCCGACGAAGAAAAAAGCGAAAGAAAGTGGACACTTAACGTCTCAAAGTCTAGGAAAGGGAAGGAAAAGGAGATCCTTAGTGCCGATGATCTGAAGAGGCAGGAAGGACTTCATGCAGGTATGGATCCCAGCATTCGTATCCTTCACACTCATCGACCGCATCACTAGCTAAATTAAATAGAATCAAAACCATTTCCTCCCAACTAACACTCAAGAAAGTTGCTATCACATCCGACCAATTAGGCCGTCGTTACAACCTCATTTCCTCTGGCTCAGATCGATTCAATCTTCTCAAAGTATCCCGTTGGTATGGTGAACAGGAGTTCCTTATTCGGTCTGCGTTGGAGAAAGCAGAACCTTTCCCGTGGCTTAGGCATCTTCATAGGCAGACACGTCGGCAAGCGCCTGACAGCGATACTGGAACTGGATTAGTAGAAGGCTCTGTGCGCATGCCTTGGCATCTGTCGGCGCTGATCATGCAAGAATACGTGCATGCGCTGAACGCCAGAAATCGGCACCATGCTATGCGTTCTATACCAGAACACCCTTCCGACTTTGTCCACGATTCTGAACCCGATTCGAGTTCATTTCCCTCCATGTTCGGTCCCCCACTGGTGCCAGAAACGTCACCCACCTTCTCTCATTCACCTACCCGCGGTCCACCTTCCTCGAGATTTTCCCAGCATTCTTTCTCGACTTCACTCTCAAAACATATCTCAGATTCAGGTCGGGTGTCGTTTGAACCTCTGCTCGAGTCAAGGTCACAGTCACCTTTTCTCGAGCCCCCACCACCAATACGTCCTTCCAATGAATCCAGGAGAAGCCTAGAGTCGACGTTCAGCAGTCTATTCAGCACTGGGGACAAGGAGCGTGAATCAAAACAAAACTTACGAGATCGCCCTGCTGTCCTCGGTGCTGCTTCGCCTGCTAGCAGTAAGAGTAGGCTTCATTTAAAAGAAGGGTTAGTACGACGCAGACGGGGTAACGAGAGTGACGAGGGATCTTCCGCCGCTCAATCTGACGCTGATAAAGACAAGGGCGAGAAGCCGAGTAAGCGATCAAGCTGGTTAGGAAGAAATCACTCCCAAGAGCCATTCACCAGTCCAAGGAGTACCACTAGTGTTGGCGTCGTGTCTCCTATCAAGGGAGGAAATGATTTGTATATTCATGTGGACGGAAGTGACCTTAACACGGCCAAACCAGGTGTAGAACCTGACCCTACACCGATTCCTGCGGCGTCTTCAAACGATGCCCAAAATACCACTCAGACCCGACGAGTTATCATCAACCGAAGTCTGCGTCTAAATTCGCTACCTTCTGAAGCTCGGAATGCGCTTGTTTTGGAGCGAAAAAGGAGGCAGGAAGCTGACGAAGCGAGAGCAGACCTAGAATATGATTTAAAGTCGCAGTACGTCTCATTGTCTCTTCATACTAAATCACGCTGATACACAGTCCCTCAGACTCCTCGCTCAATGCAAAGATTCGAACACCCGCATCCGCTCCGTGCTAAACCACATCGCGCAGCACGTCCGTGAATACGAAATGTGCCAATCTAGTTTTGTTTCGAACACACTTGCAAATATAAATTCACCTCGAAGTCCAGATCCTGAGTATACAGGTTACTTACCGCAGGATTTGCTTGAAGCATTCAGCCACGACCCTGCGAATGTGACGAGCTCGACGAAGAGGTTGAAGACATATAGAGCGGTAG
Source organism: Rhodocollybia butyracea (assembly GCA_015501585.1). NCBI lineage: Eukaryota > Fungi > Basidiomycota > Agaricomycetes > Agaricales > Omphalotaceae > Rhodocollybia > Rhodocollybia butyracea. The sequence goes on from JADNRY010000007.1 coordinate 33,363, forward strand.
ATGATATTTATAATCGATTGATGAGGCAAAGAGCAGTGTTCCGAGAGTTTTTGGAGAGCAACGCGAGTGGTTTCAGTGGTCGCGGTGATGGTAGGGACGGTTTCCCTGTGACAAAAGACATCCTGAAAGACCCAATCGACTCGCTGATGCGTAGTTTGAGAGGACTGGAGGAAAATAGGCTGGCCATCGTGAACAAGGAGAAGGAGGTATCGGAGGTTTTGAAGAAAACGCAGGTTATTCACGCGGGCGTCAAGGCGGAATATAATACTACTCTTGCTCATACCTCGGTTGTCTACCCCGAGGTACGTCTATTGCTCTCTATTCCCAATATACTTTCTGATCACAGCTTCTTCCTAGTTATCCCAGATCGTCGGTCTAGAGGAGAGCTACAAAGACCAATACCAACACTTGTGGGACATTGGCATGGATGCGCTCACATTTATCCTTGACACTGTCACACCTTTCTGGCGTACCTACGGTAAAACCATTGGTGATGATGTCCAAGTCTTCCTCATCATCCCTCTGTACCGTAACGAATTCACCGGAGAAGCCAAACGATACCCGATAACTCGTCTTCCCCAACGTTCATTTCGACACTGGGTCGGGCTTTTAGCGTTGTTCTTGTTGACGGTAATGGTAATGATACTCCAGGCGCGAGCTGCGTTGGCGTGCTCCGTGAATTATAAGCTGCAGTGGATACCATATGGTGGGGTGAGGTGGGCTGCATTGCCGTTGTTTTGGATGGGAATTTTGATCCAATGGATGGCAGTATCGGGTGAACTAGCGGTATTGGTTATGCAGGTGGGGACTGTGTTGTGGTGGATTGGTTGGTGGGTTAGAATCCTTGATTGATTGCATGCCGATTAAGATTTTGTTATTCTTTGATTTGCTTTTTGCTATGCTCGTGTCGGACTGGGGACATTTGGATTGTTATTTTTGATCCACTGTTATTTTATGTAACTCGAATATACTCACTCATAATTAGGATCTAACTGCTCAAAGATAATTACCATCGAAGTGTGTCGGTAAGGCTATTAGTCTTTCGATCACTAGTCCAGATGTTGATCTGGAGGTACGGCGTTGAATATATACGGCTTTGACCGTTGATTATCTTATCTCGGATTGGGCGCTAAACACAATGAACACGATTACATACCCCACCATCACCATTGACTTGGTACGGTTTTTTATCGCACTTCATAGTTGAATTTAGCTCATTCTTCACAGATTCTAGACCGACATACCAGTCGAGATGTTCTCCGCGCAATACTCGACGCAATACTTTTTCACAGGCTTTTTGGAACAGTGAAGCCCAAGATGAGAGAGGTTCTGGGTGTTACTATGGTTAAAATGCCCTGTGCGCTGCCAAATCCTCACAATCTGACCCCCTTTCCTTCTAGCCCGGTGTGTCTGACCCTGAGATGGAACGACTCGTCGAAGAAAAGGTGGATGCATTCTGGAAAGGGATTGAGGGCGGCCTGAGTAAACGAGGCCAGGTGTGCGCGATATCGTTAATTTTGTTATTTTCCTTCCTCATTCAAACCGTGGTAGATTGTATTGACGTTCTCTGAGAAGCGGCCCAAAAAAAGCTGGTTCCAGGTGGTTGTTGGTGAGGAAGATGTCCCTTGGGAACAATGGTATGTTATGTGCAACGAGATCTTGGTATTCTACCTTAATTTGATGTAGGATAGTTAATGCGGAAATACAACAACCCCGGGATCGAGGCAGGTTTGATTCATTCTTCTCTTTGCATCTTGCCGACTTCCTGCAGACCGACAGCAATTTGACACCGCCCTAGCCAACACCCTCACCAAATCTATTCACACTATGCTCACCCATACTTCGTCCGATCGAGGTCGTACGGCTGTTCCCCTCATAACAAATGCAACGGGTATATCTCCGTTTCCTATCAGGATTACGGTCAAAGTTGGAGGAGTTGAAATTGGCTAGACTTGTTACCTATCTATAGTCTGTGAGTCGTTCAGTCTCTTTGAACAAAATGCTCAACAAGGTACTCTGGTGCATTGTTACTATGAAGATGTTGGTCGCACTGAAATCTGGTATATGTAGTAAACGGTAACCAATCAGCAGAGTCTTCGCGAAATCTGCCCCACAATTAACAAGATAGTGAAGGTATTCCGAGGACTAACACTCGCTCCGACCACTTCATGGTCTGTGAGCTGTTTCGTCTTGCTTTACGCAAATTGTTCAGTAGGTCTGGTATATCCGCGCTACGAAGATATGCCCTGGTTGTACTGTAATACACGGTAACCAGCTGGCAGTTGTGTCACTCAACGTTTCAGGACTCAACGTTTTCAGGCTCCAGCGGTTGCCAATCTGCTACACCAATTGCATAGCAAAGGTATTCCGAGGACCAGCGCTCGCTCCACATGGCGGCCTATAAATACATGTATCATGCATTTACGTAGTACGAGTCCCTGAAGCTCAAAAAGTGCTGTAGGGAATGAATGACTTGATACCACTGCTGTTGCGCTCAGTCTGCGGAACACCGGCTGAAAATCTGGAAAATCTTCAAGTTATTGCCTGTTATATATTGCATTCTACTTGTTCTAGTAACGGTCCCTTGAAACCCTTCCTACCAAAGTCGTGTTCCTCCTGAGAGAATGTTATCCTTTTACAGAAGGACGCTCAAGGCCGATTTCTTTTTGTTATTTGTTATTTGATTTCTTCCTTCCTCCGGCCTCATCCATGCGGTCAAAGCAGTTTATAGAACTCTTCCACATAATGCTCACATAAAACCTTGTAGTCGCCTCGCCTCTATTCTGATTTTAGGATTGTATAGAGTATATGTATAGTGACGCTGATTACGGGTGGGGATCTTCTGGTGCCTTCTGGTGCTTGAAAGCCGCAAGATTAAATGATATCCTTCTCGTCAGCCGACGTTCATTGGACACCTACTTCCTGGACCCTGGCTCAATATTTCCTGCTCTCTAAAACATGGCCGTCACCTAGTACTCGGGCGGTACTGTTTCATTTAAGTATGTCCATCTAGTAAAGCGTGCACGGGGCAAACCTTATCGGAGATTAAGAGTCGAATTCGGAAAGCCTTTGACTCAAAACAGATAACCCGTTTGAGGGAGAATAGTAAACTATTTCTTCAACATTGCTATATTCTCCGTCATATAAATACCGATGTGAAAGCGTACCCCAGGTCTCTCATCCTATCGCACTTTCCCTCATCGTCCCAATAAAGGTGAGTTTCCAATATTTCAGTCACTGCAAGGCGACATGTGGCCAATAGGATCTAGGGCTTTCGATGGCTCACTGGACAAATCAGTGGACTTTCGGACCAAACCATATGAACTTCAGTTTCGAAGACTTTCCAAGTTCTAGACCTACTACCGAGAATGACGCACATATTCTCCCTCCGGCCCCAGAATATACCAGTTTCCAGCAAGATGGGTCTACGCAGTGGTGGCCTCTTGCGGCTGCAGCAGTCTCCCAAAAGTCAGAGATGCCGGTAATGCTTGAGACGAAGGATAGCCCCAGTGTGGGTGCTATCAAGAAAGAAAAAGTTGGCTCAGAAGCGGTGAGAGCCGCCTCCAGAAAGCGCCGCACCTGCAATGAAGAGGCGAGATACCATTGTACAATAGAGGCGTGTGGGGGCGAATTCACGACGGCCCATAATCTCCGGAGTAAGTGATATATTCTGCACATTGCTGCCGGTTTTACTTAGAATTTTTCAGTCCACGTCGATTCGCATCGAGGCATAAAACGGCATCGTTGTCATTGTGGGAAAGGCTTTGGGACTTCAGGCGACTTGAAGCGCCATCGAGATCGTAGAACATGTTACCGTAGCTGAGTGGAAAGAATAACTTTTAGTAAAGGAGGTCCTTGGATGCTCAACAATCGAAGTGATTATTGGCCACACCTATAGATCTTCAACTATCTCCGCTGCCCACCCGGTATGATAGATCAAGTGACTTAAGATCAAGCTTAGCTTTTAGAGTTTGTACTGCTACCATCAAAGAACTCGAACACCTGGATACACACTTGCACTAAGTACTCGAGAGAGTCGTCGAAACTGTTGATATGCTTGATATCGGCAAAGGAGTGTGCCCGAAGTAGCCTCTAGTAGTGTGATAATAACATTGGACCCATATTAAGCCTCTAATACCGCTGTAACGAACAGACGCTTTTCTCCTCTATTTGTACACCAGTATATCGGTATTTTCTAAATAAATAAAATTCTTAGTGTTGAAGCTCAAAAACCATGTCACTTCAACAATTGTTGAAAGATCAACGTTTGGTCTGTCAGTGTGGTTTATATAGATTAATCGCCGGCTGCTGAATATCGCCTACTAATAGCCTGGACTCTTCACTTCAGGAGTTGACGCCCCCAAGTTGAAGGGCTCGATTCTGCCCAGAAGAACTAAGGCTCAACACCATCTAATCTATTATGGGCTCTATCATCTTTTCATCGGAGAAACGGACCAAGATTAAGTGGATCCACCTTGCAGCTACCTTGTAGTGTAGGCCCCTAAGCCTTCAAAGCTTACGATTCATAAATTCGATACACGAGTTGTAGAATTTAACAATGTCACAAGTTATAGAGAGTCGAAAGAAAATGTTACGGGATGCGGCATGCCTACGAGAGCTATTTTGATGACTGACTACTTACTGGATGCTAGGCTTCGACTTGTACCCGGGGCGCTCAGCTCAGGGCACCGTCATATACTTTACTGGTTAAGTTAGATGTAAATCTCCCTGTAATTACCGAAGTCAATTAAGCAGGGTTCCATACTTTTTGATCTTGTCCGTCATCGGGCACGAGGAAATTGTGGACTGAGTTCTTGTCGCACTATAATGGTCTCGTAATTGATCATAATGTCTAGAGATCTGGGGAGCCACCCCCATCGTTTTCTTTCAAGACAGTTCGCTATAGTTGCTGAGAACGTGTTTCCCATTGCAACTTGTACATTCCCTAAATGCGGCTTTTTAGATATTGATTATCCAGGGGACTCTGCTGGCTTCTTATCCATACAAATACTCTGTGCAGAATCCGACTATCATACTTTCGACGCCGATCAGTTTTCAGCCGCCAATATTCTTCTGCCTCAAGGTCGGATGTTATAATCTACATATATACTTGAGTTCCCGATCTTGTTCCAATCTATCAGTTGCATCTTCCACGGTTCATGATCTTCTTGCTCAAAGTGTAACTCTATTGAAATGTTACCCAATGTTTTATTCGGCCAGACCTCAAAACCCGACCCAACGCAAGTCTATAGAAGAGTCAGTTTTTCAAGAATCCGAGATGAGGCATATAAAACCATTCCATGGGAAATGTAATACTCTTCTCTTATCCACCCAGCACCTCTACCTTCTTGCCCTAACATTAGGTGAGATTCTCCGATGACTGTAAAGCCACAATTGCGGCTAACTGGATGTTAGTCATATCCATGGCTCACTGGATGAATCAAAATTTCGGCCTCGACAATAGTATCAGCTCTATGTTAGGAGCTACCGAAGACTTTGAGCCCATGTGGACGCCCTTTGATACTGTGACCCAGGAGAATAACGACGAGGCTTACAGTAACCCCCCCGAGCAGGCGAAATCCATCGGGGACATCCTCAATGCTCACAGTCTTTCAGCCGGGCCAGGACAGGGTTCAGAAGTGATGCTGAAAACTATAGCTGACGACTCTGGTGTCGGCGCAGCGGAACCTAACATCAAAAAAGGAAAAGTGGGGTCGGCAGCAGGGAGAGCCGCCGCAATAAAGCGACGCCGCCGTGCAAACGCAGAACTGTTTATGTGTCCGGTCGAGGGTTGTGGCGGGAAAGTGACCTCCAAGCAAAACCTCTTATGTAGGTCTACATAAATTTGTTGCAGCGCTCCTGAACAACGTTTCCCAGACCACTTAGATGCCCATCGGGACATAAAGCGATATCGATGCCCCACCTGCAAGAAATTGTTTCGGTCTCCGGGCGATCTGAAACGCCACGAGCGTACTTGTTGAAGCTAAAGAGTTTCATGCATGGAGTAACGTAGGGGAGAGGTCGTCATAGTACTTAGTTAATGCACTTACTTTGACAATTCACATCCGACTTCCAAGCTCCAAAGGAGTCCATGATCTGTAGGGACAATTCTCTTCACCCCTGCCGTCCAGTGCCGTGCTTTAACAGCAGTAAAACGTGCAACCGTGCGGGGGCGTAATCTTTGAGATTATCTATTCAGGGATAGCAAGCTTGCCTCAATTAGCTTGTTCCGCCGCTGAAGATTTAGAGTCCCAGAACAATCATCAAGGAAACCGGGGAAGCCGGAATAATTTAAGCTTCAATCTTCAATCCAAACTTAACTTCAGGGGGTTTGCCTCACGTTTGAAACATCTGATCAGTCGTATTTTTACTATTTCTTTGAAACCAGAGAAAGTTTGAATCGATATTCACTCGGATTCGAGAGAGCCGGGGTTTTATTGAGGCATAATGGACAGGCATCTCGTCGACCATCTCGGGACAGTCGATGAGGTGTCCCCGAGCTGGTTCTGGTACTTAGAGGGAAGGACCAGCAACCAGTGTGCCTGATGCCCCTCCTGATGGCGTTGCCATATATTACACGAGCAACTCTACCGCCACTGCAGATCTGGAACCAAAAGTAGGCATTGGCGGTTAAGAGGTTGGATTAAATGATATGTACGAGTTATTCGGCGGCGGCATTGAAAGAGAAGGAAGGTATGTCGGCTTGTAAGACGTAGGAGCACGTGAAGCACTATTTGGTAGTTGAGGAATGTCGGCAGTAGCCCGACCTGCTTCGACGCATGGACGACAAAATCCTATCGTATATTCAGAACAAATAGGAAGTAAAAAAATCAGGACCTACGTCCTCCGAGCATAAGAGGAACATCTGGCGTTTGACATGACCTGCATTTGATCTCGGTGGCTGCCGGTCGCGATGGCATCGCTGTCGAGTTACGCTGCTTCTGTTTGTTTAGCGCTGGAGTGAAAGTAGGGGCAGGAGACGAAGCGTTTACGGAAGTGATAGCGGGAGCGAGGCCAGACGATGGTGTGGAAGGTCCAGAAGGAGAGCATGTCTGAGGACGAGGGATGTACTGGGTATTTGCCCCTGTAATCGCGGCCGCAAGGTTCATGGCTGCGTTTAAATCCTCTGATTCAGCTGCATTTCTTTTTCGTTTTGCGGATTTAGCAGTCGCCGTCGTCGCGGGTTCTGCCGAGGAAGATCCAATCGAAGGATCGGGTACCACATTAGTCTCCAAATGTATATCTCTTTGAACTGTTTTGCGGACGCGTCTGGGTTTGCTAAGAGCAATAGAAGGCTTGATAGATTTCATTGGGTAAGGGCGAGTTGCCTATTTACCGACGATGTCAATATGTAAAGCAGGTTCAGCAACCGGTTTGAGACACGAACGGTTTTGAGATGATCAAGTAGAGATCCAGGAGGCAAACGATAACCGAGATATGTTTTTTGTGATTGTTTTTGTTGCTAAAGTATTGTTTCAGGGTCAAAAACTTCAGCCTGGTATCGTGGAAGCCAAATACACGAACAAGGGCAAGAAGCCAGCTTTTATTGGCTGTCATTTTCTCTTCCCCGCCCACCCATCGATTTAATACATCCCAGATAGCTGTCGGAGTGTCGCGTAAGATCATCGTCATCATTGTACGAGGTTCGCTTGAGCTAGTCCCGTAAGGGTGCGGAGTGGATGAAGAATTGCTTTGCAGTCGAACATACGATGTAACAACGGTATCGAAAACATTGCCTCTCGGAACACGCTCACATGCTGTAGGTCCCCGGGGAAGTATAAACCGCTCGGATGGTGTCTCCTGGAATTCCACGACTAAATCATACTCTTTAATCACTTGTGGAGCTGTTGAGTTCTGACTGTTCAACTGAGAGTACTGTAAAGCAGCGAAAGGATTGTTTAATTCCCTTAATGTCATACTGAGCATTTGAAGCTGGTCCTGATTGGCTTTTCCAGAGGAAACTACTTGTATAAGAGAAGCTAGGGTGGGATTTTGCGCAGCGGCTGCGCTTATCTGGTCGAGAAAAGCGGGTGTAGCCATTGTTGGTTCAATGGATGCGGATGTGGAAGGGAACGATGTACTCTGCAGCTGTGCACTAGCAGACGGAAGGTAGTGTGCCTCGTAAAAGGTTGTGTCCGAAAAAATATGAGGGCCAATCTGGACTTCACAGTTACCACAAAGACGAAGATTGTGTGGCGGAGGTCCCGATGAAGTATCTCCTGCTGGTTTAGGACCCTTTCTTGTTTTACCAGAGAATTTGGGCAGCACCGAGGTCAGCCATTTCTGCCGAGCTATGATTGAGTTGACTTGAGTGATTGATTGCTCAAAAGGCGAGTATGAGTACTCACATTGCTGAAGAGTAAAGGCAAGAACGTGACTGGACAAAAGTAAGAAAGCGAACATCTCGAGAAGGATCAGCAAACCTTTCTGCAACAGTTTTGAGCTCCTCTTCTGTGTCCTCGAGCTCCCATTTCTGCCGCGGACCAGTCTCTAGCTGAACGTTGTTGAAGTTGCTCATGATGTATGAGCGTCTATATCAAGCGGGCGTCTATCGCTATCACATTTTTCGCAAGCCTTCCATCTTTGACGTCGTTCAAATTTACGATGACCAGCCGTGTTCGTGAGTCTTTCTCACTTAACTCACAAGCCCTGATACCACCTGGTCTGCTTAGAGAAAGGAGGCCCTGTTTTCAAGCCTTTGGTCCGACAAAAATCGCGTCCAGCAAGCCAGAATGTAGGGAATGGAGTCATTTCTCGTCAGCCGTCTGTAATCGCGGACAAAGAGCACAGTATCCTAAATCCACCCTCATCGAATGGCTCTGTAACTCTACAGACGATCGATAAGTCATTCACGCCCAGTTCGTCTATCGTTCCGTCTGAGACAAGCATCAGTTCCCCCTTCGCACAGGCAGTCACACCATCCGCATCGATGCCACCTCCCGCTTCAAAGCCATCCTCCTCGACCGCACCCGCCCCGCACGTTATCCTGTCCAAACCGGTAAATCCCCCACCCTTAGTTGTCCCTGTACCGGTTCCAGTTCCATCTTCCATACCCAGTATACCTATCATTGAATCTTCCAGACCTTTACCACCACCCAGTAATGTCTTGCACATCTCTGTCTCTGAAAACTCTACCACGTATACTCCGAGAACTGCAGTTAATGCTGAACACGCTAACAAACGGTCGCTGAGGGGAAATCCCTCAGTTCAACAATCTGATGTAGATGAAAACGCTGGCGAAAATCCTAGTCTACACGATGCCCCCGGTGCTTTGAGCACCCCCAATGTCACGGAGAAGCCCAAGAGGAAACGCAGGAACACCACGAATGGTGTAGTTGCAGACGTCGAGGGTAATGCTCGTCCCAAGAAAAAGAGAAAAGCAACGAAATCCAGACAGGCCGACGACGACGACGAGCACAATGACCCTGAATCTGGCAATAATAATCGTGCAAAAAAACGTAGGGGCCGCAAACAACGCTCTCCATCACTACCGCCGTTCGATTCCAATGCTGATCCGGGGGAAAACATCGATCCCACAGTGGCTACCATGGCCTCTCTTTGCAGCGATACCGGTAGGGGTCGCATCAGCAGCAAAGCACAGGAAATTCTCGACAATCATGCTGCGTGGAAGAATTCCAACCGTGAAAGACGGGCCAGGATGAAGGCTGCGATGGAGAAAAAAAAGTATGGGCGTCCCGAGGATGAAGATGAAGAGCCTGCTGGTCTTTCTACTCCTGTAGCTCCTGCTGCAGAATCTTCTACTTCTGCATCTACCTCTGCCAACACTGATGCGCCCACGACGGCTTCTATTGCTGCAAATGCCGATCCGGATTCCTTTGATTACTCTCAAAATCTCACTGCCAGTCGTTTCAATGTACAAGTACGCATTGGACCCAATGGAGAGACTATTATCGATGAGGAGTCGCTGTTCGTCGACCGTGCAGAGGGTGCAGAGGAAGAGACTAGGAGTTATACCCATGTTATTGAGAGTGACAGGTCCAAATTCACGAATAGCGGTACATATGGGAAGAAGCTTCGTGGGTCGAGGTGGAGCGGAGAGGAAACCGAGTTGTTTTACGAGGTGAATGAATTTCCGACTCTGTATCATCCTATCTGACAACTGTACCGCAGGCTCTTTCTCAATATGGTCAGAATTACGAACTAATCTCGTACGTCCTACCTGGTCGCGATCGTAAATCCTGCAAGAACAAATTCAAAGCCGAAGACAAAAAAAATCCTGCTCGTATCAATAGCTGTCTCAATAACAGTATTCCTGTCGGTATGTGCTTAATAGAAGTTTCCTGAATTGATCTCGGTTCTGAGTGTGGTCGTTTTTAGACATGGAAACCCTATCTCGCATGACAGGTCGCGATTTTTCCGGCCCCACCCCCGAAATTGCCCTCCCAAAACACGTCGCATCCACTTCTGCCGTTACTCAAGTCCAAGAAGACCCGTCTGAGGGATCTATGCAGGACAGGCATCATGATGTTCCTTCCTCATCATCTAGACTGCGTAAGCGTAGTCGCAGTCGCACAGGTCTACCTGAGGAAGGCTTGGTGATTGTTGGTGATCTAGAAACCTTTATTGACCATGATAAGGATGGAGAGTAGCTTGGCCACTTCTTGAATTTTTTGGGTGGGCTGATACTCATACTTGTTCGAATCGACTCTTTTTAACATTCAAGATGTGTGTACGTTCGGTAGTTTATTGATATAATATTGCAGAAGTAGATGATATATACACTAATCTGATTCGATATGATACACTTCAGTGCAAGCAAGAATAAAAGATAATGAGTGGACAGATAGGTGGAATCTGGGCGGGGTCAAAGCGAAGCAATTAAGATTTGTTAGTACCCTTGCTCGAGAAAATTTTTAGAGCAAAAGTGCGTGCTTTAGTCTATTATCATTACAAGTTTAGTAGATGCTACAGTAGTACAAGTCGGAGATGAACATGCTTACAATAAGAGTTTTCAAGAAGGAGTGTCTGATTTGGGGAACAGCTCGAGGAGGCTCCAACCCGGAGTCCTGTTCGAAAACAGAGCTGTTGTTATGTACATCAAACACCCAGTCGGGAATCAGAAACTGAAGAAGACGAACGTCAGTCAACTTTGTCAAGGTTCGATGAAGCAACAACCGACCGAGCTATTAATTCCGTAGTTTAGTTGGCTGTCCCCTTCGTCGTCTGGATCATTCGAGTGCTATCACAACATAAAATCAAGGGAAATCATCAAGAAAGCGCAACTGACTTACTCGACGATCATGCGCAGGGTAAGGGTGATGCCTGACCGTGAAGACACGAGAGGGACGGAAGTCAACGAAAGACCGAGAAGGGCGATGTCCCTCCTCGAGTACACCTCTGATCGACGGGAAGTGATGCTCTTTGGGTCTGCCGCACCCGCTGATTCTAGGCCGAAAAACTGGAGACATAAGTGACAAGTGTTATGTCGAGCGAAAGTAAAAGTAGGGAATGGCAAGGAGAGACAATGGTGAGGTAGAACAAGATAGGAAATACTTTTTTATATACAGCGGAGATGTAAGGGCTAAGGCCTTCAGGGCACGGCGGCGCAAAAATCGCCATTACTGATACTGAGTCAAGACGCTTGAGGTGTGAGAAAAAGAGAAGCACCCAAAAAAGGAACACCAAGATCCTAAAACGTCGCCATTTATTCGGTATCTACCGATACTGGCACAAATTCATTCCAGTCTATATGGAGTTATCGCCAAAATTGGACCGATAATCAGCGACGGACATACATACTTCCCGGCAGGCAAATCATGCTGTACAACAGCAAGGGCTTTCCGGAGAACCACCTATGTATGGTGTTGACTGCGCAGGTCGTGTCGGACCTAGTAGTGGTACGCCACGCGTAACACAAAAATTCACTACGTAACGCAGGAGTTGCGTTTTGAGCAAAGTTTGAAAGAGTCGTTGAAGTCGGGGGCAACAGTTCGCTAAACAAGGAATGGACATTCACAACGGCACTAGCACTACCGAATCGAGCTTTTAAGACGCACTCGAAGATCATTACAAGCTCTATCTACAACAGCTATCAGTGTACCCAATCAGACATTACATTCCATAGCCTTCTAGATGCGAACTGTGACTCCTAAGCTTGCCGCTTGACGATTGATCTTCGAAAAGATTTCGTGCACGGTAGCAGTCTGCTTTAGACGAGGGGATGTGGTTGTCGCAAAACGTTGGCTTGGACGACTATCAGCCTCTCGTTCTTCCACGAGCGACGAAAGAGAATCTGCTCGAGGTCGAGAGAACGGATCAAACCGAGGGAGGGGGGTTAAACGTCTCGAACCATGGTCAATGGTAGCAAGGGTTGGCGAATAATTTTGCTCCACGGCAGGTACAGGAGGAACAATGTCTAGAACTTGGGATGCCAACGAAGGGGTATGATTCCTTCGATGTTTTTGGATATAAGGCAGAGACAACGAGTTTTTCACGCGCGGGAAACGAAAGCTATGCATGCGAGCTAGGAATAGTATGAGCACTCACTCATGCATTGGGTTCAGGGATCATTGTTTACCTCTTTCCGGAGACTCGTCTTCCTGCAAGTTACTGCCAGTGGCCATGGACAATAATCCTTTTTGGTTCTGTTATTTCGACGTTAGTTACATCGAAGAAAGTTCCAAGGTGGGGAAAACAAACACAAGGCCGTGCGGTAGAGGTTGATTTCAATTGTGCATGCGACGAAGGAGAGATGGGCATCCTTTTACTATGAGGACTGGCTTCTAGAGTAGCTTTCCTCATCCTGGCGCGTTCCTGGGCCCGAAGAGCACGCTGAACGTCTCGGTCAATGTCGTTGACTATGAGGTTATATTAGAACGACATTGGAACGACCACCAGTTAACGATAAGACATGGAACGTACCTCTTCTTGCCTTGGGTGTTACATAGTACAACTGGTCCTTGCCCGACGTCTGAATTGCGGTTGTGTACTCGGGACTGAGGCCATCAGGATATATGCCTGAAACCTTGGATTTTGATGAACGTCGAGGTTTAGTGGGCGTCCGGTAACTCTGCATATCGTAGGCACTGGAGAGGAAAGTAGTGGCGACGAAGAGAAGGTAAAACCGTAAGGTTAAGATCGTCTACAATATTCTTCGACCCTCTTTATTGCCCGTGGTTGCCCACATGACGAAAGTAGTTCGACGAGAACAATGCAAAGTAGGCACAAAGCAAACCTACCATATATGGTCATGAATTGGAAAACCACATGTCCAACGAACCATGGGTGGAGAACAAAGGAAAAACGATGAGCGTTTGCTTTTTTCACAGATTGCAGACCCTGTCCAATAATAGCAAAATCGATCTATGCAAAGTAACAGGCTCATGGCTCTTAGTTGTAAGGTTGAGCATTCCCTGTTCCTTTTGATTGTTTGATCCACCAGTTACACGAGTAACTAACTGATACGAGGTAATCTGCGGCCTCGTATTTTACTTTTGTTGAGCAACACCCGCACGAACATAAAGCTTGTAAGCGCAGAAAGTCCATACCTGGCAGCAGCATAAGTATTCGACTCAAGCTAATGAAAAGAGGCTTACCAGGTTATTACATATGACAGATGTGCGTTGCGCAAATCTACTGTAGCAGCGCGTCCAACCGGAATGCCTTTTGAAACGCAATAATCTGCATCGCCCGCATGTCCCTCTGCGAAAGGTTAATTAGATAAGATAATGACAGCAGCAGCAGCACAAACCAAATATCCTCTCGACAAAAACAGGCTGTACGTTTGCTTCTTCCCCACCTGCGTATACAGCCATACCCTCGACATCATTCCAATACCATTTCCTGTCTTTCGGGATGTTGTCCGGCGTGAAATTATTTCGGATTTGCGAAGTGCGCAGCATGCCAAGGACTTCAACTTCGCCTTCTTCTTTTGTGAAAGAGAAGTCGTCCACAAATTCATTGGAGACAAAACCTCGATCTACCAAGATAGTCGTACCATTTTCACGGACGAGAGGAGTCACGACATGAGCACCGTGGATGCCTTCACGAACGCGAGGTGTTAAGAGCATTGTATGTTCATGGTCCCACTTCCCGCATACCACGACTTTTCGAAAAACAAAATCCGGGATCACTGAAAGGCTGCGGGGTGCAGTGTAAAAAGCGGTAGAGGCTACGAGAACAGCCAAATACTCACTTTATTCGCCGGGGAAGTGACAATGGAGGAAGTTGAAGCTTTTCCTCGAGCTCATCGAGGAGATTTACTTTCCATTTTAACCGTTGCACTTGCCAGGTACCAAGAGCAAAAGCAAAGACAGGAATGACGCCAAGAAGGACCATTGTGGGTGTTATGAAGGGGTCTTTACGAGGCTTGTAGATGGAAGGAACGCTTGCATTGTTGTGGACTCGACGAACTGAATGTTTTAGAGCTCTAAGGCAATGAATATTTGACTTTGAGCGGAGTGACCGTGAAAGCAAAGAAAACATCATTGGCCAGCTATTCGCACGGGTTAATTTATTGCTGACATTGCCTTCTACAGCCATGTAAGTCGCAGTCTCCGCACAGTTTCTGCACAGTTCTACCAAGCTATCTTCTAACCAGTATATAGGTATGGTAATAAGAAGAAGGGGGGTTTTGATATGGACGAGGAAATCCACTATCCAACACGACCTGTCGACAAAGACAAGGCAGAACAAGAACTCGTCATAAATATCAAGAAGGCAACAAGTCCGGACGAGACTGCGCCAAAACAGAAACACGTCCGAAGTCTGCCTCTGTTCAATGTTCAGTCTTCCCTGTTCTAAATAATCTGTCTAGAATGTATCGTCTTTACCTGGGACTATCATACGTCAATATCTTTTTGGAGTGGTCTTCGAGTCCAGCCGATTCTATCTGATGAAGTTCAGACATTCAAAGCCCTCATCATGGTTCACAAGGTTCTCCAGGAAGGTCATCCGAATGTACGCCGTATCGCATATCTTTCCTTTCTGTTCTCTCAATTCTCTTCTAGACTCTGAAAGAGGCGCATGGACAGACAGCCTGGCTCGAGACCTGCGCCCGTACCGTTGGAACCGATGGAATGAGGGGTACGCAAATGTCACTGTTTCGTCCGATCACACTCAGCTGAAGATTTTTCCAGGATATGGCCCTTTGATAAGGACCTACGTTCAGTTTCTACTAGCCAAACTTCGTTTCCATCGCCTCAGGCCGGAATTCAATGGTCTCTTCGAATACGAAGAGTATATTACTTTGAAGGGGATCGACGATCCCAACGAAGGGTGAGTCCCATCGTCAGTGATCTTAAACATCCTCAAACACTGTTCTAGTTATGAAACTATATCCGACCTAATGGGCCTTCAAGACCAAATTGAATCTTTCCAAAAGATGGTCTTTTCACATTTCGCACATTCAAGTCACAACGAATGTCGTATCTCTTCCTTGGTTCCTTTGGTGAAAGAAAGTTGGGGTATATACAGATTTATCACGAGTATGATGCGCGCGATGTATCGAAGTACGTGTCTTCTCCCTTTGCGTGATGGCGCGTCACTCATCTGAACATAGGGACTAACGATGTTGATGCCATGGAACCGTTGCGTCAACGATATGCCTCTCAACATCACAGTCTCCGAAAGTTCTACTACGAATGCTCTAATCTGAAATACCTCACGGGTCTTATTAATGTGCCCAAGCTTGGCCAGGTAAAATATTGTTCGACACACCGTATTCGCTTGAATTAACTTTATGATACTAGGAACCTCCAAACCTTTTGGACTCTGGTGATGCACCAGACCTTCCCACTCGTCCCAAAACGGTTGCTCCCAAGTCACCCTCTCCCCCTCCTGCTCCTTCACCCGACGCCAATGCCATGAACGAGCAGGTCAGAATGCTCAAAGAGTACGAGGAGCAGCAAGCTGCCTTGATTGCCGCCAGAGAAGCTGAAGAACGCAGAAGGCAAGACATGGAGGCTCAGCAACAGCACGAGTTCGAACAGAGACAGCGAGAGCAAGCAGAACATCAACGTCTGGCGCAGGAGCAGCTCATGCTTCAGCAACAACAGATGTATAACAATCAAGCTGCTCAGCAAGTGGGTGAACTCGAACGTGAGCTCCTCGCGATGCGAGGTCAATATGAGCGTGATCAAATATTCCTCGAGCAATATGACCGCGTTAGTATTTTCATTTGTCAGGCCGGAACGTTAGTTAACACCAGTAACAGAGGGTCAAGGCGCTAGAAGCAGAACTCGGTGGGGTTAGCGCGAATATCAACTCCCAGATGGCTTCCAAAGACGACCTGATCAAACAACTCCAAGACCAGGTCACGCTGTGGCGAAACAAGTATGAAGCGCTAGCCAAACTTTACAGTCAGCTTCGTACAGAGCATCTTGACATGCTTGGAAAGTTCAAGCAGATGCAACTCAAAGCCAATTCCGCACAAGAGGCTGTCGATCGTATGGAGCGAATGGAGAGGGATTTAAAGGCCAAGAACCTTGAGCTCGCAGATATGCTCCGGGAGCGAGATCGTGCTCGTTTCGATATTGACCGTCAGAAATCATCGCACAAGGAGGACATGGATCGTATAAGGCGCGAGTTGAACTTCGCTAATGAACGTGCTGACGACGCCTCACGGTCAAAAAATTCCGAAGTGTCGTCTGTACTGTCCAAGTACAACCGTCAAATTTCAGAACTCGAAGACTCTCTCCGAGTATGTCTTCGCCCGTCTCATATTATCAAAGTAGCTTACTTTCTTCATTCTGTAGACCAAGCAAGGTCAAATCGACGAGTATCTGTCCAAGCTGGATGAGGCTCACGACAACATGGAACGGCTCCGGGATGAGAAAGATCAGGAAATCGAAATCCTGAACGCTGGCATGGATGATACACTGAAACAGCTTGACGAGGCCCAGCAGGTTCGTGGAATTTCTATGTTGCGATATTTCGTGGATTTTGATATGCCTCCAGAATCAAAATATTTTGGACGACACCAACACGGTGCAGATCGATACTTTGATCTTGGACAATCTTCAAAAACTGGACAACATTATCGGTGAGCCTGTTTCTTTTACGTATGGTCGGACTGTGTGGCTCAACCGATTATCTCAGATTCTATCCTCGATGCTTGTATTTCAAAGGTCAATGAGGCTCTCTATGAGCTTCAGTCGATGACTCAGGCGGGGAATCTAAATACCACTCCCGAGTACACTTTGTCCATGATCGAAAAGGCCATGAACAACGCTACCGAATTCTCCACCATCTACAACCTCTATCTAAAGGAAGAGAAAGGCGGTGAACATGTCGAAGTCATCAAATCAGCGAACGAATTTGCACAATCTCTAGCTGACGTCCTTCTCAACACTAAAGGCGTCACCCGACTGGCTAGTGATGACACTGTGTCCGACAAGCTCATTGACATGGCTAGAAACTCGGGGAACACCGGTGACAAGATGTTCCAGGAGCTAAAGTCCTTCAAAATGCGGCTGGTAGATCCAGCTCATCGAACCAATATTGCAGTGCGCCTCAATGGCGATATCCAGCGTTCTCTGTCGACCCTGTCGGAGAATATCGATAAATTCATTCCTAAGGGATCCAAATCGGATGCTCTTGCTCGCGCGAATGGCAACATTGGCGACATTGTCGAGCACGAGATGAGCAGCGCAGCAGCCGCCATCGAGGCTGCCACCAAACGTCTACAAGAGCTCATGAATCGTCCTCGCGACACCAATCGCTTCAGCTCTGTCGACCTGCAAGTCCACGATTCCATCTTGCAGGCTGCCGTGGCCATCACTAGCGCGATCGCTCGCCTCATAAAAGCGGCCACCGAATCGCAGCAGGAAATTGTCAATCAAGGCAAGGGCTCGAGCTCGACACAGCAATTCTACAAGCGCAACAATCGTTGGACAGAAGGTCTAATTTCCGCTGCCAAATCTGTCGCGTTTGCTACGAATCTGCTTATCGAGAGTGCCGACGGAGTTCTCTCAGGAACACACTCTCTTGAGCAGCTCATCGTTTCTTCCAACGAAGTGGCTGCTGCCACTGCTCAGCTCGTTGCCGCTTCTCGAGTCAAGGCTAACCTGATGTCTGACACCCAGAACCGACTAGAGCTTGCAGCCAAAGCAGTCACTGAGGCTTGCAGAGCGCTGGTCAGGCAAGTCAAGGCTGTAGCGGCCAAGCAGGCCGAGGAAGAGGATGTTGATTATACGAGCATGGCTACCCTTGAGTTCAAGAAACGTGAAATGGAGCAGCAGGTCGAAATTCTCAAGTTGGAGAAGGAACTTGGGGTAGCACGGCGCAGACTCGGCCATATGAGACAAGCAGGGTACCACACGAACGAGACGGACTAGAAATGTGAGAGACTACACTGGGAACAGATTAACGTTGGGTTACTTCAGCACATCTACATACTTATGGATATGTACTATATATTTCGATGGTCAAATCATAATAAAAACATCAAATGAGGGGATGGATTTGTGGGAATTGCCCAAATGAATACAGGTACGCCAGAAGCGGTGGGAGTGCAAGCAAGAGCAGGGTAAGTAAAACAAAAAAAGTAGGTAGATGTATAGTGGCAGAAATATTGAAAAGTGGGAAACTAAGGTATATATAGATAAGAATATATGTGGCAAATAAAAGAATAAGAATAAAGGAAAGACTTGCACATTGCAAAAAAATAGAAAAAAATCCTTAAAAGCGTTGTTCCTCATCTTCAGTATCACTCCGGACTGTATCAAATGATTCGCGAGCTAGATCCAAGAAACTAGCCTCCCGAGTGAGAGCGGGTACAGGAGGCGGTGACTTCTCCACTAGGTCATCATCGATATCCAAAAAGGAAGGTTTGCGCATCAAAGAAGTGAGACGAGTATTAACCTTCTCAGCTGAAGCCTTTTTGCTGACAATTCTCGTCCGCGGGGGTGGGGAGAGGGGTTTAATTAAGGGTACTTCGTTCGAAGGAGTGAATGTGGGTTGTGACCGACGAGACCGAGGGGGCGGAGGAAGGCTAACAAAGCCGGGAGGGGAAGATATATTACTCAATATGCTAGGGGAAGAGGAGGATTGAGCTGTGGATGGGCGTGGGAGCCGAGGAGAAACGATGACACTTCCACTTCCCATGGAATTACTTCGTATAGGGGGTGGTTGGGGATTCAATAACCCATGGGATCGCACAGATGATGCCAGAGTATGCATGGTAGAAACCTGCTCTGGATCTACTGAAGCAAATGTGGCAGAGGAAGTAATCGACATTGCTCGTGAACGCGATTCCTGTACATCGGCTTCCAGTTTTAGCATTTCTGCAGGAGACATGATCTGTTGGGGAGTATAATCGACAGTTAAAGCATGAGGACTACTTGGAGCTGTATCCCCAGAAGTCTCATCCCAAAATGATGATTTTGATGTGAGATTTCGTGTCAACAAGCCATGTGGTTTTTCGCGGTCAAGACTGAATACAGAGCGATGATCATCATCTGCTAATGTGTCTTGCGAAGTCGAAGGTCTCCGTATACTCGAGTTGGAAAACAACCTCTTTCTACTAGGTGTAGGTGGTCCATTTGCGCTCGCCCTCTTAGACTCCATCCCGTCTGAAGATGTCACTGTGGAACCCGTTGATTGGTGTTTCAGTGATAGCGGTATGGGAGGAAGCGGTATCCTGGGATGATGGAATGATCGCTGTTTCCGAGGTGCTCTATCTATGGGTTCTGGAGGTGGAGTGACGATGGAAGTAGTACTGGAAGAGGCTGTCTTTGAAAGTGACTGGTGTGAGACGGCTTTCTTCAGCGTACGCGCCTTGGAGATCGACTCTGTCTCTTTTGCTATCAGTTTTGAACGAGGAATGTAATGCTGACTAGCCATGCTGGCATCCCTTATTGACCGAAAAGAGGAGGTAGATGATGATGCAGAGGTGGTTGAAAACCGCAACGAGTCGAAAGAGTCGTCTTCAGTAGGTGGAGGAGGGGGAGGTAGTTGTTGCCTGGGCGGCGCGCTAACAGGAAGACCTTTTCTTTGGACGGAAGGCTGGCGAATAATGACACGGGGTGAGACAGGAGCGGGATGTGCATCCTGCAAGAAATTCGGGCGATGATAAATAGTAGCTGCTGCATCTGTTAAGCCTCGAGCACGCATAGGCGGCCGTGCAGTAAGGGCAATTTCTGGGTGGCTGAGACGATTTTTATCAGTCAGAGTTACCGAAGAATTAGACTTGATCATCCCCGAAGGATAGCCATTGCGACTGCCAATGTCACCCAACGATTTCCTTTGAAAATGAGTAAAAGTGCATATATGGTAGAAGAAAACATACTTTTGCGACAACTTCTTTCGACCTGGGCTTTCGTATATAGAAGATGCAGGACTAGCTATTTCGTAGTTGGAATGCGAGGAAGAAGATGCGTAAGAGACCCTGTGGAGTACCGGTGCATCTTTTGCAACGAATTCAGGACTGAAAGAGTTGCCGGAATATACGGACAGACGGTTTGGATCAATAGGTATGGCAATTCCACGCGATGCAAACGGGTCAACGTCTGAAAGAGTGAGGAGAGAATTTCGGTGATTGGGTGACGAAGAGTCGAGCGGAGTCCCAGGCATCGAGTCAGCCTGCGACCTCACAGACGACACGGATTTGGAGGGTGGCCGGTTCGGTGACGGCGGAGGAGGACTGTACACTGGACTCAGTGGTGGAGGATCCTGTATAGCGAGGGAAGGATGTGGATGTTTCTTTGCTTTGAAGCCTATTGCAGACGCCAGCGAATTGAACTTGTTTGGGTCATTCTTTTTACTGGAAGATGTTGAAAATGTTGGTGCTGGCGACGACGAGGCTTTGTTGGATGATAGAGGCCACCAATTCCGCGAGGAAGATTCTGAGCGGGGCGAAAGTGCAGACATGGAAAAAAACAGAGAGCGACAGAAGGAAAGGATTACAGACAGACAGGTAGCAGATTATTTCACAAGATAAGTGGCTTGTACAAGCCAGAGCAAGAAGCTCCAAGGCAGAACATGAGTGATGGATGGAAGAAATGAAAGGTAATTACTGGTTACCACGGTGCTTCCGGATTTCAGGTCCACTACTTACATAGATACGAATCATATTTCAAGTTTGAATTATTTCCACGAAATTCTATATTCTATCAGACCACTTATAGACTACATCGTTCTTCCGGGACCGCCAAAATCTTGGTTCTTACAGCATAGCTGTACCAGAAGCTCATACTCTAATCTAGTCTAAAGAGCTTGCACTGGCGCCGAGTATCACAGTTACCGCGGCAAGGTGAATTATTAAAACTGCATACGGGATTATTATGAAAAGAATATAGCCATACATGTCACCAACAATCATCCTAATTCTGCCCATACGTCTTCTGCATCTCGGTTTTCAAGTGCTTGTGCAGCAAGAGGCATTTCTGATAGAGGTTGCCGCTGTTGCTGATCAGCGTCAAAGACAACGGGATTCCGAACTAGCGGCCTCCCCAATTCGGTATCGTCTTCTTCGTCGGTTTCAATGTCGATATCAAGATGAGTGTAACCCGCTCGTCTAGCGGCATTGATATCAATGGGTTTTGGTCGGGAGAAGATGGACTGGCCAGACCTAATTTGCACAGTTAGTACGCACGCAAGACTCTGGCTATCAGTACACCTACTGCCTCATGACTGCTGCGAGTCGGCTAAACTGGAGAACATTTCGTGCAACAAGGAGTAGAGTATCCAGAATCTCTTCCTCCTTACTCGTAGAACCGCATTTCGCAAATGCAAGAACGAGTAATGTAAGCACACAAAAGACTGTCAGAACCAAGTCAACAACGTTGAACGGCGACTTCCAGAATTGCTACGTGCAAATAAATGAGTTTCAAGACGCACGAGTTGGCGAAATATACGGACCCGACCAAAAGCAACAAACCGTATCCCCACTTCCAATATCATTGACGTATTAATGATAATTTCCAGTATATAAAAGGCGAGACCTGGACATTCGTCTGTGATACTCAGCACGATGGTCGTTATGGATAGCGCAGCCATTGCA
Source organism: Rhodocollybia butyracea (assembly GCA_015501585.1). Lineage (NCBI taxonomy): Eukaryota > Fungi > Basidiomycota > Agaricomycetes > Agaricales > Omphalotaceae > Rhodocollybia > Rhodocollybia butyracea. Next base: position 55,324 of record JADNRY010000007.1, read on the forward strand.
AGGTACAAAATAATATATGTCCGTGAATGTACAAAGCGATTGGCGACGCCTTTGGCTATTTCGTCTTTCGTCAAGGCATAGATAGAACGTGTTGCGCTAAGAATGAGTTGCGTATAAGTCTCTTTTTTTGCTTGAGGCCAAGGTATCTCTCACGCGGGAACAGCTGTTTCTTGACGGTTTAAAGGTTCTGTTTCGCCCGATTCGAGGTCGTCGTCATCCCGAAATTGCTGCGACATGGAATGGATTAAGCACGGGCGTTTATTTCGCAATACTTGTTGCTGACTAATCGGCTTTCTCTTCTGACTTGACGTTCATCACGTCCACTACATCTTTCTTGTCCTTTACCCAGATATACTCTCGTCAAAATGGGTGGTGGAGATTTGAACATGAAAAAGTCGTGGCACCCGCTGCTCCTGAAGAATCAGGAGCGAGTGTGGTTGGAGGAGAAGAAGGCTGTGAGTAATGCTTATTGTTCACAAAGTTTGATCTTGACCAACTTTGGTTCAGCTTGAAGAGAAGAAGAAGCTCGACCAACTCCGAAAGGAAAAGGAAGAAGAGCGCCAGCTTCAAGAGCTACAACGTCTGCAGGAGGAAAAGACGGGGAAGAAACGAACAGAGAAATTAGAATGGATGTATACGACTCCGGCTACTGGAAGCTCCCAGAATGCAAATGATTTGGAAGATTATCTTTTGGGTAAGAAGCGAGTTGACAAGATTCTGACTGCCGATGAAAATGCCAAAGTAAGTCTTGAACACTACTGTTCAATTAAAAAAGCTTACATCAAATCTTTCAGCTGGGTGCCGCCCACAAGAACTTCATCGCCGTCCAGAATGCTAACAATGCTCGAGATATCGCTTCCAAAATCCGCGAGGACCCACTACTTGCGATTAAACAGCAGGAACAAGCTTCGTACGAAGCTCTGATGGCCAATCCTCTTCGCCTGCGAGAGATGCAAGCAAGGAATGGTATCATCTTTAAAAAGGACAAGAGCGAGCGTAAGAGGGAGAAGGAGGAGAAGAGACGACTAAAGGAGGAGAAGAAACAGAGGAAACTTCGAGATCGATACTCGCGGTCACCAAGTCCCCTGAATGATGACCACCACTATGCTCGTGATCACAGGTCATCTCGCAACGACAGCCCACGACGCCGTTCTCCTACTTATGGTCGTTCTCCGTCTCCCTACTCTCGTGGCGGTCGGAGGGACGACTCCCGCAGACGTAGTCGGTCTCGTAGCCCTAGACGTGAAGATTACGGTCGCAGGTACATTCGTAACGGAAACTCTTCATCTGAATCGACTGTGGACGACAACTCTCGAGGCAGAGACCGGCAAAGGTTCTCTCGGAGTGAGACTCCTCCGTACACCGGCAAACGATCTCGAGGCCCAAGTTTTGAGCCCCGATCCGATTCTTATAATCATAAACGGGTTCGACGAAGCCCTAGCCCTCGCGCTCCTGCACCTGCATCTCAGAAATCCACCAGCACTCGCGCTGAACAGGACCGGGCTGCTCGACTTGCTGCTATGACCACTGCCGCTGAAGCAGCAAAGATTGAGCGCCAAGAGCGGTTGACAAAGTTGTTGGAGAAGGAGAAGGCTGATCTGGCAGCCGAGGAAGCTGCGCGTGCCAAGTCAAAGGGTATGGGTGGATTCCTCAGTCACGAGTCAAAGAAGGTGTTTGGTGGATCTGGTGGGCTCGAAGACAGGATACGAAGAGGACGTGGGGGTTTAGTCATCGATGCAGATTAAGTCTCGTTCTCATCGGTACGGTCAACCCGTTCTATGTATTATCAATTAGCTGTTATGTATTATAATGACTATTAGTCCATCCCAAATGTCCAAGTACTTAGTATCGTAAAAATTAACAACCGGTATAACCCAAGCAACTGCTCGAAAAGAAAAGTAAAACCACGTTCCACAATCACAAGTCGGAATCCGAACTAGAACCAGAATTAGAAGTGGAATAAGAGTATGCCGAGCTTCCATCCAAAGAGCTGCTGTCACCAGAAAATCTGGACGAGCACAATGATGGACGAGCGCGAAGCACAGGATTATCGTGATAAAAGATGTTCGAGAGTGGGGTTGACGGCAAATTGGGCGACGAGAGCAGTTTGGGTGTTGTCAGGTTTTCACTGATGCGTTGGGCGAACGATATACGTGGTGAACGAGAAACCTGAAAGACAGAAAACTTTGGCTAAAAAAAAAGTTGAGCGATGAGAACAAAGAACACGAACGGGTATCCTCGGGGTGACATGCTCCGCCTCAACTATGCCCACTGAGCTCACTCTGGAAGCAGCAGATAAGCAGTCAAACTTCCAACACAGATCAAATGATTTTCTGCTGTTGGCTTCGCCTTTGATCTGAGCAACGCGAGGGTACACAAGTCCATCCTAAGTACATGAACATGAACTTGAGTAAAATTTTAAACACTGATCCAATAAAGATATGACTTACGATACGAGAACGGTCTGAGGGAGGCTTTGAGGGCTCGTCGTTGAAATGTACAAAACGAGTGTTGGAGACGGCGATGGACGACATAGAAGGGAATGTAAGTGTAGTTTGTGCGGATATAGAATAGAATGTGGGAGATGGTGGTCGAGAAAAAGAAAGAAGGGTTGCAGAATAATAATGATTAATTATATTTATTATGATCACGGTTTTTTTGATTTTTTTAAGAATGAGAGACACACCTGCCGTATGTATCGCAAAGCTTAAGTATGTGCCGATGATGTCGCTTGCGATTCTGGTTTTTTAACCTCAGTTCACAAAAATTGAAGCTGTCCTTGATATTCGGTACATAACTGTATTAGATACGGAAGTCCTCAAGTACTAGTAGCGAATAGTAGGGCGAAATTCAAATACCGACGGTCACATGATCGTTTCAAGGTTTGTACACTACTTACTTAGATTATCACCATGCCTCCTCGTCGTGCACCTTCTCAAGGATCAGTTGCTCCAGGTCCATCGCGTCCTGCAAGCCCAGATGCAGACTTTGACGATGTGACTATTATTTTTCTTTCTTTCATCGCGAATTGTACCGATAAACGCGTCGACGTCGGCAGTCCCCATGTTTTGACGCGGTCGAGGAGCTACAGCAACACGTATGAGCCAGATAATTCTAAAACTATGTTCAATATGCTGATGCTCCCCCCAGGGTATCAACATGCAAGATATCACAAAGCTCAAAGTTTGCTCTCTTATTCGTGCTTTTTTTACGCGTCTTGATGCGTGATATCACGGCGTAGGGCGCAGCTATCAATACTGTATCTGGAGTAAACATGACAACGCGGAGACAAATGCTCAAAATCAAGGTTCGCGATACCTTCTGACATCTGCTCTTTTGTGGTATTGACTAGACACAGGGAATGTCGGAAGCTAAAGTTGAAAAGATCAAAGTACGTCGAATCACGTATGATTCAAAGATGTTCCTTATATCACTATTCAGGAGGCGGCGCACAAGATTCTAGTCGGTTATCTGTCAATCTTTGAGCGCATGTACTCATTCGTCAACGCAGGGGTCCTCTTTCTCAACAGGCGTCGAAGTACAAGATAAACGCAAGCGAGTGTTGACGATCAGTACTGGTAGCAAGTCTGTCGATGCCATCCTTGGAGGTGCAAACCAGCATGATTTTCTGTCAATGTCTCTAACCCACTCCCCCAGGCGGTTTCATGTCTCAATCGATATCCGAAGGTGGGCTTGCAAAGGCTTATTTTTTACTCTTTCGAAGCCACCAACCCATGCTATACATAGTCTATGGCGAATTCCGTACCGGAAAAACCCAGCTTGCGCATACAATGAGTGTTGTCGCCCAACTTCCTCCTGATCTTGGTGGAGCTTCCGGAAAGGTTGCTTACATTGACACAGAAGGTAAACACGCGTTATTATCGGTCACCTATCGAATAATTATCAGCTCTTACAGGGACATTCAGACCAGATCGTATCAAGTCCATTGCTGACAGGTTTGGAGTTGACGGAAATATGGCGTTGGAAAACATACTCTACGGTATGCGCTTAACTTTGGCCTACTCCTTGAGATGTTCTTCTGAGACGACTTGTGGACATAGCCCGTGCTTTCAATAGCGAACACCAGGTTGCCCTGTCTAGTCCATTTGCTCGATATGGCGCGTCGCTCACCATTTTTCCAGATGGAGTTGATCAACGAGTGCTCACTTCGCTTCGCTGAAGACAAAGATTTTCGTCTATTAATCGTCGACAGCATCATGGCTCTTTTCCGTGTCGATTACAGCGGACGAGGGGAGTTGAGTGAAAGACAACAAAAGGTGATCATTTCATTATCAACACGCGAAATAACGCTTACGTCTCGATTAAAGCTCGCTCAAGTCAAGCCGATCGATTTTTGACATCTTCCAAATCGCTAAAGACCTTGTGCTCCTGCAGATGCTTTCCAAACTAACCAAGCTTTCCGAAGAATACAATGTCAGCTATACGAACTGTATCGCCTCTCTGGGTCGTTATTGACACATTGTTCTCTCGTAGATTTGCGTCCTCCTTACCAATCAAGTCCAGTGTATGTGCTGTACTTTTCAGGAGCAGCCTGCTGTCCAGGTGCCCTAAACTCTGGATTTATTTTAGCCGATCCTGGAGCAACCATGACCTTTGTCGCTGGTGGAGCACTCAAGCCAATCGGCGGCCACATCCTCTCTCATGCTTCCGCAACAAGGATGTTCCTTCGGAAAGGTCAGTCACTCCCTCAACGCTGAGTTTTTCCGAGTTTCCTATTTATCATGCGTTCTCGTTCCTTCAACATATCTACTGCATCGTAACCAGGTCGCGCTGAAGAACGTGTCGCGAAACTAGTTGATAGCCCTGACCGTCCGGAAAGCGAGGCCTCGTACAAGTTGGACGAAGGTGGCTGGGCCGATGTTTGAAGAGTGTTATTGATTATTTTTAGGTCTCTCGTCAAGTTCAGCTGTTCCTTCCATGATTGATGTTTTCTGCTGACGCTACTTCAGGAGATGTTGTACTTGTATTTGTATGTTACCATAATTGTGTATGTACCTGCTTTAATCCGAAGTTCTTACTCAGAAGTGTATTCCTATATGCGTCCACGAACCTTCTAGGTTGTAGCTTTCATCGTCCCAAGACACAGTCTTGCCGGTTCCAGTAACCTATTCTTTTCCTTCACTTGGAAAATGGAGAATTCGCTCGCTAGTTCTTCGTCTTCTCATAGATTTTACTTTGATCTGATGCGAAAAAACTCTAGGAGTCCGTAGAACTGGTGGTGTTCCATGTACCATTGGACTCGGAGAATCAGACACCGACATCTACTCATCCCCAATTAGCTGGTACGTGATCAGTTCGTGTGGGGAGTGAAGGATGCGCTAATTCTTCATTCCGAACATCGAAAGAATTCCTTCTGCTCGCTGTACTCGTGCTGTTATCTTGATTGAGTGGTCTAACAAGGTGCGTGCGTCCGATGTCAACATGGGGAAAGTGCGCGCTTCTTCCACAAAAGGTGTAATTAATGAGCTTCCATGCTCGTTACAACTCCGCGAGTTGTTGGGCTACTGTAAGCTCGTTCCCAGACGCATATTATTGACTTCCTATGATGATTTCATGCAGGGCTGCCGAGGAAAGAGAAAGACTTACATCGAGGCCATCGGAGCGTTAAGGCGTAGGCTCTGGTAAGTTCTGGACCGCGAAGAAGGTACCTATGGTTTAATATCCGTATCCTCGATGCCTATTGGTTACATTTTTACCTGATAGATCTGCAGCTGGGTTAGCCTTGCGGCGCGACCAAAGGCCCGATGTCGGACACATTCAGTCTAAGTATTGCAAAAAGAAAAAGATACTACTTGGCCACAGATTTTATTACATATGGTGGTGTCGTCTCGGGGTAGGGTCTCCAGTTGAATCTGGAAGCATGAGGTTGATTAGAAGGTAAACGTTGAAGAAGTGACTGAGAAATCCGGAGCGAATGTTCCGAAAATGCGTGAGAAAAACGCCTCAAGGCGCGTTATGTCATGTTTGGTTTTGAACAATTACCAAAAGGGAAACTGTATATACGGTCAACCACAACGCGCTTTTTCCTTCCTCCCTTCACCATGTCATTTCTTTAAACCCAAGATTACTTGACGTACGATTTTTCTAGTGCCCTCTCATCATTCTTGTATTACGGGGCACCACCACCACTGTTTCCAGCATACCAATATACGACCCTGGATACGTTTGTAAAGTAATTCTGCGTTGACATGCCTCGAAACAAAACTCACCAGAAGAAATGTTACTCCAGTTCAATGGATGATAAACCATATACGACCCCCGAAGAAGACCCTTTCAACATTCAACCTTGTCTTCAGCCTCGTAGGAGACGTTCCAGCCTGCTCAATAAATGGATCCAAGAGCAGCAGAATACAGCGCCACCGGAAAGTGATATATCTTCCGGCAAGTTGCTCAGTCCATACTTGGCTTATCCCGATCTCGGCACCTGGCAAGGTCGCAGTAGTCACTGTGGCTCTGCAATAACGTTGGCGAGCTACGACCTCGTTGATGATGAGGATATTCCACAAAACTTGATCTCCGAGGTAACGGTTTCACTTGTCTGGGATCACATAAGTCTTGAAAAGCTATTTATTAACAGCCTCCTATTACACCTGTAACGCCATCGTCCCACAAAAGCTTCTTAGGGACACCCACAACCTTTCGCAGCTTACACTTATCTTTTCGTTCGCAATCCCCCGCGCGTTCCGTTACTCCTACATCTGGAACTCCTTCTCGTAAATCTTTTCTTCCTTTAAGCTCGCGCTTGGGCACGAGTTCTGAAAGAAGCGTACCGAAACAGCACAACAGATCCTCGAGTCTTTCGGTGCTTAACACTCCTCCTGTACCACCCTCACCCCTTATGAAATCCTCTCAGTCACCTTCCAAATGGCGACCCAGCGTACTGGGGTATTTCTCTTCCTCTCAAGTTTCTGTTATTCCCTCCGAGACCCTTTACACCCCTTCACGTCCGAGTGTCTCTTCCAACAGCACTGTGACGACCATTACCACGACAACATCTGCTACCGCCACCGTTACGGATAACGAGGCTGTCACTTCCAAGTTCAATGGCATTACATCTATTCGGTCAAGAGAGCGGCCATATGTTGCACACTCTAGAGAAAACAGCCTGTCCACCTCGCCTTCTGCTTTTCATACACGCCAAGCCAGTCTGCGAAAACCTTTAGGTCCAAAATCTGGAGTTCAGCTAGCCAACTCCAATGTCGATTATCCATTGCCAGACGACGAGGATGATGACGAGCAATTACGTACGGCAGTACATGCTCCCAAACGCAACGCAAAGCCCGAAGTTGCGTTTTCCTCATCCCCAAACAACACTTTGTCAAAGATGTCCTTTGCCGCACTTACCAAAAACACTAAAAAGAAGAGGCTCATTATCAGTGGCATCTCGCCGAACGATACTCGAAAGTTTGAAGGCATAAAACGCTGGTGCGAGGCAAGTGCTCAGATCTGGTTTCAATGTCTTTGGACCAACACCCTTGAACAGAGTTTTGGCGAGATTACACATATAATTAGGATGCCAAATGGCGATTTGCATGTCCATTTTCGAAGTGCTGATGTTGCTGATACTGTAGGTCCCCCAGTTTCAATTGAATTTCCCTAGGTTTATTTACCCTTATAGGTCTGTCGTCTTCGCGCCAAAGTTTACATTGTCGGCTGTGGTAGTGTGGGTGTGTCATGGGCTACTGGCAGCGCTAAGCGATAAACATTTCCTTTTTCTTCGTTCCCATCAGAGGTAAGTAATGTCTTTTTTCGCTCGAATCTTCGACTAATCTGCTTACCCTCAGCATTCCCCTTCATTTGTACAATACGCAAACGGATCCGCCTCCACTGCATGCTATTTTACCGGTTACCTTTATTCGATATCAGGAACTTTTCTGGACCTTTGACGATCTTTCACGTCCACTATGCCACAAGTCCCGGAATTATGCCCGTGAATTTACTTCACCATCATTTACGCCATGTCTTAACGCTACTATCGCCACATAGATTTATGCCCCCCCACATCACTACACTAGCCCGTGCTAATTAAACGTCTCTACCTTACACATACCCTCACCTATATCACATACCTTCGTCTGTACATATGTAGCATCTTTGTGCATTCTTCTATTTATATGTATCAGTTTCGACGCTCAGTGTTCAAACGTTCATTTGTATCTTCGTGTACCTATCAGTATCCCTATCCTTGAATGACATCGCTCTTCATTTCAGTATGCTCGAATTCAAGACTACTACAAGTAGACGTATGACTCACCAGTCGCGCTACGAATTAGTCATGTGCCTTCCTAGTTTCTTTACAGTTTCTTTACAAATCTTGTCCCATTGATGGATTGCTCCAACGGCAAGAAAGAGGAAAGTGTCGAGGGTGCCGGTGACTTTTTGATTTTTGTGTTTTGCAGGAGCTCTTTGTTTACGCTGAACTCCTGGTTCCACTGTCCATGAGAGCTCGCCAAACACCTCGATCCCAACTTCGACAGCCGCAAGACGATGAAAAATAGACCGATATGCCTAGAACAGCTGTAATCTGGATCTGAGGACTCAGGAATGGTATGGTTTATGACAGAATCATGTAGCCTGTTTACTCGATGGCAAAGCGATTTAACATTGGTATTTCCGACGTCGATCATATATGTCTCCTGAAAAGATATTTATCAACAGACTCCTATAACTCCTGTTACCCGGCGTCTCTACCCCACGGCTTTCGACATGCTTTCGTGTCTTTTCGTTCGCAATCCTCCACCCCTTCCGTTACTCCTATATCTGGAATCCCTCGTAAACCTTTTCTTCCTTTGAGCTCGTGCTTGGGCACTAGTATTGAAAGAAGCGCGCCGAGGCAGCCCAACAGAACTCAAGTCTTGCTGTCCTCAACTCTTCTCTCTCTGTGCCATCCATGTCTCCTATGAAATCCTGTCAATCACCTTCGAAATGGCGACCAAGCGTACTGGGGTATCTCTTTCCCGCCCAAGTTTCGTCTATTCCCTGTGGGACCCCTCCCACCTCCTCACGTACAAGTATCTCCTCCAACGCTACTGTGAAGACCGTTACCCCGACAACATCTACCACCGCCACCGATTACAAGCTCAATGACATTCCCTCCATTCACTCAAGAGAGCGGTCATATGATGAGGCTAGCGTACAATCCAGAGCAAACAGCATGTCCACTTCGCCTTCTGCTTTTTATTCCCGTCAAGGAGGTTCACGAAAACCTTTAGGTCCAAAATCTGGAGCTCAGCTAGCCAATTCGAATGTCAATTCTCCATTAGCCAATGATGATGGGGAGCAGTTGTGTAAGCCAGTATATGCTCTCAAGCGCAATGCAAAGCCCGAAGTTGCGTTCTCCTCATTCACAAACAGTACTCTGTCCAAGAAGTCATTTGCCACCTTTTCTACCCAAAACAAAAAAAAGAAGAGGCTCATTATCAGTGGCATTTCGCCGAACGATATTCGAAAGTTCGATGGTGTCAAACGCTGGTGTGAGGCAAGTACTCAAAGACTTGGGTTTGATGTCTTTGGTCTAACACCTTTCAACAGAGTTTTGGTGAGATTACACGTATAATCAGGATGCCCAATGGCGATTTGCATGTTCATTTTCGAAGTGCCGATGTTGCTGATACTGTAGGTTTCAATTTTCAACTGATCTGCATTAGGTTTATTTACTCGTGTATAGGTTTGTCGTCTTCGCGCCAAAGTTTACATTGTCGGCTGTGGTAGTGTGGGTGTCTCTTGGGCTACTGGCAGCGCTAAGCGATAGATATATACTTTCTTCTTCAATACTGCTGAGAGGTAATAATCCGAATGTCTTTCTCGCTTGAACTTTCGACTGATCAGTTTACCCTCAGCGTTCCCCTTCAGTCGTACAGTACGCAAACTGGTCACCTTCTTCCGACAATAGCACGAACCCCGCCTGGACCTTTTGACAACCTCACTCACGTCGACACAAGTCCCGGAATTATTTCCTTCACTAGTATCCTCGCTTACGCTACGTATATCTGAACGCTGCTATCCCATCCCACACCACTACACACCAGCTCGTTATAATTTATTTGCAACACGTCTCTGCGTTCCCCTATATAATACACATAGCATATACTCAACATATATTCTCCTAATCTAATATTCATCAGTAATTAGAGGTAACTAATCAGTCTGTGGCAGTGACTTCAATGACGTGGACACTCCTTTAGATTCGGGCAGCAATCTGATCGTTACTGCTCTACCAACTTATTTATTTATAATGTTCATGGCTTGCTCACTCTTTCTTACAACACATGCTCAAAGTAGAGCTGACTACGGACATCCACTGTCAATGCCTACCTTTGGTCATTGTGGAGGGCTTTCTCGGACATACTGGGCCTGTGATTTGGGGTGGCTTTGAAAGGTACCTCAACAAGGAATGCTATGGCTGCAAACGAGATGTTATATTTACGTCGTAAGTAGCTAATGAGCTTTCTAGAACTATGCCAAGTTCATTGATTTATTTCAAGGGTAGGACCTGTGAGCTCCTTGCATGATAGGGCTTGTGACTTGTATTATGCTCTTGTTGGCGGCACTGGTCAGTACAATATCAATACCAGTTTGAGTATCCGGCACTCACATCATTCATTAGTTGACTACGGAGAAGAGCACAGCGCCATTCATAACCACTCACGCCACGGTCGAACCAACACCGGGCTATATCCTCAGTGGTCGTCCCGAAATCCGTTACACTTTCTCGGACATTCGATTGCAAGTAGCTGATAATGCGCGAATGACCAGATCGCTTCTCTGAATACTCATGACAGGGGGGACCCACGATAATTAAACTTCAGCATCTTCTGAACCAAGGTCATTTCGGCTCGCATGCGCATCCCGATTGGATACGTTCGGTCAACACCAGTCAGTCCTCTTTCATCAGGGCCTCAAGTTCTGTCCGGTTGTTTATGTGATGCAGTATCTTCGCCATTCAGAGGTACACAGGCTGTTTACACCCTAGGTGAATGCGCAGACGCGGCGCCACGCGTCCACTCATTCTCGCCTGGATCTATCATTGCCAAGGGCGTCCACCTTATCTCATATCTATCACCAATACTTCCGAGATCCTTAGATTTACACACCGAATCTCGTCAGATGTCATTCCGCGATATTTCCATAGTTTCCCTCATGAGGCAATTGTGGAAATCTGACTGGGCAGAGAGTCGAGATGCGACCCCTTTCGATGTTACCTTTGAAGCTGCCGATAAACGAGAAGCAGATCAAGAAGGAAAGCCTCATTCCAAGACCTTTTATCGCTCCTGTGCGACGTATATGGTACGTTTTCCGTTTTATGTTTCGTTCAAAGTTGACACTGAGTTAACTTCATCCAAGACACAGAAATCTCAAGGAGATCGGAACACTCACTCCGTCTCTTTCATACGTTCCCCACTTCTATCTCATCTGGCAAGAGCAATCGGTGCCTTTGACTTTTCCACAATTCGGCCAATTCCGTCTTTTCTTCGACCCGAAGAAGGCATTTGCACCCCGAGTGATTTTCTCGATCCTTGCACGATTCTATCCGAAGATTATTGGGCGAACGATGGAGTGGTACCATTGTTTACTCAGTGGCATCCATTTCGATGCAGGCACGTTCACGAAGGCTCTTCCCGCACATCAACTCATGTCTTCAATAGTTCAACACAATGTCACCATTCGGAAATGAAAGGGCTTCCTCTACCGGGCATTTGGTATGTGGAACAACGGGATAACACATCCCATTTCGCGCTTGTGCCTTTCTGGTATGCCACAGTGCAACAAAAGCAGTACTGGACAGAATTAGGATGCTGGTTACGTCTCATTGACTTGGGAGGATGAAAACACGCATGTAGTTGGTTTTGGTTATCATATTTTAATACACCGTTCACCTGCTAAGAGGACTAGGACTAGAGTTAAAACGTTAAAACATAGATGAATTATGATGTAAACTACTGATAATACAAGTCGAAAATGTTTTTGTGTTCCTAACGAATGGTCTGTACTACTCTATAGGTAGAGGGCGATGTGCATGTAGTGAAACATAGAGCGTAGAAGGGAACATTTTTTAGTGGCATAGAGATCGAACCACGAAAACGAGATTCGACATTAAACCCACCGACAAAAACAGAAACAACAACGAGAGGAAAGCGAATGCGATGTAAAGATACAAGATCAACGAAATAAAAATTAAAACGCGGATAGGAAAGCGGAGAGTAAGAAAAATGGGCAGTAGGAAGGTGTGGGTTAGGCGGAGTGCTGTTTACAGCGGAGCATATCCGCGACAATAAAGAACACAAAATACGAAAGAAAACAGAACGGGAAAGAGTCTAAAGTGAAATATGTACGAATAAGAATTTAAGAAATGAATGGTTTTCCGACCTCTTGGCGCCCTTCAGGCCAATGAGTCCAATCGCCTACAAAACCATTGAATTGCCCATCTCGATTGCCGAGGCCTTCTCCATGAGGAAAGCCGGCGATGAACGTGTTGGATCCTCGACCTCGATAATTCCCCCGGCCTTTACCTTGGAATTGACGCCCCCCTTGGCGCTTGTTTCCATTCTGCATCCCACCCTGAAGTCCATCTCGGAATGGCGGTGGAATTCCAATGACAGGAAAATTGGACGCATGAGTTGCACCAGGGCCTTGCATGTTCATCCCCTGCCCTGGAGTTATCCAGCCAGTGGGTTGACCCATAACAGGGCCACAAGAAGGCGTAAAGTGATTCGAGCCAAAAGACGGGGGACCACACTGAGACCAAGATTGAACCGGCCCTCCAACAGGCGAAGGTACTGTCACAGGAACAGTGACGGGCACACCAACTGGAGGCGAGTTAGTTTGGTTGGGATTATTGGTCATATATTGATCGATGATCGCTCGAGGATAAACAGGAATGAGTGTGCCTACTTCGTGCTGGAGAAATCCAGTAGGTACAACGGGAGGCTGCTCTTGAATTTGCGAAGAAGGCTGCTCAGACGGCCGAGGAGGGTACCCATGGTAAGGAATATACTGCAGGCGATAAATAAAGTTAGAAAGAGTTACATCGAGGCAAAGAAGGGTATTACCCCGTAGTTGACACCGTTCCATGGTATCGGGGGCAATGAAGTGTTACTGCCCGTATCCGAGCCCGCAGAGCTGATGTACCGCGGTGGCGGAGCATTCGGCCCGGGGAAAGGATATAACGGAGGACAAAAGCCCATCGGGAATGGTTGCATCCAGGGCCCAGGCGCGTAAAAACCAGGCATGTGGTATGGCATAGCTAGACCACCATCTTGAGCGACGAATGGGCCTCCAATCGAAGAAGTCGTAGTGGGAGCAGACAGACGGTGTTCTCCCATATCGTACCACTCGCGATAGGGTTCCGGACCTTGCGAAGCAGGCTCTGCGTCCGTAATCGGATGGGCAGGAGATTTAGGCTCAGCGTTTGCGGAAGCTTGGTCAACTTGAGGTGGATCACAGGCAGGGGTGGGGGTAGCTTCAGTGGGAACATCACCGGCAGGTAATGCTTCAAGAGGGAAACTAGCTTCGACACATTTGTCTATCTTCGAGTCCGGCTGAGAATCTCGACGAGGTTGATATCCGTGATTAATGTTCGAGTAGCGTCGACGATGACCATGGAAACTACGCGGTGGGTTGCAACTTCGAAGCTGCACTCTCATGGTGCGACCTTCGACAATACGGTTGTGCTGTTCAAAGTACGGTGAGCCAGAAGTCACCGGTAGATCTAAAAGCCTACCAATTCCGAGATTGCGCGAGAGGGACCATTGGTATTGTTGAACTTGACAAATGCAAACGCAGCCTTACCGGTGTCTACCATAAAAAGGGAATCAGCAATAGTAGTAAATACAAGAGGCGCGAGACATACTCGGACGAATGACATGAACACTCTCGAGACCTTCAAACCTTTGGAAAAAGCTGTAGAGCTTTTGTTCATCCCAAGCTCCAGGTCCATTAACCTCCAACCCACCGACGAACAGTGAAGTAGGGTCGAATTCGTTAACTCGTATGCCTTCATTTTCCCTGTACGGGAATTCGTTGTCCATGTCTTTCGAGAGGAAGACAGGTCCTGCACCGTGAAAACTGGTAGGCGTAGGAGGAAACACAGAGCCAGGAGTCCTGGGTGTAACAGGCGAGCGAGATAACCCGGGAGTACGGCGACGTTCGAGCTCTTGGCCGCCGTCCGCGGTATCCGTAGACATATCGGAGTGGGTCACGTCATTCCGAAAAGGAACAGCATTATCGAGCACATCGAAAAGGCTCCCATAGGTGGCCACGAAAGGATTCGACGACCTATACGGTACAGATCTATTAGTCAAGAACTTGGAGGTCCGTTTCGTTAGGAGAAGGATGATGTATTGACTCACCCATCAACGAAGTTGCCCTCGCTCTTCTCTGATGGCTTCTTTCCGACCCAAACGCCACCGAGCCCTGATTTAAAGTCGGAATTTCGTTCAACGAGAGGGGGAAAGTCAGTTTCATGCCAAGCTGCGTCTTTGTCTTGGGACGTAAGACCTTGAAAGACGTTACGGGGCGTAGATGAAAGCCGGGAATCCAACTTCCAGCGACTCAGCTCGGCAGTGTTGGAATGAGAGCCATCCGAGTTGGCACCAGATGTAGACGGACGAGCAAATGAGCGTACTTGAGAATAAAGCGGATACGGGCGATAGTCTCGGCCTTGATGGAATTCGAGAGCAGGCGCAGGGTGTGCCCAGGTCACAGTGAGATGAGGTACTCTACGAAGAGTCTAGTGGGCGAATAAGTATTAGATTTTCTGAAAGCAAGAGGCGTCGACTTGCATTTAATGCACTGAGACAGTTATCACGATAGTGCCACTTGACTTCATAACAGCCTTTGTCCATGTTAGGACTACGAAGCGCATCATGGGGGCTTGGAAACAAAGCTTTATCATCCTGGCCTAAAGAGCAGCTGTGAGTCATCATAGAAGGTCACAATGATCAGGTAAAATTACCTTCCGCTTTATACGGTTCAAAGCGCTCCAAAGATCCAAAGAAAGCACAAATTTGTTTCAAGGTCTGCAGGGAAGAAGGTAAGCAAAGCGAAGGACGAAAGGAGACCACGAGACAGGAAAAAATGATGGCAGGTAATCGATCGCGCTTGGAACTCCGATATCGGACTACGACTACTACCATGAAAGCATGAAACTCACATCGACGTCGCAGAGCAAGGGTTCGCTGAAAAAGGCAACATCGCGCCTTGGTAATATATTCTGGTTGGCCTGTCGTTCCTTCGCCTCGTTGTCGTAATAGATGGAGGTAAATCTGGGGATCGATATCATGAAGCAGAAGCGTTAGAAGAAGACGGTTTACGGACTTGGAATTTTTTATAAGTTTGCTGATCCTCATGGCACATGGAAACGTGAGTTCGACAATCTTTTCGGCGGTAATACCATCTTCGACGATCGTTTTGGTTTCAGTTGGTACACTGGTGACCGAAAGTCAGGGCTCGTATACTGTGGTACAATGAATGGTACTGACCGATAGGATATTAACAATGAACGGTGTGCCTTGGCAATTTCGTATCGCAACTCTCGGCCCAAGAAAGGTTTCGGGGCGGTGGAATGTAGGGTGTCGATTAGTTTGGCGGCGGCGTCAGGATTCTGGAGACGAAGAAACTGGTCCACAAACGCATATACTCGACGTAGAGGGCAACCCTCACCTCGCACTGAACAAAAGCGCAGACACCTCCTTTGAGGTCGCGGATGACTTTGACGGTTACGATTCGAGTGAATTCCTCAAGGTGATTGGAAAGCAGTCGAGCGAGTTCGTTCTGTTCGACGTTGGGAGGAAGGCTAGAAAAAAATATTGGTGGGTTGAGACTGGTGAATGGGGGCGACTTGCCTTCCAACAAAAACGCTGGCGTCGTGGGACATCTTCTTGACCGATAACTGTGCGGACTCTGGTTGGTGGTGAACGCTGTCTGGGGAATCTGGGGAAGCCGGAGGCGGAGAAGAGGAAGGAAGAGAATCAAAACGAGTGCCCCAAGCGCGAGATTTTGGAGACATTGATAGTTATGAAGAGTTAATATTTTCTAGATGAAGAGAAGGGAGATGATGGTAAGAGGTGAAAGACCTGGAATTTAAAGAGGACAGAAGCCTGAACGAAGGAGGGAATAAGAAATATTGCCGGAGTTCGGCGGATATCCGAAAATGAAACAGAAAAAACAGGAAAATGAATGTACGAAATCCGGCTTTCCTCCGTTGTGCGCCGAGTTCTCCACGTTCCTCGATGACCGACAGCTAACGACGATCCAATCCATTATATTTTCGTAGGCTTGTGTCATGTCCAACAGGAAGCGCATTCAGATCTGGCCTGGCTATCCGCGGTCTCATATTGTTGGTATTCTGTTTGTCAGAAATAAAATAAAATAAAATTGCTAAACATTACTTCCATTCCTCAGAAAAACATCTGAGCCTCGAGGCGTTGTAAAATACGGAGATCTACTTTTAATGCTCCGTTGTCAAGTTGATTTGATCTGGCTGCTTTGCTTCGTTTGCTTCGGTTTACTCTTGAAAAATGAGCTGCTTCTCGCGTCGGACCCGACAGCAGCGCCAGGTCGCTGTCCGGGCTAGAGTTCCGAGCGATCTGCAGAGGTTTTGCTTCAGAATTTCTTGGATTTTTCTTGACTTTGATTGGTTTCTTGCGCCAAAAGAACGGGCCACAGTTACCCCCCGAGATCCCTTTAGCGAGCCTTACAGATTTTTGGTCGTGGTCGTGGTAAAACAGGTACGCGTTGAAGAAGATTCAGTAGATCGAGATTGTCTGATGCGATATGGAGCGTCGAAGCACCGTAGGTACTTGTTCGCAAAAGGGGGGAAGCAATCTAAATGAAGGGTCGACTTTTTTTGCTTTTTGCAGGTTCAAATATTTCCTCGGAAAAAGAGATGGAAACTTGAAAGAGCGTCAAAGCCGGCCCGGAATCATTCCGTTTTCGGTTTAGTCACACTTTGTGACTCACTACTTTGACCTCGACGTTCATCGTCGTTTTTTTCTTACAAGACCATGTCGGACGATGAATACGGAGGCGGGGGTGGTGGAGACTTTGACTATGGTGGTCCCAGGTAGGTTCTTTTCTCCTGCATATAGGACGACAATGTCACATCTTAGACTAGTTTTGCAGATGAACCGTTTGCCGTATGTATAAGCTTCATATTGTCACGGCTCCAACTGATGATTGTAGGATGATGGCTACGATTTGCTCAACGCAGAAAATGAAGGAGTTGCCGAAGATGGCGGCGCAGAGGGGGCTTTGGTGAATGGAGTCAATGGCATGGATCATGATCAAGAAATGGGAAACAGCGAAGAGCAGGCCCCGGTGCAGTCTTCGGGTGCAGGTATGGGAGGCGAGCGACAGCCAAATAAAGTTCGGATAACAACGCCATACTTGACCAAATACGAACGCGCAAGGATACTAGGCACCCGAGCACTGCAGATCAGGTGCAATTTTTTTTTCTGCCTCCATTTTTGGTTATTGATACGCTTTATGCAGTATGAATGCACCAGTACTTGTCCCCCTCGATGGCGAGACTGACGCGCTACACATCGCTATAAAAGAGCTGTCACAACGTAAAATTCCACTCATCATACGTCGATATCTTCCGGATGGTAGCTTTGAAGATTGGAGCGTTTCAGAACTAATTACTGATTGATACGTTCAGCCCTTTTTTAACTATCTATCTTACTCTTCCGTCTTCTAACAACTAGTTCATTGCTTTGTAACCTTGTTTTCTCCAAAATATTGTATTGTTGTTCGCTTTCTCCTTCGTCATTCCCAAGCCAGACAGCTACATAGATTCCGAGATCAGTTCTCCCAAGAGTTCTCCACCGAAGGAGCTAGAAGGGCGCACACTGACAGCCTTCAAAGCTACTTATCTCAAAAAACTCGGGCCTTTGTCCGTACACCGGATCCTTCTGCCAACAAACTTTGTCTGAACTACTATTTTCGTCAATTTTCGTCATTTGAATCTTGCGCCGATTGGAGCGACCCTTCTCGGGCAAAGTTATAATTACAGTGTATAAAATACAATCAGTTCCATGCTACATACACTCAGATTTGAAACTTGGCCGAATCTATGTTCTGTCGACGGATCAGCATAAAGCGCAAGATTCGATTCAACAAACGAACCATTTTACACAATCGGGCGACAAGTCCTGCGAGCTGCAGGATCGTACCCACGCCTTCTAAAATTCGCATGTGGGTAAACCCGATTTCCTAGCAAGCAAAAACTTATTAAACACTTCGTCCCTCATTTATGATAAGCCTACCTTGATGTACTCCAACTTCGTATACTCGGGCATACTACACGCGAACGATTGAGTGCTGAACAACCGAGTAAGCTTCAACCGTACCTGTCGGATGTTTTCACTACACGGAAGATCGTTACGACAATGTCTACCGCGCTATACCCATCATTCCACAAGTCATTGAGCTTGTCCATCGCAGCATCCACCTTTCCTTCCACGCAAAACTTGATTATGTCTTGCACTATGATGGGATGTGGCTGATCACAGACTTTGAACACATTGTCTCCAGAAACGAAGCCAAACCCAGAGTATGTAGACTGAAGGTTGTTGATTGCTTGTCGCATGTCACCTTCAGACGTGAAGATGAGAGCAGTCAAACCATCGTCGTTGTACTTGACCTGAAACGAGTTTTTAGCCGAGAGTAACGATGCATAAGCGACGACATACCTTCTCCATCTCGCAGATTTCAATTAGACGTTTCAAAAGTTCTTTATCTCTCAGTTTGGCGTATCTGAGAATAGCACATCGACTCTGTATCGGCTCTATGATCTTGTTACTCATGTTGCATGCAAGACAGAACCGCGTCGTATTTGAGAAGATTTCCATTGTTCGCCGAAGCGCTTGCTGAGCACCCGCTGTCATGCTGCCATTATACAGTTATTCAAGGCCACCAAGAGCTGGACTTTGCGGATATTACCTGTCAGCTTCATCTAGGATGACAATTTTGTGCCTTCCCTGAGGCAACGTGACTTTTTTCTGCGCAAAGGCCTTGATTTTATTTCGAACAACGTCGATACCACTGGTACGCGTAATACGCGTCAGAATCGCAATTAAGAAGATATAAGTTCATCACACTCACCGTTCATCCGACGCGTTAAGCTCCAAGACGCCCTCCTTGTAAGCATCGCCCAGTAACTGATGTGCAAGACAATGTATACTTGTGGTTTTGCCTATACCCGGCATGCCCTGGAAATCTCAGACTCGAATGCTTTCTCTGAGGAGACTGAGCCTACAGATATGATGATATGCGGACAATTTCCCTCTCTCGCAATGACTTTGAGGCGTTCTATTGTGTCCGTGTTGCCAACAACATCATCAAGGATTTGAGGCCTGTATTTCTCGACCCTTCAAGGTGTAAGAAACAAAGATCTCCGGCTCGAAAAACCAATGAAGCATACCAAGGAAGTTCGTAGGGCACCTCTGTGCTGTTGGCAGCTTTTTTTGAGGTCATGGTGATGAAACAACGCGACGTGTGACACAACGCGTGAGCTCAAAACTCACACGACCAGGTCACGTCGTTAGTGATTTTTTCCATGTCAGCGCGAGCACGTCTCTCTACATTTTTGCGCTCTTGTGAGTTCACTTTCTGCATAACCAGGCCATTCGACTGATAGGCCACTCAGGCAGTACTCGCTGTTACAGCTCGTCTTCATCTAGAGATAACTATGTACCAGGTTCATCTAGAAACTCCGCCGAGCTTCTTCCACCTCGCCCAAATTACCGCAAAATTTCCGAAAATTTTGTGTACGGAACGACAAATGCAATAAATCGAAAAGCTTCTCTTCCTCCAGATGCTATAGAGCATGTATCTCGGCTCTATAAAGAGTTTAACAGTCTTTCGAGTTCAATAAATGCAAAACGAAATGCTCGTTCCATACTAGGCGAATCAATTGCAGACCAGACTGATCCAGTAGCAAAAGAAGCTGCGCTGAAAGAAGGAAAAGTCTTGAAGGAGGAAATTGCAGAGCTGGAGGCTACATGTTCACGCGTAGAAAGCGAGCTTCGCGATCTGGCACTACAGATACCCAATGACACACACCCTGCCTCGCCTCTAGGTCCCGAATCTGCTGCGGTAACTCTGGCCACACACGGGCCTGCTTGCATACCCGCTTCTCCTACTCGGGATCATCTTACGGTCGCACGCAAACTCAACCTGGTAGACTTGGAAAGTGCTGCGATAGTGACTGGAAACTCATGGTATTATCTCACTAATGAAGGGGCCTTGCTGGAGCTTGCACTCACAAACTATGCCATATCCGTAGCAGTGAAGCGCGGTTTCAAGCCTGTCACCACTCCAGACGTTGTTCGCTCAGAAGTTGCACAGAGATGTGGATTCAAGCCTAGAGATCAGGTACATCCACACCTCACACAGTCTTACCATCTTCATTCGAATTCCCCTGCCTCACGAGAACTTATCCTCGCAGGCACGGCCGAGGTTCCGCTTGCTGGAATGTTCACGAACAATTTATTGAAAAGCTCAGTACTACCACTCAAGATTGTTGGATCAGGACATGCTTTTCGTGCCGAAGCTGGTGCTCGAGGAGCTGAAACTCGAGGACTGTACCGTGTCCATCAGTTCACGAAAATTGAACTGTTTGCTGTGACTGCTGCCGAAGGGAGTGAGCAGATGATGGAGGAAATGCGAGAGGTTCAAGAATCAATTCTGAATGGTTTGGATATTCCCTTCCGGTTGGTAGTCTTCATGGCGCTTTGAGTTTCTGAGCCTATGCCTTTTTTTTAGGATCCTCGACATGCCAACAGAAGAACTAGGAGCCAGTGCTTACCGAAAATATGACATTGAAGCCTGGATGCCTGGTCGTGGCCGTTGGGGAGAGGTCTCGTCATTATCAAACTGCACTGATTATCAAGCCCGTCGCTTGCATATTCGAATGCGCGGGCAGCTTGGAAACCCTTTTGTTCATACCCTAAATGGAACTGCCGCCGCAATTCCTCGTCTCATCGTCGCCTTGATTGAGAACGGAGTAGAGTTTGACGACGCTGGGGAGCCTGTTGCAGTAGTTCTCCCAGAAGTACTTAAACCATTCTGGATCGGAGACTTGCAGAATACGGTCGTCAAATGGAAGACTTAGGAAAGTTTTCTATAAAATGATAGAGCATAAAAGTTAACTAATTTGTTTAGATATGTAAAATCGTGAAATATCCCTAATCAATCCGCAAAAGGGTCAGCGAAAGGATCATCCGCTGCTGAAAGATGGTTTGTTGTCGCAGACCCAGATACTCTTCCTCCCTCATCAGAGGAAGAATAGTAGTGGTCTTTTCCATTATTCTTTGAAGAGGTCGCTCGAGTGTTGTGCGTCTCCTCGTCGGAAGACTCGTAATCACTAAAATCGGATAGTGAACCGCGTGCCTCCGCTCCGGCGCTTTCGCCAGACATGCTAGTTGGTCGTATTGGTTGAGGGAGATTGTTCGATGATTCACCCAAGGTCCCAAAACTCAAGTCTTCTAGATCGGCGTAGACACCCGTCGATCCATTCCGTATGGATCCATTCAGCTTAGCCTTTTGCACCGCTGCCTTCTGCTTCTCTTGTAGCTTGTTAACCTCGCTCTCGGTACTGATATGAGCAGAAGCCATCCCTGCCGCGATAGCAGAGGTCGTTTCGTCAGATTTGGATTTGGGATCGGTTGACATGCTGTCGTACATTTCCAGCGCAGCGATGATACGATCATTGGTTTCGATAAGGACACCAATGACCTCTTCGTTCTCCACGAGCTTGAGAGATGAAATGAGCCCAGCTCGATGTAAGTCGGATCACACAAAGGTTACCTGAATATATCGCACGATTTGCTTTCTAGCAAGTTTGGTCTTACCCAAACATTCTTGAACCCGTTCACTTGATTGAAGGCTTTCTTTCTCGGGATTGACAAGCTGAACTGTAGGCATGAGTGGCGTTCCAACAAGAGAAGTGAATCAACCATACCGTGATAGCGTTGACCAAGTTGCTAGAAGCTTGTGACGCTTCCACAATGCTACCGAGTACTTTGGGCTTCTCCTACAAAGAGGTGTAAGAATGGAGCGTAAGTAGGAAGTCAACATTCAAACCTGTTCAAAGTCGAATGGAGCACGTTTGGGTCTATTCTTCATCTGTGTTTGCTTTAATCTTTCAGACTCTTCTCTCTGTCGTGCTTCCTCTTTTTCGAGTTTAGCCATCCGCTTTGCTTCCACCTTTTCGGCACGCCTCCGCGCAGCCTCCACCTCCATCGGATCTATTGTGGATTTGGCGGGTTGTATATCTTTGCACATCTGGTAAAGCTCCGACACACTACGCATAGAGGGATCGGACTGGAACTGCTCATGCCACGACATTAAAACTAGTCTTAACTTCTTCTGTACTCGTTTGTCGGCGGAACGATCGCCTGCAATCTGACGCAACGCATCGGTAAGTTGACCATCGGCAAAGGAAGCTAAGAGCTATGGTAAATTTGGAGCAACAGCAGAGTCGAATGCAAGTACAAACTCTTGAATTTATCGCCGCAATTTTCTACCAGCGCTTTCAAGATCTTTGAAAGGATGAGAAGGAAGCGTCAGTAGTATCAAGTTGGAGCTCACAACAAGAGCTCGGTATTGCTGATGAGGGCCTCCATGTTTCAACTTTTTTCGAAGTGCTCGTGAAGCCTCGCCTGTCCTGGAGAAGGTCAACCAGGTGTTATCAAGATTGCGGTGATGTTAGTACCCAGTTAAACCCTGCAAGTTTATGGAGTCTACAAGTTCTGGTATGCTGAATAGTTCCAAACATCAATGAGGGCTTGGTAATGAGTTAAAATAAGTTACCCGTCGTATGCTTCTTCAGAGATGTGACTAGCCGTAAGGATATCGACCCAATCGGTAATTGACGACTAGGAGAAGGAAGGAATGAATAAAAGTACCAGTAGAGAGGAAGTCTATGCAGACATGTGGCTTTTCCTTGATAAAAGCTTGACGAATGGCTGACATTGCTGAAGGTCAAGGACAAGAAGCTTCCTGATGCAATTAAACAAAGCGCGCGTCATGTTCACACCACCACCGGAAACGGGCCGAGAAAATGTCATCTAAACTCGATTCGAAGGCTACATAGAGTATCTGCTACAGTGTAAAGGTACATAATCCAAGTTAAATAGACCACTAGGGCATAATTTATTCATCTGAAGAATTGTCGTCGTCCATTCGCCCCGCCATGGATTGGGTCATCATTGGTGCAGCCATTTGCTGTTGGCCCATTACGGACTGAGTGGGACCTTCCAAGAATAATCTTAATAGAACTGTTTCTAAAGCAGCCACGCTGGCAGTGGGATATGAAAATGACCGAGCGTTCTCGCGAACGTTCTGAAACAATGTTTCCATATTCTGCCATCGTTCGTGACTAAGGTCTGCAGTGTGTTGTGCAGGAGGTACTGCAGGAGGAGGAGCGGTAGAAGTAGGAATGGGGGCAGGAGGAGAGGCGTATTGGTACTGAGTCTGATAATTGTAAGGTTGTGGTGTAGATTGGTAAGTACTCTGAGTCGGAATAGGAGCTACCATGGAAACACCAGACGAGTAGTTGTTAGTTGGCGAGGACTGTGGTTGTGGAACAGAAGAGGGGCCAGGAATGGGAGTAGATGACGCAGTATTACTGCCAGAATGATCATCGTTGGCAAACCGTATGTGTTTAGTTGATTTGGTCTTTTCCGCTTCTGCCGCAGCTCGACGACCTCGCCGTGTGAATGGCAAATTGGCAGGACCGATCTCATGAGAGTGTTGGGAATTGTCTACAGCATTTATTAGCATCGTAAAAGACGATAGAAAGTTGAGCCTAACTTACAACATGCGCGCACTTCATCAGTGTCGAAATATGTCTTAAAGCTGATAGACGCTGGGCAACCCTGGCCTTCCAGCTAACGATGGCACGAGTCAATCTAAATCGGATACAGGCACTGTTCAGGCCTACCTTACGACTAGGAACTTTTCTAACCCTTTCGGGGTGCTTTTTCACATATTTCTTTCTCCCACTCCGCGAGTGTCGAGCACAGACCAATTTTGTATGATCTTTGAAACGTGGTGGTATTGCCTTACTGCCATGTGTATCCCCCTAAACCGAAAGTAAGTAAAGAAGTAAAGTATCAAACAACGAGGACGATGACCTTGACGAACTCAACGACCTGTGCTTCTTCCTCTCTTTCTCGCCACTCGTGAAAGGCAGCAAGGTTCGCAAACACTAAAGTATAGCCATCATCTGAATCGCCCGATCCGTAAGGTTGTTTAGTGGCAGAAGCGGGGGAAATCTTAGTATTGTTGGGAAAAGAATTTGTATTATCTATGGGTGCAAATTGGGCAGGCTGCTGATTTTGCTGTGGATGGCCGTGGAGGTTCGCTGTTTGGCTATGACTCTGAAGGTGCATCAGATGAGGTGGAGGAGCAAGTGCCATCTCCCCCAGCCTAAAGTGCTGGAAACTCATAATGAGCAAAACGAAATGCGAAAGATTTTCGAAAACTTGTCGAAAAAGTCGAAAGAAGAGAATCAGTTTTGGTCCGACAGTTTTTTACCCGTACTTTGGACTTGTTGGGATCACCGGACCGGTTATTCTTTCTTTTCACCATGACCTCGCTTCGCAATTCAATTCACAGACGGAACCACAAAGAAAGGTCCCAGCTTGCACACCGAGCTAAGCTTGGCTTCCTTGAAAAGCACAAAGACTATGTCAAGCGCGCCAAAGATTACCACTCCAAACAGGACAGGTTAACGCGGCTCAAGCAGAAAGCCGCAGAAAGGAACAAGGATGAATTCTATTTTTCCATGACAAAGGAGAAGACAAAGGTTGGCTGTTCATGATCTTCTCTTTGCGTTCGAGTATTACCCTTGCAGTAGGGAGGCCTTCATATCAAAGACAGAGGAAATGTTGCATTGCCAACCGACGTTGTCAAAGTTCTCAAAACTCAGGACGAAAACTATATTAGGACGATGCGCACTGCTGGCTTAAAAGTAATTATCACCAGTTTTATGCAGCTGACAGAGTTAACAAAGTTCGCAGAAAATCGACAAAATCAAAAATCAACTTACCGCTCTTACCGACCTAGTAAAATCCGACGTTTTTGCGCAAGATCCAGGCGATGACAACCTTGATCCAGAGGAACTCGCAGTTCTCCAAGATGCTGGTATCTTCTCGAGTCATTCTGGGAAAGGCAAAAAACGCCATATCATTTTTGCAGACGACGAAGCATCGGGTGTGTTAATGCCCTTTTCTCTTATTTTGGCGCTAATGCATTCTTGTAGCACGGAACTATATCGGTCCTTCATCATCCTCGCCGAAACTTTCCTCGGTAAAAGCAGATGCTCCAAGTCAATCTGATCTTGGCTGGATAGATCCAGACAAAAAACTTCTGTCCAAAAAACAGAAGACTGTAGATGATCATGATATGGACGATGAAGGAGCGAATGAAGAAGTAGAAGGGCTTCAGCATCGGCAGCGTCTTTTGAAAGAGCTATCTGCTCGTTTAGTGCGAGACAAACAGATGCGGTATGCGGAACGGGAGTTTGAAATGCAGCGACTAATGATGGGCAAGGGTTCACGAAAGAAAGTTAGTGCACCACAGAAAATAGGGGATGAAGATGGTTCTGAAGACGACGAAGATGCATTAGATGCGAGAGGAGGAAAGTCTAGAAAGGTTCCAGTAAAATCAGACGAAACCTACAAACCTAGAGTGTATAAATGGCGCGTCGAACGTAAACGTTAACCCTATGTATATGTACTTGCGTTCATGTCCATTTGTTCCATTAATTACGAGCGTAAGTTAAGATAGTCCGTAGTGAAAGAATGCTAGATGCTAGTGAGAGAAGGAAGGAGTATTCAAGTGCCGTTGATAAGCAAAGTACTTGTGCAGTCATTAGAATGTAGCACGTTTCAAAATAAGTTCCACGCAAATAAAATGCCACTAATAATCATGACTGGTGCAACCCGCAAAAGAGTCATCGACGGGACATCGAGTAACGCCTGAGCGTGATTTGACGAAGACGAGGATGAGCCTGAAGATGAACCTGAAGATGAAGAGGTTATAGGGGTAGCAATTGCTTTGGCGTTGTAGGTAACACCTGGGGTGATATCAACAAAACAATCATATAGGACAACAGAAACACACCATTCGCAGCTGCTGCGACCTCAAATACAGAGCCATTTCCGTATTCATAAAACTAGGAATAGTGTATGAGAAATGATCCAGACTTTGTGGAGATGTGCTCACATCAACAAGCATAAAAGTGGGAGGCCTTCCCATGGTAGATTGGCAAGTCGCGACCTGTGCACCTAGAGAGCCTGTGCCTGAAACTGCGTTGGTTTCATTGGCCTGAGAAGGATCCGGTACAGGTTGTCCAAGAATGAGCTGATCCAAAAAGTGGTTGATAAGAAACATTTGCGTAGAGGTATCACCATTCGAGCGGTTAACAGTGCAGTCGAATGCGGTCTGGCTTGTTAGGTCAAAGCTTGATTTACAGAAAAAATCCAAGTGAATCAAGGCTCATTGTTAAAAAGCAATAAATATACCTTGTTTCCCAGATGTTGGAGAATTCTGTACATAGATGAGAAAGAAAGTTCGGATATTTTTTCGGAGACAACTTACCATCGAGAAGATATGGGACAGTCGTGATATCAGCGTGATTATCTAGAAATGTAATGAGGCGAGTTCCATTGTCGATAAGAGAGCCAAGAGTCGGCCAGGATGAAGCAGGCATGCTGGAAACCCCAGGCTGATATGAAATTCCGGATACATTGGCAGCCTCAAAAACAGGTGCAAAGGCAGTAGCGGGCATATCATCGATGTTCACAATGAGCAAGACGACCACTACACACACGAAACGATCAGTGTTTTGATAGACAAACTGATATATAAAATCGTGTAACCTTCATTGGGGTTACTGTCCATCCACGACTTGACTAGGGTGATTATGAACAAAATGAAAGAGACTCGAAAAGCAACTGTAAAAAACCTTTGGTTAGATAATCTTGCAGGCTTCCACCATCTTGAAGACCCTAGCAAGGTTCAGGACGAAAGGTCAAACTACAAGCAAAAAGCAAAAGTCTGATGAACATACGCATGATGTATGACACAACTCGATTGTGCCACTGTTATTGTGGGCTTGTGATTGCAGCATTCGGACTCCATCCGTAAGTTGCTGAGTTACTGAGGACAAAGATCAGGAGAGGTCAAGCACCAGTCGAGCATACAGCTCACTATCATAATCTTGATTTGTAGCAACTGGTAAAAATGATTATTCCTTCGCTGCAGATTACACTTTATGTTCACGTACGGTTGTTCACCCCAACCGCGTAGGAATCATGCGTTCCTACCATTGTTATGTTGCCTAATGATCTACCGCAGAACTAGAAGGTAAAAATATATATATAAGCGACGCGACCTGGCGAGAATTATCAATACATTTACCTCGCTGTAACCATTACAGACTGTAGCACGACTAGAGACATGTGCGGCCTCGATATTCAAAGAAAGGAGCACTAAAGCAGCTGCGGCCTGCACAATGCTCTTCGTGAATAGCATAGCTAGCGAAGCTGAGAAAGCGAGAATTTTGAAAGCAGGAAAACAAGAGAGTATTATAGGCGATAGCCGCGTAAAAGAGAAGTCGAGAAAACGAGAAGGAGAAGACAAGGAGAAGATACTGCGATTAGTAACATGATGGAATCTATGTTGGACTGCGGCCGGCGAGACAATGACATACTTTTTGGGCCTGGGACCAGTGACTGTCCAACTTCTTTCAATGTTCGCCCTATTGTTTTCTCAATCTTTCTCAATTTTCTGAAATGATGGCTTGTAGCGTCGCGTCGAATTGCGTCAAATTAATCCTCGACTATCCCTGCCACAGGATCTCAAAATTTCTGTGAGCAGAGCACCGGGCTATCGTACCCGGTCCCGTAAGTATAAATTCAACGGGAACCTGAACTCGAAGGCCTTCAAAAATCAACGCTGACCATGGCATCTGTCGTACTGGTAACTGGGTGTTCTACTGGAGGGATTGGGGCATACCTGTGCGAGTTTAAGATTTCTACACCTCTTAATTCCTAACCTGCTCTCTACAAGCTGTGAAGAGTTTGCCGCACAAGGCTGCAAAGTCTATGCCACCGCTCGCAACCCCACTAAAATGGAGAGCATCACCCATCCTAGAATTGAAAAACTAGCTCTAGATGTCACAAGCGATGCTGATGTCAATCGCGTCGTTGACCACATCATTGCCAAGGAAGGGAAAATTGATATAGTCGTTAACAACGCTGGTACTGGCGCAGCTGGTACGGTCGCCCGTTCAATCACCATTACTTTGTGCTAACTGATCCTAAACATAGGTCCTTTGTTGGATCAAACTATGGATACAGTTCAGCAAGTTTTTGACACAAATACGTATGCAATCCTTCGAG
Source organism: Rhodocollybia butyracea (assembly GCA_015501585.1). NCBI lineage: Eukaryota > Fungi > Basidiomycota > Agaricomycetes > Agaricales > Omphalotaceae > Rhodocollybia > Rhodocollybia butyracea. Next base: position 83,760 of record JADNRY010000007.1, read on the forward strand.
TTTGTAAAGCCGTCCTACCATCGATGGCGCGCCGCAAGACAGGAGTTTTTGTGAATGTCGGATCTGTTGTAGGCGACACGTAAGTATTCGGCTTGCACGCGTACGATTAAGATTTGACCCCAATTCCGTCCTACTTTAGGCCGGTACCCTGGAATGGGTTGTATTCCGCCACCAAGGCAGCTACTCATATGATCAGCGAAGTCCTCAGCATGGAGTGCAGACCGTTCAACATTTCAGTGATGAATGTGGTTCCGGGATCTGTAAGGTCCAATATCTCGACTAACATGACCCAAAACTTCACATTGCCGGAAAATTCTTTATATCTGGATTTCCTACCAAACATCATCAAACGAATCAATGCCAGTCAGACAGGCAACTCTATGCCCACCGAGACTTTTGCGAAGCTTGTGGTCTCAAGAGCGCTGAGCAAGAGGCCCCCTCTGCGTTTTACGGCCGGAGGAAATTCGATGATTTTTTCCTTTTTTAGATGGCTGCCAAGGGCCTTGGTGCTGGGATATCTCTGGAGGATATATTCGAAGAAGTCATAGAAACAAGTCCCAATATCTTTTGTTTGTAGAGTCTAATGTAGGAACCAAGTTGCTAATTTGTTATGAATTTGCCAAACATATTTTGAGTGGACTGGTTGTTTTAATGTGATGCATATGTATCACAATTACTTTAAGGTAGGAAAATCGATACAGGATAACCATACAAAGATATGAAAAAAAACGAAACATTTGAAAACATCAAAGGTATTGACATAAAAAAAAGTCCTTCCAGAGCAAGAATTAAACATCCTTAGACCACAATTGGTTCGTCTACATCCATCTTGTCATCTACCTCGTCTACTTCATTCTTCGCACCATCTTTAAATGGCACGAAACCCGACCGTTTCTTGAAATCCTCATTGATACTCACTAACAAATCTTGAATCAACTTGGCATGCCAACGACGCTCCTCGAGAGGAATATTGCGCTTCTCTACAACATCATAAAATGGTTTCCTCAATCCATAACTAGGAGAGCTGATCGAAGCAGTGGAAAGAGCAGGCGAAGACGTCGCCGACGCCAGCTCGATTTTGCCGACCTTGTGTGCAAGTTCATCCGATTCCCCTGTCTTGGGCCTCTGCGCACTGAGGTTCACAGACGCAGCCGCAGCTAAGCTCTTAATGCTAGGTAGGACAGTGGCCTGTGAATTGTCAAAGCCTGGTGTGCTAGCCCTAGAAGTACTTCCTGTCGATGAAGGTGGAGGGGAAGTGGAGCGGAACCTAGAATTAAGAGGAGGGAGCTTAAGATCCTTATCGCCTTCAGTGAATGTAAGGGTGGGGTACAGTGTAGATGTCGAAGCAGAGGCGGAGGACGTTCTCGACGAGTCCATAGAAGGCAGCTTCGCCAGTGGACCACGATGAACGCCCGAGGTGAGTTTGGGTTCCAAAGGTTCCGGTGGAGCACCGACCGAGGAAACAGTGCTCTCTGTAGAAGGGATACTCTTTAATACCATGATTGGGCGGCGTATGCTTTTGTCCATGCCAATCGCCTCGGGGATCTCTAGTCCTACGACCGGGCCAGACCCACGGGGTGCGCGTAGATGATGATAATCGAAACTAGCTGCACTTTCCATGGAGGGACTAACAAGACCAAACTGACCAGAAAGGGATGGATGTGAGGATTGAGAAGAATAGGATGAAGCATATCGGCCCGCATTGTTGTACGACTGGGGCATAGGATGCATGTTCGATGGGATGTGAGGTGGAGTTGCGTTGAGAGGTGTTGACGCCGTAGAATGCGGCGATCCAGAACTAGGATCCAAAGGAGGAGTAGACTGGTGATAATTACCTGGGCCAGAAAACTCATAATGAGGTGAATACCTCGAAGAGCGACGGGTAGTCTCTCCGTCATGCATGCCCGAATACATACCAGAACCAGGTCTATGTGGAAAGCTGGCACTGGTAGGTGAAGCACCTGGGAAGACTTGAGTGGTAGAGTGGAAATCATTGCCTGGTAAGCCAGGCATACCGGCGAGCCCTAATTGGCTGAGCGCAATCGGGTCGAAATAGGATTCCGGCGAGAAGCCCCCACCTGGCGTTCGCGCGGAATGATTTGAATTACGATTATTAGACGGCATGGAGCCAGACACATCACGTCCGAGGGTAACGAGGAACTCATTGACGGCTGCGAGTTCTTCGGGTGTACGGATATCTAACGAGACAGACCGTGGGTTGAAGCTGGAGTACGATAGGGAATGGCTGTAAGCTAGATTGTTGAGACGCTCAGCCATAACTAAAGGCAAAGGAATTTCAGCAGAGTGCGAAACAAACGATTGAAAATGACGTACCCGGATCATACGACGGATTAACTTTTCTTTTCTTCATATCGGTGAAGAAGTCGCCCATGCTGTAATCGTCGTGAGAGCGTTTAGACCCAGCGGAAACATGGACCGTGTTTGGGTCAGAACGAAGACCCCAAGGAATTTGGTCGTGAGTAAAAAGATCTTCATGTAGGGGAGAATGGTGTGCGTGATGATGAGCTGGGGCGAGTTCTGGAGAAGGAGTAAGAAGAGAGCCTAGGAAGGATTGTTAGAGTAATTTACGATGTATTACTTGTACTTACTTTCTGGAGAAGCAGAAGAATGGGTATCGGAACGAGGCACCGGCGAACGTATACCAGCCTTTTCCTTGTCCGACTTGGTGTCGGTCTGCTTGCTTGACTCCTTTCTAATTTTCGAGGTATAGGCAGGGTCTACGACGGTGATAGCTTTAGAGTGTTTGTGCTGAGCATGGTGTTCTTCTGTGTGGATTTTTTCATGCTTCTTGAGATCCTGAGGCCGCTTGAAGCACTTTTTACAAATCTAAAAGCATATGAGAAGAGAAGCAGTGAGAATAGAGTGAGTGTGGTTACTTCGCAGACATGAGGCTTGAGAGGCGTATGGACTGGAGTATGTTGAGCGCAAAACTAGGCTTTTAAGACTAGTGGACGTACCCCTTAGGTGAGAAGTAATGTGATCTCTCTTTGCGCAGCTTGTTCCGCAGTCCTTCCACTTACAAGTAAGACAAAGGTTATTGGTGCTTTTGCGACCGATGTGGTCGTTGCAAAGATGGTTATAAAGAGTTTCTGGATCTGCAAAAGCTTGGGAACAGTCTTGCCATTGACAGTGATGAGCAGCAGAAGGCTCTACGCTGCCAGAGCCGCTGGACGGCGAAATATCCCGGTCGAGGTCGTAATCTGAGCCCATGGAATAAAGTCGTTGCTCAAGTTGAGCAAGGGGAACAAGTCGATTTAGCGGCCTGGCCATTTTAAATGAACGCAAACAAATGTAACACTCTTGGCATCGATGCCAAGAACGCTAAGCACAAGAAAGACTTTGCTGGCAAATTAAACTCCGCGAAAATGATTTCACATAAATCTTGTCCTTATTTGGTGATTTGCGCAGCCATCACTCTTTTTTGGTCACAATTTAGCCGCCACTTCAGGGGTGCGAACTACGCCAAGACATTTCAGTGCCAGGACCGAGATCCACATTCGATCCGTTTATGGTACTACACCTATAGCCTACCCAGCCAAATTATTAGTAAAATCACATACAGTTCACTTCCAAGCAGCCCAGAGCAATGCTTACCTACTTGCATAGGTTTAGCGGGAATTCAAGCTAACGATAACGGTGGGTGGATGTGTCACAAGCTTCAATACGTCAATGCTTAGAGCAATTCAACATCCTTCATTGGAAAATAACGCTCAGCCCATGAGGGTCGGAGACATCTGGTGCTCCTCCAGCTACACACAAGTATACACACAGCATCACCTAGCATCACTCGTCTGAATAGCAAATCAAGGTTAATAATCCACCCAAGTACTGTGTATCGCCACAGCCAAGGATTTCGCCTCCGTAAAATTATACCGATAGAATGTACATACTACTCTAAAAGGTAGGTGGGAATTTTAGACCTCCCCTTGGCTACTTGGCTACACCCGGCTCATGAGGGTTTCTTCCCAACGTTTAATTTAATCTTGGGTGCAGAGCTTGTCGACGGTACATCGTCATATGCGGTGGTCATAGGCGGACTAGTTGCCAGAGGACTGGAGGCAGTGGGAAGTGCAAATGAAGGTCCGCGGTTGAATCCGAGATTCGACTGGGCCGGTGTTGCAGGTGGGCTCGTTGCAGATGGTGATGCCGCAGAAGGTATAACCGGCGCAGTTCCAGAGTTGAATTCCTCCCAGCGGGGGCATTTTCGGTTGGTTTCTGGAAAAAAAATCATTCGGTGAGGTACGGTCTTAGTAGAAGGCGAGTATATATACTCATGTGTCCCATCTGTCCACAATGACCACACCGCCTCTGTTGACAAACCAACGATAAGTATCCATGCGGTTTTGTGGAGAATGATGACTCATACCGTTGTCTCCGACTTGAGAGGTCTGTTCAGTTGCAGGGGAGTACCACCTTCTTTCACAATTTTTGCGTTCTTTCGGTGTAAACGTCTCTCCTGGTTCTTCTTCATCCTCGCAAGTTCCTCCTCAATCCTAGACCCCAAGTCAACGAGCCCATCCGCTAAAAATATTAATTTACGTACCTCTTCTTCGCTCTCTTGTCTTTATCAGCATCGCCAGTGGGTGCCAAACTATCAGTCATCGTGTTCTCTTCCTCGATCGCTTGTCGGTTGCGAATATATGCACGAATGACAGCAGGATCGCGGACGATCTCCGTCTGCCAATGGCCATCAATTTTTCGCTTGATTCGAAGAACTCGTCGATTGGCTTCAGGGTCTGCACTTCCTCGTTCCAGTGAGGGACCACGGCTGTAGGAATCGACAGGAGTGAATTCACGGTTGGCTTGCTGTTGAGCTTCCAGTTGTTGAGTTTTCAAAGCATCTCTTCGCTCATCTTCCGCCGTCAACACTGGCTCGTCTCGTCGGCTGAGAGAGTCAAACTGTGCTTTCCAGATACGCTCAATTTCAGACTTGTATATCTGCTGTTGTTCCGCGACATTGTAGCGATGAGCAGATTTGGGTCTGCTTTCGGCTTCGGCTGGTGGAACACAGTCAATTAGAATATTAAATTGAGTGTCATGAGTGTCAACCTCCACTTACCCATCTTCTGCTCGTAGTCCTCCCCAGCCTTGACAAATATCTCCTTCATAGAAATCCGAATGAAACTGAATGCCTCTCCACGTCCTGTAGGATCACCTTCTCCGTGAAGTCGCAACATCGCCTTGGCTTGGGTTGCAAACAAGAAATTCTTCGTCGTAATCCACGGAGCCAGTTGCTGTTCGACTGATAAATTTGACTCATCACCGTCTGCATTATCCGCAGTTTGGCCGTATCCCGAGTCCTGCAAATGTCGCTGACCGACTTGCATACTCTCAGTGAGAACGACCTGTTCAGGCGTAACCATTTTAAGCATTTCGGGATCCGATGGAATGGGCCAGTTGGTTTTCAGACGCCAGAAGCCTTGATGAGGACCACGTCGATGGTACTCCATAAATTCCTGAACCAAGTCATAAGTTTTTCATGAATGACAACCAGAAACAAACGAATACATACCTTTAAACGCTGTCTCATCTGAAGTTCGTTTTGATCTGGAAAATATTTCATCAATCTCGAGATCTTCAAACGTTCACCGGCACTCTTCCTCAGTAGCTTATATGCGATGATCTGTAATCGATGCTTTATTGTGTTGGTGATTTTGCGCGAATGTGGACCGGGAACTTCGGTGACCGGATATGTTTGGCCAAGCACAAAGAGATTTTTGATCTCCCGTAAGTAATATTTCGTTTCACCTTTGACGGTGCTCCTACCTCATGTATTAGAAACGACCAAGATCAAAGGAACACGACTCACCGTACAACCAAAAAATCGGTGGGCTTGGGTTTGTGTCGGAAGAGTGGCGCACGAACAAGGTTGTTATACAAAGCAGGCATCGTTTGACCGGGGTAGACATAACCAAACTTCATAAATGGAGATTCATCTTGCGGCTCCAAGACAAACGGAACACCGAGGTCAAACTAATCCAAGTAAGAATAAACCGGGCTCAAGATCTAAGTCAAGACCCACTTTCGGAACATGGTCATCTTTTTCTTCCTTTTTGCGGTAATAATTGACCAAGACACTGCCCATTCCAAAGTTTGGAATGATAGGCGGGTGTTCCTCCTGGAGTTTCCTATTAGCCCTTGCAAAATCGAGCTATTGAACCACGTACAGAATATTCCCATAACACAAAATTACTCGTGTCGCGCAGACTTAAGTCACCGGTACTATGGAGTCCTTCTCCAATGTTTCCACCCTTCCCAAGCTTACGTCCAGCCTTGTCCTTCTTTTTCTTCGCAGTACGAACTTTTGTGAAACGAAGTTCAATATTGGTAGGAAATTGAAGCGCGGGACGATGAAAGGATCGAGCTTCTTGTTTCGAAAGACGAGTTTTGAACTAACCCGGAGTTCAAGTCAAGAAATGACACAGATAACTTGACTAGACTCACGAATGGGAGTTGTAGTTTCTGAGCTGGGTAGGCATGTTCCACTGTGAGCTGACCAAATGTTTGCCGCACCCGATGTCGTCCTCCATCCTTTGCAACCTCGTAATACTGATCATTAGAAAGATTGAACTTGTCTCTGGGAGCGGCATCGTTCTTGAGGCGTTTCCTGTGTCGAAATCCATCATCTAAGGAATTATTCAGCATGAGGAGTACGTTTGGGAGGAATAATAACACACGTGAACGTTCTGGTGGAACAATATCATCTTCATGGTTAAATTCGAGCTGCGTAAAGTCCCTGAATGGTGCACCAGGTGTCCAGATGATACTCTGCGTCCAGGCTCCAGATTCTAATACCTTATTCACGGGAGTGGTCAAGCTATTGTCGGTAGTCGAAGAAGCGGCGGAACGATCAGGATTGGGCTCGTAGATAATCTGGTCTTCCCAATTCGACAAAAGGACCAGATCGAAAGACCGGTCATGTAAAGGCACTGATACTCGAACACTAGTCGCGTCCCGTTCCTGTGAGAAAGATAAGATTTGAAGTCATAGTAAAGAGACAGTGTGCAGACCTCGAGAGCTCGCCGAAGATCAGCTTCGATACTCCCTGAGGATATCACTTCTTCTACCCGCTTGCTTTCGAACTGTCGTTGTGCATCTTCAGCGACAGACTCTAAGAAGTTTCTCGGGACTTCTTTCTTCCTTGGGTATGTTGTTTCAACTGGATAACATGGATTAGAGAGAAGGGAATAGCAGTATTCGTAAGAAACTCACCAGCAAACTGTCTCTTCCCGAGCCTCGACTTGCGAACGGTATATCCCTTGAACAATTCACTAAAGTCTAGAACTTTATCTTTCTCGAAAGCTGGGAAGCGTTCATAGACGGTCTTTGGGCGTTCAACTAAACGCTTGACAATTCTGGTCCTCCTTTGCTTGTATCTCAACGCAGGCGAGTCCACCTCCATTTTCACCACATCATCGCCCTCCTGGGCCATCTCCATGTCTATCTGATCTTCCCAGTCATCTCCTTGGTCCAAACCAACTGCATCTGCATCTTCATATTTGTCGTTATAGATCAGGTTCGAACTGAGCGCAGGTATGCCAGAAATTCCGAGCTGATTGTTGAGAGCCCCACTAGGGACATTGAGATCGCCAAGAATGCTTCCCAGAGAGAATCCAGTGAGGGCTGAAATGGCATCGTTTTCTTCGTTACCAGACATGGCGAAAGTATTTCAAACTCTGGCCAGTCACCACAACGCTGAAAGCAAGTCAGCATGAGCGCTAATTTTGCTAAAGTTCGTCGGCTCGGCCCGCAGATGCTATCGTAATTGTCTCTATTGTCACTGTACCAACATGGACAAAGATCTGTCCACTCAAGTAGAGGTGAGTAACTTTTCGCACCTTCTTTCCTTTGACAATAGCTGATATTCTCAGATATTCAATACAGAAGCAAGAATCGCTGGTTCAGGTACGTATTTCACTTACTTTTCTTTCACATCTCTTAACTTTGAGCAGAAGTGGTATTTTCAAAGCTACCTAGAAAAGTGGATCGTATACTATTCTCTATTTAATAAACTAAACTTCATTTTAGATACTGTATACACACATCCGCCCTATAACTGCAACTGTATAACTTACGACAGCTACTTTCAGAAGGCTAGAACAACTCATCTTGTCAACCTCCAACATCGACTCTCCTTTCCGTAGCCGCTCAGATGGTACCGACACGACCGTCTACCCGCCCCCTTTGGACTTCAGTGAAGAACCTTCCAAAAAGCGCAAGACCTCTATAGCTAACTCGACCCACAACGAATCCTCGAGAAACTTGCAAAGCGACATTCAGTATGCTCGATTTCCTAACCTTGTTCTAGAGAACAAACATGTCAAGTCTGTGCAATCTATAATCAAAGCGGAATGCGAGGAGCTTATTTCCTACATTGACACGGTCAACTTATGGGTGTCGTCAGTCGTACCAAAGTAAGTGAGTATACCTAAAGCTGAGAAGTTGCCCTCACCGTAGTCCTCCAGAATCGAAGAGTAAGTTTCTTTATGGTAAATAGTCACCCATCTCATTTCTGTAATCACAGTGGTGACAACTTTGGTTCGTCCTCCGTGCCTTCTTTTTGAGTAGCTACTGACCAGTCGAAGGTGTGGGAGTACTCTTAGGTTGCTATAGACAACTCTTAGGTTGCTATAGATCAAGTATTTACTGTGTTTTTCAGAAATAATGGGCGAACTGCAACGCGCTCAAGAATGCGCCTACAATCTGAGAGACAAAGGGCTAATGAATCATCTGGGAAGAGCAAAGATTTGTTCCAAGCTTATCAAGTATCCGTTTATCGAAGATTATACTGTACGAAGGTCTTTTCTCTGGCTCACTCTATTCTGACCGTCTGCATCAGTCTGCTCTGAAGGAGTACGACGACAAACAAATCTATCTTGCTCGCCAGTCTTTGTATGATTTAAGAAGTTTGTACGCTACTCTGACAGATATTACCCAAAAGAATATCGCAAAGGTAAAGCCGCCGCGGTTCAATAGTCACTTTTACTAACCACCCAAGCGTAGATCCATGCTCCTAGATCAAATAATGGTAGTGGTCTATATTAAGACGTTTAGCTCTGCTTCGACCCTCATGTAGCGATGGTACTAAATACGTCGAATCCATCTGCACCTGTACTGATTACTGCTCCTGGAATCTGGGAATGCCAATGCACTTCTTTGACATCTTTTTGGTGATGGTTGAAAAGCATCTGAGGCGGTATATCCCTCGTATCTGACGTATCATTCATCTCGTCATCGTCTTGTTCCACTGCCAGATCCCATAAGGAGACAATGTTGTCTGCGCTGGAAGCTGCAAAAGTGGATGCATCACTCGGGTGCCATTCTATCGATGTTATAGGCGCACTGTGCCAATGGAAGGAAGCTATAGGGGTTGGAGTTGGAGAGGAAGTTCTGCAATGGTGTCAGAAATCGTAGTGTTAGTGTGCAAAAATGAAGAAAATCACCCTTTCTTTTGCACGTTACGCAGATCCCAGACCTTGATACCACCTTCATCGCCACCACTAACTAATAGATTCGAGGTCTCTTTATTCCAGCTAATCACGTTGACATCACTTTCGTGCGCAGGATCAATACCAGCGACACTTTTACGGGCCCTGCTTCGCACGTCCCAAACCTGAATCGTCTTATCAGCAGAACACGAAGCGAAGATTGTAGGTTCAGTGGGGCTCCACTGTATATCTTCGATGCTAGAAGTATGAGAGGTGAAGGGCTGACTGAGCACGTTGAATCCAGAAACCGTGGAAGTTGTGAGGAATATTTTGGAGTTGATGTCGCCGGTAAGAAGACGTATCGAAGAGGGGCCTGATGAAGCCCAATCCATGGCGAAACCCTCTGCGCGTCCGTGTACGTCGATGGTAAACACAGGTTTGCTCGTACGCGATTTATCGAGGGAGTATCCGGGAGTTTCTAGAGACTCTATTAGCGGACGTATATCCCATATGTGGACTTTTCCTGTTTCTGCCCAGCTCGCAACGTGGTATGGTTGTGTATGCGGAGGTAACGGTTCGGATGCAGGTAAAGGTTGGGCACGAACGCGGTTTACGCCGCCGAGATGGGGGACGGAACGGTGTTCAATGATTGGGTCTTCGTCCAGGGCGTCATCCTCATCATCCTCATCGTCTGAATCATCTACACGATATTTTGAGTTGGATTGTATGAAAACATGTAACCTCAAACTTACCGTTATTCTTTTGCGTTTTGTGCAATGAACTCATCTTGTAAACTATGAGTTCATTGTTTTTGGCGAGATCGGCCTGTGTACCAGTCACAATCCACACTGTGTGAGGAAAACGTTGACGTTCTTGGCCCAGATTGTCGCGTAAAATGTCGAAGGACAGACAGGGCCAATCTACACCAGTAGAATGCCGCATGATATACACTGATTCATCTGGCTCGAGAACCTCATCGTCTCCTAGAGTATGCCTTCCTGGAACGAAGACGTCAGGGGCCAAAGATGGTTCTTCTGATTCCTCAATCGCAGGCAGCACTTCATCTACATCCATGCCTAGAATTTTTTTATTGATATAAAGTGGATACATTTGCCAGAAAATCCGCACCATCTTCTTGTTGTCCAGCTTCTGCATCTACGACGTCTTCATCCTCCTCAATCTCGTCTTCCCAAGCATCTTCAAATTCTCCCATTTCATCTTCTGTCGCTGTGACACGTCGAGCCCCACTACCAATTTTAGAGAAAGCTTGACCATCATTGGAAGTTGTAGACAAAAGTTCGGTGACTGATCTTTTCGACATTTTGAAGTAAAGAAAAGTTATAAAATTTCCTTCCAAATTTTAGGCGCCCACCACGTGGTCCCAAACGCGTTATGGTCAACTTGTCATCATGATCATTGACTGTCATGCTCAATAATCACCGGCGTACGTGTCTGAAGCAGGAAAGGTACGTGTATAATTTGCCGCTGCCGATAGGCTTACGCGGACAACCTGAACCTACTTAATAAAGCTTTTTTTCTAGCTTTTCTTTTCATTACTTATTCCCACTTCTTTTCTTCCAATGACTTCCGTTTTAGAGGTACCCCAAGGGTACGTTCATTCTCACTTTTGCTGTTGCTCTGGATCGCTCAAAGTTATCTTAGACTCTCCTATGTTGCTGCCGCACTTGTGTCAACAGTCATTCTGTTAGCCGGTCAGAATATAACAGTTTCGAAATACAGAAAAGCGGCTGGTATCAAATACCCCCAAGGTTCGGGCATTCGTAACCTTGCCAAATTATCTTGCTAATGAGTTTCTGCAGCTTATGCTGAGTTAAGTCAGGTTGAAGCATCTGTCGATGCTCTCAAGTTCAACTGTGCTCAGCGAGCTCACCAAAACACATTGGAAAACATACCTATCATTGTGTTAAGGTATGTGTCGCGTCAGGGCTTACTTTACATTGCTGATCCACCTCATAGCACTTTGGTCTCTGCGGTCAAGCTTCCTCATATTGCTGCTGCTTCATGTGGATTGTGGGTTGTTTCACGCGTACTCTATACCCGAGGCTACGTGACAGGTAAACCAGAGAAACGCAATGCGGGAGGTTTCGGTTATCTACCTACCATTGTCTTGCTTGGTACTTCTCTTTATGCTGCTGGGTCCTTGGTACTGGCTGGTATTTGAGGTTTTGTAATAATAATAGACTATAATTCTAGTAGCGCCCAGCATGTGATCAATTAGACTCTCGTTCAAGAATCAACTTGAACTTCATTCTGACTCCTGACTTACGACTTCTTTGTGAAAGATGCCCAAAGATTCTTCCAGGCCTAGCCTTCCAACTTCTTCTTCAGACTTTGCTCTGCCATCCAGCTCCGTGGCCACCAGTTCCTCCATAACACTTGAGGACCCTGGTTTTGTGCTTCATCGATTTCGGCGACCAAGTGTTTTGGCTCCAAAGGCGACGTACATCTCAGAAACACGCCTTCACAGTCCTCTTGTCACTTCTTTCACTCTTCAACCATCGCCGATTAAGCGCAAAGCTTACTCGGACGATGAATCCATGGATGATTCCCAGATGCTGTATCGGGACCGCACAGGCAGAGAAAGTTCTCCGTCTAGCAGCTCGGAAAATCCCACCCCTCCACTTGGAGCTAGTGAAGAATCAGAAGATGGAGGAAGGGTAATAAAACCGTTGCGCACTCCGCCTCGGAAACTCTCGACATCAGTTAATGACAATCATGTATTAGTACCAAGACGTCGTCTCTCCTTTCCGGTATGTTCTCATATATCTTGTAGAATTGTGTGGCTAATTTCTTCTAAAGCTGCTAGTAATGAAACAACCACGAATCTTAAATCTCCTTGCCGAGTCCCGTCCTGTCGAGAACGAAGTCAAATCAGAAGCTGCCTTTCAACGTTTAGTGGCATCAGGAGCAGATCTCCCAATACAGCCTCGCACACCACACACTATATCAAATCGAGGCCGCTATCCAGAAGAAGCTGGCGAGGACGACTGGCAACGCGAAGATACTCCTAGCGACGACGAGGTTGATGATGAACCTTTCACTTCTTACGCTTCGAACAAGAGCGAACCCATCGCTATTCTGAGGAACGGTACTCCTGCTGGTAGTGTCAACGGTGATGATTTGAATACCATGAGTATCTCGGAAAGTCCTAGCTTTTCTAGTATGATGGATGTTGATGTGGTAAGTCAATATTTTCGCTGTTCTTTTAGCATTTCTGACCCCATGTCCAGCCTTCCGTCTCACCCTCGGTTTCTTCACTTTCTTCCACTCCAGTCAATCACTGGCGCCATACACCTCCTCCAACTACAAGTGCAGTTCGTTCAAACAAACGTAAACGTGGGTGTTATGTCTCTCAGGATGACCAAGATGACGAATAAATTTTCTCCTTTTAGTGGATGATCGATTCGATCCCTATCCTGCAGCTTCCAAACGTCGCGCTGTATCTCCTTCACTTACTTTCCTCCGAGACTCTCACTCGAATGTGAGTTCACCAAAAATACGGAGTACCCCACGCCTGCCCATCGCGATTCCTGTGGTCGTGCCTGGGTCGAACAATAATTCCGCCGCATCTTCGCCGACTTTTACGAACTCATATCAAAACTCATACTCGAGACCGTCGGTATCCATCACTTCCAGTCCGACGTTACGTTCCTCCATGGGCCTGTCTAGTCCCATCCTAAGACCTCTGGCTCGTGGTATCAGGCGAGATGGAGAGGAGAAAGAGGTTGACGGAGCGGGTGAAGCAGTAGGAGGCCTAAGTCTTGCTTGAGTGTGCAATCCAGAACTGCATTTCATGGTATTGGTTCCTTGAGTAACCATCAGGGTAACTCCGTCTGTGAGCTCTTGACTTTCTTAATTCGGTGATAGCTGGTATTAATTTATGTCAAGTTACCATCGGTTGCTGGTCCCTCTATTATCCCGCGAATTCAAAGATATCCTGGGTGTATCATTGTTCGTGATCCTAACCTTTTACATTTGTATACCGTAGCTCATGTTTCGTCCTCATGTTTCGTCAGACATGATTAATACTGTACATGATTGTCATACAGACCTGCTTCAATGATGGCTCTTTAAAGCAGCGTCTACAATCTCCCCCATTGCAATCACGGCCTCCTCTTCCAGAGTGCGGCCGACCAATTGTATGGAAATCGGCGCATTCATAAAATCGACCGGATTATCTAGTAAAAGGCTCGTTGGAGTTTTCAGAAGTTTTCAAAGAAAGACTCACAGCGTTCGTAGTTGGCCTTATCGTCTTCGTTGTAAAACTTATGCGGAGCTTTAACCAGGTCAAGTTCGGGGTCTACTTTCGAAACCGGTATGACTAGGGAGCTGTAATCTAGCATGTTCCAAACAGATGTGTAACTTGCAGATCTAAAGAGTGTAAAGGTTACTACATGTACGACATTCAAGCCTTTGGCTCACCTGTTTTTGCCGTGGGCGATAGCGGTGTTGGCTGCAACCGGCGCAATGATAGCATCAACGGCTCGACCAGTACCCGTCGTTTTGACTGTGTCTTCCCAAAGCTGAAGATATTCTTCTCGTAAATTTCGCTTCTGTTTCTGTATCTGCCACAGTTGATACGCCGAAACAGTGGCTTTAGTCGCGCGCGCATCGAGAATGTCTGTGACGGGTGTGTTGTCTTCTGGATCCATACTCGAAATCACTGGCTCCCCAGATGGGGAAGTAACAACCTGGAAATCTTCTTGTGCTCCTGCCTGCCAGATATTTCGCTACATAGTAGTAGTATCAGTCAATGTGGACAAAATTACTAGAGGTAAACAAACCAAGCACGTAAGAATCTCAGCATGTTTCGACGGTTTCCAGTCAATCACTGGCAAACAGGGGTTAAACGCTCTTCAGTCAGAGTAGAAATCCCCTACCAAGATGACCTGCATTCAACAAGGCCTTTTTCACAATCTCCATTCCTCGAGTGATTGGCGGATGAGGTACTACAATGCCATCGTCCCACATAATCGCAAAGCACAGTTTGTTTCCTCCTCCATGATCTGCCAGGTTGTATTCGTCTTCACTCCATCGTTTGCGTACTGCGAGAGGATCTTTCAACCACGGACGAGCACCAGCCACTGCTTTCATAAACGTCTTGATTCCGTAGATGCTATTCGTAAGGGGGCCAAGAACCGAGGGGGCAGAATCTTGTCCTTCAAGTGAGTTGACGCATCCTGCATATGGCACTCTTCCGTATGATGGCCTTAATCCGTATATTCCGCAAAAACCTGCCGGAATGCGCACACTTCCTCCAATATCAGATCCTGGAACAGTGTCAATTATTTTGAGAAGATTTATCGAGTTGGGCCACGTACCAACCCCGAGCGGACTTCCTCTCATTGCCACAAGACTGCCCTCACCGCCAGACGAACCACCCGACGTCAAAGAACGATTATGGGGGTTCAACGTCCTCCCAAAGACATGATTGAAAGTTTCGGGCCACACTACACTTAGGTATCAGAATGTGGAGAATCTAGTGGAAAGGTACCGACTTAGAGTCTGGGGCACATTCGTTTTGACGAACGGAACGGCACCTGCGCTCTCGAGAATGTCGGTGAGAACGGCATTGCGTTCGGCAAATGTCCCCACCCATGATACATAACCTTTGTAGAAGTTTAATACATCAATCATGGTGAATGAAGCCTCTGCATACCCATGCAAGATTCCAACCCCTTGATGTTGATTTGATCTTTCAATGAGATAGGTAGTCCGTGAAGGGGACCAATGACTGTGCCTGTTGTGGCAAGATGTTCATCGAGCTCTGCTGCTCGCTTGAGGGCTCTTTCAATGAATATCTCTGTCAGACAGTTCGTCTCAAAGTCGTTGTCGGTTACAGCAACCATTGAGATTAATGATTGGAAAACTCACCACCTGATGTGCGATGATAGCTCTTTTGTAAAATGCACTGGTAACTGCGACCGAGGTCCATCGACCCTTGGCAATGCTTTCCAATAGAACATCAACATCCGAGTTGGTGATCTCCAATTCGATAGCATCCAACAAGCCACAAGTTTCGGGAATACGTGATACATCGATCTCGCTGGGGGAAGGAATGGAAACAAGTCTCCATTCGTTGGGGATTAGAGCATCCTGCTCGGATTTCTTCTTGGCAGCAATAGATCTCCAATCAGACATGGTGGAGAATGGTAAGCTGGAACTGGGAAAATATCAAAAACTCTTTGCTATAGCCACCCGGCTAGGAGACATCTTTCTTCCCTTCTTATCTATAAACATCGATTGACTCTCATAGCCATCGGCGCTCAGCTAGCCGCAATGCCCGGATTGAGCTTAATAAGAATGGGTCTTGAGTACTTGCGAGTATTTACTTTATAACGCTGAAGACAATAGTAGATCATCCCGTGCGGCGCGGGACGAACAAGTAGTGCTTAGCGCCCGTGTCGGGATTACAAAACTTTGATTTCAATAATGGACGACGACGCAGAACTGAGGAATCCCTTTCCTTCTCCACCATCTCACTACACAAAGTATACCTCGCATAATTTAAATCTTCTAGCTTTGTTGAAGGAACGTGTTCCGGATACTGACCTTGCCTTCAATCAGCATGAAATTCTCAAAGATCAGACAGACGTCCCCGACTGGCCTCTAACTCAGCTTGAGAAACCACGCGTAGATTGGATCCTCAAAGAACCGGAACCATACTATGACGTTTTTGGGGATAGGTGGTTTGTGAGTATCGCAATGCTTTGTGTATCATATTCTCAGTATCCACAGGTCAAGGACAAAATCCCATCGTTGGCAGAGCTTGGTGGACAACAGCTGTATCCGGAAGATCCTGATGTCGGTGCGTTACTGCAACTGTTATTTTTTTTCTGTGTTCAAACTAGTTCTCTTCAATTACAAGACAGACGTCCCGCTTTGCAAACGATTTTGCGATCCATGCTTGTGACATACTCGAACCTGACCTCCGCTTTGCTCGCCCCTCCTCCAACCGCCTCTTCCACTGCGCCACCTCAATGGCAACAACATGTCGAGTGGATCACCATTCTCGGCCAAAATCTCATGGCTGCTGCAAATGATCTTCGGCCTGTGCAAGTATGGACTCTCCTTAGGTGTCTTGTACCGTAATTCACGGCTCGACAATAGGCCAGGGGAAATTTGGAGCTAATGATGAGGCGCCAGCTAGACCTTCGAAGGGACGAAACTAGGGTCATTCACACGCAAGTGCTTATCAGCTGTTTATATCTTCCTATATGACCTTTGCGTTCCAGAAAATGCGATACATTGGAAGTAAGACTCGCAGAGCTACGTGGATCTGCTGAGGACTTGAAGCAGAGTAAAATCCCCTCCTCAGTTGGTCCACTTTCCCTGTTCTTAATTTCGATCTATTTATACCTTCTACAGGAGGTATCGACTGAACCTGTCATGGTGAGCATGCGAGACGAATTTGACCTGGCCGATCTCTGACCTATCTCATAGTCTTCCGATGAACCGACACCGCTTACAGAAGAGGACTTGTTGAGATGGGCTGAGGAGGCGGGCTGAACTATCTCTCTCTGTAGAACAGCGTCAGAATCAGATTGCACATTGTAGATGCTTGGAGCCTTGTACGTTTTGCGGACGATCAACGCGCAAGCTTTACAAACTTACAGCTTGTCTATGTCCCAAGCGCGACAGAGTCACCCTGGCCTCACTAACATCAGCATTTCTAGTATCTACCTACTACATATTCGTTACTTATCTTCATTGTAGTTGTATGCACAGAAGTCTGACACATGTTTTCGAGAAATTGGACAAAAATAATTATCAAAATTGTAGATTCAGTTCATTAGCGAACGACTTTTCTTCGCTGCGGTCAAGCGTGCACGTGACCGCTGCATTGTTTCCTAAATGGCTACCAGGAGAAGAGTTGGAGTTAGCAATGCCACTACAGAGGCAGCACGTAGACAGCTAATGCAGCCAGTCACTGTATGATTTTTTACCTCGCAATATTCATTGAGCATAACTAATTTGTCTGAATGTTTTAGTGCTGGGAGAAAGTTTGGTTTACTCCGGAAAACGCACCTTCGCTCAAGGTGTTCAAATGGGTCAAGACCGACAAGGTCCCGGTACGTCGCAATTATAGGCGGAAGTGGAATGACTGATTAATAAACGAATTTACAATAGCACTTTGAAGATGAAATCGAAGTTGACGCACCTCTTGCGCCCCTTCCGGATGAACCAGAAGTCGTAGAACTAGTAGAAGAGGAAATGGAACAGGAAGAAACTCAACCGATTGCCGATGAAAAACCAGCAATGAATGCTGAACCACCAGAAACAACTCAAGAACCCGAGGAATCTAAACCTCCATCTCCGAAACCACAGCTTACGATGACAACGGAACTGACGATAGAGGATATGGCTGATGCGGGCGACGCACTAGATGCTTCATTAAAACCTATGGACCCTAGTGGTATTGGCGAAACGAGTCTAATGCAGGATTTATCTCAGATAGTAGTAGATGGCGATAGCGAGATGGGCAATATTGGCGCTTTGGATGCCTCTCTGGATGCCTCTTTGGACCATTTCTCTGTCGATTCTTTGGTTCCTGACTTGGTTTCTGACACTATTGACGAGCAATCATAAACTGAGTTGCTCCTAGTAATCTAAGTGACCCTTGATTCTGCCTGGCAAACATAAACTATCACTTGCTCTTTGAAGCAGTTCCACAGATACAGCGGATAGTCGCAATTGGAAGATTCACGCAGGTTGTTGCAGGAGCTGTTTCAAAATTATATAAGACTGCAGGAGATGAGAGGGCTGGTCCTTTTACATCGTCGCCTCTGAATTTACCTTATCGGGCCTGCTCGCTCAAGGGTAAGAAAAAGTATATATTCATTATTGGGTACCCATGTGCGTAGAGAACCACTAAGCAGCTTGTAAGCCGGATTGCATTTGCCACGACTGAAACCTCTGTATCATAGAAGGAGTGATTTGTCGCTGCATGGATTGTGCAGCTGTAACGAAATCATGCTGGGAGACCTAAGCTAGATTTTAGACTGGATGAGACACATGCAAAGAGTACACCTTACGAAAGGTGCATTAATATCCTTCTGCATCGTTAGGAGCGCGGCCTCTTGACAGAGCGCAGTTATTTCCGCCCCGGAGCAGCCTTCTGTCTACGAAACTAACGTGAGGACCGACTTGGTATTTTCGACCAGCCAACACTTACCAGTTTTGCGATGTGAGAAATATCGAGGTCCTCTTGGATTTTCATGCGCCTTGTTCTTATCCTCATGATCTCTTCTCTACCTTGTTGATCTGGCGGACCAACGTATAGAATGCGATCCAGTCGCCCAGGTCGCATCAGAGCAGGGTCCTATCCAGCAAGTAAGTGGTCCTTATCGGTTCTTCCTTAAATCAACAAAGTTTGCTTACGATTGACTCGGGCCTATTCGTGGCAGCAAGGATAGTGACTCCGACAAGCTCTTGCACACCATCCATTTCATTCAAGAGACTTGTCAGCACACCTTCATGAGAACCAGCGTTGCTATCAGAAGACATTCTAGTTGTAGCTAGTGCGTCTATCTCATCCTAAATAGATCGCGGTCAAGTCGACTCTGCAAAAACTAGACAAAACGTACGAAGAAAATGATTGACGGAGAAGCGGCTCTTGCTTTTCTGAAAATCTCGCGAACAGCACGTTCCGACTCTCCTACAAATTTATTGAGCAGCTATGAACATCAAATGAGCTTATGGTCTCGTTTAATTGTCATAAATTGTACCTCTGGGCCCTTAACAGCTATGAAGTTCACGCCACTTTCACAAGCACAAGCCCTAGCCAATACAGTTTTGCTGCATCCTGGGGGCCCATAGAGTAAGATTCCTTTTGGTGGTTTAACACCCAAACGCTGAAATGCCTCAGGATGCAAAAGGGGCCATTCTACAGTTTCGCGGAGTTTGCGAATGACATGGGCCTGCCCACCGACGTCGGAATATCGGACAGGGGGCGCGTCGACAAAAAGGGATCGCATTGCCGAAGGTCGAATGGTTGGTAACGACGCGAGTATATCGGCTGGAGTGACAATCGGCATGTTTTCTTCCCTTTCTGAGGAGGCTTTGGACAGCCAGCGTTTGATGGATAGCGTTCCAGCTTCTCGAATTACTGCGCTGAGATCTGCACCGACGTAGCCGTGAGCCTTAGTAGCAACAGCACGGAGGTCATCCGAAGAAGTATTGTGAGGAGTTTTAGCCAGTAGACTTTTTAGAATCGATAGCCGGGCTTCCACATCGGGCACTCCTGCAAAAAATTTAGCAAACCAGGTTTTTCAAGTCTTTTGGAAGCATACCTATCTCAATCTCCCGATCGAACCTTCCGGGACGCCGGAGTGCTGGGTCTATTGCGTTTGGTCGATTCGTCGTTCCAATAACAACAACTCTAGTGCGGTCATCACTTTCATTTTCCATACCATCCAGGATAGTCAATAAAGTGGCGACTACTCGCTTCTCGACCTCGCCACCACCTCCCTCCTCTCGACGCGGAACTAAGGCATCCACTTCATCTAGGACCACAATACAAGGGCTTTTGTTGCTGGCTTCTTTGAACACATCCCGGAGCTTTGATTCTGTTTCACCATGGTAGGCTGATGATAGTTCCGGGCCATTGACGACAATTACGGATGACTTAGTCGACGCAGCGATCGCTCGAGCAAGATGCGTTTTGCCCGTACCAGGAGGACCATGCAGGAGGATTCCACGAGGTGGCTTCAGATCTAACACATATTAAGCTTGAATACCATTTGTTGCAACGAACAACGCGTACTGAAATACCGGAAAAGATCTGGACGACTCAAGGGAATATCCAACAAATCCTTGATTTCAGAGATCTGCTTGTCTAGCCCACCAACGCTGGCATAAGCATCTTCTTCAGAAAGGTTTTCCAGAACCTCTATATCAGACTAACAGAATCATCCGTAGACTGAAGTAGACGAGTTACTCTACACACCTTTTGGGGAGCGTCTCCTTTGTCATTATCATCCGTAATCGTCACCACCGAGTCCCAGCTGGCGATCCAGATATTTGATTTAGATTCCAGTTCTAAAATTTTGAATCTATCTGATAGATTATCGACATTGGCTTCTGAAACAGAGGTAGCGACGGCTGCTACGGAAAATCGACGAGATCTTCCTTCGTATACCACTTCCAAGGTTTGAGTCGGTGTAACATACTTAATATCCACTAGTGCAAGGATAAGATCATGGTACCCCCCATAATGAATCATGAGATTCACCTAAAGATTCTCGGAGCAGTAAAGGTAGCCAGTCCTTATCCTTATCACGAAGATTTTTTTTCATCGGACTGGGGGAAGCTTGATTGGGATTGAATATTTCTTTTACTTTGATTACACGGGCGTCCTGAGCTTTTTTGATTGACGGGAAGTTTGGAGGGACTTTGGATGGTACTCCGCCTGAGAGAGCGAACAAAAAAGCCTTTTGTCCGAGCTCCACCTGCGCTGTGAGAAGCAGAGCACTGGATAGTGCGATGGCTAAAGATCTTGCATAAGTTTGGTGTTCATTTATGGCCAATAAGACCCACAATCTGGTGCTTGTTCAAGGGCAGGCCATACGATGCCAATAGCAAAAGCCTAACCAATGCTTATCATGAGAAGCGGAAAGATAGTGTTATCACAAAAGTTCTTACTTTCAACAATTCTCCATATCTGGAAATAAGAACAATATCACCCGTGGTAAGCTTGAGACTTTTAAGAGTTTCTGCGTTGAAGACGACGCGTCGAGAGATGCGAGGAGAGGAAGAACTCTGTTCCGAGATGGAAACAGTAAATTGACCAAGGGACATTATTATTTTGGCGCCCGTGCCTTCAACTCAAATTATGCAATGATGCTGAAGACCAGTCTTGTTATATTTCTCCTCCTGTTCAACTCTGTCTTCTGTATCAAACAGGCGGCAGAAGAATTTGAGGAAAATCTATCTCTCAAATCACTTCGCGACGGACGGGTTACTTCCAGTTTCTCATTCAAAACACTGCTGAGGGATGCAGCACCGAGAGATCCTCGAACTCTTGCACTTGACAACGATGACTGTATGTTGTTAGTCTTGATAAAATATGTGCTTATTGATTTGCCAAAGCACAACATTATACGCTCTTTCCTCTGACTCTAGGACAAATACTTCGCCAATACGCAATTACTGAGCTCCACCTTACCCTCAATGCTGGGAAATGGAACTATGAGTCTTGGGGCTACCCAGATGAATCAGGAGTGGGAGTTGGTGCTGAACTATGGGCATGGATGGCCGACGGCTCGCCTTCGAGGTAATTATCTTGTATCTCGGTTGTAGCAAGCTGCTGACTGTACTAGCATTGATGAGCGCTGGCAAGGGCTCCGGAATGCATTAGCTGGTCTCTTCTGCGCTTCTTTGGGCTCTCTCGATGAACAAAGAACCACTTCTCCAAGACAATCTTTTCCTCCACAAGGAGACCTACCTGACTGGGGTCTGCCGCATGAACTGCGACACGCGTCTCACGCATCCGAACATGTCTGCACGGAGAATCTGACACCATTCCTCAAGCTTCTACCCTGCAAATCACTTTCCGGGCTCGCTACACTGCTTAACCCTCACAGAATATTTGACGCAGATTGGCATGGTATAGGCCTTCACGTCCTTTGGCTTCCAGAGGGTGTTGAAGTTCGACTCAATGTTCAGTTGGTCTCCGACCCATTACGAATCTCATCCACAAACAAACAAGGTACTCTAACCCTATACTCCCCGATCCAATTTTTCTCAACTTTCGTGTCAGACTGGTCTTTCCATTCTCTATTCGATCGCAAGGTTGATCAAGCCTGTCCCATTGCCAAAACTAGCCGTGTTGCTGTAGAACTTCCTTCAAGTGGGTTTTATAGGGTGCATCCTGAGCCGTTAGAGATCAAAGATGGGCAAGCATACTACAATTTGAAAATCGGTGGGTGCCATATATCATATGCGCTCAATGCTTTCCTCATCAGCACTGTAGCAGCCAACGAAGCCTGGAATATAGGGACTATGTGGCCCACAGACTTTGAGTATCGTACGTGATAACTGATGGATTCCCTCACTGTATTCTTACAAGGAATGATTTAGCGCTCTCCAAACCAAATCAGGCTCTTGTTCCTTTCTCCGTCCAACGCAGTCTACGTGGGTCAACTCAAGACAGAGGGGAACTTTCGATTGTCGTTACCAACCATCAACAAAATACACTGCAACTGCGCTACTTGGAGACTATGCCATGGATTATTCAATTCTATCTGCATACCATTCGCGTGCATTCTGACGGCGTTCTCAAAAGTGGGTGAGAAGCGAGCGATTATCAATATTTACTCACTTTCTTCCTCAGACGATCTCATCTCAAACATATCATACGTACTACCGGTGGCTCATTCTCGCCCTGCCACTTTTGAATCGATCTTGACATTACCGGGAGGCAGCAATCTCACGTTCACGATGAACGTCGCCAAAGCTTTTCTACGATACACGGAGCACCCACCCGATGCTCAACGGGGCTGGGATCTTCCTCCAGCAGTTTTCACACCCTTGCTGCAATCTCGGGACGATTCCATAGGCCGAATCTATACTCCTTCATTACTCGTCGACTTAGCTACTCCCGATTTCAGCATGCCTTACAACGTGATTATGTTCACTTGTTCTGTCGTCGCGTTCATTTTTGGGAGCGTCTTCAATGTATTGACTAGGAAGTTCGTCGTGGTTCGCTTAGAGCCGACAGAAATTCAAGACAACTAGATGATTTCAAACAGCGTTTTCTACTTTTTCGCGGAGAGCGTTACACACGGAATAATGAACGAAGAAAAAGTGAGCAGGATCTGTACTGCTGTAGTAATGGAGAGAAGCCAATGACACAGAAGAGGTGTAATCGGCTAGGAGGGATTATAGCACATAAGCACATAAGTATCGTTTATATTGCTGCGGGTGGTTCAACCTGCAGAGTGAAGAACCATAACCCATAGAATTTGGTGGTACAGGACCATGATCTGATGGCGGAAATATTGATCCTCGAGGTTTAGAAGGTAGCCTAGGCACATACTTAACCCAAGCTTTTGGCAGCGGAACCACATTTGGAAGGAGGTTAGCCTTTCCGCGCTTAACCGGGCAAAGCTGTAAATCTCGGCTTCTTTGAGCCAAAGCCTTCAAGTTACGGTTTACATAATCTTGAGCTTTTTTCAGAAGAAAATGCGATTTGAAAAACGTTAAATGTCAGTTAGAGCAGCGACAGACGAAATTAATAGAAAATAACGCAGATACTTTTTATCGTGCAATTTCCTTACTGTAGAGTGCCCAGAACCTGGCCACCTTAATGGTTTTCTCCTCTTAGCGTGGCCTAAGGCACCTATTATGTGTTTCGGTGCAGTCAAAATTATTGTTTAGCATCTTACGCACATTTTGAGACTGGTTTGAAGAATTTAGCGTTTGAAGAATTTAGCATTTGATCTGAGCTCGTGGTGAATTTATTTTGACGGCATCTCCCAAATTGGAAATGTCACCGAAGCTGGCCGGCAACGTCCAGCGCCAAGTAACAGGCCTTTCGAAGTCTGTAGCATTGAGAAACCTCAAACAGATTTAAGAAGACATATATTTCAAAAGCTATCTCATAGTTTAAAAGTACATTGCGAAGAATAATGACTAGAATTTGCCTTGTTTACGTCTCTCGGGTATGCAAACATAGTCAACCACAGGAAGTATGGAATGGATGGAATATGAAGCCAACAGGCTGCAGAAAGCTTTAAAGGATATCGTATGAGATATTGAGCAAGCCGAAGTCCATGCAAATTTTTTTGAGAGGCGTAGTTGCCACGGTATGGTCCTCTGAATAGGATTTGAACATAACGGGGTGTTCCAGGGAGCCAATATCAGGCGGAAATATCTCTCTTGAGTGTTCCTATGTACTTGAGCATAAGCAGCGGAGTGTCTAGCATCCATGAAAGTGGTACTAGAGGGTGGCAGTCGAGAAACGGCGAACAAGGGTCAGCCGGAGCATCTGCCCAAATAAGAAAATCAGGATTTCCCACCGTTTTCGCCGAAGATCAATTCATATCTCGGCAACTGCTTATCTGGCTGATGCCAAAGTTGGTGTCTAGCAAGATTACAATGTCTACCACATTATAAGACTCATAGAAGCGAGATACAATAGCTCCTTCGCCTTCTATTCTCCAACTGGCCAGCTTCTTAGTTCGGCCAGCTTCTAGACACCCCACAGTATACCAGTGAGATTCACAGTTCTTAAATATATCAGACAACGAAAAGCAGAAGAACTTGGTGAGTAAGCAAAAGAACTTTGCAGGACAAACATAAAACTCAGCGTGAAATACTGGGTACCAAAGTACTAAACGAGACTTTCCTCGTGCGACACAAGAAATAGGCCAATTGAAAGCATAAATATTGCATCCATGATGACAAATTCGTACAGAGCAAATCTAAACCTTCAAAGTGCTCAACTTTAGGCCTCAACACTTGAGATGTTTCGTGACGTACGTACGATGCACAAGAGTCAACGTGTTCAAGCTCAAAGCTCTCACTAATAGTGCACAATGATCAGTCGCGTTGCATGAATGTTAGATACAAATGACGTTGTGGAGAATATGCTCAAAATAGCCAAAACAAAGCAAGAGACAGTGGTGATGAATGCAAAAAAAGAGAATGAGGCCACGAACAGGAAATCCAGTGCTGCTCGACGTCACTTTCCATACGAATTTGGATCCATAGGGAATGAAGGCTCTGGATAGTCCTCCCATACCCTGTCTCCATCAAGAAAGCGCCGTAGGCGTGCAACCTGGGACGAAAGGTACAACAAGATGATCTGCATGGCGATGTCCAGCCGTAACTTGAGAACCTCCTCGCAGGTTTTCAAGGCCTGCGTGCGGGTAGAGACGAACATGTTCCCAGCGAAACCGAGCTCCTTGAGGTTGTCGATAAGTTCACCAAACTCCGCACACCACGCCAAAACACCGAGCTAAACAAAATAATTATCGAAAACGTGGAAAAAACGAAGGGGGTTATATGCTCACTTGACCATATTGCTTGTATCTGGCATACAAGACGTTAGGCGCAGCACCAAGAGCAAATTCAAACGCCTCGTTCTGCTCGATCACTGCACTATCAGGCACATATGGCGTACCTGTAGGTTCTACGGGAGGTTGCGGCCGCTGCCCACAGATTAATGCAAATACGGTCACAGAAAACAAGGAAGCTTACTAAATGGGCAGGCGGAGCTTCCTTGAACCATTCCATATTATCGTAATCTGCCTCTCCACCAAAATCCACGACATCGTTGCGTTTACCAACGTTCATGTCGCTGTAGGTACTACTAGTCGCGATAGAAAGACCAGCTTCGATAAAAAGAGTCGATAGAAACTTTGTAAAACCAAAGGGAAGATCAGGTTCTGTGGGGCGAAGAGAAGGCACAAAGATATCTCGACGAGGAGGAGAATCAGAGACGAGAGTTGGTTTGGAATCCGGCGAGTCGTAAGAATCGGAATCAGATTCTGTAAAAGAATATGAAGCTGACGGAGAGCGCGGTATCGCGAAGGGGGAACGAATTCCCGCTGTAGGAGTGGGGACTGAAAGAAAAGGTGTTAGCGGCTGGAGAAGAAGAGCCTCAGCCAGCTGCCGTGATGCAAAGTTAACGCGAGGCGATTTGTAATAGATCAAAATCTCACCGGAGTTTGCCGTTCATTTCTCGCCGCGTTCATGATCGAAATGAAAGACTGGCGAACGTCTGTTGGCACTTCAGGATATTCCAGCCAGCCTGCAGTGGTCTCCAGAGGGGAGAGTAGTTGAGTATCCGGACACTCCGAAACCAAAATTCTTGGAGGAATTGGCAGCGGAGACGGAGACGAAGGTGTTGGAGCAACTTCTGATTCTTCCACAGAAATTCTACGCTGCACGGCTGGTGGCAAGTTCCGACTCAACCATGAAGGAGATGGAGGAACAAATGAATTTCTTGCAGAAACAGACAAATCTGCTCCAAGCAAGGGAGGTGGAGACGCAGTGAGAGCGAGAGGATCAACAACGAGGTAAGTCTTTTGTTCCTCGACTGGCAACGACGGAGGAGCCCTACTTGGACGAGGAGGACGGACTATAATTGTCGTGCTCCCGGCTACAACAGGCTCTGCCTTTGCTGAACTGTGACGGCCAAGCCGCGTCAAGGCTCTGGTAAGTGTCTTGAACGGGCCGCTACTATCTTGTCGCTCCCTCGATACCTCCACAGAAGGAGAAACCTCTTTCTCGATAAGTGGCTCCGCTAAAGGCGGCCATTTGTACCCCCCTGCATCACTAGGCGTCGGTATGTACGAGGGAGGCATCGGAAAATCATCGAGAATGGAATGTGTCTCTTCCCTGTTACTAAATGGGAATCGAAGACGATCTTTGGCAGAGAGTCGAATTGACTTGGAACGCATGCGTACGGATATCCGAGAAAGATTCTTCATACGAGTGAAAGAGAACCGTGAGGACAGGTCAGGCGCAGGAGTCTTGGTAGCCAGAGTGAGCGACGAGGAAGCGGCGGTTGTGACATCCGTAGGATCATCGAGTGGGATAGGAAGGTCCTCCGATGTAATGTGGCAGTAATCCGAATCGGCCCAAGTATCAGCGTTAGACAATGGTCTCACTGCACCAGCAGCGGATCCGGCTTTGTCTTTACTTGGAGACAATAACTTAATCGTCGCTGTTGTCGAGTGGTACAAGGAGCCACGAAGGCGGCTTGCAACTCTCGACCTAAGTGTGGGCGTTGGTGTTGGAGCTGGAGGAGCCGTTGTTGCGCTTCAGCCAAGTCTCTCAAGAGACCTGAGCATGCTTAACCAACTGCTTGCGTTCGACTTTTCAAGTGGACTGGATAAGATCAAGGCGTGTTGGACGTGAGCTCCCCGCGCATGTAGTGCATGGTTAGTTTTGAGGAAGCGAAGCTTAATAAGATGGCGGAGACAATAGAGAACTTTAATTCAGTATAGAATACATGACAGCACGAAAGCAAGGACAGCATAGAACCTACGTTCCTCCTAATCTACACTAGAACAAAATGAAAAGATCGATCGAATACATGCCGGCTAGTCCAAGAGTAAATTGCCTTCCTCCGTTTGCACTCGCCTAGAATCCCTCCAATGCAAAAACCTCTGTTGCAAGTTTCTCAAAATTGGCAGGATCCTTCCGAACCTTCCACTGCCCAACACAACACCAACAGAAGCCCACATCAAAAGTATCGGGATGCCTGACCCCATGGTTGCATACAACGTCCTACGATCATTCGCAGGGTACTCCAGTCCTACCGTCCGCATCCACGAGCCTGCTCCAGCCTGCATTACTTCTTTCATCCCTTGCTCCGGGGCTGCAATACCGCTAACCCCCCCTTCTCCACCATCACACCAGAGAACCATCGAATTTAGCTCCAATGCTCGCTGTTTTGCCTGTTCCCACATTGCGATCCCAACAGCTATGTCCCAAGTACGCGCAGGAGCGAGGATTAGGTTTGGCCGTTTCTTCAGATCGATAAACGGGTCTGGCATAGCAAGATCAAGGCATATGGATGCTGTGATAGAGATCGGTCGAGTCTCTTTAGGTGCCCATTTAGGCAATTTGATATCATATGTGAGTAACTGTGGTGGATTGGTTGATTTCTGGAGGCGAAAAGATTCGGCAACTAGAGTGGAAGTCAGTAATGTGTATCGCAGTATGAGGATTTTACCTACTTGGGACAAGATTCCTTTTATAATAGATCATCTCCGTCGCGCTGTATTTCGACACCAGAGCCAGTCCCGTGCGGCTCATTGATCGTCCAGATGGGTCCACATATGATTCTTCGAAGGATACACCCACAAGTAGATCCCGGGATTTTTCAGTCACATTTTGCAACTTCACCAGCGATTTCTCTCTGTCTTTCTCATTTGCAAAACTCACCGCACCTTCTGGCCATAGGGCAATGTTTGTGCGGTCGGCCATGGTTTTGGTTTCGTTAAGGAAATCCTCAAAGGAAAGTTTTTGGTCACCTTTAGCACGCGGAAGAACACATCCAACAGTAAGTGGCGTTGAGTCGGTGGCGCTAATTGGTCGTGGCAACGCCAAGCTGGGCCCAGGAGAAAAGTAAGGCGGAATCGCAAGTGCGATTAGCACGAACACCAGCGTCCCTCTGAAACGATTCCCCGCTCTAGGTGCAGAACTAACGGAAGAAATCAATGGAGCCTCTTCAGGTTTCTCCAAACCCATATACCACATCTCGAATGCCTCAGAAATTACGATCGCCCATGCAGCGACCAGCCAGTCTCTAGCCGGACCTCCGAATACCGATACAAGCCAGTCATAATTAGATAGACCAGTCAAGGGGCTCCAGGATGTGAGGTACCCCACGGGGCTGAGAAGAGCTAACGTCCACCAAACCGTTGCCCATAGAGTTGGAAATAGCATAGGAACAGATGATCGCGTTCGAGATCGAGTGTACACAAGGACCGAAAAAAGACTGACGAAGCTTGTTACAGCTCCATGAGCCAAGAGTAGTACGACAGAAGTGGAAGGAGTTGAAAGCGCGTTCAAAGAGGGTATGAACCAATGAGAAGATTTCACGATGGTTAACGCAAGCCAAAGGCTGAGAATCTGTGTTTTGGAACGGTTACCGAATAGAAGAGGCGCATAAAACAAGAGGATCGAGAGGTGCAGTGTGCACGGAATGAAAGAAGGGATAGTTGTCAAAGCGAAGAACGACGATAGAACCGTAGCGCAGAATAAGAGACTATGTTGATGAGTATGGAATATCTCGGAAGACATGGTCATGAGCATCTAGTGATCATGAAGTTTAGTTATTTATTGTCTTGAAGCAGCGCTTAAAGAGCGTCTAAAGAAGAGTACCGCGGCGCAGCTATATGTACTGCGCAAAAAGATGATCAACGACAATCATTTTATATTTGTTTGACTAGCCATCACCGGGGATCATCCGACATAAGCTTGCAGATTTTTATTGCCATTTATCTGAGTCTATAACATTCTCGCAGTTGTCCTCATTAAAGGCAAAAGTTTCAAGCTTTCGATGACTACGATTTCATCTGTATTTTGACAATCATTTTTATTTCTTTCTGCCAGTTTAGTCACAAGCCGAGGTAATTAACGCACCAGATCTGTCATTATCGTTTGTCTTTTCGACGAAAATCGAGTGGTACGAATGAGGCTCTCCTTGGTCAGGTATGTATATCGGCGGATTCAAAGTAGAATCATAATCGAAACCTTCGAACTCTTCGCTGCGTGTCAGTCTCCGCTTCATAAAGTATGTTCGAGTCTACATATCTACATTTTGACTACAAAAAGAGAGCCAAGCTTTGCTAATCAACAAGGTATGTATGTGGCAGTAGTTTTCGTGTTACATACTTACAAAAGGCATATGTATTGTATATGATGCACCTGGAAATAATGTTCAAATTCAATAAAAGAATGAGGGTTGAGCAAATTTCAGAACAGCAGCCGATGAAGAAAAAAGTCTGAAAGCCCTAGAGAAGGATGTATAATCTACTACGCGTCGCGTGCGCCTCCAGCATAATCCATGAGTCGTCAGATTCAGTCAATGCAAGAACAATAGTAAAAAGAATGGTAAATATAGTCATTGCTTGATTAATGAGCAGTAGTAACTTCCGCAGCGGCATACGTAGTCCAATATTCAGCGGGACGTCCGGTTTTAGCAGTATTGGTATCTGAAAATGTTTGCGAAATGCGTGGCGGGGTGTGGGTTTCTCGAGGAGGCTCTGGAAGAGGATTGGGTGTGCGGTTGATTAGAAAGTCGGAAGACGCCGAGTTTATGAGACTTGATGTTCGTGGAGATGAAGATAACGGGGGAGGAGAAACAACGGAGGTAGACGATGCTCGTGGAGGCAGAGAGACGTTAGAAACTGTATGACCTGTTGGTAAAGACGTCGAACCATAGATAATTGGCGGAGGCTGAGTTGGCATCGAATGATATATATGTGTGGCTCCCTGGTTTCCAAAATTTTGCACAACAAAGGAGGTATGACTTGAACCGTGCAATGCACCATTGCTCTTATTCGTCGTGGTAGGGCCAATCGGTCCTTTAGGTAGAGATGAGGAAACAGGAACAGCTGTGGGTGCTGCTACTAGCGCTACTGTTTCACCATTCTGATCATTTCCATACATGCTTCGTCCCTTGTGTAGCCGTTCCATATCCCAAGCTTCCCGAGCGCGAAGAGCAGTGAGATCAGCCGCAGGGGGTACCTCAGATGTTGGTCGGGTGGTCTTGGATGAAGCTCGCTCCAATGGCCGAGAAGACGACGATGGCTTAGTGGGAGAAGCAGAATGGGATTTAGAGGTTTTTCTGTTTCGCCTGCCGTCGTCTCGCGTCCTTCCCGATCGTGTTTCTTCATGCTGGCGCATGTAATCAGGGAGAGGTGATCGGTGATGGCTATCCATACTGCTGGAGCGGCCGATTGCTTTACTGCTGTATTCTGTTCGTGGAATGTCATCAACCGAGTGCTTGTGTGAGTGAGATCTTGAGCTCCGGTTTCCGTGCCGATCACTACCTTCCTCTATTTCTACAGCTTCTACAGCTTTTCGTTCCTTCTCTTTCTCCTGTTTACGAGAATCCCGACGAGAATCGCGCCCTTTTTCCACATGTTCCCGATCCGACCTTGAAGAACTCGATCTATCCTTATCCCTTGATTTGCTCGACCTCTTTGTCGGGGATGGCTCTTCAACCACCTCCCACTGCTCCCCGGCAGCAGGTATGATCTCGCTAACAGTTTGGACGTTCCCTGACTTAGTACGGACTAATTTAAACGTTTCCGTCTCTCTGACAGTTACTGAACTAATCCCAGGTGATGGCTCACGAGAGGAGGACCGCTTGATCGCAGGCGTCGATTCGGAATGCAAAAGCGTATCGTCAGCCACATGCGGAGTTGGAGGGTTGACTAACAAAGATGCGGCGGAGAGCGGCGAATCTTCGACAGCAGCCTGAGAAATAGATAGATGTGAGGTACTATGAGAGACAGGTTGATCTCGGAGCTGGCTTGATGACGGTACAGGGAGGGGTATATCTTTGGTCATGCGAGGGGTTGTCGTTGAAGGAGGCAATGGAGTGACAGTACTAGGTAAAGGAATCGGCTTTGTAGTCACTGAAGGAGGAGGAGGGGCCGCTGAGACCTCAGGGAGAGGTATGGGCTTTGTGGTCGAAGAAGGGGGAGGTGGTCCACGTTCGGGAGAGCGAGGCCGTCTATTTTCCTCGGGACGTCTACCATTGGAAGGTGCAGGACTTGTCACTCTTTCCAGCGGTTTCGGCAAAGGCTTGTCATCAAAGGACTGCCTCTGGGAGCTATACGCTCTACCATGCCCATGAGAAGACGCCGGCGGTGGCATGTTTGTCGAGGAATCAGGAGAGTGAACATGACCGTTCAACGGTGATGAAGTAGATGGGATTGAGTCAGACGTCTGTGCCTGTACAGAAGAATTGAGCGAAGTCATGAGAGACGGAGACTGCATATGTAAATTAGAGGAGCGCTTTTCTGCGCTTTGCCAATACTGATCAGTGATATTAGTCTGTTGCACTGGCAAAAGAGCTTCGACTTGTGGAGGCGTACTAATTTCACTCGGAGCATCTGGATTGGCCACCATCAACTTGCCCGTTGTGGGAACATCGTCTACTGAGATTGAAGACCTTCGATCAGTATCGTGGAGGGTTTTGAGCGGAATTTCCGGGACCTCGATATTTTCTACTGAAGGAGGAGGCACTCTCTTCGAGTTTTTTTCAGAAGATTTGTGTAGCGCAGACGGAAATTCAACGGAGTGGTCATCCGTGTGAGGGTGGCCGTCATGGGCAGAGGGTTTCCTTGTCACACTAAAGCGTTTGGTCAGCCTCCCTAGAATGCTACCTCGTCGTTCTTTCGTGATAGCAGAAACAGACTTGTTCACTGGGGGCATAGTGGAAGCCCTCTTTGATCTATCCTCGAGAGGCGGAGGTGGTTGGGAGGGAACTATATCAGCTACAGGCGAAGCGGGTAAAGATTGTGAGGCAAGTTGGTGGCTTTTACCATGGCTGCCGAATATCCCCGACAAACCGCGTCGTTTGCTCAGTTTTCTGGGCATATGCGACCCTTCTGCTAGTGGAGCTTGCAAGTGAAGAGCGGAAGTAGACTGTGACAAAGGTGAAGGGGTCACTGTTTTCCGTCTAGCTTGGGTGGTCATGCTAGAGCGACGAGAGCGTGACTGCTAAGAGAGAGATATAAATAACATGCAGACATGGTGACTATGATACAATACTCACATCGGCATCCGCAGTAACGGGGCTGCTCCCCATGCCAATATCATAGGGCGATTCATGGTGCCAATTTGTGCCCCAGGGATCAGAAACATCTAACAGGTCAACATTATCGTGAGCTGTTTGGGAAGTTTTGCGAGATCGAGGTTTAATACCCAAGTCTGCCACACGTGTCTGTGAAGAACTAGGAGTGGGAAGCGGCGAATGCGAAGGTGTTCTACTAGGACCTGTCGGGCCAGCATTGTCATCCGTTCGCTCTGGCATTGAATTTGTGCCCATCGCAGGAAAGGAAGGCGAGAAAATGGACGGCGGACGCGCACCGGGTCTATACATGGAAGGAGGGATGAGATGGTGATTTTGATAGTAGCGAGGGCCAAAAGGATTGTGCAGCGGAAATCTGACTCTGAAAGAGGTAGTTCCAGACCAATTATCTTTTGTGTACCATTCAGGAAGCTCTTTGAGAGTATCTGGCACAATTGACCGCGAGGCTGGCACCAGGCTGGTTACCGAGTCATTTTTCTCATTCTGCTCCAATGTATCCATTTCTCTGGCATCCTGCCTCTGTCCCGACTGTTTTCCGGCCAGATTGTGGGCTGTCGTTGTCGTTGTTGCCGGAAAGATTGGTGGTTCAGGTTCGGTGGCTGTTATGGTGTTTCGTTTTACCGAGTTACGAAACCATATTGATTTTCGCTTAGACGCCTTTCGTTCCAGTTGTTCCTGTCTTTCTTTCTTCTCCATTTCGTCGTAGAAGGCCCTCAAATCATCTGGTGATGTCAACTTTGGATCTTCGCCTTGCTAAGATAAAGTTCAAATTTAGTTCACAAAGAGTCAGCACAACGCTTGCCTCTTCGAATGGCTCTGCTCCGAACAGTGGGTTCTTGAAGTATGCCATGTCGACAGAATGAGAAGACGAGATGGAAGCTGCAACTCAAGACAGCTCTGAGAAACTGAATGGCACGTTCCACGTGAGTAAGTCTCAATCCGCAAGGACGCCACCACGGCTTATTCTGGCCTATTCCCCGTGGTTTTAGAGTGGCAAAATACAGATTCTGATTGTCAAGTGTGCTGTCACCGCGTGTGTTGAGCGCTGAGATCAAACTAAGATATCT
Organism: Rhodocollybia butyracea; assembly: GCA_015501585.1. Classification (NCBI taxonomy): domain Eukaryota; kingdom Fungi; phylum Basidiomycota; class Agaricomycetes; order Agaricales; family Omphalotaceae; genus Rhodocollybia; species Rhodocollybia butyracea. The sequence goes on from JADNRY010000007.1 coordinate 117,584, forward strand.
GAAAAAGTTTTGTTGCGGTAGATGTACGGTATGTACCGATACCGAAAAACTTTTTTTTATGAAATACAAGTTTGCAATTGTTTCATCATTCCATGAACCTCAAAATACTTTTGCTCGGTGCAGGAGGCAGGGAGCATGCATTGACATGGAAATTGGCCCAATCACCTCTCATAAAACACATCTACCTATGCCCAGGAAATGGCGGAACAAGCCACGAACTAAAAACCAGCAATCTTGATCTTCCGGCCACTGATTTCGCTCAGCTTGTCGAGTTTGCTGTAAAGAACGACGTAAGAACTCTATCGGAGTTTTCTATTTTTCCGCATCCTTATCGACGCTGCTATAGATCGGTCTCGTTGTTCCAGGACCCGAGCAGCCATTGGTCGATGGTGTTGAGCTATACTTCCGCAAAGGTGGGTGGTTTCCAAAACTTTTTTCATGCCTTCAAACAAGCCGCCTTCTAGTTGGTATTCCAGTGTTCGGGCCAAGTAAGCTAGCCGCCAGAATGGAAGGATCTAAGGCGTTTTCCAAGGATTTTATGGCGCGACATTCCATCCCGTCTGCCCAGTATCGCGTCTTTCAATCGTCTCAGATCAACGAAGCAATTCACTATATCAAGACTTGTGGCCATCGAGTCGTACTCAAAGTTGATGGTCTCGCAGCTGGAAAAGGTGTTCTTATCCCACAAACGGAAGATGAAGCCATTGCGGGATTGAAAGAAATTCTAGTCGCAAATGTGTTCGGTGCCGCAGGTACACCCTGGCTACTCTTTTTGTATGATTGTTATCAATTCATTCGTCCAGGCAGTCAAGTTGTTATCGAAGAATTATTGACAGGTCCGGAAATATCTGTCCTCGCATTTTCTGACGGGTACACGATCGTGCCTCTCCCCCCCGCTCAGGATCACAAACGCATCGGAGAAGGAGATATTGGCCCGAACACGGGTGGAATGGGTGCCTATGCTCCTGCTCCAGTTGCTTCGCCTGCAATCATGAAGCAGATTATGGATGAAAGCCTCCGGCCTACTATTGACGGGATGCGGAAGGACGGTCAGAAGTTACCTCTTTACTTTCAGTCGACATTCCTCAACTCATGTTATCAGGTTTCCCGTTCGTCGGCATACTCTTCACTGGGTTTATGCTGACACCCACTGGACCAAAAGTACTAGAATACAATGTTCGTTTCGGAGATCCCGAGACTGAAGCCCTGATGCTTCTTCTCGACCAAAAGGCTGATCTAGCAGCCATTCTACTTGTAAGTATTAGGCTCCAATCGAGCATCAAAATTCATATCTCATGGCCAACAGGCCTGTGCAGAACACCGTCTTGACAGCGTATCTATTCCCATTCAAAACGGTGTTGCGGTTTCCGTTGTCTTAGCTTCGGAGGGATACCCTGGAAGCTACGCTAAAGGCAAGAAAATCCAGATAGGCAAAGTGCCTTCAAGTAACTTAACTCTATTATTCTCGCCTGTTACCGCGTGCTGAAACATAATCCTAGATGTCGTTGTGTTCCATGCTGGTACAGAATCAAAGTCCGGAGAGACTTTCACGGCAGGAGGTCGTGTTCTCGTCGCTACCGCTTATTCATCGACACTAGAAGCGGCATTGAAACTAGCCTATCAAGGAGTAGATCAGATATCTTTCGAAGGTAAAACGTACAGGCGCGATATCGGTCACCGGCAAGTGCATGATGTACATATTCGCCGACCTCTTGATTGACTCTTTTCCAGAGCACTAGGCGTAACTCCAAGTGAAGGATTGACATACGCACAAGCGGGGGTGTCTGTAGACGCTGGAAACGCTCTCGTTGAAGCCATCAAGCCTTTCGTACGCTCGACGCGTCGAACCGGAGCAGATGCCGAAATCGGTGGCTTTGGTGGTGTCTTTGACCTCCAAGCTGCAGGATACAAGGATCCCGTGCTTGTAAGCGGTACGGATGGTGTCGGAACTAAACTTCGTGTCGCGGTGGATGCGGGTATTCATGATACCGTTGGTATGCATTGTTTTATTATTTTTAATCGTTTTCAAGTATCAACTAGGCTTTATAGGTATCGATTTAGTCGCCATGTCTGTGAACGATCTTTTGGTGCAAGGCGCAGAGCCTCTCTACTTTCTCGATTACTATGGATGTAGTAAACTTGACGTCCGTGTTGCATCCGAAGTGATCAAAGGCATCGCTGAAGGTTGTCGGCAGGCTAATTGTGCTCTGATTGGAGGTGAAACGGCTGAAATGCCTGGAATGTATCAACCTGGTCAGTGTTTCGAAATACTCCGAGTTTAACCGCTCTTCAATTTTTGCTCCAGGTGACTACGATCTTGCTGGATTCGCTGTTGGTGCGGTAGAGAGGACCCAAATTTTACCGACTAACGATATTGCCTCTGGCGATGTGCTTCTAGGGGTTGCTTCCTCCGGTCTGCATTCGAATGGATTCTCTCTGGTCCGAAAAATCCTTGAGACTACAAAATTGTCATATTCGTCCCCCTGCCCGTGGGACTTGAATCTCACCCTTGGACAAGGTTTGCTAGAGCCGACTGCAATCTATGTCAAGCAGATTCTTCCTGCAGCGCAAGCAGGTTTGATCAAGGGCATGTCCCATATCACAGGCGGAGGATTCATTGAAAATATTCCCCGCGTATTACCAGAACACCTAGGATGCTCAATCAATGTTTCAGCATGGGAGCTTCCATCTGTCTTCCGTTTCTTAATGAAGCATGGGGGTGTGGAACCACTGGAAATGGCGAGGACATTCAATAATGGTATAGGAATGGTTGTGATCGTCAGTCCAGAAAATGCCTCTCTTGCAGCAGATACGTTACGCAAGGCAGGGAACGCGAACGTATATCAGATTGGACAGATTACGTCGAAACCGGGAGTAGCAATGGAGAACATACATGTATGGACTCTGTAGAAAATCAGCATACAACATATACAGGCGTAATAGGCGTGATCGTGGATGCGGTGACAATGTCAAAGCAGTAGAATAGCGGTCCGCATGTACACCAGGAGATACAGGGGACAATAGAACATAGGTGCTAGAAGGAAGGCAAAAGAAAAAGTGCTTAGACCAGAAACTGTAGTGTAGGATGAGGATAAGGACAATGAGAAAAGGAGTGACTGAGGTGTGTGCTCACGATAATATACTTTAATATATCTACAACGAAAATATGAGTGCGCGGTTCAAAGCACAGACTGGGGAAAATAAAAAAAAGATATGCGTTGGGATGTTTAGATGTATGTGCAGAGTGAGTAACAATGGAGAAAAAGTGCAGGTGGACGATAAATGTAACAGGTGGACGAGATAACCCAAGACAGAAATAAAACAAGCAAATACAGAGCCTGAGTGGCAAGTCTAAGGACCAAGTGATCCATAGTGAATATAGCATCTTTTAAGCTGAGACGGATACCTCAGCTGCCACTTCCGGAGCTGCCCCGTTAGCAGCGATGGCAGCAAACGAAATGGGCAATTTTTGTGGGGTCACAGACGGTGGAGCTGCGCTCAACTCCGAGTCCTGTCGACAGAATATTAATTCTTGGACAAATTAATGTAGCTAATACCCAACCTTGACGGAACCAGAATCTGAGGAAGCACGGGTTGCAGGGACAGAGTCTTTCCGACGAGCAGGTGCCGACACAATCTGGGCCGCAGTCGGCCCACCTTGTCCATTTCCGTTCGGAAGATAGGTGCTCGTGCTACTGGATTTTGCTGATGGCGAGGCCAAATTACCGAGGACCGGGAAATCATCAGCATTTGGAACACGCTGTTGCTTCAGTGGAGGGGGGCGTTTGTTATTCAAAGAATTAGGCCCGTTTTTGAAGCCCTGTTGAGGGAACCTTGGACGGTTATCTGGCTTGACATGGTTTTCTTGAGCATGTCCATTCTGATGCAGGCGAGACTACGGATAAGGGTAAGCAAAAGTTGGTCTATAAAAGTAGACACTTACATCCCGGTCACGAACATTGAGAGACGCTATTTTCGTCTCCAGCCCATTGACATTACTGCCACTGTGGCCATTGACGTGGGCACGAGGAGTTCGAGGGGCGCCTCCCCTCCCCCCTGCGAACGAGTGTGGGGCAGGATACTCGGGCATAACGTGAGGGAAACGACAGTCATCCCTAGACGAAATCAATATCCAGCTGAACGTTATAGAACGAAATATTTACCCATTCTTACATTTACCAGCAGGGTAAAACAAGCAAGGTGGTTTACGGGAGTTGAAAGACCCACGCCGCACACTGCCTCGCCTTGTATGACTAGTAGGCTCGCGGGGAGTAACTGGGGGTGGAGCGGAGGGGGAGGAAACACCGTAAGCATCCTGTTGTGGGTTCAGAGGCGGCGACTTAATACCGCCGTCAAGGTAGCCAATTGAAGCGGAAACGGGTGGAGGAGGAGGTGGGTACTGATGAATCCCGTTGGGTTGCACAACGAATGGGGGGGCCGATGGGGAAGGGGTGTTGTACATATTTGGAGGCATTGGTGCTTGTTGCTGAGGTGGAGGAGGCTGATGGTAGACCTGAGGAAGAGGGGGTGCAGACATTGGCGGAGGAGGAAAAGGCGTTGGTGAGCCAACTGGTGAAACAGCAACGTAGGGGACGCTTGGTGCGCCATTCGGACTGAATGGTTGGGGAGGTACCATTTCGGAAGGGACACCATTGGGTGGTGAAAGGATAGGATTCATACCATTGGAAGGAGGTGATTGGAAGGAGGGTGCGGGCATCGGGTAATAATTAGGTGTATAATTAGTGTTCATTGGATCATAAGGTCCTGGATACTGAGCGGGAGGAGGGAGGGGACCTGATATGTAGGGTCCTTGCGGGTGTGCGAATAAGCAAGAGGTTCCGTACCGACACGCAGGGTAATACCTGCACGGGATTAATCGGGCAATCTCAGGCGGAGGCAAGTTACCAGGGCCCACAGCCATGACCGATTGGCCGTCGGCATGAGACTGGGGTGGAGGATAAAAGATAGCGCCGTCAGGCGGCGACGTGTTGAAGGGAGGATAGTAAGCGTATGAGCCCGGTAAAGCATAGCCGTCGCCATTGGCTTCGGGATAAAAGCCATTTTCGTTAAGTGGCGCTGCAGAAATAATTTTGGCCTGAGCAGAGTTGAGAAGTTCCAAGATCGTTGGATCCTGCGTGTATGTTTGCGGGGGACCTTGGCTAGATGCGCTCATGGGGTCGGCGCCTGAAATCCGATAAGTCGTATGTTTTACACACGAGTAAAAACGTTACTAACCATGAGCTAATAATGCCTGGACCACTTCAACATGTCCATTTTTCACAGCTTCAATGAGCGGTGTGACTCCAATTTGATCTAGAATATAATAGCAAAGGTCAGAAAAAACACAAGTAACGCGACCAAAAGTTTTTACGCACCTTTCACGTTGACATCCACGCTCTGTGTCTTTAAAAGTTCCTGAACTTCTCCAAGACGACCTTCAGAAGAAGCATTCCAAAGTGCAGATACCATGACCTTTGGGTAAGAAATCTGGAGCGAAACGGAAAAAGGAAGGGACAAGGCAAAGTTAAAGAAAAAAGTTACAGGTCGACCAGAAAAAATTCAAGGATCACGACACGTGACGACTACTCACGATCGACCGTGCCGACCGCTACCGTTTCACTTGCCGGTGGAGTTAGTCTTTCGATTTCTACGTAGTTCGTTTCTGACTTTTCGTTGTTTTAGCACCTGTCCTTTCACCCTGGATTACAATGAATGCTATTCAAGCGGTAAAGTACAAGAATACTGAGTGCATGCGTGTCATTGGGCTTGCGTCAGCCAATAATTGACGCGTTCGGGATCGGGTACACGTACCCTCAAGGCCGTGCGTATCGTGGCTCGATGCTAGAGGGACAACGAATGGACCCTGTTAGATTAATTTAACGGATGACGAAGTATTCGTTCAGTCTAGCCCCAGTTTTCTCAAAAGCTGTTTGGCAGGACCTCCTGCAGTCGGAGGCAGATCTAGTTCTTTGGAAGGTGGAAGCTCCATGAGCTCTCGTACAGCATCATGGACATTCATTCCTGTTGGGGAGTGAGCGACTATTGTATCGGGTTTCCGAATGGTTGCCTACCTCCGTATAACACGTTGTAAATCTAAAGAATTATCAAAATCTGTTTCGCCACCATAAAGTCGGACTTACAGTGGTTGCGATAGGGGCATGTACGCCAAGCTCGTCAATGATAATCTTTAATGCTTTTGTAGTAGTGACACCTTCTGCAACACTACCTAGTGTATTTGTGATCGAATCCAGACTCTCTCCCTTTCCCAGTCTATATCCGACTGTGTAGTTTCGAGAAGTAGGGGATGAGCACGTCAGGAACAAATCACCAACGCCCGCAAGCCCCAAAAATGTCAAAGGCGAAGCCCCATAGGCAGTACCGATACATGTCATCTCGGACAAACCACGGGTTATAATCACTGTAGGCGGAGCGTCAGTGCCATATTTTGAGGCGGTCGAGATCAGACTGACTTGCTCTAGTGTTGTTCTCGAAACCAAGACCATCAGTAGCACCTGCCGCAATAGCGTAGACGTTTTTTAGAGCTCCGGACAGTTCGAGCCCAATCGGATCGCTTCCAGTGTAGCTAGCAACGATGTACTGTTGGTCGATGAGCGTACAAAGGATTAAATGTTGCTTACCATCTAAAGTGAGGTTGATGGAAAATCATTGCAGCACGCTGGGCTACAGAGTCCGTGAACGAGGCCACGGACACGGATGTGGGCTGCCGCTGAACAACTGCAGGGCGAGTCAAAATCACAACGGGCAGCTGGGATATTTGTAACTAACTTTCTTTCGCAAAAGATGGACCAGACTGAGGAGAGGTGAATGGCTGGGCTGTCCACGAAAACTGGACGTACAATGAATGCTGCGGACTTAGCTATCTCAGCTCCACAAGTGTCTGCGATAATCTCCAACGTAAGAGCATGTGTTCCGATCTCGATACCCTTGTTCACAAAGATGAGCAAGGGCAGCTTTTTCATAGATTTGAGTCTGAGCTTTGCTAGGTTTTCTCTGATGCCTCATGGATATGGACATAGTAGTAGTTTACTAAACGCACTCACCTCACAAACTGAGTGGGAATGGCAAATAACACTACATCCATCTGCTCAATGAGCTCCAGCCCAGGTAGCTCCGGTCCTACAGCTATAATTTTCTCGGAAAAGAGATGATCCTTGAGATACGCCGGGTTTCGATGGGTTTCGTTCATAGATTTTACAACATCTGCATCTCGCGACCACAAGTACACATTATGTTCTGAATCTCCCAAATGATCAGCCAGACAACTACCAAAGTTTCCAGCGCCTAAAACCAAGACTTTGGAAGGATCCGGGAAAGAACGAGTGGGCGAAATTGAAGGCATGAAGGAACGACGTGGTGTGCTGCAAGAAAAAAAAGCTGAAGAAAACAAGCAGCGTGTTACAAAAAAATTTGTAGTACGAAATGGACGTATGAACATGAACGCGGCGGAGTCGTGACGCGCTGGCCACGTGGATCCTGGTGGATCGTCTTGTTCTGTCACTGTACCTTTTTTTACTTACTTTCATTATACTTAGCTTTCTATTTTTTCCGCTTCCAAGAGGCTGTCTTTCTTTTACAACAATATGCCGGTACAGGATCGCACTAATGAATTCTTGACCTGTGTGGATTCGATAATCAGCAGGTCCTCGGTGCCATCTCGCCGGGACGCAAAGCAAAGGCTACTGCAGAACGGGAAATCTGCGACAAAGTCCGAGTTTTCACGTATGGCATCGGGAATAGGGAAGGAAATAAGCAGTACAAATCTAAAGCTAGGGAAATTATCACAGTGTATGTATTTTCCTTTACATTTCTGTTCGATGCTTATTCTATAATATATAGTGGCCAAGAGGAAGACATTATTTGATGACAGACCTGTGGAAATTAGCGTGTGCTTATTTCTTTGTGTCCTGGGTCCAGCGTTTTGACTCGTTGCAGGAACTTACTTTCATAATCAAACAAGACCTTGCTGGCCTCAACAAGCAGATAGCAACTCTTCAGGCGTATGTCAAGCAGAAGAAAGCTCAGGGAGCGAAAACAGATGATGCTAAACAGATCGACGAGCACAATAAGAATGTTGTTACGCTTCTGCAGAGTAAATTGGCGGATACTAGTGTGGCATTCCAGGAGGTGCTAGAGGTTCGAACTCAAGTACGTGGTCGGTTACTCCTGCATTTAGCAAGAGCCTTATCATCGTTTCACAGAACATGAAAGAATCTAAAGACCGCACAGAACAATTCATGTATACCGCATCATCTGCCGCTCAACAGGCTCCGTCCAGTAAGGCCTTGCAGTTTGTTATGTTATCAGCTCTGGTCTAAAAATACTGCTAGACTCGGTCCTTTTCAATCCTCGAGGCGACCCCATGGGTGACGGTAGTCCCAGTCGCTTCGATTCTAAACGTCCTCAAAATGGAGATATGCTCGCTCTCAATCTGGAAGCAGCAGAGGAAGGCGCTGGTTCGCAAAACGGAGGAGCTTTCATGCAGATGCAGATGGTTGAGCAGCAGGTATGGATGTACCTGTTTTCTCACTCATGGTTCTTACCTCTAAGCTAGGACTCTTATATTCAATCACGGTCGACCGCCATAGAATCTATCGAGTCTACCATCGCAGAACTTGGACAAATATTTATGCAGCTAGCGAACATGGTCGCTGAACAGGGGGAAACAGTACAGCGTATAGATGCTGATTCGCACGACATTGCTGCCAATGTTAGCGGGGCACAACGAGAACTCTTGAAATACTATGCGAGCATTTCGAGTAACAGGTGGCTTATGCTCAAGATATTTGGAGTACTGATTGTTTGCGTGAGTAGCTACCTTCACTGTGGTTGCATCTGCTGATTGCTCGTAGTTTCTCGTATTTATTCTTGTTTCATGAGTGCATCCATCGCTGGGTCGTCTATTGACTTATTTTACACTTAAACATGGACTAGACATAATATAGGATTTATGGAACACGCTAAATAAGACTACCCGACTGGTATGGCATTCACACCCGTGCCCCATTCTTTGGATCGTTGGGGACGAGTTTTCTTGGCATGCTTCTTTCCTCCCCGGTGCACCGAGCCATCGTCTGCACCATCAACCGTCCATGTTTGCTTGGTGTCAGGAGCTGCTCCCACACCTGAAGTCGCAGAATATCGTTGAGGACGACAGCTATTCTCCCCGCTTTTTTCCAGGCGCTCCTTCTGTGAGCTTTGAATTTAGAATGTCTCCAATAATAGGCATATATATATACGTACCCTCTGATCATGCAGCTTCTTGTTTCGTTCCTTGACCTTTTCTAGTCGAGCACTACTTTTTCCGCCACCTCCTGCAGTGAGTTCAACGTTGATGGCACGACCATCCAGTTGTGACTGGTGCAGTTTTAACGCTTGTTGAAGAGCATTGCGATGAGTGAATTCGAGGAATGCACATCCCTTTGACTTGCTGTTCGTTGGTGTCTTTGGAGTAAGGAGTCGCACAGATGGAGGCGGGTCTTAAGAAACGATTAACGATTATCATCGAGTGCTACAAAGGGCGGATACACACCACACGCAGAAAAATGATCCTTTATTGAGTCCAGTGACGTCGAGTACTTGAGATTACCTGAAATCAAAAGTCAAGAACATCTCGGTAAATAATTGGACTGGACTTGCCGACGAATAGAATAAACCTCTGTTTCTCGTCGTTTCCTTTCTTTTTCTTTTTCGGTGCATCCCCTTCTTCCTTCGTACCTCGCTTCACTTTGCCCATGCCCGATTCCGAGTCCCGTTTTCTCTTTTTACTCGTGGAAGCCTGGACGCTCTCTTCCGCTTGTTCGACGGCCTTGCCCTTCCCCTTGTCCTCCGTAATCGGAGCTGCATTCGTGCCTTTCTTCTCTGGAAGAACATCCCCACTCTCCATTTCAACATCCTCAGCATCACGGTTTTCCTGGATCTCCAGGACAGGAACTTCGTTATTCTCCATACGGCTCGAATTAGTCCTGATGCCATTTTTTCGAGCTCCCTTCGATTCACGGAATGCGATGCCTTTCTTTTGCTTTTTGGTGAGCCTTGGCGTTGAACTCATAGTGGGAATTCTGAGGGGTGCTTCACCAGCGTGAGAATCGGCTCATGCCAAGCGCGCGCCTGACAAAAGACCAAGTATATTGGTCACAACTTGGGTTATATACATATTATCTACTAGTACTACATACTACTAGCCCATGCAACTATGCAGCTCAGAAGAGCACGTATATGTCAGTATCTCAAGGGCAACTCCTTCGCTCCGATGGCAGCAACCATGTCCAAGATCTTACCAGCTTCTTCATCTATGACAGCCATTTCACAGCGCGCGAGAAGCTTCTGTGTACCTTCATACCGTTTGGCGACAGCGTCACGCTCCTGCTCCAACCCCAACGTATTATACACGGTTGCAAGTAAATATTGAACATCCATCGCAGAGCGACATATTTGGAGTGCCAGGTAATCCTTTTCTGCAATTACTAGCCACCACACCGCCTCCTGCAAGGCAGAGGCTGTATTCCCAAGCGTTGAGTGAGGAGTAAGATAAGTGGTGAATTTACGCACGAGAAGATGATTCAGCAATGATGCATCGAGCCAGGGTGAACACTGCGAAAGCACGTTGCTCGATATCATTACCGGTGATAATCTGAAACGTCTAGATGAGGGTTGCATACATGGAAGGTCATCGAAATTTTACTTGAGGCATGATATCCTCGATCATCTTGCGACTACGTTTGGATAAGCCAAGATCAAGACCAGCATCTGCTAATAAAACTATTGCTGTACGATAGTGGTGCATACGAAAAAGAAATTCCGAGTGCCACAGCGACTTGAGTAGATGATCTATAGCAGTTCCAGATGATTCATGGTCCTAGTTTGTGTGAGCAAAATCTAAGAAGATAATGGAACCGCTGTCCTTACCCGCATTCGCAGAACTTCAGCCAAAGACTCGGAAATTTTTCCGTGAGATATCGGCCCAGACGTATGAACATAGTGTCGAGGATTGCGTTCGCCCGGGGGTTGCCGTGGAAGCAAGAACTCTCGATATAAACGGTCCTGACCTCTGTAAATCTAGCATTGTCAGTGCGCTGTAGGGTAAGTAGCTTGAGAAACGTACCGCCGTGTGAATTTCAACGCAAGGATCTGCCATACTCCTTGGGCCCATATTTTGTAATCAGGAAGAGTAATTCTACCCCAAATCCTCTCATCTAAGAGCATGGCAACAGCACTGTCGTACTTCCCTTGTCGGGCTTGCTAATGAAAGTCAGATAAGGAGTAATCATCGGTTCAGGTTTACACACGCGATAAGCATGATTCAAAAGAACGGTCAAACGACTATTGTCTTCCACATCTGAGGAGGTAAAGATAACAACGATGTCTGTTGCAAGGTCACCTAGATCTTCACAACCTTCACATCGCGTTAGTACTTCTCGCGAACAACTATGGTTGGAACACACCGGCTGCATTCCATACATTCGCCTGGACTGCGTATTGAGCCCACTGATCGGATTGTCTGATCGTACTCAATTTCGTATCGCACCAGTAGTCAAAAACACCGACAGCTTCTGCTATCTTGATGAAAGAGGCACTGATTGGTTGTTCCTGAGTCTTGGTATCAGTACAGTCGTGTGCTATACAGGTGGACGACCAACATTTGTTTCGTCTATAAGTTTCCTGACGTCGTAAAGGATATCGAGAGGATTGAGATTTGGCTGTATTTCGTTTAATGGGGGCCTGTGTTCATCATCGACTGGGGGAAAGCGGCGGAGCAAACTGGCACAGGCGTCGAATGGGCCATATTCGAATATAGGAGACAACCTACCTGATGCACTGCTGTAGCGCAATTTTGTCCCCACTCGTTCGAGATACACTGATTGCTTCAGACAGAAGCTGGAAAGGTTTCAATAACGAGGCTATGGAGAGATAGTAGACACACCTTTCTTCCAGCGAAGTACTCTCCATGAATATAATGATATCTAACCATGTTGAGTAGGCCCAGTTGACGAACACCTCTGTTTGAACAATAAGTAAGAGTATATCCCGTTTACACTAATTACCTACGAATCGTTGCCTTCATGAAAACGTTGCTCGAAAAAGGAGCGCAAACTTTCTTTAGCCAAGGTATCGTCGCCAATCAACCGACCCTGAATCCAGCTGAAATTATAGTACAGTTGAACATTCAGCTAAGATTAGTGGGCATAAAGCATACGATTTATATGTGTCCGCTCGAGCCCAGTTTTGACGATCCCCATGAGTTTTAAATATTTGGGAATCGGCTATAAAGAAATGAGCCTGTGTGTAGCGCGAACGGAGAAGCTCGGAGAAAGCTGACTGTTGTTCAATTCGTCTTTGAAGGATGGTCTATATGCAGCGAGGTTGATAGGTCGGTGGAATAGAGGGTCTTGAAGGGACCACTCTTGAAAGTCTTTGTGGAGTTGAATCACGCCAGAAAATGATAATTTCCCAAAGGATACACAGCAACGCCGACAAAAGAATCCAAATATTGACCTTCGGCCCTACGTAGGAGGTTGAGATTGTGAGGACAGTGAAACGAGAGGATAAGATTACAAATATCGGTTCAGGCTACACGCGACATGTCAACGATACCAAGGCCGTAGAGCTGAGAAAAACACGCACCGGTTCATCCTTTTCCTGATACAATACCGGAATCCCTAGAGTTATCGTCACAAAAAGTAAAGATGCCATAGGTACTGCCACCAACCGGTGAAAAAATTAATCAAGTGGTCGGTGGTTTCCAGTTTCTATCTCCTCAGATGTTCGATATCAGAATAATGGAAATCAAGATGGACCCACAAATGCTCTGAAAGCCTGTATCACAGTAAGAGAATTTTCCTCGGTACTTCGGGGCAATCTCGCTAATTTTTCCCAAAGACTCCATGCAAATTCTGGTTTTGTGACCTATATACATTGAGAAAACGATAGGAAGTGAACAAAACTAAGGTCACCTCCGAAACTTGATCAAGAAGGAAACGTTGCAGACCAAGCAGGAACGCCGGATCAAAATTCTTGAGGTGTAGATCTTTGAAAGTGAGAAGAAGAATAGCTAGCAGGGAGATATGGTGAGGTTGAAGAGGGTGATCTGTGGGACGGTGATCTGTGAGACGTGCGTCCATGGTTCAGTATATGATGTAAGGCAGCAAGATAGGTGGCACGTGCATCGTGTACGCGTTTTGCCTGCCGATAATGTATCTATACTTTGTATAACGGTATAAAAATGGGAGTTCACATATCACAAATGTTCATTCTAACACTATTATGCCAGAGTTTTCCTCCGCCTACGCAGCCAGTCTTCCTAACATTCCTGATGCGCTTACCGTTCCACAGTTTTTGCTGGAACCTCACAGGCACCCTCTGAGCCCCACTCGTCCTGATAACGTTCCATGGCTAGTGGACGATGAGAGTGGTAAAGGAATCTGCACTGAAGAAGTACGACTCTATCTTTTTTGGCCCGTACCACTCACTTTGCAATCTTAGGTTCGCCAAAGAACATACAATCTCGCCAACGCCTTGCACACTGTCTGGAACATTGGCAAGTACATCTCCCTGTCCTCTTGAACTCATTTAATATTTTCAGTGACTAGGGGAGGACGACGTTGGTGAGTATGATATTTATTCTTCCCTTCCGCCCCATTGATATTTCTACACAGTCTGTATCTTCAGTCCCAATCATGTCGGTCTGTGTATCTCGGTAATTCACCTGCACCGAGCCTGAATGTTATGCACTCTAGATTATCCCATCTCTATATGGGCTGTTCACACATTGGGTGCGATCGTGACGTGAGCCGAAGATGTGTCCATGCGCCGCAACTAAACATGAATTGCAGGCCCTGCAACCAGAGCTTCAATGTGGAGGAGCTCGTCTATCAGCTTCGAATAAGCCAAACTCGCCTTATTATTGCCTACTCCGACTTTCTTCCGATAGCCTTTGCTGCTGCTCAGAAAGCGAGCATCTCATCCAATCGAGTCATCGTGATCCCTAGCACTTGCGGAAAAGCGATCTTCAACGCCGTCACACTAGACGAGCTAATCGCTAGAGGCGCTACTTCCCCCGATTATTTCCTGAATGCCGTTTGAAGCCTGGAGAGGCCAAGACCAAAGTCGCCTTTTTGTCCTTTTCTAGTGGAACAACAGGTGCAGATGATTCACGTATTCTCCGCCTCGTATCACTAATTTTTTCCTTCTGATACATCAGGTAAACCCAAGGTCCATAAAATATTCTGTTTAACCGGATAATCTCATACCGAACTCCAAATCAGGCTGTTTCGATCCCTCACTATTCGATTGTTTCCAATATAGTCCAGATGGCAGTTCATTGGGACGTTATCGGCTCATCGTCTACTCCCTCTGTCATGGCTGTTGGAGATGTATGTCTTGGAGGTGAGCATCTTATTGTAGCATCTTACTTCCGAAGATACAGGAAACTAAGTCTGTCGCGTTCACAGTTCTTCCCTTTTACCGTTAGTGCTACATCTCATTTCCGATTCTCGTATTGACATAGCCATAAGACATATATGGTCTGATTGTCACGGTAAGCTCACAGAGTGAAATCTAGTATCTCAACCTCATGAAATTGTCAAGGTTCATTTCATGCTATTCTGTGGAGTAAGTAAGCCCACCATCCTCACCACTGAATCACACCCCTCAAACTGTTTTCCAGATCACATTAGTCGTCGTACCTAAATTCAGCTTTTTGAACTACCTAAAAAGTATTATAAGGCATAAAGTTACACATCTCTAGTAAGCTCCCCTTAATCTTGTCGATTTCTATTTTATAGTTCTTTGGTTCAGCATCGTACCTCCTCAAGCCGTTCTTCTTTGCAAGGTAAACTATGACGATCATGAGCTAGTTGGTTAATCAGTAAAGCTTTTCTAGCATCCTGCTGTGCAAGATTATGCCACAAGCTTGAAACACGTCAAATTTGTTCTTTCAGGCGCTGCCCCTCTTTCTGGAGAGCTAATTCAACGTCTAACGAAAGTGTTTCCTAAAGCTCATGTAGGACAAGGGTACGGTATGTCCATGGCGCACGGACTGTTGCCAATCGATGGAAGCCTTACGATGTTTTTCCCAGGATTGACTGAGACTGCAACAACGGTAACGATGTTCCTGCCAAGTCAGAAGATTGGTACAATTGGGAGTTCAGGTACTTTGCTGCCGGGGATCGTCGCTCGTGTCAGAAAGTCGGATGGAAGTCTGGCGAGTCAGGGCGAGTCAGGCGAGCTTATAGTCAAAGGGCCTTCGATGGCTTTGGGCTATCTTAACAATGAGCAAGCGTGAGTCATCGCTGACTGGTTTTTCATTTCTAATCCATAATTCAATAGAAATAAGGAAACATTCGTCGATGGTTGGGTTCATACTGGAGACGAAGTAATGTTCAAGAATGGAGAGTTGTATGTTGTTGATCGTCTCAAGGTAAATCTTATATTCTTTACTATTTCAAAGCACATATTAACGATGGAAAATGCAACAGGAAATAATGAAGGTATGCTTTTTTGTCCCATCAGGACCGATCGTTGCCCAAATTGTGATTCAAAGGTGAAGGGCTTTCAAGTGGCTCCCGCGGAGCTCGAAGGACATTTGCTGTTACACCCCGCTGTCGCCGACGTATGTGTAGTTGGAATACCTGACGAATACAGTGGAGAGCTTCCGCTTGCCTATGTCGTTGTCGATTCCAAGCTACAGACAGCGATTACAAATGATCCCTCTGCGGCAGTAAAGCTCAAGCGCGAGATAGCCAAGGTGGGACACTCTAATATTATTGGTCAAGCCACTGAATGTCTTGTTAAAAAGCACGTCTCGGACGCCAAAGTACAGTACAAGTGGTTAAAGGGTGGTATTGAATTTATCGATGCGATACCCAAGAACCCTTCTGGAAAAATGGTAAGGCATTATATTATTATCGCCTGTGCTGAACTAAGATTTCGGCTTACTGTACTTAGCTTCGGCGGGTCCTCAGAGATACAGCGAAAGACTTGAAGAAACTAGACGCTGCCACAATGATATTACAAGTTAAACTTTAGTCGAGCTACGGTAATTTATACACTGTATTTATGACTATCTATCCTGAAAGACCATGCGAACTTCCGAACCAGAGGCTATATCTTGTAATGCCAATAGGCTACTTACGTTGGCGCTGCAGTAGAATAGACAAACAACTTCAATATTTGGAAAACACTTGCTTAATGACTATACGACTACACTACTAACTGCAACTGTACTTGCACTACACGAAAGAATTGGGCATAACATACACCATACATGCAAGAACCATGACTTATATGTAATTGCTGAACCTTTAGGTTTTACGAGTCCTGAATGTAATGAAGGCTCGTCCTTATGGCGGGTTTCGCGTGGGAATCTGTCCAAATTAGGCTTCCTTTTGTCTAAATCGGGTTAACCCAATAAGGAGATTAGTTTCGATATATTTGGAAAGTCAAAGCATTTGCCATGTGACCCTGGGTTTGCTCATCTCCGCGCTCAATTCTTAGTATCTTTAACTTATGTGACCTCGGACTTGCTCATCTACTCCACATTCTCTTCTTATCGGCATTCTATTAATTCAACTCTGTTTCTTGTTGTCTTGTTTCACCTTCTCTGTGCTGCTGGACCCTGGAAGTGCGCCTTTGTATCCATGCGGATGTGGTTCTGGAATTTGATATGTATGTGATTTGTGGTTTATTTCTTCTTTCACACTGTAATATCTGTGAGTTGATATTTTTGTGTTCTACTTTGCACACTGCTGCTTTTGCAACTCCACTCTCTAGCCCCTCAGTTTTTCTTCTTCTATCGGCAGTGGTTGCAATGTGATCTTCCATGTGCGCTCTGCTTCCTCCAGTGTATTTATTGCACTTATTGGCAACTTCATTGCCCAGCTTGTTTTTGGTTCCATACCTCGACCTCCATGCAGTATGCTGTCTATTCATTCATGTAAGTGTTATTCAAGGCTCTTTTTGATTCCTCCTACTGATAATTTTCTTTTGTAGTGCCTACTGAGATCACTGCAAAAATCTTGCAAATTTATGTCTCTGGCTATCTTGTTCCCTTGTTCAATATCACTCGTGTCCCTGAAAATGACAGTTCTGTGCTTGAATTCCACCGCCTTACTGAATGTGCAGAGCTGCTTATGATGCTCAGTGTTTGCAAGTTGTTTGCTGCAGTGCTGCCCGAGATGATATTTAAGCGTGTTAATATCTTTTCTGTCAACACAGTTCACAAGTTCCGCGATGCTGTTTGCTCGCCCTCACTTGTCACGGGTCACTTTGCAGGCGCTTTGACTTATGTTGAATTTTCTTTCTCGTTTGGCTCAGATATCACATTTGGTCCGCTTAGTACTGCACCTTGCATTGCCAAGACTTGGCCCAGCAC
This sequence comes from Rhodocollybia butyracea, assembly GCA_015501585.1. Taxonomy (NCBI): domain Eukaryota; kingdom Fungi; phylum Basidiomycota; class Agaricomycetes; order Agaricales; family Omphalotaceae; genus Rhodocollybia; species Rhodocollybia butyracea. Next base: position 134,973 of record JADNRY010000007.1, read on the forward strand.
CATCTCCCCTCCCATGTTTCAGTGATTATCATGTGCATGGAAACCACCAATCTTTCACTCTCGCCTTCTCAGCATCTATTTGATCAAACTATCTGGAACAATCGCGCTTGGCCTGCTTTTTTTGCCTCTATCCCTCATGTAACTGATGTTACTGTAATCACAATGCAGTACATTGTGTGGCCACCTTTTCCACTTGTTGAATCTGTGATTCTGCAATGAAAAGTGAAAAGTGCTTGGCTTGCAAATGCGAGTTCTGCTTTTCAGTGCTTACATCTCCACTTCAGCCATCATGCTCTCTGACACATTGCCCTCGCCAACTACATCACGCCAGTTCAGACAGGTCTTGTGGGTTGTCCTGATTTACTCGCCAATATCTGTTGTGGGTTTACTTGTTTGGAGTGGAATACATACCAGCCTTCTGCTGCTGTGTACTGCAAAATATAGTCTCTATTTAATAATTAGCATGTTACAGGACTTGTACCTGCCACGCGCTCTGCGCGATGGCCCACACTCGCAAGTGGCTCCTTACGAGAGAGTGCAAGGTATTTCCAAACTATTCCCACAAACCATATTGGGACAAGCTATTTCCTTATTTGGGCATGATTTATTTCCTTATTTGTGCATGATCATGTGAGCTATGCATCATGCTAAAGGAAGGATGCATCAGCACCAGCATCATGCACCTTTGTTTTCTCATTCACCTCTCCAGCTGAACTACTTGCTACATCACGGAACTGAATATCCTACCTCTCCATACCCGCCGACTGGAACTTAACCTCAAGTTCCTCTCCTATGTTGTCACTTTACCTCCCACAGACCTGGTCAGCCTTGCCTTACAGGCCAGTAGCAATTTATGCATGAGGGCTATGCTGTTCTGGCTCATGGATGTCAACTGGGCAATCAGAAATCTACCTGGGTCTCACGAGCATCTTCCTGCTCTTCAGCTCATTGACCCAGCCTCCATTAAGCATATCATTCACAGTATCCGCATGGCAATGTTACATCATTTGGATCACAATATTGACACTATGCATAAACTGCACCTCCTGCGGGGACACTTGGAACCTTCCGATGATGGCTCATCCACCCCTCATACTATCTTCCTTCAGCATTACTTGGTCTTGCTGAAAAAACCATCATCACTGTCACTTGCTCACCTGTTTATTGTGTGGTTCTCTGATGCCTTCCATTTTTCATGCATCACCAGGGAAATGCATTCTTGCAGATGGTCAGTTACCAGCAACTTACACCTGCCGCCAGTGCAATGCCCCATTTGAGACACTGGAGCATGTTTTGATGCAATGTACAGCTATCCCAGCTTTAACAACTCTATGCAATGATTTTTGCACAGAGTGTCCTACCTGTAATCTGCAGCCACACCCAAACCATCATCTCAGTGACGCTGACATGCCGAATTACGCTGTACGCCGAAATTCAAGTGAAATGTCATCATTTAAAAGACCCCGTGAAACACGTCACGTCACTACCTAGGGTACGTTATGTATTAGACACTTTGAAGGTCCACTTCAGGTATCTAGTATGTAGAAACCCATTTGAAGGGAGATACATTATGTTTTAAGAGGCTACATTACTGTGCAAGGATGCATCGTTGACCCACAAACTCAAAATCAATCAAATTGATTTACCTAGATTGATTTAGGCTTTCCAGATCCAAAGTCTATTCAATTAATACTACCTACTACAAAAAGTCCTATACAGGGATATACAAGACAGGATTAAAATAGATCAAGAGAGACGAATGAGGGCAAGCATAATGCGAACCCATATCCGTTTAAAGTAAGAGAATCGAAGCACTGGTTCCCTGGAACGAACCACAGAGAGAAACTAGATGATTAATGATGAATTAGGCGCCGGGGATCAAAGTGGCCCGGCGCCGGCAGTAAAAGAAAGGCGGGGCGCGTCCTAGCGACTGTGCCTATAATAAAATTTATTCGGACCGACCTACGGGACGGTCCACATGTATACAAGTACCCGGTAGGACCCGGGAGGAGAAGAGAAAAGGGGAGATACGGAACGACGCCGCAAACTTGACCCGCGGGACGGACGGACCGCCCGGCGCTTAAAGCGCATCAGAGTCGAACCACTCATCGGGAATGCATCGTTCTTCCCTCCCCTCCGTTACTTATTAAATAAAAGATGTAGAAAAGGTGTAATATGGGTAGAGGACCCATGAGACAATGATATAGAGCCCTGGGGACAGTGTAGGAACCAGGAGAACACTTATAAGCTCAGTTATGGCTAACAAGGGCAACATGAGATTTATCTTCTTGGCTCTTGGCAAGCCAAGAGAGTCTTACCAACCCATGGTACCTTAATTAAGAAAATTTCAAGGACCTAGGAGTATAAAAAGGCAAGGAAATGAAGAGAAAAGCATTCTTTCTTACCCCCACCAGGTGTAGCAGCTCCTTATCAGGCTACTACTAAAAGATTGAGTTGATATAAAGACTGGGATTTACAGAGAGAAATTGACAAGCAATTGAACTTGAGTAAAGAGACAGAAAGAGATTCAGTGTGAACTGAGTGCAGAGAAGTTAAGACAAAGACTTGGAAAGGACTTTGAATATTATTTTCAAACCACAGTTAGGCTGCAGTCAGAGCTCTGTCTGAGTTATAGGGACACCCTCTGGTCAGTTGTGACTTGTGTTAATTTGTGATTTTACCAAGGGACTTAGGAATAGTATTTGTTTGACAGCTCAGAGCTTGGGGATCAGCTTAAATAAGTCTGTACTTTGAAAGGGAAGGCACTTAGTGAAATAACACTCAGTGTAGCAAGGAAGCACTTGAATAGATTGAAGTTTAAAATATATATTATTTGGCTGAACTAAAAACCCGAACTGAGTAATAAGTTGTGTGTGTGTTTGGTGTGGTTGTGTAAGCCATTTCTAAGTTCACCCCAGTTTAGACCTCTCATCTGGAGCCCACCGCGAGGGTATTAGCAGCCCAGATTTTATTTTTTTGGACCTATACATTTATCACTTGCTTGATATAAAAAGGCCTACCACAGCCAACCCAAAAGAGACAGAGAACAACTGTGTTATCTAACACTATTGGTGACCGAGTTCATACCCGCGCTTCTGCTAAGGCAAAGCAACAACTTGAAAACCAACAGTCTGCTAGCACAAGGCCCTCTCAGAGCACTTCGAGACTTGAAGGAACTTCGCCTTCAATTGCCCAAAGAGCTAGAAATTTAGCTACAAGTGCAACACAAGGAAGAATTAATTCTAACTTGAACACTCAGAGAACTAGACCTACGTCTCCAGTTTCAAACCAACCTACAAACACAAACTTGCCATTACAAAATCAGATAGTCAGAATGAGTCCTTCTATGCCAAGACCTGGTACCAGGGATGCTCCTGCTCTAACTGTTGAAGGGACTGATGACCCTTTAAAAGTCAGAAGATATTTTGAAGAGTTAGAAAATCTGTTCAGTGACTGTTCAGTGACTGACCAGGATGAAAAGAGAAAGTGGAGTCTGAGATATCCAGATGGAAGTGTGTCTTGGGAGTGGAAGGCTTTGCCTGAAGCTTCTGACACTACTAAGACATTTGAGGAGTTCAAGAGAGCAGTTCTTGCCAGCTACCCAGGTGCCTCAGATGAAGAAAGAGGAACTATAAGAGAGTTGAATAGATTGTTCAAGAAGTACAAAAATATTGATAGCACAGACTTGGATGAGTACTTGTCACTTATCAGAAAGTTTAGAGCAATCATGCTAGAGTTGAACCCACCGGCCTTGGCTGGTGCAGCAGTACAAATTGCGCCTCTTGTTACAAACAGAGAACTTGTGGAGAAATTCACAGGAGCTTTGGAGGCAGGCTTCAGGACCGCAATTTTTTCTGCTTTGCACTTAAAAGGAAAAAGCAGGAAAGTTCCTGTGGGTCAGAAAGCAAGACAGGATGATTTGTATGAGATTGATGATGTGATTAGACAAGGTGAAGAGATAGTTAGGGGAACGATGCCAGGGATTTATACCCCAACCTATGACAAACCCAAAGACAACTCTTCATCTGAAGCTAGAAATAGAGTAAAGTCAGAGCACCTGCAACAGGAAATGAAAGATTTGATGTCAGAAAAGATGGCAGTTCTTTTGGACACCATCAAAATAAGTCAGAATGAGTTAAGACAGGAGAACTCCAAGCAGATGGATGATCTCTTGAGAACATTTCAACAGAGTAATGTGGAGAGGAGTTCTGGACAAACAAGTCAGTACTCCAACCAAAGGACCTCTGGGGGATATAGTAATCGAGATAACAGACCTCCGCAAAGTGATCCCCAGACTCGCTGGGCTTGTTTTTTTTTGTAATGAAGAAGGTCATATGAGAGATGAGTATTCGCATAGGGCAGATCTATTAGAATTGGGTAGAATTATTCTGGTGAATGGCAGAGTCCGCTTACCAGGAAATTTTCCTATTCCAAGAGAGCCGGTTGGTGCTGTCTGTGAAAAGGACAGGATTGACTTTTATTATGCAAATAAAGGACAGAAGGAGAGATCTGTGAACTTAGTACAGAGTACTCCCATGCATGTACTGGGAATGATCAACACTGCTACTATGTCCACTTATCTAAGTAATCAGTTAGACTCCAGAGAAATGAAGATTGCTCAGTTAGAAAAAGAGTTGCAGAGTATGAAAAACCCTCAGCCTCAGATGTATAATGCATATGAGCAGAGTTATGCTATGCCCACTCAACAGAGTCAATTTTCACAAGTTGGATGGTCTCCACCTGGAACTCAGTATGTGAACCCCATGGGAATTCCCATGAACCAGTTTTTGAACCAGAGTCAGTTCACCCCTAATAACGGCATGAACTGGGGATCTCAAAATAATATGAGTAGTGTCAATCCTATGACACAACTTGTACAACAGAGTCCCGTTCAGCCAACTTTGAAGGAGTTAGAAGCATTTGTTCAAACTCGGAGGCAGCAAGAACGTGAGCAGCAGGAAAAATGAAGAGTTCAATGATTAGGACCAAAGCTGTGACCAAGTCCTCTGAGAACCATTCTCCTCCAGCAAATAAAGCTTATGTTTCTGTTCCCCCTGTACCTGTAATAAATAAAAGAAGAGATGTGTCAAAATCAAAAGATAGTGATCTTGATTTTGAAATTAGTGAAATACCAGCAAACCCGTTTCTAAATGTGAAAGATGTGTCTGAACTCCCAGTGTTAGGGATGTCAAGTGATGAGAAAGCAAGCAAGAGATTTCACCAAGTAGAGGACAAGGAGCCTGCCTATAATTTTGTTGCACCGATAGAGAAATCTGGAAATGTGCGCACCATTGTAGAAAAGATTCTTGACAGTGAAGTCACTCTCAAAACTAGTGAACTCTTGGCTGCGGCCAAACCTATTAGAGAAGAGTTGAAAGCTAGAGTTAGTCAACAGAAGGTGCCAGTAAGGAATACGCCTGCCCTAGTCAAGTCCCAGTTTGAAGGGATCAGTCTAGATCACAGTGCCATAGATGTCCAAAACTTACCTACTGTGACTTGGGAAAAAGTGGAGAAAGCTAAATCCAACAATGGAGAGACTGTGTCTGCCTATGTGGTTGGTGATGTTGTTCTACAATACCTAGAAGCTCTAAGTCCAGAAGAGAAACCCAAACAAATAGTGGTAGCCTCTGACTCACAAAGTCTAAGGTCTATTTACCCACTCTTGAATGGAAGAAATCATGTAGAGTGTCTGTTGGACTCTGGTTCACAGATTGTATCCATATCTCAGAATCAAGCTGAGAAGTCGAGTTTAGTTTGGGACCCTGATATTGTGATTTACATGCAGAGTGCAAATAAGAGCTTAGACAAATCTTTAGGATTGGCAAGGGATGTACCATTCCTGTTTGGAGATATGACTGTATTATTACAAGTACATGTTATCAGATCCCCAGCCTATGATGTACTTTTAGGAAGGCCCTTTGACACTCTGATGCAAACTCAAATTCAGAATTATGCTGATGGAAGACAGATAGTGACCTTGAATGATCCAATGTCTAGTAGAAGGTTAACCATACCTACCTTTGCAAGAGGAACTGCTGCGATTATGACAAAAAGGCCACCAGATGTTAACATCAAGGAGAATGTAAGAGAGGAGATAAAGATGGCAAGAGAGAACTCAGACACTAAAGAAAAGGTGGAGGGTTTTCTGTTAACCTTGAGGATTTGATAGAGAAAGATCAAGGAGAGGTAGCAGTCATCTTTGAAATTGACAAGTCTATGAATATAACAATTCAGGACTATTGTCTACCCAAAAGAGAAAGATTTTCTCCTGTACAACTGAGAAACGCTTACTTGGCTAAGTCCTTGCATGCAACTCAGAATGATAAAAAGGCTCAATTTACCCTGTATAATTTCTTGCATGATACCTATGAAGAAGAAAAGCCAAGCGTGGGAGTTCCGTCTGACAGTCAATATGCCTACCAAACCGTGGAAGTTGAACTCGATGATAGACCTCCTCACTTGAGAAAACCTAGAGAAAATGGGGAAAAAGTGGAAAAACCAAAAACAATTGATAATTTCTTTAAGTCCATTAAGGTGCCAAAAACATTTAAAAAGACTAAGTCCCTTGGGACACTAAAAAGAATAGAAAATATCAAAAAGACAAAAACAGTTGATGATACCCAGAAAAGTTTCTATTCCTCAGTTTCTGATTCCCTACCCACTCTGGGTTGTAACCCAAAAGAGCCTGTTCATTCTGTGTATAAATACAAGCCTGTTGCCAAGAAAGTTAGACCAATTGTTGGTGAACTTCCTCAACACTTCAGGATAGTGAGAAAGATAGATGGAGATCCATTGAAGGATATGCCTGAACTTAGCAGGAATCCTCCAGATTTCACACCTACTGGGAGGTATACTCAGGAGAGGAAGGAGGTCATAGACAATGCTCATTCCAAGGATTTTCTATGGCCAGAAGAGAGAAAGTTGTTGCATCATTTTATGATGGTGCAAGAAAAAGGATTTGCATGGAATGATGGAGAGAGGGGAAAGTTCAGAGAGGACTTCTTCCCACCTGTAGAAATGCCTGTAGTCCCTCATACTCCTTGGGTCCAGAAGAATATTCCAATTCCCCTGGTACTTATGATGAAGTATGTAAAGTTGTTAGGACTAAGATGGAGGCAGGAGTGTTTGAACCTTCAAACTCATCTTATAGATCAAGATGGTTTGGAGTTCTCAAGAAAGATGGAAAGTCAATAAGGATTGTACAGAGTTTAGAGCCATTGAATGCAGTTACCATACAACAGTCTGGATTACCTCCTGCAACAGATGAGTTAGCAGAACAATTTGCTGGCTACTCCTGTGGAGCAATCTTAGATATGTATGTGGGTTATGATGAGAGGACACTAGCAGAGTCATCTAGGGACTTGACAACTTTCCAGACGCCTTATGGAGCACTTAGGTTAACCACCTTACCCATGGGTTGGACCAATTCAGTCCCTATATTCCATGATGATGTTACCTATATGTTGAGAGAGGAGATTCCCCATGTCACAAGACCTTACATTGATGATGTTCCAATTAAGGGTCCAAAGACAAGGTATGAATTACCTAATGGAGGATATGAAACTATCCCTGAAAATCCTGGTATACGCAGATTTGTCTGGGAGCACTTTCAGAATGTGAATAGAGTAGTTCAAAGAGTAAAGTACTGTGGAGGTACCTTCTCTGGATTTAAAGCAAGCATTTGTTGTTCAGAGTTTAAAGTTGTTGGATACAGATGTAGCTATGAGGGAAGAATTGTAGACCCAGACTTGATGGGAGTTATTGAGAGATGGGGGCCTTGTAAAAATATCTCTGATGTCAGGAGCTTCTTAGGAACTACTGGGGTCTGTAGAATGTTTGTCAAGAACTATGCAAAAATTGCAGAACCTATCAATAGACTCAGAAAGGAGGGGGTGCCCTTTGAATGGACGTCTGAACAGCAGAAAGCTATGGATAACTTGAAGCAGGCAATTAGGGAGTCCCCTGCACTTAGGAAAATTGACTATACTAGTCCAGAACCTGTAATTCTGTTGGTTGATAGTTCCTTTAAGGGAGTGGGATTCTACATTGCACAACAGGATGATGAGACCCAAAAAAGGCATTACGCGAGATTTGGGTCCATCACCTACAATGACAGGGAAGCCAGGTTTTCACAACCTAAGAGAGAGTTGTATGGTCTATACAGAGCCTTATTTGCTTGTAAGTATTGGCTCTTTGGAATTAGAAATTTAAAAGTCGAGGTGGATGCAAAATTCATTAAGGGGATGATCCAACACCCTGATGAGGTGCCAAATGCGGCCATCAACAGGTGGATTGAACAGATCCTGATGTACCACTTTGATCTTAGACATATTCCAGGAAGGTTACATGGATCTGATGGATTGTCTAGAAGAGACTGGGAAATTGGAGATGAAGTGTATTATAACCCTGAGCTGGAGTATCAGGCGGATGAGAAGTCTTGCACTTTCTCCTTTGAAGGTGGAATAGATACCACCATCCCCTGGGAAGAGTTTAAAGATGAGATTGATACCCGTACTGGTTTCCTTCATGAAATTGCGGAGTCTGTACAAGACTTTGTGAAAACTGCAGAGGATGCTAGTATGAAAGAACAGTTTTTGAGAGGAAAGATTGCACAGGAGGATACCTCCACTGCACCTTTGCTTGCAGCCCTTCCACAGGCTGTCAAGCCACAGCCTTATATTAGCGAGGAAAAGTATGAAGAAGGACACAGATCAGAGAGAGGTAAAGAGCAGGACAACAGGCTCCTCACTGTAAGGACCTGGTTAAAAGACCCTGCTTGGAAGCCAGATTTTGTGAAAGACAATGAGAACCACTATTTGAACTTCAAACAATTTGCCAGACAATTCTTCTTGAAAGATGACAAGTTGTACAAAAGGGATATTGAGGGTAAACATTGTCTAGTTGTGGGGAAGGAACACAGAATGTCAATGATGAAAGCGGCTCATGATAGTCTTGGGCACAGGGGTGTCTTTGCCACTAAAGCTTTGTTATCTGAGAGATTCTGGTGGCCTGAACTAGATAGAGATGCCAACTGGTATGTGAAGACATGCCACTTGTGTCAGGAAAGATTGAAAGAATTGATTAGGACCCCGCCTAAGCTTACATCCACCCCTTCTATTTTACAAGTCCTTCATGCAGACACTATGCATATGCCAAAGTCAAATAATAAAAAGTACTTTGTGCATGGCAGGTGCCATGTTTCAAGTTGGATGGAGGGGAGGGCACTCCAGAAAGAAACTGGAAAAGCAATTGGTGATTGGATGTTTGTGTCGTAGGTGTCCGGCGCAGTGGGGACTCGGAGCCGTGAGGCTCCCTCAGGAGATTGGGGATGCAAGTGCTCTATTGCTCTATGTACTACTTGGCCTTTGTACCAGGCCTTATATACTACAGTACGGGTACTCTACGAGGTAACTACCGGGTCTGTAAGTATTAGTAAGTATCTTGGTAAGTCGATCAGTAAGTTACATTGGAGGATTATCAGTGCCGGATTGACATGATGTCATCATCGGCTTGGCGAAATACAACACTCCCCTCAATCCGGGACTGCAACAAGACTGTAACTACATAAGTAAACTCCCCCTGGACTGAGATAGGGCGCAACGCGAGATGGGGAATCTATAAGTAACTGAAACAAATGTCCAACAGGGAATAGAATCAAGGAGATAAACTGGGGTAGGGAAATCAAGATATGGGGACAGCAACTAAATCAAAGGAGATAAAACAGACAGAATGGGAATCTAAGATTGCAGCAGAAACTTAAGCAAAGAAATAGAAAGCAAACCAAAACTAAATGCCAACACATGGCGGAGTGGAACATATCCATGGAACAAGAGATTACCTTACAAACTGAATATATGCTATCAACAACTTGACCAGCTTTAGTAACAGACCATGAGCGCTATCAATAACTTGACCAGCGAAATAACTATGAGTGCAATCAACAACTTGACCTGCAGAATAAACTGGTGTGCCATCAACAATTTGACCGGCGAAATAAACCTTCGTGCCATCAACAATTTGACCGGCAAAATAAACCTTGATGCGGGAGAACACATCTACGACCGCGAATGAATGAGATAAGATTGCCCCAGGAGTACACAACTTTGACTGGGCAATAGGACTGTAAGTGAGCTTGGATTGCCCCAGGAGCACACAGCTTCGACTGGGCAATGACCAACACAGGGGATGTCCAATTCCAACCTGTAAGTCTGACATTAATAGTGGTGGCGCCGCGCGCTGTGCAGGAGTACACAACTTCGACTGCAATAACATAATGAGGCCATGCCCAGGAGTACATAACTTCGACTGGAGGCATGGGAGAACACATCTCAACCATCAAACAAATAATGACATTTACGGGAGCGACTTTCTCGACCATAAGATTGACACACAGTCAATATCAACAAGTGTGGGGATCAGGGGCGCGCAAGCCTACGGCGCGATCTGAGAACAATACAGAAGACGGGCGTTGGTGGATTACTTCTGGCCTTGATTGAATCACGCATGCTAGTGATGCCGTTTCCATATAGTCAATCAAGCCGTTCCATACGGCAGAGCCAACGAGAGAGTCGATACGGGAATAAATGGTTTCTTCGGCCATGACAGAACCAGATAATACAAGCGAGTGACAACGGAGATAAGAGCGGCCAATCAGAGTCAAAGGCCGGGGCCCATAACCTGTCGTAGGTGTCCGGCGCAGTGGGGACTCGGAGCCATGAGGCTCCCTCAGGAGATTGGGGATGCAAGTGCTCTATTGCTCTATGTACTACTTGGCCTTTGTACCAGGCCTTATATACTACAGTACGGGTACTCTACGAGGTAACTACCGGGTCTGTAAGTATTAGTAAGTATCTTGGTAAGTCGATCAGTAAGTTACATTGGAGGATTATCAGTGCCGGATTGACATGATGTCATCATCGGCTTGGCGAAATACAACAGTTTGAGGACATTATATGCAGATGGGGGTGTCTAGCTGTAATCTACACAGATAATGGTCCACCATTTGTAAATGCACTTAAATATTTGTCAGAGAGATATGGAATCAAAGGGATTAGGATTGCTCCCTATAATTCACAAGCTAATGGGAAGATAGAGAGACCACACTGGGATGTCAGACAGGCCCTTTACAAGGCTGCCAATGGTATCCAATCTAAGTGGGCTTTCCATGTCTCAGAAGTGATGTGGGCTGATAAAATTACTGTTAGAAAGAGATTGGGTTGTTCCCCCTTCTTTGCCATGACAGGAGCACACCCAGTCCTCCCCTTTGACATCATGCAAGCAACTTGGCTCATGCAAGTGCCAGGACATGTACTTAGTACTACTGAGTTAATTGGACTTAGAGCCAGAGCTCTGTCTCTGCATGCAGACCATGTTAAAGATATAATGAGTTCCATAGACCATGAGAAGAGAGAAAGAACACTAAGATATGAGAAGATGCATGCTCACACTATCAAAAGCTTTGACTTCAAACCAGGGAACCTTGTACTAGTGAGAAATTCACAAGTGGAGAACTCCCTTAATGCTAAAATGATGCCAAGATGGTGGGGCCCCTGCATAATTATTAGAAAGACCAAGGGAGGAGCTTATGTAGTTGCCGAAATGGATGGATCAGTTTTTCAAAACAAGATCTCACCATTTCGGGTCAGGCCTTACAACGCCCGGCATAAAATTACACTTCCCGAGAATCTATCTACACTTACGGGACCTACTCCCGAGGAACTTGAAAGAATTGTTCAAGGGCCAGAGCCCAGCGAGAAAGATGTTAGTTCCGAAGAGTCCAAAATAATTTCAGAAGAAGTTAATTTTGAGTTTGATCAGATCAGTGATTATGAATACGATAACACGATCACCGAGCCGAGGATCAGAGGCAAACGAGAAAATGATTAAGTGAGGAGACCACGAGGAGATCAAAAGGAGAAGGAAAAGGAAGATCTGTCAGAATTCTGCCGGATTTCACAAGTAAAGAGAAGTGGCGAGTATGGACTTAGCAAATGAACTCAAAGTAAAATCATATATGAACTTAGTTCACGCGCGCAAGTTCAAGTGACGGCGTACAAAAAAATTTGTATTAAGTCAAAACTGTGTACAAACAAAGTACACTAAATTATGTAGAGAATAGGCGAGCCGACTATTTAGAAGGCCCGGCGACATGAAGCAAGTTAAGAGAAGAGATGTGCGCAGCCGTAATAAGTTCCAAGTAACCCAACAGGGTCTGGATCTTGCTAACCGTGAGGTCAACCTCACCACGGAAGAAGGCTTCCTTGGCAACGAGACTGGCTTCGGTTGCCGTAAGGACGGGCTTGCCGGTAGTGTCAAGCGCAAGCTTGAGAGTAGAAGTGGCAGCAGGACCGACGAAAGCGGAAATAGAAGCTAAGAAGAGTAGGTCAGATATAAAGAAGCACGACGGTTGAGATGAAAGAACATACTGGCGATACGGTCAGCCGACGTATTAAAGGCCAGAGTGGCATCCTTGCCGATCTTGGAATAGTCCTCGCTAGGGTGATTTGCTTTGAACCTTTTTGCGGCGATTTCATCCTGTCTGGATTTGGTGGTGTCGAGAGCCTTTGAATAGAGATAAGACGAAGTGTCCATACCAGGGACTTGTTTATAAAAGAGGTACTTTACCTTGGCCGAAGTACCGGTACTCTATAATGCCAAAGATTAGGAGGTGAGACAGTGAGAAAATGAGAAGTGACGTACAAGGGCAGAAGGTTCTTTGAACTTTTGACGTTTGAGAGACTTAGGGACGGTGGTGTCAATCGGAACGCCGTAAAGGTCCTTGACAACAACGCTGGTTGTTGGCTGAGAACAAAAATCAGCCGCATCCAAAAAAAAAAAAAGCATTATAGACAAGCGAAGGACATACCATTTTATTAAGAGAGAGACGTTCTGCCGTTGAAAGGCCTGTGCCGTCGGACATCGTGACGTCCTCAGTGACGAAAGAAACTTCGTCAGGGTCAGAGTCCGTGTCAGGGACAATCTCAGGGGTCTTGGGTGCCTTTCTGCCACGAGTAGGGCGGCTACCTAGGACAACGTTAAAAAGAGATATAGGGAGTGAAGGAGTAATGTGCGTACCTTTACTAGATGCTGTATTGGCAGTCACCGCAGTAGTAACTGCTGCAGCGACTCCAACCGCACCACTAGATGCCTCTGTGGAAGTGTCAGCTGTTGCCGCCGTGGCAGCAGCCGCAAGCTCTGCACGTTGTTGAGCATAAATCTGATTGCCGAGTGTACGGAGTGCTGGATAGAAGGAAGGCATGGCGAACGTCTTCTGATTAGAGGAGGCCCACTTCACCAAGTTTTCCAAGGTACTACGAATCTTGAAGAAGGGCGGGTGGAATTCCTTGTCTGCGAGGAAGTGAACACGGTACTCTGCAGGAAGGAAACGAGCCTAAAAGAGAGACGATTGGTGAATAGACTATAAAAGAGGAAAAAGACGGTCACGCACAGTCTTCTCGCACATATCCGTAGCCATTCCAGCAAAAGAATAAAAGTTGGAGGCATATCCGGAAGACTCAGCGAGTTTCTTGTTGTATTCCTGAAAGGCCGAGAGAATCTCAGCTTTAAGAGCCAAATACTCGGGACTAGACATAGCAGCAGGCGTAGACATCTTGGATAGACGAGTTGAGTAGCGAGCAGCGAGAAGTTGGGAGGCAGGATTCAACGGGCCATGGAAAAGTCGCTGAAAAGTCTTAAATACTCAAAGAAAATGACTTAGAGGGCGTAAAACTTACTGCGGCTCAAAGATACTGCTGAAAACAAATCCGCACGCAAAAAGAATAGGCCGACGTGGTGACCAGACCCTGGAGAAAACCCATCGTATCTTGGGGAAGGGCGTGAAAGATAAAAAGAAGAACTGGGGACAGTTCAGATTTAAGTAAGGGGGAGATGACACGCCGAATTACGCTGTACGCCGAAATTCAAGCGAAATGTCATCATTTAAAAGACCCCGTGAAACACGTCACGTCACTACCTAGGGTACGTTATGTATTAGACACTTTGAAGGTCCACTTCAGGTATCTAGTATGTAGAAACCCATTTGAAGGGAGATACATTATGTTTTAAGAGGCTACATTACTGTGCAAGGATGCATCGTTGACCCACAAACTCAAAATCAATCAAATTGATTTACCTAGATTGATTTAGGCTTTCCAGATCCAAAGTCTATTCAATTAATACTACTACTACAAAAAGTCCTATACAGGGATATACAAGACAGGATTAAAATAGATCAAGAGAGACGAATGAGGGCAAGCATAATGCGAACCCATATCCGTTTAAAGTAAGAGAATCGAAGCACTGGTTCCCTGGAACGAACCACAGAGAGAAACTAGAGATTATGATGAATTAGGCGCCGGGGATCAAAGTGGCCCGGCGCCGGCAGTAAAAGAAAGGCGGGGCGCGTCCTAGCGACTGCCTATAATAAAATTTATTCGGACCGACCTACGGGACGGTCCACATGTATACAAGTACCCGGTAGGACCGGGAGGAGAAGAGAAAAGGGGAGATACGGAACGACGCCGCAAACTTGAACCGCGGGACGGACGGACCGCCCGGCGCTTAAAGCGCATCAAGTCGAACCACTCATCGGGAATGCATCGTTCTTCCCTCCCCTCCGTTACTTATTAAATAAAAGATGTAGAAAAGGTGTAATATGGGTAGAGGACCCATGAGACAATGATATAGAGCCCTGGGGACAGTGTAGGAACCAGGAGAACACTTATAAGCTCAGTTATGGCTAACAAGGGAACATGAGATTTATCTTCTTGGCTCTTGGCAAGCCAAGAGAGTCTTACCAACCCATGGTACCTTAATTAAGAAAATTTCAAGGACCTAGGAGTATAAAAAGGCAAGGAAATGAAGAGAAAAGCATTCTTTCTTACCCCCACCAGGTGTAGCAGCTCCTTATCAGGCTACTACTAAAAGATTGAATTGATATAAAGACTGGGATTTACAGAGAGAAATTGACAAGCAATTGAACTTGAGTAAAGAGACAGAAAGAGATTCAGTGTGAACTGAGTGCAGAGAAGTTAAGACAAAGACTTAGAAAGGACTTTGAATATTATTTTCAAACCACAGTTAGGCTGCAGTCAGAGCTCTGTCTGAGTTATAGGGACACCCTCTGGTCAGTTGTGACTTGTGTTAATTTGTGATTTTACCAAGGGACTTAGGAATAGTATTTGTTTGACAGCTCAGAGCTTGGGGATCAGCTTAAATAAGTCTGTACTTTGAAAGGGAAGGCACTTAGTGAAATAACACTCAGTGTAGCAAGGAAGCACTTGAATAGATTGAAGTTTAAAATATATATTATTTGGCTGAACTAAAAACCTGAACTGAGTAATAAGTTGTGTGTGTGTTTGGTGTGGTTGTGTAAGCCATTTCTAAGTTCACCCCAGTTTAGACCTCTCAACGCCGATGCTGTCTTTCCTCAAACATTGTATTTTCTCATGGACTGGGGTCGTCAGAACAGCAAAATTCATCAACAAAGGTATCCAGCTCTGGTCGGAAACAGTTGAGGGAAATCAGCTTCATATTGGATCGGACAATGACGATTGAATTAGCAACTATTATTTATTGTAATTACATATGTAACCAGCTAGCTTGATGCTTCAAGCTTTGCTTCCATCCTGACATTGGCTTTGCAGTCTACCTTCTCTTCAGGAGTTGAGCTTGCTGTCTTGCTGCTGTTGGGACTGGCTGTTTCCTTTATGGAACCACTTTCAGCCTCATGCTGACTGGACCGAGTAATCCTAATCCTAATGCTAATCCAAGATGATTCCACAGAGAATCAGAGAATCAGCTGTTGCTGTGCTTTGCACAAAGCTCCACCAAAGCCTGCCCCTGCCACTGAGGCGCTTGCCCAATCACTCACCGCTGAGAACTGATGTGGGTCAGGTCCGCCAGGATAGATAGAACATCGAAGGGAAGGCCAATTGTTATGACCCGACACCTTTTTCATAACATCCCACCATATTTTCTTTGCCCTTACTGCACATTTCTACATACTTACACACAGACATCCAAGTCATTGCTATGGTAGCATGGCTATGCATAAGGCTGTGTTATTTCTATGGTAACGTAGCTGTGCATGAGTCTAGTCATTTCAACTCATAATGACTTGCCTAACTGTACATACTCCATTTGGATACAATAGCTGTAGACCCAAAGTCCCATATAAGCTGTAGATAGTTGCATGTATTTCCCCAGCTTCTGAATTCTAGTTATTACTTGGTGATTGAACCTAACCTTGGGGCTTTGTGCCTAACCTCACTCTCAAAGTCATCTATGGCCTTGATGACCTCAGCCTGAACTCGTAATTCAGAGATCATAGTCTCTGCAGTTGCCATCATCTACATCCGGTGACCCTGACGTCGACGACTTTACAACAAAGTCTTACATTGTGTAGACTATTCGTAGTCTTTTGGACCAGGTCCTAACACCAATTCACTTTTGGACTGGGACCCGACATTGAGCCCACACTTTGCCACCCTTCTTGAGTGGACACACCATTCCCTCTGAGGCTAACTTCTCTATACTTTCTGCTACAGTTCATGACTACTCCAAAGGTCCTTCTCTTTGTCTCTCTCCAGACTCTCCTCCAGCGACTCATCTTCTGTTGTGGACATTGTTTGATTGCATCCTTGATGACAACTTAAAGTACAACATTTGTGACTTGAAAGTCCTTGGAACCTCATCAATCATCACTTCCAAATATTTGTCTAGCTCAGAAATTTCTTGGTTTGATATAATTGCTCAGGCTACCCAGATCTGTGAGACTGTGCTTGTATTGTTTAGATATCTCCTGGTTTAAATGGTCCAGCTCCTTACTGGTTGCTACTGTGTCTGCTTCTTGAAAAGTTCTTGGTGATTGCCTCATCAGCCAACTTCAGTTGATCCATAATTCTGATTTTGGTTATGTTTCCATCAGCAACAGCATGCGCCTACATCCTCAGACTTATGGATTCCGAAATACTGTTTGCTAGATTGCACAACTTCATTACTATTCAACTGAAGCTTCAGCCCACTAGATCATCATTGTCGACTGCAGTCTACTGCAGCCTTTTCTTCTTACCTTCTACTCTTGTGTTTGTTTATCCATATATTTTTTTACATGTAAACCCCATGTCACATACTTACCAAACATTGCATACCATGTCTTCTAACCTCAAGCAGCTGTTCCAAATCATGGTAATCTATCATCTTCATTGAGCTCCATGTTTTCTCTGTGCATAGCAAATGAAGTTTTTCTGAATTTTCCACTTAAGTATAGCAATGATATCCTCTTTGATTGGTAGATCATGCACTAAGCTCACAGTCCCCTCTACACTTGGTTGCAGTCCTGGGTGAGCCTTAGCATATTCATTGTAGAAGTGCTAGAACAAAAAAGGTTCAGCCCTTTGCCACTTGTGACCAGCCCCCCAGTCATAAAGGGATTAGGGGTATGATAATGCTCATAACAAGTGATAATGGGGACAGAAGTTGATTGTTGTCTAAGATACTTAGGGAAAATCCATCTTTGACTAACATTATGTGTCAAAACATAATGGCCAAATCTGGCCAAATTCCAAATTTTATTCAAAGAAAAGCATGTAAAATATTGTCCTGTTCTCCAATAAAGTGTTTAGGACCTAAATATTGTTTTTATAAGCCTATTTATCTTGGATACCAGAGGAGTAAGCCTCCAACCCTTATTTGATGATATGCCCCGAGACTTTTTGAGTCTAAAACTAGGCTTAAAGCCCACTACTGGATAGTCCTTGCATGATATGTAGTGTTCATATCACTTGGAGGACTTCTCCCAGTGCTGTGTTCACTGAAACCCAAATTGGACAAGCTCGTACAACACCTGTATTGCCACCGCTTCATGTGCACGACGGCCTAACATTGATATCAAAACATCGGCCATTTTGGCCCATACTCTGAATTTGATATAATTGATTTACTTGAAACTACCTCACCAGGAGGCCGTTTTCTATGAAACCTTTGATGTTGCAGACCATTTGAACGATTCTTACATTGTTTCACTAGTTAGCACTCGATTACAAGCTTTTCCTTCCATAGGAAATGCTTACTCAGAATGATAATACCTTACTAAGGGTATAAAACTTAGAACAGGCAAAAGGGCAATCTGGGGCAAGAAATAAAATGTACCAGAGACCCTGAAGCACTAGAACGAACGAAAGCAGTGCATAGGCATCCAACGGCATCAAAATACCGGTATCCAGGGTACTTCTCCGGTCCCAGGACATGGTTACATCAGTTGTTGGGATAAATGCCTCATTTTCAAATAAGTGCATAGCACAATGATACAGGACAGGAGTAGGGGTCAAACCAAGTCTGAACTGGTCCCATCGACGTCCCCTGCCCTCCCGCCTTATACTCCATGTGTCCCCTGACCATAGAGACAAGATTTGAGTAGGTACTAGGAGGAGACATACCTATATTTCTATAGATATGCTCATACTTCAATACCCATCAGTCAGAGACCTTAAAAATTTTATGAACCCTTGAAACGAGTTTATACAAGTTGGAAATACGGTAAGACGTCCCGATACCGGGTGGTTTTCCGATGCTTCAGCATAGAACTGAGATCTGTCCCCTTGGAGCAGTATTTCAATGATTAGAATGAAACTTGATGTTGCAGGGCTTAGATGACAATTATCGAAGCAAGAATAGCTGAGATACATCCTTCTTCAAGTCCTCCCTCACTTATAGAACCTGTGGACTACTGGTTCACACTTACTTACAGTCATAAGTCACTGTAAGTACTGACAATCAAGAATGAATGAAAAAGAACATACCAAGAACTCGAGATTGAACATCTATGATCTGAAATGGAACGGAATAGAGTGAAACAACCTCATGGGGCAGTCTCTGTTCACCATTTCTGGGTCTAATGTAAAATTTCACAATAGAATTGACCATATGATGCCATACAGCCTCGTATGCAGAGCACATGCTCCCCTTACCAATACTCTTGGTTTCCTTGGGTATATAATCAAGGGGAGACCTCCAGAAAGAGCAGGCATCCCTCCCCCCCCAGGTTAACAAGCTTGCTGTCAAGCTTGTAATAGGGTGCTTCTGGCAGAAGAAAGAACAGAGTTATTCAGAGTGCTTTTGCTTCTGACAGAACTTGAATGAACTTGGATTGCATTTGAACAGACAAAGAAAGAGACCTTGCACTTGTTGTTGTTGTTGTTGTTGATTGATTGAAAGTTAAAGTCCCAGTCTTGTCTTGTTTGAAAGTTTTGAAGTCCAGAGTCTTGTTTTGAAAGGAATAGTTGAAGTACAAAGAGAACCCCAGAGACTATAGAGCATTTTGTGCAATAGAGTCCATTGATCAATCTTGAATTACCCCAGAACTCAAAAGTCTGATTGTGTGTTTGTGTTGGTGTTGTTTTGCCTTCTGCCCATCTACCCATAGTTAGCCCTATCATTGATACTGCAATAAAGATTTTTCACTCATTTTGACCACTGAATTGCTAATTGAGTGGCCAAATGCAAGGGAGATATCTGTTTTTCTTGGATTCAGCATGTTTGGCTCCATGTCCATAGATGCTAGACCAGAAAACAACTTTTTCTACAAGAAAAGAAAATTACACAGGGTTTTCTTCAAATAAAATTTGGGATTTGGCTGAATTTGGCCATTACATTTTGACACATTAATATGCAATTTTTGTGCCTAGGTGTGTAACTATACTTTTTGACACACTGTGTAGTAGATACAATGCAATAAGAGAACTATACGGAGCCCAAGCGTGATAGTTGTAGCAGAAGCTTAGTATCTTAACAATAATATTTAGCTAGCCATTGTACAAGCATAGTCAGAAGCCAAGCTAGCGGGGATACTTGAGGTGCCCAGAGATGTTAACACTAGGCTAGTCAACCTAGTTTCTACTCAGGAGCTTATTACTCTACAAAAGGGACATCTCGAAGTGGGATGAGAGCTAGTGGATGCACCACCCAGGGATATATTCAAAAGAGGGAAGGCAGACCTCGTACTTTAGAAATGGCTAGATCACAAATATCACAGATCTTACGATCTACCAGGGAATCAAGATATTCCAAAGCAACAGTCCGGAACAAAGCAGAGATACTGTCCGACAGAGTCAACTAGTGAATTTGACTAAGACTCGGTACCGTGTTGCTGAAGATAACCTGAATATTATAAATCACATGTCAAGGCTAGCACGGACCATAGGGGAGACCTACCGGTACAAGGAAGTGCACCACCTCCCAAGAGATTGTAGAACATTGGCCAAAGGTACTCTAGAAAGAAATACACTTATAGATACTAGGCTAGTTGACTCAACTTATATGATAGTAGTGTCATTAGAAAGCTAGTGCACTGGGCTAACAGTTCCAAACACTTCCCATTAACGGAGAAGTACTATGGACTAGCCAACACCACTTTAACATCCTGAGTAAGACAGAGGAAAGCGAGTACACAAGGTATGAGCACCACTGCCTGAAAGATGAACCTGCAGACCATGGGGCGGATTACTGTCTAGGACCAAAGGACTTTAACCATTTTAATATATATATGAGTTACTACCCAATTTGGACAGTGTTACCATATTCTATATACCCTTTATGGCGATGAGTTTCCTTTTCTAGCCCTCTCTCTGTCCCTCTCTCTCAGTTTCTCTCTCAAAGTCTGTATGTTTCATATCTTTTTGCATTAAACTCTTTCTCCTCTCTATAAAAGCTTAGGATATTTACCTAGAAATGGAAGTTACCCGCCACCTCCAAAGTACAAGATTGATAGTTGTTTCTGCAATTTAGAAGTTATTTGCCCTGTGTTATAAGTTAGAGAGTGCTGTCCCCACTGACTCATGACATCTAGCCACTTTAATAGAGGATCAATACTTCGCCACTGAACCTTGTGCCCACTTGAGTTTCTGGTTAGGACTTTAAGTGTGTAATTATAACCAAGTTAAATCTAGTTGCTTCCTTAGAGGGGACGGTTTCTAGTAAGGATTATTTGTCTCCAGAGTGAGGGTTCCTTAGGCTTTAGCTAGCTGAAAAGTTAGTGAGCCACTAAGAGTGTGGTACAAGTTCCTGGTAATTTGGTATTACCTTCAGTTTAGTAGCTTAACCCAGAGTTTGGTTAGGGACTTTATGGCGATTCGCTAGCTGGTGCCAGAGTTTGCCCTCAGAGTGGCCTAAGGAAAACTAGGTGACCTATGAATCCTATGGCATCCTAGGAATTTGGGCTCATCCCTTGCCAGTTAAGGCTCTTGAGGATTCCCCAGGGTATCCTAGGAAACCCCAGAGAAACTCCAGGACAACTTTGGGAACACCTGGGCAAACCTAGGCTTGCCCTGTGCCTAGGATACCCTAGGGAATCCTTAAGAGCCTTGACTGGCAAGGGACAAGCCCAAATTCCTAGGATGCCATAGGATTCATAGGTCACCTAGTTTGCTTTAGGCCACTCTGGGGTCACCTGGGCAAAAACAGCTTTTCCTGATGCACTTCATACACACACACACACACACATGTTCACACTTCAACTTAGTTGAGCTAGCTCTGTTTGCAGAGCTTAATTGATATAGTCACCACACTAGCCTTATACTCAGTACTGGAGTTTGTGTTAGCTAGCTTAATCCAATCTTATTGTTATCCTGAAGGAATCTCTGACAACTCAACCTTGCTCCTAAATTTGATAGTCTGTTTTAGTGTGGTATGTTCATTAGCTGTTACAGTTGTTTTGTAACACATTTCAAAGACCAGTACAAACTAGACCAATTAACAAGTTCCTGGTAATTTGGTATTACCTACAGTTTAGTAGCTTAACCCAGAGTCTGGTTAGGGACTTTACAGCAATTCACTAGCTGGTGCCAGAGTTTACCCAGGAATGTTTCAAAGCATCATAGTTTGATGACTAGCCAGTAGAGATGTCCAGAGTGCAAGTACTTGTGGCCTAAAAGGCCTGACTCATGACCTGCGGCTGACTTGTGGGAAACAGGTCACTGACTCACAAGTACTTGTGGATCTGCACACTAAACAAGTAGTTACAGCTATATTCACAAGTATTTACCATTATTTACTTGGATACAGTGTATAATGCTATTAAAAACCTGTACTTTACTTGTTACACTAATTTCATACTATGATATGAAGTAAAAATGTACTGACAGTTAGGCTTTGGGTTGTAGACAGCTCACGGCAATTGAGCGCTAAAATTAGTGCTCAATCACCAGGAGCTGTCTACAACCTCAAACATATGTGGCAGTACTTGATAAGTACTATAATAAATATGATACTATTAACTACTGTAAGTTTTGATCATCAACAACAAATATATGAGTTCATATTGCTTGCACAAGTCACATAAGTACTTGCAAGTCAACCGAAAATTGCAAATGTCTGACTTGTGACCCGCGCCTGACCCGTGGGAAATGGATCCTGGGATCCACAAGTTGCATACTTGCAGGTTTTCCCATGGATCTTACCTGTGAGTACTTGTGAAGACTTGGACTCGTGGACATCTCTACTAGCCAGAGCCAGAGTTTGCCTGGGAGTATTCTTGCTTCATTTGTTTGCATTCCCACTACACACCTACACACACACCTTGTTCACACTTTGACTTAGTTGAGCTAGCTCTGTCTGCAGAGCTTATTTGATATAGTCACCACACTAGCCCTATACTCAGTACTGGAGTTTGTGTTAGCTAGCTTAATCTGATCTTATTGTTATCTTGGAGGAATCTCTGACAACTCAACCTTGCTCCTAAATTTGATAGTCTGTTTTAGTGCAGTATTGTTCATTAGTTGTTACAGTTGTTTTGTAACACATTTCAAAGACCAGTACAAACTAGATCAATTAACGTGATGTTAGTCGAAGATGGATTTTCCCTAGTACAACCTGTACTTGACCATATTTCTACTAGTCTTTCTTTTTGTACTCAAGTTCCCAGTACAGGTCCCAAAAGTTACTGCTAGTCCCCTTCCTATAGCTTGTAGTACTTTTTCAAAGCGTTCCATTGATACCGCATATAGGGTATTCTTACTGGTAGCTTTTTAGTTTATTCATACTTCTTTCTTTTCTTGGGGTCAGGTTGCTGTACTGTGGCAAGTAGACCTGTTACTACCTGCATTGGGTTACCTTCCTTCCATTGTGTTAGGGATGTGGTGCATAATTCATCCAAAGTTTTCTTATGGCCCACACAGCCCTGTGCTCTGCCACAAGTTGCTTGTGGTATTTGAGAGCAAGTCCCTAATGTTCCCATTGAGCATCCTTCACTTAAGAACTATCCCACTTCAAGTGTGTCCAATTCTATAGAGTCGTTTAGGCTCCTGAGTACAAGACTAGTTTGACCAACTAGTGTTAATGCCTTGAACCTTCTGGACACCTTGATATAGCCTATATGCTTGGCCTCCGGCTATGCTGGTAAGTGTACCATAACAGTGTGTCGCCTATCTTGCTAGTTCTTAGCTTCTGGTTTACAGTTATTACTCCAGGCTCAGTATAACTCTCTTATTGTATTGTCTAAAACATGTAGTACTGTGTCAAAGTACATGATTACATGCCTGTGCAGAAAAATTGCATATTATTGGAGTCAATGATGAGGGTGGCAACAAAATTAGCAAAATTAATAATGGCAACAGAATGGAAATGAACCATGGGAACAGTGGTGAATCTCCAGTGTCTTCATCCATGGACAACAGTGGAGTTGCCTCTCCTCCTCCTCTGGCTGCACCCTAGATTGGTGGTGAGGCCACTGCTACTCCTTCTCCTGCTTCTCTGGCTTCACTCCAAACTGGCAATGGGGCCTCCACTGCTCCTCCTTCCAGCTCTCCCCCAAGGGAAACCAGCCCAGACATCACTGGTTCCCATCCCTCCTCTCCTTGCATCCAGGTTTCTCTCTACAACAAGCTGGGCCCCTTTGTTCAGAAGCATTTGGATGGGATTGATGATGATGCAAGAAAGACAGAGCTCCGTTGTTTTGGGCACATGTCAACATATGAGCAGATGAGAGAAGATAACATTCTTTGGAACAAGGATGTCTTAGATCAGCTCTTTAGAGGTGTTTCCCTCTTCCCCCCTCCCACCCTCCCTTTGTCTTCAAAGCCCAAGCCTGTCAGGAATGTCAAATCCATCAAGACTCCTCCTGAGCCCTCTGCTTGTGAGCTTTGCAGCAGGGGAAGAGTCAGTTCCTCCACTGTCACTCAGGCCAACATAGATTTGTTCATGGGTTTGAGTGTACCAGGTAAAGATGGACATGAGTCCAGTTCCAAGTATACTTGGAACTGGTGCACAAGTACTTGTGGCTTAAAATGCTTGACTTGTGACTTGGATGGGAACCACGGAAACAAGTACTTGACTTGCAAGTATTTTCACAAGTATACCTACAAGTACATGTATCTGACTTGGGATACAAGTACCTACAGGTTCACTTACAAGTACTTGTGCTATTACTTACTTGCTTATATACATTGTTGAAGGGGAAACCTCAAGCCAAGGAGTCCCATCCCCTGCCTCTTTGCTTCCAAAGCAGATGGAACATGTTTTGTTCCTAGTTAGGTTTACCCCACCAGGGGATTTTTATTTTTCCTTTGCCTATTTTATTTATCGTTGCCTTTTTGATTATCCGAGTGCCTAAGTTTATACTTGGCAGTTTTGTGCTGTTACTTATATATTGGACATACTGTGCATTAGCCCTCAGTTATTTGTCTCGTACACTTCTGAGGGTATGTTCATTCTTTTATCTACTTGTGGAACTAGTACTTACTTATATGTATAGTCAATACTTATACTGTTTCACAGGTACTTAGTTGTTTCAATACAAGTTGTTTGTCTTGTACACTTCTGAGGTTGATACTTATACTGTTTCACAGGTTATGGGCTGGGCCTATCACTGTTAAATACACACAGTTTCCATCTTTTTTGAATACGCAACTTGAACTACACTAAAGCTTACTATGGCTAGTAACAGAGCGATACTGCCCCCTTTACCTGACATCCCAGAGGACCAAAAATTTGATGGGATTCAAGTAGCTTGGGCACTGATCAAAAGAAAAATCCAAATAGCATTGAAGGGTCAGGGGCTTATCAGATATGTTGATGGGACTATCACTATCCCCCCCATCATCCAACTTCCACCGAATGCTCCAGGTACAACCATTACTCCAACCCCAGTATACTCCACAAACCCATCCAGGGATGAATGGACATTTCAAAATGACTGGCCAAGAGGTATGATTGAGGTGTATGTTCTTGACTTGCCTTCTCTTGTACCCAGTGTCAACAAGATGAATGCATATGAGGTTTTTGAAGCCTTGAAGAATGAATTTGGAAAGTTGGATGAGATGAAGAAAATCTTACCAACAGGCACCTCAGGAGCCACATTTTCCACAATAACGAACCTATTGACTCCTTCTTCAAAATTTTCCAAGAGTTGAGAAGGGAGGCTATCAAAGGCGGAAATGATGTTTCTGACGCCATCTTCAAGGAAGTTATCCTCTGTGCATTCCCAACTCCGTCCATGGACACTATCATACAGAACATCACAGCAAGTTCCATTACTTATCCTACCTCTGCTTTGATGATTCAACAGATTACCTTCCAGTATTCTTGTACTGAGGCTTGTTCTGATGCTGCCATATTGGGGGATAGACTTCCAAAGGCAAACTTGGCTCTTCAGGCTAGGATCGAGCATCTTGAGGTTCAACTGGCTGCTGTCACTGTCAGCAGTTCAGGAGCGAGAGGGAATGGAATTAGGAAGAGGTGTACTAACCCGAATTGCTTGAGGGAAGGCCACCTTATGGAAGACTGTTTCAGAAAGGGTGGAGGCAAAGAAGGCCAGTATCCACCATGGTGGAAGGGGAAGAAAGACATGACTTCCGCAACCCCAGCTGCGAGTTCCACTGTCTCTACAAACTCATCTGTTTCAGTAGGAGAGTTAATCCAGCATTATGCCAGATACAGCGCATCCATGTCAGTAACAGATCTGGAAGACAAAACATTTGCTGACTCGGGGGCGTCTGACCACTTCTTCAGGAAAAGATTGGACTTCCTTACCTATGCACCATGCTCACGATTGAGCAGATCTTCCAAGGCATCAATGATCCTGAAGGTAGTAGGCTATGGAAAAGCCCAGAAGTCCTTCATGCATGAGGGAAAGACTATCATCATCACCTTCAAGGAAGCACTCCATTCCCCATCTGTAACTGTAAGGTGGAGTGAGTAATGACTCCGTATGAGTTCTGATGATATTGTTACTGAATGATCATCATATGTCATCAGATGAAAAGAAATGAAGTTGGTGACATTACCCCCTTTCTTAGAATCAATGTCCCATTGATTTTAATGGTCCTTCTGTGAAGTTAACTAGAGGTTTCCAGGGAAGGGAACCAAAAATTGTTGCTGAAATCCTTTTAGGAGCATTGCTGTGTAATTGATGGAAATTGGCTACTGCCTCTGGTGCAGTTTGTTTGAATTCATCAGCAGGTTCCCAAGTGTCAAAGCTTTCATCACATCCTTTCCATCGGACCAGGTATCTAAGTTTCCTATACCAATATCTGCTATCCAGGATATGTTCTATTTCATAGAATTTTACTCCTTTGATGACTTCAGGTTCTGGTGGTGGCAGTGTTATTTCATTGATTTTGTTTTCTTTCCATGGAGATAATCGGCTAATGTTAACGTTATCATGGATTCTCATCCAGGAAGGGAGTCGTAGACGGTAGGTTTTAAGACTTGTTTTCTCCGTTATCTCAAATGGACCTAGTTGTTTGCTTCCTAGTTTTTCATTTTTCTGGTGAATCTTCAGATTGGTGGTTGTGAGCCATACTGGTTGTCCAATTTCAAAGGTTCTAGGAGTGTTTTTGGCTGTTGGGCCTGTCATCCATAGTTTGCTCATGCAGAGGGCTGCTTCTGCATCTTCCTTTGAGTCTCGCATTAGCTGTAGACATATTTTTATTGATGTTGGTGTTTCAGCTTGAATGGGTTCCACAATATAGGTGGGGGTATATCCATATTGAACTTCAAAGGGTGTTCGGTTATGAGTGGAGTGAAGATGACTATTGAGGGCAAACTCAGCAGTTGGAAGTGTACAATCCCAATCATCTAGCCGTCTATTGACATACATGCAATGTATTTTTCAATTTCCTGATTGGATCATTCTGTTTGCCCGTTAGTCTCTGGATGGTATACTGTGGACAGGCTAGATTCAATTCCAAGTAATTGCAGTAGCTCTTTTGTTGGAGTGGAGGCAAACTGGGGGCCTTGATCGGAGATGATTTGTTTAGGTAATGCATGTAAGCGGAAGATCTCTTTGTAATAAAGATCTGCCATTCCTTCAGTTGACACTTCAGTTGTTGTCAGGATTGGGTGTGTAACTTTAGTGTAATGATCGACAATTGTCAGAATGGCATTATGTCTGTCTTGTGTCATGGGTAATTCTCCAATCAGATCTACTTCTATATATTCCCATGGTCCCTTTGGTACCGGTAATGGTTGTAACACATCTTCCACTTTCTGAGGGCAATCTTCTACTGGCATTCACATCCTTCGATGTATTTGAATATGAATGCGCAAATTTGTGGCCACCAATAATTACGACTGACAAGTTCTAGAGTGCTATGTTTTCTGGGGTGTCCTGCAGGTTTGAGTTTGTGAAAGGCTTTTACAATCTCTCATCATAGATTGATATCATCTGGTACGTAAACTAGCCCTTTATATAGGATTAATTCATTCTGTTCTTTCCATTCTGTAAGGCCATTTGATAGTCATCTGGGGCCATCTGTTTTGAGCTTTCTCAATGCGTCAGCAACTTGAGACTCTATACCCTTTTTCATGGATTGTCAAATGGACGTCAGGAATGGATTTTGAAGCTCCAAAGTTTGTCCTGCTTTGATAAAGTGCTGTGGTTTTAGGACTATCTGTGCCTTGTTATCATCCGCATCGAAGGTTTCTAAGTTTGGCATCCTTGAGAGTGCGTCTCCTTGTGCGTTGGGTTTTCCTGCCTCACTTTAGGCAACCACTTTTTAGGTCTTGTTAGCTTACACTTTTGTTACATTGACCTGACTAAAAAGACCCAGAATCCTGGGCCTATCCTTTGGCCTCAGGTCATGACCTTGGGGTTAGGTCATGATCTAGCTCAGGTTGGTCCTGACCCAAGAGCCCTAGGTCATGATCTAGGGTTGAATAGGGCATGCTTTGGGATGGGTAGGGGATGGGTAGAGGAGTGTAGAAGAGTGTCTGGGAGGGGTAAGGGAGTGTCTGGAAGAGGTAGAGAAGTGTGTGTAAGTGTAGGAGGGGGGAGACCAAAGAACAGAATCACCAGGAAAAGGGAGGACAGGTGCTAGGGATGATAAGAGAGGCTGTGTTGTGGGAGAGATCAGAACAATTGTTAGAGGGATTGGGGAATTGTTTCTGAGGGTGGCCACAACATGGTGGGGGTCTTACAGGCCACTGTTAGGTATGTGGAGTAGGCAGAGCAGGAGGGGTAGAACCACTTGCTCTGGGCAACTTGGTCTTGACCAGGGGCAACTTGGTCTTGACCAGGGGCAACTTGGTCTTGACCAGGGTCAACTTGGTCTTGACCTAGGTCACCTTGGTCTTGACCTAGGTTAGGTTGGTCTTGACCTGGGTGGACTTGGTCTTGACCTAAAGCATTTTCAAAATGATTAATAAGGAAATTTTAATATTTTCGCAGTGGATGAGGTCAAAGCTGTTTTTATTACCAAATTAGGAAATTTTCAAACACTTTAATTGGTTTTATGTTTTTCTAATAGTTAGACACTTTTGAAAATTTTCATAAATTACTATATTAGGCAATTTTATTTCAATAGGGTTTTATTTCCTAATTAGGTAATTTCAAAACTTTTGCAGTGGATGAGGTCAAAGCTGTTTTCATTGCCTAATTGAGAAGTGACAAAGCTTTTGCAGTGGATGAGGCCAAAGCTGTTTTCACTACTTAATTGGAAAATGACCAAACTTAACACAAAAACTGTTTACACTCTTTCCCTGAGGACAACTGCTTGTAGTAGACATCCAGATCTCCTCTCTATATATAGAACAGGTTGCTCACCACAAATGAAGCCAATCCTGTGGTGGGAAGGGGTTGGATTGCAAAATATTTTTTGGATAACCTTTGATTGTAGTGGATGAGGCCAAAGCTGTATGTCCATAAAAGGAAATTAATGAAAAGTGTTGAGTCTAAAGATTGCTTGATATAACATGCAGATTGCAATGGATAAGGCTTATCCTTTTCATCCCCTGATACCCTGATATGTTCTCTACCCTTTCTGGGTCTCAGATATATTTAGATGGCCCCTGGGAGATCAGTCTTTATTGATCTTTACACTTTCCCATCAAAAACTCTCATTTTTTCGAAATTAGAGGATAGGTATCTGGCTATCCAGGGCAGGATGGGCCACAGGCTTCTAGGACATTGTACCCTGGTATGATAGGTACATCCAGATGACTCATGAGTAGCTTATACTGTGCTGGGAGAGTGGGTAATAATTGGCATGTGTCTAATTATGCATAGATTCCGCTTTTTTGCCTATCAAATCATTAATAGTGGCAGCTGGAGGCCATAGCAGACTGTCTAGCCTGGCATAGAGCATGCTAGTATCATATAGATTGATACTAGAACCCTTTCTTGACATCCCCTTCTCTTATCTTGATGTACCAGTAGTCCTGGGTTCTTAAGTGTCTGATACTTGTGTCAAACTTATCATCACATCTTTGACCTCAGATAGTGAGAATATTTTGTTATAGACATGCTATATCACATCTTGGAACACTATTCCTCGAGTTTGTCCTCAATCCCATGCCCACAGCTGCCTCTGTTAATAATTTAATGGTCAAAAAAGCGAAATCTATGCATAATTAGACACATGCCAATTATTACCCACTCTCCCAGCACAGTATAAGCTACTCATGAGTCATCTGGATGTACCTATCATACCAGGGTACAATGTCCTAGAAGCCTGTGCCATCCTGCCTGGATAGCCAGATACCTATCCTCTAATTTCGAAAAAATGAGAGTTTTTGATGGGAAAGTGTAAAGATCAATAAAGACTGATCTCCCAGGGGCCATCTAAATATATCTGAGACCCAGAAAGGGTAGAGAACATATCAGGGTATCAGGGGATGAAAAGGATAAGCCTTATCCATTGCAATCTGCATGTTATATCAAGCAATCTTTAGACTCAACACTTTTCATTAATTTCCTTTTATGGACATACAGCTTTGGCCTCATCCACTACAATCAAAGGTTATCCAAAAAATATTTTGCAATCCAACCCCTTCCCACCACAGGATTGGCTTCATTTGTGGTGAGCAACCTGTTCTATATATAGAGAGGAGATCTGGATGTCTACTACAAGCAGTTGTCCTCAGGGAAAGAGTGTAAACAGTTTTTGTGTTAAGTTTGGTCATTTTCCAATTAAGTAGTGAAAACAGCTTTGGCCTCATCCACTGCAAAAGCTTTGTCACTTCTCAATTAGGCAATGAAAACAGCTTTGACCTCATCCACTGCAAAAGTTTTGAAATTACCTAATTAGGAAATAAAACCCTATTGAAATAAAATTGCCTAATATAGTAATTTATGAAAATTTTCAAAAGTGTCTAACTATTAGAAAAACATAAAACCAATTAAAGTGTTTGAAAATTTCCTAATTTGGTAATAAAAACAGCTTTGACCTCATCCACTGCGAAAATATTAAAATTTCCTTATTAATCATTTTGAAAATGCTTTAGGTCAAGACCAAGTCCACCCAGGTCAAGACCAACCTGCCCCTGGTTAAGACCAAGGTGACCTAGGTCACTAGGTCAAGACCAAGGTGACCTAGGTCACTAGGTCACTAGGTCAAGACCAAGGTGACCTAGGTCACTAGGTCAAGACCAAGGAATCAGAACTAGTGTAACAAGTATCTTCCCTAGAGGATTGGGGAATTGTTTCTGAGGGTGGCCACAACATGGTGGGGGTCTTACAGGCCACTGTTAGGTATGTGGAGTAGGCAGAGCAGGAGGGGTAGAACCACTTGCTCTGGGCAACTTGGTCTTGACCAGGTACTGGTCAACACTTGGTCTTGACCTAGGTCACCTTGGTCTTGACCTAGATCACCTTGGTCTTGACCTAGGTCACCTTGGTCTTGACCTAGGTCACCTTGGTCTTGACCTAGGTCACCTTGGTCTTGACCTAGGTCACCTTGGTCTTGACCTAGGTCACCTTGGTCTTGTGGGGAATTGTTTCTGAGGGTGGCCACAACATGGTGGGGGTCTTACAGGCCACTGTTAGGTATGTGGAGTAGGCAGAGCAGGAGGGGTAGAACCACTTGCTCTGGGCAACTTGGTCTTGACCTAGGTCAAGACCAAGGTGACCTAGGTCAAGACCAAGTTGACCCTGGTCAAGACCAAGTTGCCCAGAGCAAGTGGTTCTACCCCTCCTGCTCTGCCTACTCCACATACCTAACAGTGGCCTGTAAGACCCCCACCATGTTGTGGCCACCCTCAGAAACAATTCCCCAATCCCTCTAACAATTGTTCTGATTTCTCCCACAGCATTTCAATCATTCCACTGTCCCTCTCCCCAGGTATCCATTAACACAGCCTCCCTTATCATCCCTAGCACCTGTCCTCTCTTTTCCTGGTGATTCTGTTCTTTGGTCTCCCCCCTCCTACACTTACACACACTTCTCTACCTCTTCCAGACACTCCCTTACCCCTCCCAGACACTCTTCTACACTCCTCTACCCATCCCCTACCCATCCCAAAGCATGCCCTATTCAACCCTAGGTCACCTACCTGCCTACCTACCTTTGGTCTTCCTCCCTTCACATCAGGTCTCCCATTCCCCCCTCACACTCCCCCACCCCTTCTACACCATCTCCTACCCTACCCTAGGCCATGTACTAGACCAACCTGACCTAGGTCTTGACCTGGGCAGTAAGTCATGACCTAATCTCCAGGTCATGACCTAGAACCCCAAGGTCATGACCTAGCCCTGAAGGATAAGCCCAGGATTCTGGGTCTTTTTAGTCGGGTCAATGTAACAAAAGTGTAAGCTAATTAGACTAAAAAAGTGGGTGACTGAACTGAAGAATGGTGCTGTTGACTTATTTCATGAAGGGGAAGATACTTGTTACACTAGTTCTGATTCGCTGAACTTGATTGCTTCTTTTTTCCCCAGGCCTGGTTTCTCATTATGCTCCCCACCCCTCATTCTCTCCCTCACAGTGAACTTTCCGTACTCAAACTTGGTTGCCCATGTTACCCACACCTGTGAACTTTACTACTCCACATTATTTGAGGTTGGAAGGAAAAGGGTTTGGCGACTCAAGTATCTTCAATTACATTTGCTTGTTTGTTAGGTTAGGCATTGTGAATCTGAGCAGGTTATATGCATTATTATGCAGCAATTTTAGTAGTAAGGTAGCCTCGAGTTCAACAATGCTTATCTGCTGGTGTTTGACTAGGAAATATTAGCATCATTCTTTTGAGGTGCAATAATTGAAGTGTTTGTCTCAGAATGAATAAGTAGGCTTTAAGAATTCTGAGCGTTAGTACTTGTTGCAAGGCAAGTTGACTATATGCATCAAACTAGCTTCACAGTTTTGAGGCTGCCAGCATATGAGTAGTGACCAGAAATATTTCATTTGACCAATCCAGCTTGCGTCCCAGACCCATGTCTAGCTATTGGTATGTATGGCCATATTCATAGTATTCACATTTGCGCAATAACTAGAGATGTCCACGAGTCCGGATCCAAGTATACTTGGATCCGGAGTGCAAGTACTTGTGGCCTAAAAGGCCTGACTCGTGACCCGCGGCTGACTCGTGGCAAACGGGTCACTGACTTGCAAGTATTACTTGCAGGTCTCACAAGTACTTGTGAATCCACACATTAATCAAGTAGTTACAGCTATATTCACAAGTATTTACCATTATTTACTTGCATACAGTGATTGTACAGTGTATAATGCTATTAAAAACCTGTACTTTACTTGTTACACTAATTTCATACTATGGTATGAAGTAAAAATGTACTGACAGTTAGGCTTTGGATTGTAGACAGCCTACGGCGATTGGGCGCTAAAATAAGCGCTCAGTCGCTGTGAGCTGTCTACAACCTCAAACATGTGTGGCAGTACTTGATAAGTACTATAATAAATATGATACTATTAATTACTGTAAGTTTTGATCACCAACAACAAATATATGAGTTCATATTGCTTGCACAAGTCACACAAGTACTTGCAAGTCAACCGAAAATTGCAAATGTCTGACTTGTGACCCGCGCCTGACCCATGGGAAACAGATCCTGGGATCCGCAAGTCACATACTTGTGGGTTTTCCCACGGATCTTACCTGCGAGTACTTGTGAAGACTTGGACTTGTGGACATCTCTAGCAATAACATAGGGTAGCTAGGGTTTGAAGGTCCAATTCAATAAACTGCATAAAACCAATGAATTGCACTGAACTGAACCACAAAATAAACTGATGATAGATGGACCAGTCCTTGATTTAAACCTGGTCCAATTCATGGTTCATCAAAATCTCAGAAAAAAGTGAACCGCAGAGA
Organism: Rhodocollybia butyracea; assembly: GCA_015501585.1. Classification (NCBI taxonomy): domain Eukaryota; kingdom Fungi; phylum Basidiomycota; class Agaricomycetes; order Agaricales; family Omphalotaceae; genus Rhodocollybia; species Rhodocollybia butyracea. The sequence continues at coordinate 168,513 of JADNRY010000007.1, forward strand.
ATCAGTTTAAACCGGTCTAAACCAGCACAGCCACATAGTAAATATAATCTAGATAAATGAGTATATTTTCTTCAACTTTAATCCATAAAATTCATATTTTCTCAAACAATAAGACCTAATAAAAGGCTGCCAGGCCTGGAAAGACTACTCATAACTAGAGATGTCCACAAGTCCAAGTCTTCACAAGTACTCGCAGGTAAGATCTGTGGGAAAACCCGCAAGTATGTGAGCCGCGGATCCCAGGATCTGTTTCCCATGGGTCAGGCGCAGGTCACAAGTCAGACATTTGCAATTTTCGGTTGACTTGCAAGTACTTGTGTGACTTGTGCAAGCAATATGAACTCATATATTTGTTGTTGGTGATCAAACTTACAGTAATTAATAGTATCATATCTATTATAGTACTTATCAAGTACTGCCACACATGTTTGAGGTTGTAGACAGCTCACAGCGACTGAGCGCTTATTTTAGCGCCCAATCGCCGTAGGCTGTCTACAATCCAAAGCCTAACTGTCAGTACATTTTTACTTCATACCATAGTATGAAATTAGTGTAACAAGTAAAGTACAGGTTTTTAATAGCATTATACACTGTACAATCACTGTATGCAAGTAAATAATGGTAAATACTTGTGAATATAGCTGTAACTACTTGATTAGTGCGCGGATCCACAGGTACTTGTGAGACCTGCAAGTAATACTTGCAAGTCAGTGACCCGTTTCCCACGAGTCAGCCGCGGGTCATGAGTCAGGCCTTTTAGGCCACAAGTACTTGCGCTCCGGATCCAAGTATACTTGGATCCAGACTCATGGACATCTCTACTCATAACCTATTGAACAGTGCCATGCAACAAGTCCGAGAGCCAGTCCTGATACAATGCACTACCCATGGTCTGTTTTAACAGGCAACCAATGACTGCCAAACCTGGAAAGCATTTCCCAATGGTAACAGAGCAGTGTAAGGCAGCCTGAAGCATAGATACTTGAATGTTTTATAGTAGTTTCTTATGTTGTTTCACTCATTACATATCATGCATGTACAGTTTAAATCAGTTTAGACCGGTCTGCACCAGTTTAAATTTGCACTGATTTAAACTGCATGAACTATGATGAATTGGACCAGTGCACCAGTGCAATCAGTGCAGGTCCATGATTCATCCAGATTTAGGTATTTTATGGACTGGTCCAATTCATGATTCATTGAATTTTTGGTAAATAAACTGAATTGGATTGGACCTTCAAACCCTAAGGGTAGCGAGTGCGTGTATGCCACTAGGGACCATGGTCAAACCAATCTCCACCAATTCTGTGCTCGCACCTCACACATACATGTAGGAATTCCAAGTGTATATTGAAGAGTAGACTGTAGCTACTGTAATCCCCCGGGCAAGAATGAGGTGGAGGTAAAATATAGAAGGGGTTGTAGTTCCCCTTCTATTCTAGTACAGTTTGGTTTTGAGAAGACTCCAGGGCACGAAAGACAAACAAGAAGGCAGCACGATGAAGATCATATATCATCTAGGTAAATACAGACACAAAGTATCAGTGGGTTATACAAAGGAGGAGATCCGTAAGTTCCACTTCAAGATTTTACATGTGAAGGGTATTTTGCACGGACCAGATGGTTTGTCACGGAGACCTCCAGGCGGATATCAGTCCCCTCGACCACCAATCAACCCAGATGACTATGAAGATTACGATGATGGAGCTCCCGTTGAACTTATCATGGGTGAAGGGGCCAAAGAGCCTTTAGATTTTGAGTCCTTCAAGGACAACATTGACCCATGCAGTGGTTATCTCGGTGAGCTAGCTTGTCATCCTGAGGACATCCAGGAAGCCCTCAATGAAGAGAAAGTATCCGAACGTCACCGAAAATCGCTGATCAAAAGTCACGGCGAAATCTACTCCTCATTCAGTCAAACACTTCATATTCCACAAGACTCCGCGGAATGGAGGGCTGATAACCCTTACCCCCGGGAACGTCAGTCGGAATGGGGAAACAAACTAGATGATATGTTACCTACTATTGCCAAGTGGCATACAGATGATGAGAAGGATATCACAGAAAACATGAGCGCACCGGAAGCCCGAAGCTTTTTGCGCCAAGCAAAGAAATTCTTCGTGGATAAGAAAGGTCGGCTTTATAAGAAAGCTACTGAGGAAGGTGCTCAGCATCAATTAGTGGTTAGTCCTGACCGTCAAATGTATATGCTACATTGCGCGCATGATAGCTTAGCACATAAAGGAACATTTGCTACCCGCGAGTTCCTGGATCGATGTTTTTGGTGGCCTAATATGGAAAGCGATATACATTGGTATGATGGCTCTTGTATTCCTTGCCAGAACCGTCAATTACGCCTTCTGAAGATTCCCCCGGTCGTAACACATACACCCTCATTGTTCCAGAAAGTGCATGTTGATACTATCAATATCACACCCGCGAGCAATAGGTGTAAGTATATTGTTCACGCTAGGGATTCTCTGTCAAGTTGGTCAGAAGCCCGGGCCTTACCGCAAGAAAACGCGAAGTCCCTGGCCGAGTGGTTCTTTGACGACATAATCTGTCATTGGGGATGTCCCGAGGAAGTTGTCACGGATAACACCCTGGTGATGTTAGCCATGGTTAACTGGCTCGAGAATAAATATGGAATTTGAGGGATCCGGGTCTCACCATATAATTCCCAAGGGAATGGCAAAATCGAAAGAGCACACTTTGATATTCGACAGGCTCTGGTAAAAGCAATGGGCGGCAATATCAAGAAGTGGTTCTACTTCCTTAAACATGTATTATGGGCTGATAGAATAACGGCGAGGAGAGGTTTTGGTTGTTCACCATTCTTCTTGGTAACCGGCGTGGAACCATTATTACCTTTTGATATTGTTGAGTCTACATGGTTGGTAAATCCACCAGATTGTATCTTGACTACCGAGGAATTATTGGGTTATCGTGCACAGGCCTTGTCAAAACATAGAACCTTTGTCGAGGACATGCGAGAGCATGTCACTGAAAATAAGAGAAGAGACCTAAGGGAGTTCGAGAAGAAATATTGCCATGTCATCTTCGACTACGATTTCAAACCCGGGACACTTGTTCAGGTTAGAAATACAGCAATCGAAAAGAATCTTGACAGGAAGATGTTCCCTAGATATATGGGACCGATGGTCGTTATCCGTAGAACTAGGGGAGGTTCTTACATTATCGCGGAAATGGATGGTACCATGTTGAAAAGCAAAGTTGGTGCATTTAGGGTCTTACCTCACCGTTCCCGATACGAACCTATGGACTTACCCGAGGATATACATGATCTCATTGACTTGACCAAGGATCAGTTAGACACCATGGTAAACGATGGTGATGACGATGAGGATGTGGAATTTATCCGTAAAGGGGGGGACCCCTTGTTTGATCAAATCCCTAACTTGAGAAAACCAGTAGACGGTGATGAAGTGGTTTATAACCCTGAAGACCCGGACTCTGACGAAGATTCAAGCAAGGAGGAGATTATACCAGAGACAGACAAAGCTCCTCGTGTCAGAACCCACGCGATGCGAAAAGTGATACCTAATAATGAACGTTAACGTGTTCGAGGGATTTATAACACTATGCATTTTCTTCCCGTGGATAGAAACTTACCTTTGTGTCAAAGTTATGTTAATCTCAAAAACTCCGTGTTATCATCAATACACGTGGATTTATTGGGCTTTTAAGACTGTAATAGTCAGAGGCCTATGTTAAAGATATAAATGAGTGACTATAGGCTTAACTAGTACTGGAAACAAATTGCCGGAGCTCAGAGGCTACCAGGCGAAGAAGATAAAGAGACTGTAAAGACTGTGGTTTCTCGAGAGAAAGTTTATTTAAAGAATTCGACTAGAAGCTCGGTTCAGACAACGATATAGTGTCCGGGGAGAAAAACTTACAAGTTATTTACCACTCCAACGATGCTAACAGGGAGGATTGACACCGCACACTCCATCCCTGTACATTCACAACAACCAATGCTCACTGAAGGCATAGTGGATTAACGCCCGCTTGTCTGACGATGTTCAAGGGAAAGTTGATGTATGCCTTCTGCCATTTCTGAGTCCTCTCTGAACTTCAAAAGGTGGACCAAGCTGTCTGTGACTTTCTGAGCTTGGAGAGCACGAGCGTAAAAGACCTGGGTCTTGCTCAGGTTCCCGAGATACTCGTTCCTATGAATATTCAAGAGAACATTGAGATTGGTATCGGTTATCGAGGCAAAGTCGAGTTCGCCAAATTGGCCGGTCAAAGAAGCAAGGAATTGCTTGGCCACAACGCATTCGCGTTGCGCACGGGTAACTGCGCAACTGATGTAAGTCGGATTTGTTAAAACATGTTATAAATACTCACCAGCATCCTCGGGAGAACTATCAATGAGCTCAGCGTCGAAACGCATGCGCTTTCCGTACTCATTGACAAGACTGGCCGCTTCATTGGCAACAGGCGTTTCCTCAACTTTCCTCTTAAGTGATGAAGTACTCACTTCACCGGAAGCCTACGAGGAGACGTCAGCCAAAGTGTTTACAGGGCCCGAGGAAAGGATCTAAGTACCTTGGCCTTTGAGGACTTCCTAGACTCTCAGGTCTTCTTCCTCAAAGCCTGAGCATGAGCTAGCGCGTCAGTAATTTCCGGGGGATCCTGGAACTCTTTAGTCAGTACGACCGCTCGTTGATTCCAAGCCCGAGAGCCAAATGGTCCTTTTGGGAGAGGCAAGCCTGAGCGTGAGTGGTAACACTACGGTTCCTTCAGCACAGTTATTGTGGGATCCGTACAGGCGCACACTTCATGGATTTTATAATATATGTTAAGAAAAGAGAACTTACAAATGCGATCTGCGTAGCGGGATGATCTTCCTCCATGGGTTCGTCCTCGTCGTCGATGAGAATGGTACCTTTAGAGCTACTAGAGCTTTTAGTCGACTTTGAGGGTTCTTTGGACTCCTTGGAGAACAAGATGGTAGAGAGAGCGGCAGATTTTGCCGCATAATCGGTGGTCTTGTCATTGTTGGCAGCACTGGAAGCCCCTACATCGTGTTTAGACGGAAGACAGTAGTCCAGGATGGTAGCATAGCGAGGGGCTTACCGCAGGTAGTGGTGAAAGGGCCCGGCCCTGTAGTACCAGCGACCCCTGAGGAAACCTTCTTTGATGCTGCCTGGATAGGTATATAAGTGTTTGTTCTCGGTATGTTAAAACGGGCTTACCAGTGCAAGGTTGAGCTCGTTGATGAAATTACCAAGGCGCACAGCAGTCGCAGAATGAGGAGTCTTAGCGCTGGGACAAATCTTCATCGCGCAGAGAAGGAGGTCATGTCCTTGTTCAAGGACACCAATGTTCGCGGGGAATTTGAGTACTTTCTCCTTATGAAACGACGTGGTCTATGGAAGCAGGATATCAAGGTCAGGCTCCCGTGGAAAAGGTGAAAAGAGGCTCACAAGAAGGACGACGTGCTTTTGTGCAGTACTAAGAACCTCTGCCTGAAGGAGAGTCTGATCCTCGTTGTACTCGATTGCATCACGAAGACAACTGGTAGCCTCTTTGAGTGTTCTGGTGGAGGCGACAATGGCTTCCATAGTATTCTTCATGAACTGCGGTTTGTTGTCGGTATTTTGGGTGTTCTTGGAAGACATTGTAGAGAGACTTGTAGTTCAAGGAAAAGTTTTCTGAGAACTGGGTCTTGAAATGTTTTTTGCGGACGCTTTTATAGGTTAATGTCTTAGAGCGACGGAGTCCTACGGGTCCCCGGCACGTTCTGAAACCCAAGTGCTCAACTGAGGACAGTTGATATCATTAGTTTGGGGGAGGGAAGCGCATGGTGCCAAGACACCATAGCTCCAGGCAGTCCACCATCACAGGAGAATTTTGAATTTATTCAATGACATCTATGACCAAAATAGGAACCATAACATTGCTCAACAAAAGGGAGAACACTAGGCAAAACATAAAGCGAATGCTTAAAGAGTATTAGAAGCGGCACGGGGAAACCTAACGCAGGTACCTCACCGCGATAATTCTCCGGAAGACAAAAACGCTAGGAAAAACCTTACACCCATAATATCGAGCATCAATGGATTTCATTTTGACGGTCATCACTATGCCCTAAACAGGACCTGATCCAAGATTGGATGTTGTATTGAAAGAATGTCAATATCTAGGGAAAGATTGCATTGCACCCAGCTTACTTAGGGATGATGAGTCTTCTCTAGGCTTTCCCTCGAAGACTTGATTACACCTTTAATGAACCGTATAGGTTCCCAAGGGCGGGAATTCGAGTCATAAAAAGCTTTCCGCAAGTATACTCTAACATGCTACAAAGAGCTGGTACAGTACTCAAGGAAAACTTATGCTATTATAACAAAACTCCCGAGAATAGGCTATTGTGCTGTAAGCCTTTCCGAGAGTAAACTTAAGACTTAGGAAGTCACTCGAGTATGATATGTACACATTGACCCAAAGGTCTTGATATTGATAGGCTTTATTTACGGTATTCTAAAGGTGCCTATATACCTAAGAATACCACGATACTGCCCCAGAAAGGGGAGACAAAAGAGAAATCCCCATGCGAGGGGCGAGCAACAAAATATGATATAAAAGCAATTTTATATAACGTCCGAGGACAAACAGCAATGCCAACAGCGGCCCAGACTCCGAGAAGAACAAGGAAAGCTACGGGGAAGTGGTTTTGACATCTGATAATGTCTCAACTCCCTCCATTAGCTGCTCCACTGGCTCATCCTGGTTGATAACAGACCCAGCGACAGGCAAACCCGGGTTCTCACGGGGAGTACCAGCCATCGACGCTTCCTCATCTCGAGGACTCCCAGTAGGTGGCACAACTGATTCTTCATCGAAAAGACCAGTTGCTGAATGAGAAGGGGATCCTCGGGGAGACAAAGTACCAGCGGGCACCCCGGAATTGTTCTCGAGGGTGCTCTCCACAGAAGCCGGAACCACGGCAGCGTGCACAATGCTCTTCAGGAAGTCTTGATAAGCCTGGTTGGTCGGGAAGGAGTAGTCCAATCTCCACTTCATAAAGGAGCATAAGAAACTCCAATCCGTGAGAGACAGCTCCTTCTCGGGAAGGATTGACATGAAAGACTCGAGGAAAACCTGAGGGTCAGGAGCCATGCTGCGGAGCTCTTGCACTTCATGCTGCAAAGCATCAAAAGTGCTTGAGATGGACATGTTGAGCTGTTCCCTGGCCTTAATTGCTGCATCATAAGAAGTACGGATGCGAGCAATCATGTTGACCTGCTTGGCAATGTCTAAACATGAACATTAATAAAAAGAAGTTAAAAAGAACAAAAGAAAAGTACTCACTAACTCGCGAACCCTTCGACGCTTTGTAGGTCTCATCAAGTACTTCAACCACTTCTGGAATGTGGAGTGTGTCCAAGCACATCTGATGGGAGATTGCACAATTGTCGCAAGAAGCACCAAACCTCTGGTTCCCGTCGTCATCTAAACGATAGGTACATGGCAGGCGGTCCTCTCCCTTGGAATCTGTCGGCCAGCACGCAGCACATTGGAGGCAAGGTATCTCGCGAGTGACAACATCCGTCTAAAAACGGAAAATATTAATAAAATCATAACCGTTGGAAAAGTTTACATATGTTACAGAGGGCACGGTTGGCACGAAGGAAAACTCGCCAAGACATCTGGTGCATTCCGGTACTAACGGCTGGGAGGTCCAGGAAAGCATCTAGCTCGGGTGTAATACCCCAAGGTTAGCCGGGTCTTGAACAGTTCCTTCAGTTTCTGAAGGAATAAAAATTCAGTATAAGAACAAGTTACTTCAATGATAAAACAAACCTGGTTGCCGCGTGGAAGAATTTCCTCAAACGAGGGTAAATCCAAGGCATCCCTTTCGAAACGTACAATAACAGTCCGGTACTCTGTGGACCCTGAGGCAATGAACTCCTTTGAGGAACGAGAAGCCAGGTCTTGAAAGAGCCCATTGAGATCCAAGGAACCCACGTCCTCATCAGGAATGAGGAAGACGAGGTTTTCCAGTGGAGCGGGAGTAGGTGTCGGCTCGTGGGAAGACTCCGAAGGAACTGTGACTTTGCCTTTTGAACCAGAAGCCATGGGAACTGGGATTTTGACCACGGGCACAAGCTTCTTGCTAGCTTTGAGTTTAGGAGCTAGTGTGGGAGTAGGAAGGGTTGAAGCCTCGGCCTCGTCCTCGGTGTTGTTCAGGCGTTTACGCTTAAGGCTAGGAGGCTGAACACAAAAGTTAGATAGACGTCGAGAAAAGAGAAGATAAACTTACCACGACAGGGTCTGGTACCACTTCTTTGCCCTTTCCCTTGATATCCTTCGTCTTAGTCTTGCCCTTAGAAGGGCCGGCAGCCTTTGTTTCCATGACTAGTAGTTTACCCTTCAACGACTTTAACTCTTGAGCTTCCAGCGAGGCTTTAGGGGTCCTGGAGTTCTTCGAAACGATCGGTGTTTTCACCTCTTTTGAGGCTTTAGGGATGACTTTTGGGGCTGGAATATTCTTCAACTTCTTGGGGACAGCTTTGGGCAGCGGAGCAGGAGGAGTTCTCTTTGCTTTGCGAGTCTTGGTTCTACGAGTTGGATAGCGTGAAGATTCCCCAGTAACCGGGGATGCCCAAAGAAACTAATGTTAAAGAAATATGATAATAAGAACATAACGATGTACCCTCGAGTGAGATGGTGGCGCTTCATAAGCCGACTGCTCACTCTCAGAAGGAACATCGCTATTCCCCTCCTCCTCTTCACCATCAGAAACAGGGCCGGGAGCCCCTGGAATTCCGTCATCAACTGGGTCCTGTTCTCCAAGCCAAGCGGTTTCCCAACAATCTTTGTCGAGTGGAATAGGAATGGGCCGGTCGGGAGTATGGAAGTGAAGGACAGCGTAATCCTGTAAAAGATTAAGTTTTAAGCCTACTCGAGAAGGACCAGAGACTTACCAAGATCTGTGCAACCTCGTGGTCAGCTATGTACCAAGCCGGGTCCAACCCTGGGGAAGTGTCGGTACGACGCACAATCCGGGAAAGTCTCTGGCAAGCAGCAACTATGCTTTCGACTAATAGAGGGCATGAACGTCGGCCCAGGACATGGGTACAAAGAAAAACCTGTTAACAGAAGAGATAAATTACATATTAGAGGCATGGAACATCGAACTTACAAGTCGAGCGTTCAGTACAGAAAAAGCGATACGAATGGCTTTGGCCTCAGTATCAGGCCTGTACGAGGAATCCTTGGCAACAGCTAAGAGATGGGGGGCCAGTTTGCACTGTATAGCCACTGCCGCCATCCAGATCATCCGTGCAGAATACTCATTGGCAATGTCACCAACGACTGTAAGCTGGCCTTGGTCCTGTCCAATAAAATACGAGTCCTGTTGGGTCACAGAGGAAGTGTCGAACTTCTGTACTAGTGGCTCAGCCAGGGAGAAAAAGGAGCGTTTCTTGCTCTTAAAATTATCAAGAAGGTTCCGGGAGTCTGAGAGCGACGTAAGGGAAAGTTAAGTGTCGATGGTGTCTGCCGGGAGGGTAGGCCACCATTCGGGAAAGTTGTCGTTAACAGACATGGTGGTGGGAGAGACGATGATGGGACTTGTTGAAAAATTTCAACATGGCCTTATTAATAGATCGTTGCCCGAAGCCGTAGCCGAAGTGACCGGCATCTGTCTTAAGACGTAAAACAACATATCACAATATACAAATGTGATAGAGGCGTTTTCAGAGTTCTCGAAGACTTAACATGTTAAACTTAGAGAAAATGTTATCGAGGAAATGATTGGAATCCCCAATCAGGAGTCTAGGCGCCCGCGGCATATGCTGTATTGTAGATCAATTCAATTGTTGACACCTGATTCACATAAGTGCCCGACGTCGGGGATGATCCCAGTTAAACTTAGGGGTAATACGTCCAGACTAGCCCGCAGGAAGGGAATTAGAATGCTAAATGCCGAGAACATAAAAGGGATTGCTAGCAGAGTCGATCCTAGGCTTGGTGGGCTGACCAGGGACGGTCAGATCATTAGTTTGGGGGAGATATTAGGCCTAAAATTGGCCTAAGGCGTGTAACCGTACATTTTGACACTTTGTACGTGTTATACAATGCAATAAGAGAGTTATACGGAGCCCAAGCATGATAGCTGTTGCCGAGGCAAAGAACTTAACAATAATACTCAGCGAGTCGTGAAGGTACACCCACAAGCGTAGCCTAGAGCCAAGCTAGCAAGGATACCTGGGCTGCCTGGAGATGTAACGCTAGATCGTCAATCTAGTTATACCCAAGAGTGTAGACTCTCTAAACTACAGGACATCTCGAAGCGGGATAAGTACTAAGCCAACGCGTTACTCGAGGGAAGGCATCCCTCGCACTAAGACCCCCAACGAGCTATGTTAAGATGTGGACTTTACAGTCAGTAACAATGGACCAGAACGATCCCAAGGAAACCGTAGAGGTCTATTCATGGCACCGGTCGCAACCGTGAGGACAGTAGAAACATGCTTAGCGGTCCTATGGAAAGCTACGCACCGGGATAGCCTTGGCAAATCAAAACATTTGATCTTAGAAATCATACACAGAAGGTCTTATCCGTTAAAGCCGACTATCGGGAATCACTTGTACATACTCAGCGCAGTTGCTCGAGATTATCATAAGTGGTGTCGTTGGAAAGCTAGACAACAGGCCTTCTCAGGAGAATGTTAATCACACTCAGGATGGACAGAACTATCCGAGGAATAGAATGAAACTCACCCAAGGGAAACCGGGCGGCAAGTGATCATGAAGCATAAACCTGATCCCGGAGAATTGTGGAGTAATTGGAGAAACCTTGCTCAGATCAAAACACTCTAAAACTATGTTAATCCTCATGAAATCATATTTTACCTCTGATATATACCCAAGAATGGACTATTTCTTTATTGTGTATACCATATATAGGCTGGAGTTTCCTTTCCAAGCCAGATTCCTCTGTTCCACTCTCTTTCTGTCTCTCTCCGTATCTGTTTCATCTATTTTTCGTATTAAACTCTCTCTACTCAGCATATAAGCCAGATATATTTATTCAATAAGACAAGTTTCTTGCCCTCGACTTGACTGCTAAGACCAGTGCTCCGTAGAACGTCCCCACAGGATCAGTAGCGTGACGCCTCCTGACTTGGTTATCTTAAGAAAGTAACAAACTTCACGTGCTTCGCAAAGCCCATTTATATCTTGATCAAATTTAAGTGTGTAGAGTTCTCTCGAACTCCAGATCAACTCAAATCTAGTTGCTTCCTTAGAGGGGACGGCTTCTAGTAAGGGATTATTTGGCTCCAGAGTGAGGGTTCCTTAGTTGACTTCTTCACGAAGTTAGATGAGCCACTAAGATTGTGGTACGAGTTCCTAGTGATTAAGTTCACTCACAATATCGTAGCTTGGCCCAGAGTTTGGTCGAGGACTTTACGGCGTCACAGCAGCTAGTGCCAGATTTTGGTTGACAAACCTCGAGATTACTATTCTAGCTAGAGCCAGAGTTTGCCTAGGAGAATCTTAGTTTTGTTGTATTGGTTTTGGTTTTGGTTAATTGATTTGGACATACACACCTGGTTCCCTCATACACTCGTACACCCCAACTAGGCTTCTCTTGACTTAGTTCTAAGAGTTGTCTAAGCTTAGTTACCCATGTTAGCGCTACAGTCTTGAACCTGGAGCAGTCGCTATTTGGGTATTTACGTATAGGTATGCGAAAGGTGCTATAAAACAACCTAACAAAAACACTACTGCACCTAACCAGACTATCGATATGTAAGGGAGCGAGGGCGGGTTGTCAGAGATTCCCCGAGGGAAAGCTTTGTAATATCAGATGTACGCGCGCGACTGCTCCAGGTTCAAGACTGTAGCGCTAACGTGGGTAACTAAGCTTAGACAACTCTTAGAACTAAGTCGAGAGAAGCCTAGTTGGGGTGTACGAGTGTACGAGGGAACCAGGTGTGTATGTCCAAATCAATTAACCAAAACCAAAACCAATACAACAAAACTAAGATTCTCCTAGGCAAACTCTGGCTCTAACTAGAATAGTAATCTCGAGGTTTGTCAACAACCCTAGGCAAACTCTGGCACTAGCTGCTGTGACGCCGTAAAGTCCTCGACCAAACTCTGGGCCAAGCTACGATATTGTGAGTGAACTTAATCACTAGGAAATCGTACCACAATCTTAGTGGCTCGTCTAACTTCGTGAAGAAGTCAACTAAGGAACCCTCACTCTGGAGCCGAATAATCCCTTACTAGAAGCCGTCCCCTCTAAGGAAGCAACTAGATTTGAGTCGATCTGGAGTTCGAGAGAACTCTACACACTTAAATTCGATCAAGATATAAATGGGCTTTGCGAAGCGCGTGAAGTTTGTTACTTTCTTAAGATAACCAAGTCAGGAGGCGTCACGCTACTGATCCCATGGGGACGTTCTACGGAGCACTGGTCTTAGCAGTCAAGTCGAGGGCAAGAAACTTGTCTTATTGAATAAATATATCTGGCTTATATACTGAGTAGAGAGAGTTTAATACAAAAAATAGATGAAACAGATACGGAGAGAGACGGAAAGAGAGTGGAACAGAGGAATCTGGCTCAGAAAGGAAACTCCAGCCTATATATGGTACACACGATAAAGAAATAGTCCATTCTTGGGTATATATCAGAGGTAAAATATGATTTCGTGAGGATTAACATAGTTTTAGAGTGTTTTGATCCGAGCGAGGTTTCTCCGATTACTCCACAATTCTCCGGGGTCAGGAGTACCTTTGCGCTTCATGATCACTCCCCGCCCGGTTTCCCTTGGGTGAGTTTCATTCTATTCCTTGGATAGTTCTGTCCATCCTGAGTGTGATTAACATTCTCTCGAGAAGGCCTGTTATCTAGCTTTCCAACGACACCACTTATGATAATCTCGAGCAACTGCGCTGAGTATGTACAAGTGATTCCCGATAGTCAGCTTTAACGGATAAGACCTCTGTGTATGATTTCTAAGATCAAATGTTTTGATTTGCCAAGGCTATCCCGGCGCGTAGCTTTCCGTAGGACCGCTAAGTATGTTTCTACCGTCCTCATGGTTACGACCGGTGCCGTGAATAGACCTCTACGGTTTCCCTCGGGATTGTTCTGGTCCATTGTTACAGACTGTAAAGTCCACATCTTAACATAGCTCGTTGGGGGTCTTAGTGCGAGGGATGCCTTCCCTCATAATTCCTTCCCTCGAGTAACGTGTTGGCTTAGTACTTATCCCGCTTCGAGATGTCCTGTAGTTTAGAGAGTATGCACTCTTGGGTATAACTAGATTGACGATCTAGCGTTACATCTCCGGGCAGCCCAGGTATCCTCGCTAGCTTGGCTCTAGGCTACGCTTGTGGGCGTACCTTCACGGCTCGCTGAGTATTATTGTTAAGTTCTTTGCCTCGGCAACAGCTATCACGCTCGGGCTCCGTATAACTCTCTTATTGCATTGCATAACACGTACAAAGTGTCAAAATGTACGGTTACACGCCTTAGGCCGATATTAGGCCTAATATCGCCTGTGTACATCCGATATTACAAGACTTTCCCTCGGGGAATCTCTGACAACCCGCCCTCGCTCCCTTACATATCAATAGTCTGGTTAGGTGCGGTAGTGTTTTTGTTAGGTTGTTTTATAGCACCTTTCGCATACCTACATGTAAATACCCAAATAGCGGCGGAGATTTCTTTGAAATTCCCGCATTTTTATCTTTAGCGGTACGCTGAGTCTCCATCTTATAAACCATTTGCTTCATGAGATCCAACTCAGTGTCTGAAATTTCGGAGTCGCACTCTGAAATATATGACACGGCCTTCGCAAACATTGACGGTCCTTGATATTCTTTCAAGGAATAAGTGGAATGGAAGCTGATATCAATGCCAGATAACTTGGTGGAAGTACTGCAACTAGCGGAGGGAGATTCCAAGATCCAGGTCTTTGCCTCTGGATGATCCTCAAAGTATTTCTCAAACCAAGACTTCAAGGGACCTCGATTATATGGCAACGTATCCAGAAGATGGCCTCCATCTTTTAATTGAACAAATGCACCTGCATCTCTTTCAACACGTCCGTTCACAATCCATTCCGCCAATCCATGACAATCGTCAAAGTTTGACTGGTCACACCTATCCCAGAAACATTTCTTAGCTCTAGGAGGTCTCGAAGATTGAGAAGAATCGGACAAGGAAGGGGTAGAACTGGGGGTGAGTTTCCTGATTACATTCAATATAGAATCAACTTTCTTGGCTAAAGAATCATCTCCCTCAGGTTCTGACTTGACCTTTTTCTTGGAGGAAGACTTGACCATGACTTCAAGTGGTTTCGATGCTTCTGTGATATCAAAATTCCCTCCAATCACCGAGGTGGATGCATCCGATAGAAGAAAATCTATCATGGTCCTCAACTCAGTAATCGAGTAAGCATCTCCTTTTTCTTTCTCTGAATGAACAATTTGAAGATGCGTATCCAGACAGGTATGGAATGCTTCAGGGAAAGCCTGGACATAATATCCAGAGGTTTGAACAGCGGAGAGGATTTTATGATCTGCCAAAGACTTGGCGGTAGTAGTGAATTCCCTATGGTATTGCGCAAGAAGTTGCATATTAGAAATTCCTTCTTTCGCATACTTTCGTACTATCTTCTTTAGATCTTCTGTAGTCGCCTCAGGTAGTTTCTCGGCACCAGGATAATTAGACAGAATTTCGGATTTAAATTCATCCCATGTCTTATCATTACCAGCGAAAGTATCTAAAGTATGCCAAAAACGCATAGTCAAGGTGTCGACATAGCAGAGGACTTCCTTCTTCATTTGTTCGTCGTCGTCAACGATCCCGGCATCTACTGCGACCGTTTCGTACTCCTCGAAGAAGGTAGGAAGTTGTTCCTCATTTTGGGAGTCCCACTTAGGAGCTTTAAGCTTGTTGCGGGATGGAAGGGGAGTAATGGTAGCCATATTAACATGGGCAAGAGGGTCCAAATTCAGATTATACAGAAGTGCGGAGTGAGCAATATGCATTGAAGGGCTTAGCGATTGAGATAAGCTCGATGCTAATGAGTGATGAGACGGGCTTGACCACGGCGATTGGCTATCAACCTCGTTTGTTTGTCTGCCATTGCTTCCTCTGGAGGGTTCATATCTGTAAAATCACTGTTTAAGTAGTCCCCACAATTGTTTCTGCATATGCCCACATACCTGGCTACTAAATGAATAGACTACTAGATGACATATGAGGAGGAGGGAAAGCGAGCCGGAATTTGAAGCCGCTCAGCATATACCTGCTGTCTACACTCATTCAACTACCAGTTCAGTGATCATCAAAGCAAATTGATTATACAGTAATAGGTAGATAGTTATTACAAGCGATAAGCAGACAACAAACATTGATTAGCAGCAAACAAAACACCAATCACTTCGAGTGATAGAAAGACAATTTATAAGTGACACTGGATGCAAATCACCATAAATTTTGGTGGAAATAGTAAAATTATGTTAAACTTGTATGAAACTTCATGCAATTTTAACATAATCTTGCTATCTGCACACAAGTTCAACATAATTTTACCGCTTCCACAAAAAATTATGTTGATTTGCAGGCAGTGTGATGTGGGATTGATGCAGCTCTACTGTACACATTCAGGAATGATTCACAGTAGAACAATGCTACATTGAATTCTACATGCTCCGCGTGTCCCCGGTAGTTATGAGCTGAACTTTCCTCCACAAATTGATCCAGCAATTCTACAGGCTTAACACCTTCCCAAGTTCTCATCACCTTGTGAAGCACTCAGAGGAACGGTAGCCTATCCATCACGCACATTTCCCCCAGCCCTTTGTCCGCTTCTGCAATGTCCACTTTATTCCCCAACCCCATCCAGCACTCATTCAGTAACACATGTCAGTCCATCCAGGTCATCCCGCTTTTGTCCAAAATCTCATCCAAGGCCTCGAGCTCATGCTGGAGATTGAGTTCACACAGTTCCCAGATGATTGCCTTCACTACCTTGACATCTGGAAGTACACCGCTCATGACCAATTCCCCTTCCCAATAGGTAGGGCATCCATGAACAAGCTGCCCTTATCAATCCCGAATGAGTGCTCCAGCACTTCTCACATCTCAGTGTGCTGTGTACCACTCCTGGTCGTTGACAGTGAGCCTGTGTTTAGTCCACCACTAACATCAAGCAGGCTCCTCCAGCATTTATTTGAGAGCTTGATGGGCACATCAGGACTGCATCACGGACTCTCAACCTGTTACATTCATGCCTTTCCATCATTATTCCGAGATGTTCCGGCTCATTCCGAGACTCTCCGAGATTTCCTTACCTTCTCTCACGGTCTCTCACGGCTCCGATAGTTTCCACGACCTCTGGCGGCTCCGAAACTCCATTCTCTATTTTATCCCTTCCGATATACCTTTGGACTTCACAAATTCACTCCTACTTCGGCACTCACATTTCCGACGCCTTTATCGGCTATACCTTCGGCCCGATATATCGGCGGACTCCTTCGGTACTCATTACTTTCCCACGGCGGTCCGCAGTGCGCCGATGTTCATCTCTTTTGTCTTTTCTACTCTATTGCTTATTGTTTTATCATTTCTATTGATTCCACCTCGTTCCGGCCTTGGCATTACCTCGGTCCGACTTTATTGTCTTTATTTAACAATTAGGTCACTTGTATATAAGCTAGGTACTTTGTACTATTGTTCCTCAGCCAAAAATCACGAATTACACGAGTTACACAAGTTACACAAGCTATACCAGTTATTGCACACTTTTCCGAGCTTTCCTTAAGTCTTTCTTTGTTCCTTATTCTCGCCGTTCTGTCCGATACCGGCCGACTCGGCTCGGTCCTTACCTCGGACATATCTCGGACCATTCTCACGCTCATACCTCGGTCCGACCTCGGTGATTTCTCGCAGTTTACTTCCTTTCCTTCTGGGACAACCTTGGTGGTGTGTTGGGGGTGTTGCTAATAGCTTCACCGAAGTCCCACCTTTTCCTCGGCCTTGTAGTCTACTCCGGATATTCTTCCCACAATTCTGATCTTGCCTTTCGGCCCTACATCGGCTCCGCTTCCATTCCGGCCTAGGTTGCACGACCTTGTCACAACCACGATCTGAACAAGGTTGCAACGATATGCTCTTGCATGGGCAATACAATGCAACAAGGAGGGGGTACCACAAAACCTCCATTTGTCATATCATCTTGTTGAGGCACTGCATTCCTAGAGGCCAGTATGCTGAGCGCCTTGACCCATGCTGGCACGGCTTTGGGCATAAGGGGACTTGTGGGAACACTCCTAAAGAACTTTTCGCAATGGCTTTTGTCAGTTTGTAATCTGGCTTCTGTTTGGACACTGAAAGAGGTTGGATGTTAGATTTGCTACTAAAGATATGCACTATTGCACCTACAAGTCGACCCTTGAGCTACCACCCTTTCTGAGATTCCCGTACAATGCCATTGAGTCCCTCTGTCTGAAGATCCTCTGGGAGAAGGCTCTGATAGACCAAAGAGGGTTGGGTTTAGAAATTGTAATCACATGTATCTCACCATTGCGCTGTATCATTCAGTTTTGTTGGCCAACCCAATATAAATTATGTCACTGGATGGCTCTGCATCAGCACAATTCAAGAGATATCCTGTGTGTAACTTGATTTTCTGAGAATGGTCTTCACAAATTACATCTGCCAGCTTATCCACTCATGGGTTGGGGCAGTCTGCCGATGTACAAACCAACCAGAGAGGAATACCTGCATGGAAAAGGAGATCCGTGTCTTCAGCTTTTTCTACAAATGCACCCATCAAATCCTGCACTGTATGTATCTTTTTGTGCTGCTTGGCATCGAATACTCTAGACTTCCACTGATTGCTGAGCCAGCAAAGACAGGCATCTAGTTCTAGTATGTGTCGCTGAATGACCCTTATATGTAGCAGACACTGTTCCAGGGTTGTGGATACCTCCAAGCGACTCAGCTCCAACTGCAAACCCCAGGCTCCCTCGGTGATGAATTTGTCTGTATGTATATCATTACAAATATTTTTTAGTATGCTTTCAGCCATGACTAATAACAACTTGGCCAAGTCTTTATTCACTACACCCAGATCAGTACGAGGGCTGGAAGTGTCCGTTTTGATGAAGTGTTCCTTGGAATGATCCAGGCTGGATAGAACTTGTTTTGAATATCAACTTGAGGAGTAAGTATCAGAGCTAGATGAGGAGTCAACCACAAAAACGGTTGAGGGTGATATAATGGGTCATCTCGCCCAAAGTGTCTATCTCACCGAAGCCACACTCAACACATGTTTAAGGGAGGTGTATACAAGTAGTCCACATTCGGTGAGGTTAGTAGTATCCCCTCCGGTAGCAAAGACCCAACGCAACCATTGAAGCACTTCAAGTCTGATGTTGCATTTGTTAGGCATTCAGAACAAAATCTCATAAGCAAGCCTCTTTTACCTGATCCATTATTTGCGAACTGAAGCAACACTTTGGGTTTATTCTGGAAAATTTTATATGTCAAGGTCGCTGGCCCCATTCTACACATCTTGAACATTAGTCGTCTCCTCTAACCACCCCCGTAACTGATCTGACCTTTGCGATTGCAATTAAAATTGTTTTATTTGGAATATCGATCAGAAACACAGCAAGTTTCCATTTGTATACCTAGAGTCAAGAGCAGGAGTCTTGATCTGTCAGCTAAAGGTACAAAACCAAATATACTAGTTGCGGTTGTGGTAAGAGAACAAGTGCTTTAACTTTCATTGATAGACGCTTATCACAGACTATGACAATTGTGACACAGTCACATGATACAATACCTCTTACAATGGTACTGCCCAAAGTACTCAGTTCCAGCTCTCTGTGCTTGTGCTGCTGTATTGTTACACCTACCAATGCACTATGTTGCCTCCTTGTTATTGTACGTGTATTTTATGGACACCTCAACCTGATAAATCATAACGGTCAGCAATTTCATCGGTTCTATTGGGCTGGGAGTATAATTTAGGAACTCTTGACACAATGTACTCTTCTATGTCAAATTCTGAACCACTATCTATGTTATCCCTGTGTTAAACCAATGCCTGACACTTGACTAGTGCTAGCTCTGTATCATAAGGTGCCGATCCCATTAGGTTGTCCAGGGAAATAGGCCTTATCTGCATAAAATATAGCGGAATCACCCCCTGCATGATCTCAACAAGGAACAGCATCATCAGCCCCACCTGCCCGCGGTTCTTGTGCCTCAAAATCAAGATATCCCTCTTTTCAGCTGAATCGTAACCAGCAGATGATACCAACCTCCCTGTACCAGGTATGTACGCAAAGTTGCTGTGACTGAGTTCTCCTTTCAGGTATCCAACTCAATCCTTCAGGCATATTGTTATTGCCCAAGCAAAGGCTTGTGTTGCCTTTTGGAATCGAGCTTGGAACTGCTTGTCTGTTTCCTGTGGGCCCTTCCACCAGCCTTTCACCTGCTGGTACTCGAGTTGTGTAACTGCGAAGGTTTCATGTTGGTACTTGAGTGCAAATTTTCCAGCACCGTCAAGGAGGTTGTGCAGATTTTTGGAAGGCATTATAATGGGCTCCATGCATATCAGCTTGTGCGATGGCCAGTCCTTTCTTTGGTACTCCACATTCTAAAATTACTTGATCAGTAAACAATTGTATACCTCTTGGGCTCACTGACACAGTAGGACTTGGAATTGCACCTGCCACACTTTTTCCAGCCTTTGTTCAACAGTTTCCTGCATGCTTGACATCACTATATTTCTACGTCAAAAACCAATTTGGATATCACATTTACTAGAAACGTACCACTATATTGATGACAAGAGACATTGGAGGTGCTTTGGGGATGGGGGATTAAAGTACAAGAAGAAAAACACACTTGGCGTAGTTAAATTTTAGCTGCCTGTATAATCAGTGTATAGGTGTTCCATAGATGCCAAGAAAAATGGACAAAAGCTTCCAAGCTTCACTGGGCAACAAATTGCCAACAGGCTAGCCGCACTCCAAATTGAGAAATCAGAGACAGTGAAAGAGCAAACAGAGGCAAGGGAAAGATTGCGCGAAATTGAGAGGGAGATGGAGGCAGTAAAGGACTCCCTTGGGTATTTGGATTTTCGCATGGAAGCACTGCGAAAGATCGAGGAGGAATTGCTGGACCTGGATGTTATCGCAACTGTTTATATGTCTTAGAGAGTGATTTCTGAAATATGCAGAACTGTGGGCCTCTACCTTGCCTCTACTTTGTTTTTTGAACAAAGATGATTTGCTGTTGACATTGCCTAGCTCGTTCGACCCAGCAAACCTCCGCTGTCTAGAATCAAAAGCCAGACAGCAAAGCAATGCTGTAGGCGGTGACAGTTTATCCAGCATTCCTCCGCTGATTGGACTCATAATCCAGGAAGCAAAGAATTGCTGTAGGCGATGACGTTCTATCCAGCATTGCTCCGCCGGCTGGATTCAAAATCCAGCCGGCAAAGGATTGCTGTAGGCGATGATAGTCTATCCAGCATTTCTCCGCTGACTGGATTCAATTTCCACGCAGCAAAGGATTGCTGTAGGCAATGATGGTCTATCCAGCATTTCTCTGCTGACTGAAATGAAAGTCCAGACAGCAAAGGATTGCTGCAGGCAATCAACGTTCTATCCAGCATTTGTCTGCTGACCGGAAAGGATGGCTGTAGGCGATGACGGCCTATCCAGCTGTAATCAAAACCTAGGCAGCGGAGATTTGCCATCGCCTATGTAGGCACTCCCAGCATTCCTCTGCTGGATGGTTTTATCATTTCAGACACCAGTTACGGTCCATCCAGCAATCCCCCGCCATCTGTATCCAAAACCAGACAGCAGCTGAGATTTGCTGTTTACTAGCTCAGTCGATCCAGCAATTATCCGCTGCCTAGGTTTTGATTCCAGACAGCAGAGGAATGCCGTCGTCCACGGAGACACTCACAGCATGCATCTGCTGGATGGTTTTAATATTGCTGGCAACTACGACGGTCCAGACAGCAGAGGTTTGCTGTTGTCAAGCTCACTCGATCCAGCAAGTTTCTGCTGGCTGGTTTTTCGTTCCAGACAGCAGAGGTTTGCCTTGGGCCACGGAGTCACTTGCAGCACGCCTCTGCTGGATGGTTTCATAGACAGCAGAGGGTTGCTGTCGGCCAAGGAGGTACATACAGCATTCCCTCGCTGGGTTGATTTTCTCTGACAGCAGATTGTGCTACAATGGCAGTTCCAGCATGCCTCCGCTGGGTGGATTTGGAATTCTAGACAGCAGAGTGTTGCTGTCGGCCACGGAGATACATCCAGCATTCCCTCGCTGGGTTGATTTTCAGTTCGGATTCGGACAGCAGACTGTCCCGTCCTCTGCCTTCCACTAACTGTATTGAGTTGCTAGTATTGGCATACTCAGCAATCCTCCGCTGGCTGAGAATTCAATCGTGACAGCGAGTGCTTGCTGTCAGCTAAAAAAAACTCTATTCGGTAATTCTCCGCTGGCTGGGATATCAGTCCCGCTCAATCCCGCCACAAACAAAAAGCCTGACCAACGCGTTCTGACGCGCTTATCTTCCAACGGGGTTGCTGTATTACTTTCCTGAATACTTCGGGTGTACTGAGCATTTCGATTCTCTTGCTGGTATCTACGTGACCTTATCATAAACTATGTTTCGAGTTCTCAGATGGCCTAGCATTGCTGCGCCCAGGCGTACTGGCATCTGATCGGCAGAGGCTTGCTGCCGACTGCCTATATAATATTCACGCACGAAACCTACACGGAATCCGGATGGCAAGGATATGCCGCATGTCAGGTATATTCACAGACGAGAGGTATTATCGCATACCAGCATACGTATGCTTGGCATTTCTTTAGGACCAGAATAATTAAGCTTACAATGATTTGCTCTGTACATATATTTACCATTAATATAAGGAGCAAGGTGCGCGGGCGGGTCCCGTGCTGACGGTAACCCGACCCTCATATTTACGCGGGTTGTATACTATTTGGTCAGGTCCTCGCTAAGTCTATATCTATGTCAGACAATCCCCAAAGGGGATCACTAGTTCTCAAGTCTGGGCTTCTTTTTGAAGCCTTTTGGACATCCTCACTGTTTAGGTTGTGCATGTGAATCACAAGCTTCCTGGTCAGCGTCACTTGGTTCTGATGGAACTAGACTCTGGAGGCTGGTAAAATTTAGAATTTAAACATGGTAGTGTCTGGAAAGTGATTTATGTGAGGAAAATGTAGAGTTACAGTTTTTAAAGTGTAAGGAAATGGAACCCTTGGGCTTGACTTCTATGGCCAAGTAGAGAGGGAAGCATGAATTGATACTGTATCAGTGTATGCCACTGTCAAGCAGCGTCGCTCGAAAATAGACAGGGGAATGATATTCCTCGTAAGGATGTATTACGAATTTTTTGCTATCCTATTCGCTATTTGCCCACAGCATCCACCCACACTTCGTATACGCCCAAGATCATATAAAAATGGGAGTTCACATATCACAAATGTTCATTCTAACGCTGTTATGCCAGAGTTTTCGTCCGCTTCCGCCTACGCAGCCAGTCTTCCTAACATTCCTGATGCGCTTACCGTTCCACAGTTTTTGCTGGAACCTCACAGGCACCCTCTGAGCCCCACTCGTCCTGATAACGTTCCATGGCTAGTGGACGATGAGAGTGGTAAAGGAATCTGCACTGAAGAAGTACGACTCTATCTTTTTTTTTGGCCCGTACCACTCACCTTGTAATCTTAGGTTCGCCAAAGAACATACAATCTCGCCAACGCCTTGCACACCGTCTGGAACATTGGCAAGTACATCGCCCTGGCCTCTTGAACTCATTTAACATTTTCGGTGACTAGGGGAGGACGACGTTGGTGAGTAAAATATTTATTCTTCACTTCCGTCCCATTGATATTCCTAAACAGTCTGTATTTTCAGTCCCAATCATGTTGGTCTGTGTATCTCGGTATTTCACCTGCACCAGCCTGAATGATATACATCCTAGATTACCCCATCTCTATATGGGCTGTTCACACATTGGGTGCGATCGTGACGTGAGCCGAAGATGTGTCCATGCGCCGGAACTAAACATGAATTGCAGTCACTGCAACCCGAGCTTCAATGTGGAAGAGCTCGTCTATCAGCTTCGAATAAGCCAAACTTGTCTTATTATTGCCTACTCCGACTTTCTTCCGATAGCCTTTGCTGCTGCTCAGAAAGCGAATATCTCACCTAATCAAGTCATTGTGATCCCTAGCACTTGCGGAAACGCGATCTTCAACGCCGTCACGCTAGACGAGCTAATCGCTAGAGGCGCTACTTCCCCACGATTATTTTCTGAATGCCGTTTGAAGCCTGGAGAGGCCAAGACCAAAGTCGCCTTTTTGTCATTTTCTAGTGGGACCACAGGTGCAGATGATCCACGTATTCTCTGCCTCGTATAACTAATGTCCTCCTTCTGACACATCAGGTAAACCCAAGGTCCATAAAATATTCTGTTTGGCCGGATAATCTCATACCGAACTCCAAATCAGGCTGTTTCGATCCCTCACTATTCGATTGTTTCCAATATAGTCCAGATGGCAGTTCATTGGAATGTTATCGGCTCATCGTCTGCTCCCTCTGTCATGGCTGTTGGAGATGTATGTCTTGGAGGTGAGCATCTTATTGTAGCATCTTACTTCCGAAGATACAGGAAACTAAGTCTGTCGCGTTCACAGTTCTTCCCTTTTACCGTTAGTGCTACATCTCATTTCCGATTCTCGTATTGACATAGCCATAAGACATATTTGGTCTGATTGTCACGGTAAGCTTGCAGAGTGAAATTCTAGTATCTCAACCTCATGAAATTGTCAAGGTTCATTTCATGCTATTCTGTGGAGTAAGTAAGCCCACCATCCTCACCACTGAATCACACCCCTCAAACTGTTTTCCAGATCACATTAGTCGTCGTACCTAAATTCAGCTTTTTGAACTACCTAAAAAGTATTATAAGGCATAAAGTTACACATCTCTAGTAAGCTCCCCTTAATCTTGTCGATTTCTATTTTATAGTTCTTTGGTTCAGCATCGTACCTCCTCAAGCCGTTCTTCTTTGCAAGGTAAACTATGACGATCATGAGCTAGTTGGTTAATCAGTAAAGCTTTTCTAGCATCCTGCTGTGCAAGATTATGCCACAAGCTTGAAACACGTCAAATTTGTTCTTTCAGGCGCTGCCCCTCTTTCTGGAGAGCTAATTCAACGTCTAACGAAAGTGTTTCCTAAAGCTCATGTAGGACAAGGGTACGGTATGTCCATGGCGCACGGACTGTTGCCAATCGATGGAAGCCTTACGATGTTTTTCCCAGGATTGACTGAGACTGCAACAACGGTAACGATGTTCCTGCCAAGTCAGAAGATTGGTACAATTGGGAGTTCAGGTACTTTGCTGCCGGGGATCGTCGCTCGTGTCAGAAAGTCGGATGGAAGTCTGGCGAGTCAGGGCGAGTCAGGCGAGCTTATAGTCAAAGGGCCTTCGATGGCTTTGGGCTATCTTAACAATGAGCAAGCGTGAGTCATCGCTGACTGGTTTTTCATTTCTAATCCATAATTCAATAGAAATAAGGAAACATTCGTCGATGGTTGGGTTCATACTGGAGACGAAGTAATGTTCAAGAATGGAGAGTTGTATGTTGTTGATCGTCTCAAGGTAAATCTTATATTCTTTACTATTTCAAAGCACATATTAACGATGGAAAATGCAACAGGAAATAATGAAGGTATGCTTTTTTGTCCCATCAGGACCGATCGTTGCCCAAATTGTGATTCAAAGGTGAAGGGCTTTCAAGTGGCTCCCGCGGAGCTCGAAGGACATTTGCTGTTACACCCCGCTGTCGCCGACGTATGTGTAGTTGGAATACCTGACGAATACAGTGGAGAGCTTCCGCTTGCCTATGTCGTTGTCGATTCCAAGCTACAGACAGCGATTACAAATGATCCCTCTGCGGCAGTAAAGCTCAAGCGCGAGATAGCCAAGGTGGGACACTCTAATATTATTGGTCAAGCCACTGAATGTCTTGTTAAAAAGCACGTCTCGGACGCCAAAGTACAGTACAAGTGGTTAAAGGGTGGTATTGAATTTATCGATGCGATACCCAAGAACCCTTCTGGAAAAATGGTAAGGCGTTAGATTACTATCGCCTGTGCTGAACTAAAATTTGGGCCTACTGTACTTAGCTTCGGCGGGTCCTCAGAGATACAGCGAAAGACTTGAAGAAACCAGACGCTGCCACAATGATATTACAAGCTAAACCTTAGTCGAGCTACGGTAACTTATACACTGTATTTATGACTATCTATCCTGAAAGGCCTTCCAAACTTCCGAATCAGAGGCTATTATCTTAGGCTGGCACTGCAGAGTAGACAAACGACTTCAATATTTGGAAAACACTTGCCTAACGACTACACGACTATACTACTACCTGCACTTGCACTACACGAAAGAATTGGGCATAACATAGGCCATACATGCAAGAACCATGACTTATATGTAATAAAGGGATTGGGGGTACGACGATGCTCATAACAAGTGATAATGGGGAGTGATGATGAAAGAATTGAAAGAATGATTTAGAAATACAAGAGCATCGAAGGGTCTTTTGGAGAGTGAAATACGATGATGGTATAAAAAAAAAAAACGAAAGCAGCTACATCAAACAAAAAAAAATCGAACAGTCCTTACTCATCATCTTCCTCGAATCTAAAGTCAACAGAGTGACTTCTTAAGATCTCCTGCAGTACCTTGCAGCGAGTCTTCCACTTTTCCGCATCCTTCTCGAGCTCATCGACTCGGGACTCTAGCATCAGCTTGTGCTCGAGCTTCCTCCTGCGGCTCTTCCTCGCTGCAATCGTGCTCATGCGACGCTTGTACTCGATCTTCTCAAGCTCTGTGGCATCTGGGCCAGGAGCTTCCGTGGGAGCCATCTCGTCCTCCTCATCGCCAAGAGCTTCAGAGCGTGAGCGCTTCTTGTTGAACGAGGCAGGGACTTCTTTGCGAGATGTGGAAGATGGAGTCAGATAGCGTCTGGTCTGAGTCGGAGCATCAAGAGGAACAAGACTGTCGGGAGTGATATTACGTCGAGTGCCAGTGGCCGACGACGACGACGACACCTTGCGTGTTGTGGAAGGAGCAGATGTGGTTGTGGCATTGATGGGAAGGCGTGGAGAAGGGTAAATACTGTGAATAGAGTCGAGCGCTGGGGTTGCTGGAGACATGGTGAACAGCCTGTCATTGTTAAGTAGCTCGGTTGCTGTGGAAGGAGGCGAAACCTCCTTGGGCTTCTCGATCATGTCATACAAAGCAGACGCGGGGTCATCGAATAGTGGCTCGCTGCTCATAGTCATCCCAGGCATCCACTCATCGATGAAATCCATGATTGGCGTCGAGAGGTCCGGATTGAAGGGGGAATCATCCATGGGAGATGTGCTGAAGTCGTCATAGGGAGTACTGAAAGGAGACGACAAGTAATCGGTAAAGCTCGGAAGTGTGGAGAATTCCGGCGATGCTGAGTCGTTAAGCGAATCAGCAAGAGATGGATAAGACGAAACTGGAGACGGGGTACCTATGATAGTATCGACAACGGCCTGCAGGGCCGCCGCATCATCGTCCACACGAGGAGCGGGCGGCGGCGCCATTACTGCGTTTGTGTTTGTGGCAGACATTGTAGTATTATCAGTTGAGGTATTATCGGTGGGTTTTGTTGCTAACATAGATAGATAGTTGCGACTGAGGGCCTGAAAGTCGGGTAAAGAGTCGTGCGACATTACAGTACGGGTTGTTGTACGGGGTGGCCGAGGCAGAGATTGAGGAATCCCATAGTGGTCAGCTAAGGAACATGGTTGTACATGTTTGTTACCAGTGCGAGGATCCGTGGACGAGTTGATAGAAGAAGCAAAGGCATTCAGAGAATCTGGAACATCTTGGCTTGTGGTTGTGGAGTTAATGAAGCTCGATGAGGCGGAAATTGCGAAAAAGTTTCTTTCGGGTTGTTGGGAGTGTGAACGCACGGTGGGCGGCGGCGACCTGGGAATTCTGTGACCATGATGGGTTAGTTCTGGTTCGTATTCACATATCGGTAGCGCAGAGGCCTCCGACGGTGGAGACGATGATAACAGAACAGACGGGGAATGTTCCCATCGGTATATTTTCGAATATGACTCCATTGGAGATTCAAGAAAATTATACGGGTCCGAACCCGACTGACTCGATATGGCACCGACGACCACAGCCAAAAAAACGATGCGGCTGGAAAATGGATAGCAAACTACTCACAAATGCTCAGTTGACCCAAAGAGAACTGAGAAAAAGACACTAGAGCAACGTTTGTGCTGCTAAGGTGTCTCCAAGTTGAGGGGGGTAAGGAAGGAACCTAAATGACATTTGACTTTACTTGACTCGTTATAAACTGATCTCGGGCCGATTGAGTGGATTGAGTCAAAATCGAACTGCGCGGAAGCGCAGGCAGTGTTTTAGCGCCCATCACATGTCACGCTCAGCGCACTGTCAGCGCACGCATAGCCTTTCCCGTGGTAAGCGTGAGACATCTAAAGTACTTGTTTTCTCAGAGTTTACTTCACAGAGTTACACTTCCGAGTATCACGAGTAACGGTGCCACTTGACCAACAGTTCCGCGTGCTACTCTATTGCGGGGATGATTCTAACCACCGGCCAAAGTCACCGCCACTCATCTTGTGTAGTGTGTCTCCGATTTTCCGGACATTTACAGCTATCCACAAAGTATTTCATGATAGTCTCTGGCACACCAGGCTGTGCATTTTCCTTCTTTTACGCGGGAAAAGAGCTGGAAAGAGTTCTGAAAGTGTTTAGTTTCGTAAGTTGTGATACCAGGTGATACCGTCCGTCCCCGATAGGTCTAGTGCTGTAAGAATTACAAAATCAAAAAGTGCCGACATTAAATTTACATACGGAGCTCGCAGTTTTCATTGCGCATGCGTTCCTGATTCTAATCCCATACCACGGACACTGTCTTTTCTGTAATCCGAATCCGAGCCTCGCTGCGAGCAGGAATCTCCACTTTCTTTTACCCTCATGGTCTTTCGATCATTTTCACGCAGAGATGTTACGCTACTCTTACTAGGAGCATTTTCCATGCACCTCGTCTCTGTACTCTTTTCAACCCCAACAGAAACTTCGTTCGTCATAAGCAACCATCTTCACCAACACGCAGAGATAATCCCTCCTCCAATTGAGCCAATCCTCGTCGAAAATTTTGTCACTCCTTCGGAAAATGTAGTCCAGCTATCTGCAAGTAATGATGTTGCTCCTCACTTGGCTCCTCAACTCCCCATGACTTCCATCGTGCACTCAGCTCCCGGTTATACCATCTTTCGCAACCTGTACATGTCAAATGGCACGCTGTTCATCCTATCACCCAACCGCTCCTTTCCAGATATCCGGATGATCATAAGCACAAGTATTTTCGCTGACGCGTCCCCGGAAAACATTGCTGCACGTGAACCTAACCCAGACATCATGGACTTTATCATCCCAGAAGCTGCACAGAAAAGATGGGGTGGTGATGTCCAGAACGGAGTCCGGCATCATATATTCACTGTTGAGGGCAACACCGTAAGCTTATCCCGTACCTTCCTGCTTCCCTGTAACAGTGGTCCTCATTCAGGTTTTATTCAATGATCCATCTCAATTTCTACGACACTACTACCACTTTGTCGCAGAGCTCTTTTTCGGCGTCCAAGCCTTCTGGCATGGTGCATTCAGCGCATCCGTCCCTTCAACAATTCCCGATCCCGAAAAGAGTTCTAATCCTGGAGGTAAAAACTGGAATGCCTATCCGATTGACCCTCAGACACTTCACAAGTCGGCATATCAGTTACATCATCCCCTGCCACCCCAAATCCATCGCTCCATCTTTATGCACTCCAACGCCGACGGATGGCGCGACGACCCTGGATTCAACTCGTATTTCCTCCGTGCTGCTTTCCCCGCTATGTCTGTGGAGCACCAAGAAGATTGGAATGACCGGATAGCTGCGACAAATGGTGGCTCGAATGCTGTCAGAGATCGAGCATGGTTGTTCCCTGTAGTAATGGTTGTTGACCGTAGTGCGGCCTTTCGCGAATCGATGACCGGGAGTCATACTCAAAGGACAGCGGCACAGGCTTGGGAGTACATGAGGAATGCGGGAAGACTAAGAGGGGAACTTGTTGGCGGCTGGTGGGAATCTGTGAGAAATGCGGTACTGTTTTTTTCGGGTGCTGGCGTAGGAGATGTATTGGGTGGAACGGAGGATAACGATGCTGCAGAAAGCACGTCTCTGCAGCTGCCAATCTCTAAGAAGGTCATGGTTACTTATGTATCTCGCCAAGCAGGGTCAAGGAGAAAACTCTCCCCAGAGTCGCATGAAAGCCTGGTAGCTGCCTTGAGGGAACTAGCCAATAAGAGGGATTTCGACTTTAACGTTATGGAAGCTGAAACTCTAACCAAGGAAGAACAACTACAGGTGATCGCAAAAACGACGGTGAGTCTTTTGTTTCATTTGATGTTTGTGAACTCACTATCTACAGATCCTTCTCGGCGTGCACGGAAACGGTCTTACTCACCTAGTGTTTATGCCACCGACTCGATTTTCTGCAGTCATTGAGATATTTTATCCCGGAGGGTTCGCGCATGACTACCACTGGACCGCTCGTGCCTTGGGCATGCCTCACTTTGCAGTATGGAATGATACGTATGTGGGATGTCACCTGCTTCCGCTCTTACTGACGGTTGTAACAGCTATCTTACACATCCTGATGAGCCAAAGGTTGCCTATCCGGAAGGCTTTCAAGGGGACAGTATTCCTGTCTATGGACCTCTCGTCGTGAAGATTGTTGAAGACCGGCTCGATGGAAAGATTTAATTCGGTGACTTCCTCGCACGCTAATATGACAGCTTTCGGTCACTAAAGTACCCCTATACTCTACTTCTATACTCTTAATGCTGTAATTATCATAACATTGAAATGAACGCTTCATTTGCTTATTATGAGACTGAATTATTAGCTCCCATGTTTTCTTGAATACATATGTAAAGGAGAATTCATTGGGTATAACGCGAAAGGTATCTGCTACATAAGTAGTCCATCGTAAACTCGTATACAAAAATGATGCCTAGCTTCTTCGCCACCGGGACTGTAGTAAAGGCGCAGTAAAATCAAAATCCCTCGGCTGTCGGATAACAGTAGGGGATAAAACTATTGAGAAACCCTGATTTGATGGGAAACCCCTCCAAAAAAGGAAATTCTCATGAAACCTACGCGATTTACTCGGTGGGAACCCATCACGGTGTGTGTCACGCTTCTGCTTTCGTAACTTCTGTTTATAAAGCCCTCGCGCTGCTCAGCTCTTGCATTTCGCTTGAGGTGCTCTATTCATCTTCTTCAATGACATGTTTACCATGTTATCTCATGTACTTAGCTTTGAAACGCGTCAAAAACGCGTCCTTCCGCACCTCCGCTGCTGAAAATTAGTTCCAGCTCGTTGTATCTCCGACCGAATCCAGCAGCCAAATTCGCGTATTCTCAAACGACTTATTCAACATGGATCCACGCGTGCTTTCTTTTTTTGAGCGACGTCTGCTCCATGATGCGTGGCATTACCACGGGATTACAGTGACTGAAACCGACGAACGAGTTCGGATAGTATTTGTTCAATTAACCACATCCTTATATGCTCTCTCTGAATTCGGTATGTCTACACGGACATGTATAGAAGTTAGCGGTGCACAATCCAGCTCATATTTTCCAAATCTAGTCCTCATAGATGACTTGAAAGCGCGAGAACTCAGATAGCTGAGGTTTTGACCATAATACGTACATGTAAACTTACAGTGTCTCTCCTCAGCCTCACATCCCTTCCTGTTTCCTTTGCTGGCCATCTCCTGTTGCATTTCCCCTTTGTCAAGATCTGTACCTTGTTTTAAGGATTGTATAGTAATTTCGGCTCTACTATCCCTAATCCCACCGTGTATGGTACAGACACTCGAACTTCTTCCGGTACTGCCAATTGGGCCGTGCAATCATACCCTACCATAGCTATCGAGCCAGCGGTCTCATAGAATTCAGTGACTTATGTGACCTTTCGTGACGGTCACTGGGTTTCTCGGGGTTGCCGAATAAGGATCAAAAAGTAGGGGTTTCTCAATAGTTTTATCCAACAGTAGGAATAACCATCTTCGTTACAGCACGTCTTCTGCGAGGTAACGAACCGGCTCTAGGCTCGAGCTGTCCTTTCGCAGGCATCTGAGTCGACTCGGAAACAAGAGCAGACCCGGGAATGATATGGATAAACTCGACAAAACCACGACGTTCCCGTAAAGGAATTTCGGATAATATAAGAGAAGGGGGCACGCGGATGTTAGGAAGGCAAGGGAACACGGGTATAAAGGAAGGCAGGGTAGTGCTCTCGCTTTCGGAAGCAGTGATAATGGATGAGAGCGAGGATGACGAGATGAAATTCAGCTCGTTGTCTGCAAGACTGGCAGAGGACGAGAAAGAAGTCATGTTACAGATGGACATGATGGGTAGTAAAATGTAGTGATGGTTTGTGTACGTTGGCAAGATGTATTTGGCTCCTTTTTGAGAACAGAGGGAAATTTATAGTTTATTGAAAAGGGGCCTACGGGAGCAAACCATAGGTCTCCTATGATCTCGCTCGCCTAATACGACTGAAGCTTTTCCCGATTGATCAGTAAAACGACGAGAGGTCAGACTGCGCCGGTTACTTTATACGGAATTATATACGCTTATACGACTTCGCTCTCGTCGTCAGTCCGAATTTTAAGCATTGATCCCCTTTTTAGCATTCTACTCAACGCGCGTTTTCTTGTCCAACTCGCACGGAGAAAAGGTAGCAGACATACGCTACACTAAACTCCTCAACCGATCTGCTATTGGCACTAGTGTAAAGCCAGTGGGGAATGGAAGAACGCCTGAACGCGAATTATTTAATGCTGTCGGCCCGTGAACTTCCGATCACGTTGTCGCGACAGTTTACTAAGCCGTAAGCGCCGAAATCTGTCTGAGTCTTGTTGATCCAACGCTTTAATGGAGGAAGTCGCGTCTGTTCGTTCAGAGATAAAGGCTTGGGAGAGAGAATTTCAGGTAAAACATGAAAGAGCTCCTACGGTCGATGATATTAGAGAAGACCAGTATATCGGTGAGCTTCTTTCTTTGACTTGAATACATCTAATTCTTTCTTAGCCAGTAAATACAAATTATACAAGAAGTTGACCAAGGCAAATCCCCCAACTAAACTAGCTACCAGCAAGGCAGAAACCTCCGCCCGACCAGCCACACCTCCTCGCAAGACTGAACGAAATTCATCTGTGATATCGAAATCACGAGCTCTTGAAACCACCTCTGCTTTGTCTTCTTACAATCCTTTTTCTCCACAGAAAACCCAAGGGAAGCAGAAAGAACTCGCCAAGGCGCCACATGCTCCCGCAAATCCGTTTGCGACTCCCTCCAAGGCTAAACCAAAGCCTCGTATGCGCGAGCCATCGCCGGTTTACGAATCGGCACCTGCTCTTGTACTCCCCACAAACCTGCCGCCGGCACCTCCAACTGCTGTAACTCGTGCTCGTAAACGTCTACGAGGTGAACCAGTGTCCCCATCTCCTAATAAAGACAAACGACGACGTATTGTGTCACACGACAGCGATGCATCCAGCAGCGGCGATGCTGATGAAGCAATCGGAAACTCTTCTTTCGTCGCAGACTCACCCCTGAAGGGCTCTTCATTTAAATCCCTTTTTGAGGATGCGTCTGGTGCACCTGCAAAAGTGAAAAGCGCGCTGACGCGCACAAAATCCACCTCCGGGTTATTTGGACCCATACGCAGTCAATCAGTCCCAGTCGAGGATGATCTCGAATTTCTTTCCAGTTCAAAGCCTCAACCCCGACCCAAAAATAACCTGTCTTTGTCGAGTAAACTAATGACTAGCAAAGACGACTTGCATACGGTGCGTGATGCAGCACCACAGGCCTCACAGGCTAGGGCCGCCCCTTCTACCGAAGGGATTCTTTCAAATGGTGCCAAGTCTGGTAAACGCCGTCTCCCAGATTCGGACAGTGAAGCTGAACAAAAACCTTTTACATCCGCCTTACTCCTTCCTCCATCCCCTCCACGAGAAAACTCATCCCAGCGACCTATTGACGTACTCAATAAAGGAAAAGGGAAGGCTACCTCGCGCAAAAAGACAAGGCTTGATGACGATGACGATAGTGATATGGATGGAGACGTTAAAGTCGTGTCTATTGCATCTCGTCCCACGCAACCTATAAGCACCGAGGACGATTCGGACATTGGTCTTGATTTTGATCCTCTTGCCTGGTATAATCGTCGGGCTGCGGATGATAGAGAAGAAGGAGAACGTGTTAATGGCACGTTCGAAGTTGATCTTCCTGATAAGCTTAAACGTGTGCTCGCCTTGTCAGCTTCTGACATCAAGGCCCGCGACCTGCAGGAAGAAACTGTCGCCGAAAGCTTGATATACGGACGGCGTACGACTCATTACGAGCCGTCCAAGGGAGGGGAAATTTGGGATGTAGGGGATGTTGCAAAGGGAGGTCAGCAAGAGGAAGAGGGCATCTGGATAGGTGCTGTTGATGACGAGGACTGGGAGGGAGAACCTGTGCCTTGGGAAGTTGGAGAGTTGTAGTCCGAGTTCTGCTGTGTGATCGGTGCTTTTCTGCTTCAAGATATGTGCATGTCCTCGACGCGTCTTTTACATGTGCTATCTTCAGCAGTGATATTGGCTTTCAGACTTCTCGATTACCATCTTGTATTGCATAGAAAGCAACCGTCTTGTCGAAGAAGCCTAATTCCCGAACACATCTCCAGAAACCCTGTCTTCATTGTTGGAAAATTCGATTTTTTACGTCGCGCTTCATACTGCTCAATCATGGAAACCGCGATCGATTATGCCACCAGATATTTTTAATACACTCTCCAGGTGTTGTTGGCCTCTTAATCGTGTATTTGGCATTGTGCGTGTCCTACATGCTTGCCATGGTTTAAGTACTGCGTACAAACTCATTCAATCGGATATGACTTCTGCCTCTCATTCTGCCCTTTCCAACGTGTTCTCAAGGTTAACTCACGTCCGTCGTCGCACTAGCCTCCGTGAAAGCATACATAGCATCACCAGCAGCTTAGCTCCCAGTTACAGGGATAAAACTCGAAGCAGGACATCCTCGTATCAGTCTTATTCCGTTTACAGTCAAACAATGGCCCCTCTCATCCTCCGCGACCCGAACGTGACCCAGAAGATCCTTGAAGCGATAGTAGACACTCCAGGAGGTAAACGCACATTGTCAAGACTAGCGAGAACATGTAGAGCGATATTGGAGCCAGCATTGAATGTTCTATGGAGGGACTTGGACTCGTTCGTTCCTGTCATTGGGCTATTTCCTCCCACGCTGTTGAAGAAGGCTCGCAAACCTGGTCTGGGATTGGTAAGTCGATTGAGCATTCGAAAAGTGTGGACGTATCTTACTGGGCTCCTTTCAGTCCAGGGCACCTGCCAAAGAAGACTGGGAGAAAATAATGAGCTATGGTATGCGGGTGCGGAGCGTCACTTTCAACGAAACCGCCAACAGTGTTTCCCCCGCGATTTTCCCCATGCTCCAGAATCTACCGAGAGAGTACATTCTACCCAACCTGCAGCAACTTACGTGGAAAGTGGAGACTGCCGGAGCACTGGACCACTGTAGCATGTTTCTGAGTCCCATGGTCGAGAGTTTACAGTTCGAGCTTGGACCCACCCGTTTCCCGACCTTGAACAGAATCCTTAGTGACGCATGTAATCGATTGAAATTGGTCAACTTCTCTCTTGTTTCACCGGTCTCCCTTCCCGACACCTTCACAGTGATGCTTTCGTCTCAGAAAACATTGCAGAAAGTGACACTCGTCGCTCCCGGTGCTCTCAGCTCAGGAGTGGGTCGATGGGTGGCGTTCTTACCGGAATTGAAAAGCCTACAACTCGATCTTTCAGCCAGGACGCTGACTGCAATCGAGGGATTCTTCGATGAGCTTCCTTCGCATACTGGCGACAGTACCCCAAGTTCAGTGGCTACCACCGATAGCGGAGTGTTTTCTGGTGAAGAGGTGGATTTTTCGTCGATACGCGGAAAGCCAACAATACGAACCAAAGACAGAGATTCCAAGGCCGGCTTTTCCACTTTACACCATGTACACCTGACAGGTGATGTCGCGAACATCGCGGTGTTTTTGAGGCACTTTTCGATCCCATTAACCCAGCTTGATCTTGTCATCGAAGATCCTCCAGATAACGCGGAATGGTTAGAACTCTCCTACATCATCTCTGAGCGATTCGGGTCATCTTTGCAGTCGTGGCGCATCTCAGCGACGGCGACATCAAAATTCACTGAGTTGATTCGTTCAACCTCGAGAGCAGAGCCTACCATCAGCCGACTGGCACTTGAGCACCTTCAGCCTTTACCTGCTCTCCGCCGTCTGGAAATTGACCTCCCAGAGTCTATACATTTCATCAGCGACGACATTGAAACATTAGCACACGCATGCCCTAATCTAGAGGAGTTGAAACTATGCCCTCTTGCCCGATTTCCCGTGCAATCAGGACCTCCGAAATTGTTGTTGGAAGAGTTGTCGCCTTTGACGGAGCACTGTCGAAACCTGAACACAATTTCGGTTCCTGTTAATGCCCGAAGAGCCAGTCCTTCTGTGCTAGATTCGGCAGCAGTATCATCCAAGTCTCTGCGTCGTTTGCACGTTGGACATTCGTGGATTAATGACTCGTTGCACGTAACCATCCTTCTCAGCCATTTGGCTCCGCACCTGGACAGCTTGAAGTGGTTCCACGACAAAAATCGACCTGGCTTCGTCGAGACCCATGCCCGTGGCTGGGAGAAAGCGTCTGAAACACTGCCCCACATCCAAAATATACGAATCTCAGAACGAAGAACAGCACTGGCTGCTGTTCCCATCCCTGTAGTTGAGTTAACGCCTCCGCCTCAAAAAGTAGATACTACAGACAAGGGAATCATGGCGGTAGCCTCGTTCGTCCATCAAGCCGTTATGGCAAAACCGCATACGACCGATAGTGGCATACAAATTCGGGGTCCCAAAATGGTCCACGAATCGGTGCAAGTACACCCCAGACTCGTTTCTGTTTCCATCGATTCTGTTCCTCGTATCACAGAAGTCGGTGTTTCGGCCATTGTTTCGGCCTCTGATAAATCCGTAGGTGCGGTTCCCGAGACCGTTACCACTTTTGTGGATGCGACCCCACCCAATGTTTCGAAGTCCGTTCAAGCCATGTCAAGTGGCAGGAGTGGATCCATCTCTTACTATATGCTACATCCTATTTTCAACTTGGTTTCCCTCACATGGCGATTTTTCTTCGCGTATCCTATGTCCATTCCAATTCGTATGCTCCATGTTATCTTTGGCCATATGCCTACTATCCGACGACCGAGTGGATTCGGACCTAGTTCGGTCAACAGTATCTCCATGAACGATATTCAAGTCCGTGGTTGATTTGTACTGTCACTATTATTTACTTACTTTATGTATTGTGCTGGTCACTCATGATAGGACAATGAAACTTGCGATACACCTACACTGAAAATCCTTGAAGTAAATGCGAAGTCAGAGTGTGGGAAATCAGTTGCAGAGGATGACTGGTTACGGCATCTAATAGTGATCGCGAAGTCGACGCGTCAGCCCTCTTTAACCGTCACGAACACAATGTCTGATAACAAGAAACAAGAAAAAGACTTTACGCCCGAAGTCACCACCCTTCTGCCTGAAACTTCTTCGCTGGTCAAGGTATCGAAGCTTTACCTCAGGTAATTTTATACGTGCTAACTCGTACCAGGCAGGAAAGCTACAAGAAGCCCTCGACAAATTATCCATACTTGAAAAGCAAACACGAAACGTAAACTCACATGCTCGAGTCACCGATTTTTTGTTAACGTGAACTGTAGGCTGCTGATCCCAAATCAACAACCACTCTCGTCAAAACCATTGCAGCTTATTGTTACGATGCTCGAGACTTTGATCGCTTAAACTCGAACATCACAGTGTTGACCAAGAAACATGGTCAGCTCAAGTCTGTCATACAGGCTCTAGTCGAGCAAGCGATGGGATGGCTAGAGGATATACGAAAGAAAGACGGTGACAAAACATGGCTGCAGCTGGTAGAGACTTTGCGAGAAGTAACGGAAGGAAAGGTATGGATGATGTTATACTTGCAAAATTCACGTAGGCTAATGATTCCCAGATCTTCCTGGAGACACCGAGAGCGCGCGTCACGCTACTGCTCTCCCAGTATCATGAAGACATTTACAAGAAAGCCTCTACGCCTCTGGAAGAGAAGCGTAAATCTTTAGAGACGGCTTCCGAACTGTTGGCGGATCTGCAAGTCGAGACCTATTCTTCAATGGAGCGACGAGAGAAAACCGAATTCATTCTCGAGCAGATGCGACTACTCATCACCGTTGCGCGACAAAAAGATGACGCGGCCAAGGAAGGAGGCGATGCTGAGTGGGCCAAGGCTAGGGTGGGAGGAAGGAAGGTCAATGAGGGTTTCCTCAAAGAGCCGGAGAACGAGGTGAGATATGATCTGTTTTTTGTTTTGCTAGTGATATGAAACATTTCTACAGGACCTCAAATTGAAATTCTACGACCTTATGATACAACATGCCCTTCACCGTTCCGCTTATTTGGATGTTGCCAAATACTACCACAAAGTATGGGAAACTCCGTCCATCAAGGAGGATGTAAAGGACAAAGGAAAATCAGTACGTTCTACTCTCCACTAGAGGAAGTCTTTGTTAATTCATGTACAATAGGCCCTTGAGCATATTGTATATTACATTGTTCTATCACCACACGATAATGAACAGTCTGATATGCTTAATCGTATTTACATCAATCCCGAGTTGGAAAAATTACAGCTTCACTAGTGAGTGCTTAAACACACTTGTAAAATCCGTCGCTAACAGGTATTTAAGCAACCTGGTCAAGTGTTTTGTAACGCGCGAGCTAATGCGATGGCCCGGCATTGTCGAGCTCTACGGAGAGTTTCTTCGATCGACTCCGGTCTTTTCTATCGAAAAGCGATGGGAGGATATGCATACTCGGGTGATTGAGCATGTACGGAGACGATTCTGAGATTTACGATCTTTTTACTGACTGTTCAAACAGAATATCCGCGTCGTCGCCACATACTATACACGAATTACTCTCTCCCGGTTAACGTCTCTGCTTGACCTGGATCGCAAGCAAACAGAAGACACGATGGCCAGACTGGTAGTTGACAAGACGATTTGGGCGCGTATTGACCGACCAGCTGAGATTGTCACTTTCCGTAACCAGAGGACCGCCGAAGATGTCATGAATGATTGGAGTTCAGATATGCAAAAACTATTAGCTCTCTCAGAGAAGTCATGGATGGCAGTCAACGCGGCGATTGCTGCACAATCACGAGTAAAGTCATAGTTCATATAACCAGGCATTAGATTTCGAATATAATCTAGTTATTATCGTTTGACTGGAACCGGAACTGCTTCTGGTTCGGGCAGTCTGAAAGGACTTGGAGACGGCTCCGCTTGGCTGACTGGCTCTATCAAAGCAGGAGCGTACCGCGGAGTGTAGCCATCCTTCCACAACCTGACATATTCTTCACCCTTAGACCATTCCCGTTCCTCTGAATGTTCCATAGCAATAGAACGCCAACGCTTCCTAGCAGCCATTTCACCCTCATCGAGCGCTGACTGTCTTTCCCATGTAGCCAGGCTTTTTATTTCTTTTTGGAAGCCGTGTGCGATTTCGGAGTTTTGCCAAACAGCCCCCAACTGTTCTGCTTCGTTTACGGCCACGGTCATGGCAACATGACGTTCTGAGCGCAATGAACGGAATTGGGCCACTGCTCGTGCATAAGCGTATGAGAGAGACAGGTCGTGGTGGTAATGAAGATTCAAGGCGAACTGTATCGCGCTACAAGACGTTAATACAAGCTAGCACAATTGAGAATATACTTACTCATCTGGAGACGGATTCCTTCCTCTTTGCCTCAGTCTAACCCAATCTTTTCCTGTAATAGGGGATGGTGCTTCTATGCCCTCGCCTTCCGCCAAGGTTACTGGCCGAAAAGCTTCGAATGGATGGTCGCGAAAAAACTGTCTACGGATATCGTCTTCTAAATAATAGACAGGAAGTGGTTTTGGGTTATAAGTGCGTGATTTTGGCTTTGGACCTGTTGGATTTAATTTTTGTTGCTTCAAATCGAAAGCTGTACGCGGTGGTGGGGCTTTGGGGGGGAGAGGAAGCGGAGGGTTTTCGAGAACAGCGCGATACCATACAGGTTCTTGTACCATTTCTCCACGCATGAGCCGAGAGACTTGTTGGTGAACTTGTGACGCTATTCGGCGAACCATGTTGTGGATGAAATGGCAAGGCTGAAAATTGGTGATACTTACCTCCGGGCCGCTTAGCCGTGTCTCCATCACGTGCTAAGTTACTCCAGTTTACACTGCAGTTCGCCAGAATCCCT
This sequence comes from Rhodocollybia butyracea, assembly GCA_015501585.1. Lineage (NCBI taxonomy): Eukaryota > Fungi > Basidiomycota > Agaricomycetes > Agaricales > Omphalotaceae > Rhodocollybia > Rhodocollybia butyracea. Next base: position 208,150 of record JADNRY010000007.1, read on the forward strand.
ACCACCATGAGCCCCAGCAACCGACCTCGCCCCAGTATCCTTGCCCAGTTTGACCCGCTTCTTTCCGAAACCGAACCTGAATATGTCTCTGATTCAGAGGAAGAAAATCCAGACAAGGAAAACATGGTACCAGAACTTGGTTTGACTGAATTTTTTAGCAGGACCTATAAACACGAGTATGCCCAGCCAGCAACTCTCACCAAACGCCTGATTGATATTGGGGATGCGACCATAGTGGATATTGTAGATGAAGAAGAGGAAAAAGAAGGGAATGGCGAAAATATCTTTTTTTCGCTCGAAACCCCGAAGCGCGCACTGCCTGGAAGTATACCGCGTACTCCGTTGGCAGAAATTTCGCTGGAGCCAAAACCAAGGCACTCTCCACTGGGAAGAGTCGTCGAGACGCTGCCACGTTCTGCCAATACTGTTAATTCGGCAGGAACCAGTTTTGGTCATCCAGAGCGAGCTCCGCGAATTACGGTCAACAACGCAGACAACAATCTAGTGGGCAGTCTCATGGCCACTACTGCACCGTTTGATTTGCAGGCTTCCACTTTGTCCCAACAGGATGCCTCGGACAATCGCCTCGCGCCACCTAAAGCATCTACCTCCAACCGCCTTTCTCTTGACCTGCATTCATCATTCAGCCTCCAATCCGAAACCAGTTTTGATTTACTCAACGACCGCATATCATTTTTCGAGGCTCAAGGCCACGCATTTCTTAATGCGTTGGATGATGACATTGCAGCACCTGATACCTCCTTTGACGATAACGACGACAGTATGTGGTGCCGTTGCTTTCTCGCAATCATCTAATATTGTCCACAGCTACTCCCACCGCGCTGCCCGAAATCGACAGTTTGTCCACCATAACATATCCGTTGAAAAACTTTTGTACGTTTCAAACATGGTGACGCTGTGCATAATTCTTACAAACAATTTCTAGCACTGTCTTCCGAAGGTGATTCAAGCTTGCCTCTAGTTTTCGGACCTCTCATCGGGCACTCGACATCTACGGTTACTCCCGCTGTTCATCGTACAGCTGCTACTACAGTTCCCGCCTTACGAATAATCAAGCGGATTAAACGTTACGATGATGAAAGGCCAGCTGCCTCATCTTCCTCGCATACCGTGCATAACGCACCTCAGAGAAAATCTTCTTCTGTCATTGCTACGTCGGAGGTTCCCATTTCCAAAACGTCCTCAAAGCCTTTGGGCCAGCATGGTTTTCCTGCTGCATTGTTTGTGGAGGATCTTACATCCACCACAATTGCAACGAGCAAGCCTTCTAAACTATCTGGAGCTTCTGGTCCTAAGAGAGTGCTTAACACGGATCCCTGCAGAAGTAGTAAAACAGCCGGACGACACAAAGTCCCTCTTCCTATTCTCCCCTCGATGAATGTCAAGAGTGCCAGTTCAGCAATACCGTCCGGAGTCCCGAGACCAGTCGGTACCAGCGGAATCCCTGCTTCGAGGCTTCCTGCTCCTTCTGGGATCGCTCGATTCGGTCGCAAGGCTAGTGCACCTCCTGCTTCCATCGAAGCACCTGGATCTGGTGGAAGTCGAACCGCTCCGGTTCGAAGTGCTGCTCGTCGTTATCTGACTTATGGTCCTCAGTAGTTTTTGAATGATTAATTGTCTCTTCATGATAGATGTTGACGCTTCATTCGTTTCGTTTGATTTTAGACTTGTAAGTTTAGAGCTTTGTGGCATTCTTGGTGGCATTTACGAAATAATTCTTCATACATACATACACATTCTCATGACCATTATTTAGCATCAGGTGGATACTTGCAAGTTACATGTAACATACTCAGTCATTTGAAGATACAAGCTTCTTTGGCATTTTGCGTGGTGACTCTGAAGACCTTTGCCCTTCACTCTGAATGATTGGTTTGGAACCCAGAGATGAATGATTTCTGTTGGATTTCTGAGTTGGTAAGCTTGCGTGGTGGCAAGTCTTTACTTCAACAACCATTGTAGAGGAGCTCTGGTACAGTGAATTACATACATAAGTATGAGTGAAATTTGCCCTTCATTTGGCCAGCTGTACACAAACGTCTCAAATGCAGTTACATCACCCGTCGGCCCGCCTGAGCTATATGCTGCTTTGACCTGATATCTTAGGAAGTCAACTAGTCATTAACCATATAATTCATGACTGTTCAAATTCTCAGTTCTGCAGTCTGTTTTTACATGTTGGTGGTGGTGGTGGTGTAACTGACATGGTCCCACTTAGGAACAGTCGGGTGGGCTTTGCTTTTTTGTTCAAGCCAGTTGGACACGTGGTATACGTGGAATCCCATTACTATGTATGGTGATATGTGCTTTTCTTACAGTTTTCTTATCTTTTTGACCATGACTGATTTGCCAGTAAACCAAAGTATACCGAGATCATGGCCATCGGAGAACGAAAGAGGCTACCACATCCCTAATCAACGTTTTGGAACGGTGAGACTGCTCCTCAAGTGACTTAGTGTTTTTCTCTAACTTAGTACTTATGTTGATCTCTAAATAGATTCATTCCATTAAGATCATCGCTATCGGGGCTGGGATTTCGGGTATCTCTCTCGCTCATGACGTCCAAGAACACGGTGAAAATATTGACCTGACTATATATGAAATGGGGGGCGATGTCGGTGGTACATGGCTATGGAATAAGTTAGGAACTTGTTCAAAACTTTGACCGAAAAATACTAATGAACCCACAGATATCCAGGATGCCGCTGCGACATACCTTCTGTAAACTATCAAGTAAGCTCGACTTTATGCCTTGTACAGTTGTACTATGGTTAAAGCCTTGATAGATGTCATGGTGTCCGAATCCGGACTGGTCTGAATATTACTCTACCGCCGGGGAGATCCAGCAATATTACAAGCATATAGTGGACAAGTACGTAGCCTGTTCTACACTCTTGGACTGGGATTTAGCGTGGTACTTCCAGGTTTGCCTTAAAGAAATACATGCGTTTTGCTCATGAAGTCATCAGAGCCGAATGGGTCGAGGATACTAAGAAGTGGAAGCTGACTATTAAAGCCTCAGATGGACAACAATTCGAGGATGAATGTAATATATTTATCAACGGTGGAGGTCCGGGCCATCTGGCAGTTGTCGCACTCTTCGAGCCTCTAACTTTTATGCAGGAGTTTTGAACGATTGGAAGTGGCCAGATATCGAAGGCAAAAAAAGTGGTCTTTGCACCATGTGTTTATCTCAACTCACCCAACACTAGGCCTACATGACTTCCAAGGAATCTTGTGCCATACTGCTCGCTGGCCCAAGGAATTTGATCACAAGGGTAAACGAGTAGCCGTTATTGGCTCGGGGAGCTCTGGAATACAAATTCTGGCAACCATACAACCCGAAGTAAAACAACTCTACCATTGGATACGCTCTCCGACATGGATAACCCCCGGTTTTGCCCAGCAATTTGCAGCGCCAGGAGGGAAAAACTTCAGTTGTAGGCAATTTTTCGGCCTTCAAAAATTCTATCTGTAAAAATATAGCAACGCAGACACCAAGGAGCAAAAGAAATTATTTGCTGAAGATCCCCGACATGCCCTCAAGTACCGAAAGATGATCGAGGTAAGAGCTGGGACTGTGTTCATATAGCAGTGGCTCAGGATCTGACCAAGTATAGTCGGAGCTGAACGAACGTTTTAAATTCATTGTACAAGGAACAGCGGAGCAAAAGGCAACTCTAGAAGTTCAATCGAGCCTTTGTTTCTTTTTTGCGGACGACGCTAATCGATTCCGTAGTTTGCAAATAAGGACATGCGTCAACGGTTGAACGGAGACAAGCGCCTCATTGATGCTATCGTCCCAACCAAGTTTGTGGTTGGATGTCGAAGACCGACTCCGGGAAATGGATACCTTGAAGCGCTTCTTAAACCCAACGTTGAAGTTTTCACGGAAATGTTCCAGAGAATAACACCAAAGGGCTTTATCGATCATGAAGGTAATGAACATGAGGTCGATGCCATTGTCTGCGCTACGTTCGTCTTTTTCCTCTCTCCAGTTTGTGCGAGAGTCCTTAATGTTCTTCGCGTAGGGGATTCAATACCAGCTTCATTCCTAGGTTTCCGGTGATTGGACGTCATGAAATCAACCTTCAGGATAGATGGAAGAAGTACCCTGTTGATAGTGTGGGTTGACATCTCTCTTCCTAGATATTCCTTCGATGCTAACTATGATAAACACTAGTATCTGTCGTTGGCGGTAAAGGATACTCCTAATGTTAGTTGAATAGTCAGGTTTTCCTTTCCCTTGTCTAATGTTAGATGTATATGAATTCAGTATTTTATGTACTATGGCCCACATGTACGTGTTCCTTTCTCTCGGTGGTCTATTGACTAGAGAGAGGTGTAGGGTATGTCTTTTCACTATGATACTCCATCCCATGCCATCTGATATTCCTGTAAGTAACAGTTTTAGGAGCTTATGAGTCCTTTGTGCTAACCCTGTATCTTTCAAGTATACATGAAAAGGTCCAACAGGTCATGGGAGTGGGGCACCAATGATAGAAGCTAGTTCGTCCACCTTGTGCCAATGGGCCTATATTGGGACTCGATATTAAACAGCTAACGTTTACAGTGACCAGATGCTTTGTGCAAATCATTCGCAAGGTCCAGACGGAAAATATCGTATCGATTCAAGTCAAGGATAAAGCTGCCAGAGATTTCAACGAACACCGCGAACTATACCTGAAGCGCACTGCATGGGCTGGACAGTGTAGTTCATGGTTCAAACCAGGACCTGACGGTGGGTTGAGCCTTCGTTATCCCCTGTCAAGTTAACAATCTGTTCAGCAAGCCCGGTAATGTTTCCCGGAAATCGAGTCCTCTTCATCGAACTCCTCACAAATCCTCGATGGGAAGACTGGGATTATGAGTATGGTTATGCGGGAAACAGGTTTGTGTCGGCTATCGGGATCGAAATGATCTTCCCGCTCGCTTAACAACTTACAGATTTGGATACTTGGGCAACGGTTTTACCATGCGAGAACTGGATGGTCGAGGTAATTATTCCCCTGATGTTTATTTCTACCGAGCTTGTCCCTGCCATCGAGTATCATCTCAGTCTAATGAGTATCGATTCTAGATACCACCTTTTACTACGGGCTTTTGGACGGAGTAGATAAACAGCCTGACTATAGTGACTTGCGACCTATGTACGCTTGGATGTAAATGTGTGACAATATTTTGTTTTTTCTTTAGTCTAACTTGTGAATAGTTATACAGATCGATACATTAAGTATACAGTATACATAAGTCCATGGGATCCTGTGAATGTTGAAGCAAACTATGTAGTCCTGAATATTATCTGGAGTGGAAAAGAGAGGGTCTATGTATGACAAACATATAACACAAAAATAGCAACTGCGATGAACGCAATGTCTGTGATGCTTAGCGCGAACTTAGCCAGCGAAATCCCAAGAAAGGAGTAGATTAGAATTCAGCCCTCTTCTTGCTCAACAGCCGTTTAGGCGCCTTTTTGTCTTTCTGTTTAGACATAGCCGAAGGCAGTTGCATTCGATGAGCAGAGTCTGTAGGAGGCCGAATCTCGGATTTGGACCGGAAGGGAGTTTGGCTGGCGGATGGTGCATGCCAATTAGGCATATCGGGAACAGCCACTCCGGTAGCATTACCTAAATCATTACCTGAACCACTAACCTGGACGCTAGATCGTTTCCGCAATACCTTACGGGAATCTGTAGCGATGGGGATAGTCTGCGCTTGTACCCGGGGAGGAGGAGCGGGGCTACTTCGAACAGGGTAATTCAGTCCCCCGGTTGTCATCGATCGAGGCATGGCCGTATTACCACCGGGACCGTGCTGTGGAGGTCGGAAACGAGATTGCTGTTGTTCTGGCGATGACACCAGGTTGTTCTCCGGAGGAACATTGGGGTTATACAAAGGCTGAGGCATCGTGAGTTTCGAGGGAGCATGACGAGGGACAGGACCATTCCTCGAAGAGGTCATTGAGGAAACCGATTGTTGGATACTCGGAGCAGGAAGATTTTGTTGTCGCTCGTGACCGTGAAGATCAAAAGAAACACCACTAGAATACTGTCGTTGTGAATGATCGCGAGGAACACCGGGACCACTAGTGTGATGCTCATTCAGGTGATACGAATCCTGAGGGTTAGGTGTCATATGATGACTGGCTTGAGAGTCGGTAGGGCGACGCAGAAGTGGTCGTCCGGTATCAGATGGGGTCGCGTGGGAAGTTGTGCGACGATGCCAAGGATCGTACTGGTTTGCAAGAGGTTGGGGAGCATATTGTTGAGCAGCTGGAGGCGCAGGTTGGTAGTACTGACCACTCATCGGAGCATAGCCTGCCTGCTCTCTAGACTGCCCTGGTGGAGGCTTAGCTCCAAGAGGAAGCGGAGGCCCACTGCTCGATGCTGACGACAATATGGGTCTATCACCTAAACCAGGTATGTACCTGGCGGGAGCTGCAGGACTATCGCTGAATGCAGAGAACCCAGATGCGGGCGCCGCAGCTTTGGTACGATTGGCACTGATAGCTATCTGTGTACGTGCTTGTTCAACGGCATACAGTGCACGGGCGATGGGATCATCAGCGGCATTGCTGTTGTTGGGTTGCTGAGTGAGCGAATCTACGGTTGAGTGCGGAGACGGCTGATGAAGAAACTCAGGATCAACAGTTTCAGTGGGTTCATGTTCTTCCTCAATTCCACCATAAGCATCCGACTCGTCTCCATATATGGAGGCAGGAGATGTTAATTCTACCTCTTGCCCGGAAACACCCAGAAACGGGGCCGGAGAAGCCATCAGATGAGGTGAGGCAGTCACAGTAGCATCTGCATTCCGCTGCGGCACCTCATCACGATGGGGTAGCGAGGCGGATAGAGAGTCAATAGATGCGTTCATCCGCGTCTGCAGTTCAGCCCTAACGTCACGTTCTGGGACGTTGGCAATAGGAGGCTGCAAATGAGGAACATGCATGGCAGCATGGGTGGGCGAATGGGACAGGTCAGCTACACTCTGTGGCTGGTTTTTCTGCCAGTGAGGATTTGGTTGATTTCGTGGAGGAGACCGTGAAGTCGAGTTTGTATATAGCTCGTGCTGCATCGGGTGATCTTGGTTGCTTCTCTGTCGATGGATATTCGACTGATTTGAGTTCTGTTGCTGAGAAGGCTGGGGTAAGTGTTGGGTGTACGGTTGAAAGTGTCGGGGCAAAACTTGACCAGGTTTGAGATTAATAGATGCACCGAAGGGAACCATATGCATAGCATGTATTGTATTTGTGAACGATGGTTGTTCGTTGACAGACTGGATTATATATCAATGCTACGAAACTATTGTAAAAGACAATATGATCGTCACCTTAGAGCGAGCTGCTTGTCGGCCAGAATTCATCTTGTATAGAGTTGTTAAAAGACAGCAACAGATGAAAAAAATATTTGTATATGCACGAACCTGGTGTGTGATTTCCCTCTGAATGACTTCGTAAGGCCCTCCGTGATGCAGGGAGAGTCCTAAAGGATTGGTCTCGTCGAGTTCATCTATCGGATCAAGTCCGCGATTACGCGTGTTTTGTTGGCGAAGATCCACAGCAGCTGAATCGTTTGCTGTGGTGGCGGGACGTGGAGGAACCTCGATTGAATCAGACTGTGTAGATGGGAGAGCGGGAACGGAGGTATGGCGCGTAGCTAGAGGCCGATGACTTAGTTCGTCATACGCGGGAGGGGGAGAGAGCATTCGTGGGGGCTCGAGCATTATGAGATTTTTCTCAGTAGAAAGAGATGACGTTGATGTATTGGTAGAGTGAGATGAAAGCTCTGAATATGTCCTAGATGGGCTGGAGTTGACATTGGAACGCAACTCGGATGGTAGTGAAAAGGAAGTTGGTCGTTTCCCAGTACGATAGAAATGCGAATTCTGCGCAAGAGGGTCCGTCATGCCCAAATCTGCGTGCGAATCCGGGAGCGAAAGCGGCTTCGACGACGGTGCAAAAGCCTGTCCAAGGGGCGAATCTGGGTTTCTTACAAATAAAGGGAGAGGTCGTGAAGAAAAAGCGGGGTCGTTAAGTTGATCAGGCGAGAGATTGCGAATGGCTAGATTGGGCGGTATGCTGCTTGGGACAGGAGAGTGAGATGGTACCGGCGATGGAGATGGTGATTTACGGCTTAAATTGACAAAACTTGGACTAGACGGCGGTGTAGAGATGGCGGTACTTTTGGATGAAGAAAAGAGCGAAAATATGCCGGATTTGCGGTGCATGATAGGAGCAGACGTTGAAACTCGTTTGGAAATATTATCATTGTTTATATTTTGGTCTGCTCTTGTTCCATTTTGGTTCGGGGGTACCGAGAACCGGGATTTGGAGAGTTTAGACCGATGCTGCATCCAAGAGGGCGAAGGAGACCAGCTGTGAGGCGTTGAAGCCTTGAAGGACTAAAAAGTAGCTAATGATGGAAAGGTGCACGTGTTCGGCTCATCGGCTCGCTCAGCTTTACCTCGGAGTCCTGGACCAAGCGTTGTTTTGTCCTGCATAAAGATTCCTAAAGTGCAGTTCCTGCAGGAGACACGCTGAGACATGGCGGTAAAGGGACAAGGAAACAGTAACTTGACAGCAATACTATCAGGCTTTTCGATTTTCCGCAGTCGCTCGCCCCCGCCACCGGCCTGGGCCCTGCGCGCGCTCAGCCCGGAAACCGCTACAGTACAATCCAGGATTCCAATACTTGGCTTTATCTCTGGAAACCTAGTCCTCTCCAGAAGTTTACTTGTTTCACTTGCAAAGTTTTTCTCCCTCAATACCAAATCAAAAGCCCCAAGAAGAACTCCTTTGCTGCTTTCATCGTCCTGTTTTCTCTGTAATTCAAGTGCTTGCTTGCTGTACATATACCATAGAGGCTTAATTTCAATCTATTTTTTAAAGGGCATTTGAGGGATGAGAGAGATTTTGATCTTGAGTTGCTTCCCACGACTAGTAAACCCCAGCATACCACTTGCTCCAGTGCTTTAACTTGAACGAACAGGTTGCTTTCAACTCAGGCGGGCCTGCTTTATTCAGGCTCTACCTTTACTATCCCATCTTCGGGGCTTCATTTCTGCATATTTATCTCATTAATTGCCCATTTTCACCAACAATTCTGTCCCAGCCATACCGTCCATCCTAGGCAGATCTCGAAGAATGTCCTTCTTCTCCAGGAAGAAGAACCACCCGCCACCAGCGCAAACCCCGCCAGCTGTAACCCTTTCGACTTCACCCAGCCAGGCTTTGGCACAAATGTCTGGGAGTACCAATAAGGACGTAGGATTAGCCATGCAGCAACAGCAACAGCAGCAGCAACCACCGCAAAATTCCATGGATTCGTAAGTTTAAGCTTATTTCTGTGTTTTTAAGCTCAATTTTCTCTAGCATGCCTGCAAACCAAGCTCAACAACGGCCTCAGAATTCTTCTGGACCACAACCATCACAGGCATCAAGACCTCCGTCGTATCCCTGGTCGGCACGTCGGCTTGTTCTTCCCCCACCAGTTGTTCTCAACAAGCCAGGGGTTGTGCCTCCCACAAATCCGTCTCCTCCTCCGTTTCCTCGATATGGCCATGCTCTTCCCGCGACAGCAACAAGCGCCGGCGAACTCTATCTTTTCGGAGGTCTGGTTCGCGAAGCTGCTCGAAACGACCTTTATCTCGTACATGCTCGCGAGCTGTCGGCTACGCTAATACAGACAGGCGGCGAAATCCCTTCTCCCAGAGTTGGTCATGCCAGTGCCATCGTCAGCAATGTCTTGATCGTTTGGGGAGGTGATACCAAGACAGATCCAAAAATGAGACAAGACAAACAAGATGATGGTCTGTACCTCCTCAATCTTGGTATGTGTTGTTTTCTCGTCATTAAAAATGGTCTAATTCGCTATTCTAGTCTCTCGTGAATGGACTCGGGTCACTGTTAACGGACCTAGTCCCGTTGGACGATATGGCCATGCAGTGACCATGGCGCATACGTCTAAGTTTATTATATTTGGCGGTCAGGTTGACGGGGAATTCCTCAATGATATATGGTCCTTTGATCTAAACTCATGTAAGCTCCAACAAACTCCAGCGTTGATGTGGTATTGACTATACTTTCCAGTACGTGCGCGGCCCGCATGGGAATTGATTGAACCAACCTCTCCAGAAAGGCCTGCTCAGCGAACAGGACATGTCTGTGTTAATCATGGGGAGCGTATTCTCATGTAAGACTTGTTTCAGTCCGAGACGTGCAAGAAGCTAATGTCCACTAGTTTCGGAGGAACAGACGGCCAATATCACTACAATGACACCTGGTCTTTTGATTTGACTACCAGAAAATGGTCCGAGCTCACATGCATTGGCTTCATCCCTGCTCCCAGAGAAGGCCATGCTGCAGCACTCGTGGACGATGTCATCTACGTGTTCGGTGGGCGAGGAGTCGATGGTAAGGATCTCAATGATTTGGCAGCTTTCAAACTATCCAGTGAGTCTTTTTTTTAATCTAGTATGTATCGTAGTAATTTTTACCATAGATCAACGATGGTACATGTTCCAAAACATGGGACCAGCCCCCAGTGGACGATCTGGGCACGCCATGGCCTCGATAGGTACCCGAGTGTTTGTCTTGGGAGGCGAATCATTTACGCCATCTAAACCGGAGGATGCCAACTTTATACACGTTTTGGATACAAGTGCGTCTTTCCTATTCTTACCTGCGAGATTTAACAAACTGTTCCTAGAACACATCAAATACCCTGACGCGAATAAGGCACAGCAAAACGGTAATCCTGCTCAGCAACATGTAGTCCGCAAATCCTCAGTTGGCTCGCCCGCTATCCAGCAGCAGCAGGGAAATGGATCTCCGTCTCTTATCAACGGCAACCCATATAATCGTTCCATGTCGCCTGCTATGGGTTCGGACTCTGAAGACGTTCGCCGAGCAGTATCACCTTCCAACGCCCGTTCCATGAAACCCGTAAACGGCACTATCACTCAACCTTTCCCCATAAATCCCAAAGGTAAAACTCCCCTGCGTCAGAAACGCGAAGACGAAGACGGCCCTTCCACAGATAACGAAGATACTGCGCCATCTTCGGAATCTGGAGTACGGGAACGTGCGGTATCACCAGAACAATCAATGATGGGCAGAGCAAAGAGTCCACAGTTCAGTGTTGCCTCTCGCGCCGTGTCCCCTAACAGCATGGATACCGGACCAAGCATGGTATCATTAGCATTGAACGGTCGTTCATCACCTGCTGCTGTCGACAGGTCAAGGCCCCCTCCCACAGATGCACTTTATAATCCGCACTCACCCCATGTGAATGGTCATGTTAGATCAGGATCAAGAGGTGGTGGTTCAGTGGGTAATGTCACGGCGGAATTAGTCAGGGATTTGAAGACCAAAGAGGCTGAGTTGGAGGGGATGAAACGTCAAATGGCTTGGATGAAGGAGGCGTTGGGCAAGGCGACAAGGGCTGGATTCGCGTATTCGGAGCGTGACATGGGTGGCCTCGATAATGAAACCTCGACTGAAAATGAGTTGGTTCTCAAGTTCAAGCAGTTTAGAGCACACATGCAGGTTTGTTGATGTACTCCTTGAGATGATCCACTTTGTTAACGTTAACCCATAGATTGCAATGGTAGAGCAAGCCAAACAGGCCTCAGAGCATGTTGCGGATGCGGAACGTATGAAAGATAGCGCTGCACAAGAAGCTGCCTATTATCGCGCCAAGGTGGCTGCATTGGAGTCTTCGAACGAGTCGGAAACACATCGGTTGGAACGTCAGCGTGTAGCCGACTTAGAAAGAGATATGTCCGCGTTGATGAACGAACGTTGGGCGCAGGATCGGAAGATCAATGAACTCAGTGATTCAGTCGCACTACACACCACTCTTTACGAGCAAGCAGAGGCGCGCGCCAATGAAGCTTCTAAACGAGCCGATATGTTGGATGAAAGTAACGAACGACTGCTTCAGCAGCATTCCGATTTACAACAGCGACACGCGGCTTTGGACGGCCAATTCCGAAGCCATGCGGATAAACTTTTGTCCACAAGTTCTTCTCTCCAGCAGTCTCATGCTGAAGCGGACGCTATTCGCGCTCAAGTAGATGATCTCACTCGTTCTCAAGATCAACACATTCGAGCTCTTGACCAGGCACGCGTTGCTCTTCAAGCAGCTGCTTCACGTTCCGAGGAGGCAGATGAGCAGCATCAGCGTGCTCAGGAACGAATAACCACTTTGGAAGCGGATTTAGCTGAATTGCGTGGAGAACTTGAATCCCGGACCTCTGAGGTCGAGTCGGCTCGTGCTAGACTAACGGATGTCGAGAATATGTGGTCCAAATCACGCGAGGAGGCGGACTCTCTCAGAACTATGACCACTGGCAGTCTTGGAGAACTTCTTGACTCTCATAGGGATCTTCGTTCTGATGAGGATAGGTTAACGAGAGGTCACGTTGAGCGTATGGAAGCCGTTGAGGAAGAGTCCGCATCTCTGCGGAATCTGCTTAAGGATGCTAACCAGCGTGTCGAGGAATCTCAGACCCAAGTCATGGATGAACGCCGCAGACTTCGCGAGTATGAGGCTCAGCAGTCTTCTCTCTTATCTCAAATCGTCGCTCTTCGAGCTCAACTGTCCAATGCTCTCACTGACAGTGGTGACCTTCGGAGGAGTCTCTCTGAGAGAGACGCGGACCTTCGAAGCCGGGCCAAAGAATTTTCAGAATCTTCTGTCAAACTTGCCATGCTCCGCAACTACATGGCTGAGAATGGACTCAGCGTTGACGAAGATGAACTTGACCTTCCCACACATTCACGCTCACGCTCCAATGCCGCTTCACCCGTTGTCATTGTGGAACTCGAAAACAAGTTGGCCGAGCGAACGCGCCTCCATGAGGACACTGAACGTGAACTTGCCAAATCCGTGCGTCGGACTCGTGAGGTTGAGGATCAAGTGGCTCATCTTGCATCGCAATTGGACCGCGCGCGCTCTGCACCACCTTTATCTTCTGGAGAGACTTCTGGGGACGCTGAAGCTCGAGCAGAAGAAGCAGAGAAGAAATTAGAAGAAACTGAACGGGTCTACAAAACGAGGATGCAGACCATGGAAGAAGATTATCAGCTTGCTGTACACTATGTCAAGTAAGAGACGTGCATCCCATATATATTTTTACTTGTTCTAATTTTCTTACCAGGGGCACCGAAAAGATGATGCGTCGGATGCGAGAAGAGCTGACCAAGCAGAAGAATTCTAACTCCACCCTTCAGGCCGAGTTAGATGCTGCTCGTGCTGGTAAACCTCGCGCCAACGGCCGTGCTACTCCCTCCGATGATGGATCCGAAGCTATGCGTGCCCAGGTCTTAGAAACGCAAAGGCATCTGCAACGGGTCCAGGCAGAAAACACTGAGCTTCGCACACGCCTTGATTCCTTGGAGAGCGAACTTGAGACCATACGAGATAGCCTTGTGGCCTCTCAACGAGAGTCGGACGATCGCCTTACACAAGCGGAAGAACTCCAGCTTGAGGTTGAGCGCTTGCAGTCTTCGTTGGTGATTGCTCGAGGAGGAAACGAGGCGACGATGATGGAAAAACTCAGCAATGAGAACACTACGCTGCGACGAGAAAACGAACAGCTTTCCCATAAAATCGGCTTACTACTTGAGGTGGATCAGCCTACATTTGGTCAAGGTAGACCAATATCTGGAATATCTGCCCGGCGTGCAAGTGCTTCGAGTTCTGAAAATGCTCTCGCTTTCGAACATCTCTCCAGCGAACTAGATGATTGGCAACGGCAACTTGCTAGCTCCATGAGCAATCGAAGGCCACTTAGTGACTTTGAATCCGAACCCAACCGTGACCGACCCCGTTCATGACATTCATAAATTGCTTTCTCCTATTTTTTTGTAAGTATTTACCGCGTTGGTGTTATACCCATCGTATTTCGATTGAGATTTGTCTACATTCGCTTGGATTTTTACTCACGTCAATTATCTTACTTTCGTGCTTTGTTTGATGTTATCCTATCTATATTTTCTATGAGTAGCTGTAGCTGCTGTCAATGCATAAAAAAGCATAATGATCATGACGAATTAGATTTTTGAGTCCACTCTACTGCCTTTTGCTTCACTAAATCGGCCCCTTCTTCATCGCCCAGACGTTTCTCTAGCTCTAACCACTTCTTGAAGAATGATTTCGCTTTGTGACTGGTCATTTTGAGCTGAAGAGCACGATCGAAAAGACTCCTTTGTAGCAAATAAGATGAGTGAGGACAACGACGGAAACATAAGCATTCTCACCTCAGGCTTTGTATGTCAGACTGGCCTGCCTCCATGTCCATGTAAACAGACCACATATCCCAGCGCTTGGGATGCGAGTCGACGATTCCTTCAAACAAAGTTTTCCCTCTTTCAGGTTCGCCGAGTTTGTACTCCAGTTGAGCGAACCGTGAGATGGTTTTCAGGTCTATCAAGATTTGTTAACAGGTGAACAAATAAGGAAGAGCAAGACCCACGCTTCCGCTTGTCCAGGCTCTGTAACGCGCGATGCAAGAGCTTTCTCGATTCTTCAATCTCTCCCCTCTGAAGGTAGTGCTCCGCAAACAGGGTCCAAACCTTGGAGCTCAAGCCAAACTTTTTGCACGTCCGTTTGTACTGCTCTTCTGCTTTCTGCCGTGGTTTTCAGTCAGTAATACAGACCATCATAAGATCAAAATACCTTGAATTTGTCGGACTGATCAAAAATTGAAGCAAGCCGCAAGTGAACAGTCTTAGAATCGTTGGCTCGGGCAGCGTCTTTAGAAATCTTCTCCAATGTTTCGTCTGTGCCGTATGCATTTTCGAGATTGAGCAGAGCAATCCAAACATTGAGTTTCTCCGCCTCTTCTCTGAAACTGATCTTGTCTAGCGCCCGACGCCCGATTTCCCGAGCTTTTTCAATCTCGGCTAGCTGTAACTGGAACGACATGTACTGAATCCAGAGATAGGATGAATTTGGCGATCCAAGGAGCAGTCGCTCGAAATCTGCATTGGACTCTGGAGCTTTAGAATGCATCTGCGCAGTGAGGTCTTGTTCGATTTCTTTAGTTCGTTTTTTCTTTTTTGCTGCAGCTTCTTCCGCCTCCTCCTCGGATTCACTAGACGGGTCGGCATCAACACCAGTAGTATTCCCAAACCACTGGAAATTAGAGGAGAGTTTGAGTGGGCTACTTGAGATTTTACTCATCAAGGAGGATTGTTGCAGCTGAGGCTTAACTTCGACATCAGCCTGAATCACCCCTTCCTCGTTGTCTGATTCCTCCTCATCTGCAACTTCATCATCTGAAGATTCAACAGTCGCACCAACCACATCATCAACATCCATGAGCTCATGGGCTTCCAGGCTGTCTTCATCATTGACTGGATCCAAGTCTCTTTCAGAAAAGAGGGAGGGCTTTAAACTGAGAGATATCCGCTTGTCTTTGATGCCAACAACAAAGGCCTTCACTCGGTCGTTTTCTCGGAAGCCACGGAGGGCCACAGCAATATCTGCATCTTTGTTGTCGGAAAGCTAGGGGCGGTGCATTAGAAAGCGCATCTAGATATAAGAAAAGTTTACCTCAGATTTATGGCAGAGGCCGCTCAATTTCGAGTTATCAAGTTGGATAAACAACCCATACTCCTCGATCTTCTTTACGACTCCTTCTACTTGTTGTCCAATAGATAAATTCGATAGTGTGAAGGCAACAGGCTTTGACAGATCGCCTGAACGTAGCGTCATTTCCACCTTCTTGGTGTCAATATCGGCACTGAATATAGGCATGAAACTTGGGGTAACTTGAATGAGCTAGGTGTTTACCTGAGAATACGGCCTTTTACAAGTTGATGAAGTTCGAACTTGGGTTTCCAGTCTTTGACAAACTATACCGAAATGTCAGGACAGATTTACAAGAAGAAAATGAACTTGCACCGACGTCGTCAAAGAGCTCTCGTATCTGAATTCGGGCGTCGATGTTTCGACCAACCGTGACGAATAAACCATGATCAGTGATGCTCTTGATAAATCCTCGTACTGTGGCCCCAGTATGGAGATCCGATATTTCGGTAATTTCGCGATCTACAATGGTAGCGGCTTTATCAGGGTTCATCCTAGAACGTCGTGTTGAGAGAGTCAGTTGCTTCTTATCCCGGTCCACCGAAACAATGGCCGCCTTCAGGATCGAATCCACAGCGGCAAAGGCCGTCGCAGAACCAAAATCGTCAGAGACATCAGTAGGGTGCAGAACTCCGCCAATGCGCAAGGGTAGCTTGATGAGAACCCCATAACCTGTATGCCGAATCACCCTTCCGCCCACTAACTGCCCAATCTCAGCGGTATCAATTGAGATGATGCTTTTTGCGAGTGAGGGCTTTGCTTTGGGTTTGTTGGCTACGATGACAAAGTTGGTTTCCTTGTTTCGGGATACTACGACTAAATCCTCAAGTTTGTCGTCCACTTTTAAAACAACTTTGAGCTGAGCAGGAGAGAGGTTTCGGTGATTCGCCAAGTTATTGATGGAAATGAGTGCCCGGACATTGCTAGGCCGGAGAGAAAGAACAACGTTCTCCTTGTGAATTTCGACGACCTCTCCTTCCACTATATTCCCGGTGTCGATGCCAGAAATATCATTATTGAACGACTTATAGCCAGTCCCGGATTTCCGAATGCTACATATGATGGTTTTGTCCTCCGGTTTCAAGGTGACAATGCGGACCTTGACCACATTCCCAGGAGAGTACAGTGAAGCGAGATTATCCACTGGCTCTTCACTGAGCTAGCTGCTATTAGTTACAAGAGTAATGATACGAGCAGACGCGACTTGCCTGACTTCTTTGATAGGAACAACCGCCTTGATGCCGTTGTAAAATTCGACCATCAAAGCCTTCGGGAGGACTTTAAAGACGACTCCATGAGCTAATACACCGACTTTCGCTTCCTCAAAAGTGGTTATTGGAGGAAGATTTGAGTCAATAAGTGACTTTTTAGCCGTCAGGGACACACGATTACGCTCGGGGTCTACGACCAGGACCTGAGAGGTAGAGTTAGTGTGGTAAACGAAAATCATGGGAGACATACTCGGCACTTGATAGTAGCTCCAACCTTAAACCTCTTGGCCGGGTTCTTCAACTTGATATCTGCGAAGTGATTTGGCCAGACAACACCGTCAACGTTCCCTGAAAGCGAGATAAACATTCCAGAATCGCCGACTTTCTTGATAGTGCCTTTGATTATTTCACCAACCGGGATATCCGCAACTTGAAGGAATTTCTGCCCCAAGACGGATGGTTTTAAAGAAAGTTGGAGGAGACCATCAAATGAATAGTAGCCGAGGACTCTGGCGCGATGGAGAGAACCAATTTTCCAAGAACCAGAATTTGACAACGAAGGAAGGTGGTCGTCCGATATATGAGAAATCTACACACGTTGAGAAAGAAAAGATAAACGGGCGAATAAATGCTCGTACATGCACAAACCCTTGAACCCCCGAGTCTAACTGTACCGTTAATCCACGTTCTGCTTCCACTCTTAAAATCTTCACGTCATCGACCAACGACCCAACTGGATAAGCCTCCGCCATCGAAACAGATTCATCTGAGCTATTCAGCTTGATTTTGAAATCTGTCAACCCAACAACATGCTCATTCAGGCTCAAGGCAAGTTTAGGTGGTGTGGATGGTAGATAATACAGCACTCTAGCTTTGACTTTTTTGCCGACTTTGTGATTTTTCTCGCTCATTTTACGAGGAAGATGAAACTCGTCGACAGTCCCATCGAAGAAGCCCAGTACTTGGAGGTTTAATCCTGAAGGGTGCGCAGCGGTAATCAACGTCTGTACCAGAGAACCTGGTAGGACTGAAGAAACATTGCTGATCTCTGTGAGCTGTAAGGATTTATCAGATCAGCCTCAGACACGATTCTATAATTCCCTACCGCCGATGAGCCAAACGTTTCTGGATCAATGACAACATTGCATGTCCGTCCGTTCTTGGAAATTGAAGAAACAGTGGCATCCAGCAGCTGGCCAACTCGGAGTTTGCTAGAATTGTTGGACTTAACATCTTTGAAAGTCAGGAATCCAGATATGTCGAGGACCCCGAGGTCAAGGATATAACCATGGTCTTCTATACTACTAACTGAAGCCGATAAGGTCTAGCAATTGCGTAAGTATAGTGTCAGCAGCTGTGTAACTGCATAAAAACGCACATATCCAGCTTTAAGATCTGACTTTTGCAGCCCATTATTTACATGCTGCGGACTTAGGCTCAGTTCTATCCTCCGGCTCGTCCTGATTGTGTCGTCTCGAGATTTTCCAAGCCCTGTCACGTCGGTAGAACCCGATGCATGAATAGCTGTGACTGTGGCGCGAATATACTGTCCAGGATGGAATAACTCAGAAAGCTCGGGAACTTTAGAATGAGACTCTGCTTCGTTTGCAGATTCCTCTTCTTCGTCCTCATCAATGTCCATACGTTCGAGCAAAGAGGTGAGTTGGGGAGATATATTTGTAATTGGGACGTGACCTAAGAGCTGGTTTGGGAGAGACACAATGAGGGCAAGCGGTTGTATGGATATGATTTGACCAAATATTTTCATTCCGATGCTCATTTTCTGGATTACAAGTTGTAAACGATATATGCCGGGAGTAAGAGTACATACTTTATAGTTGAGATGCTCAATCCGTACAGCATGCTCTCCCTTTTGGGTGGAGTTTTTTGATGATGAAGCAGCTTCTGACTTTCGTTTAGACTTTTTGGCCGTTTTTGTTGCAGACTCAGATTCCTATGAGTTGAAAAATTGGTAGACGTCAAAGAGATTGGGTGGTACACTTACATTGAATAGTTCGTCATTAGCTTCCTTTATCGCCTCTGCTCGTATAGTTTTAACCTCCAATGGAGTGAAGTTTGTTCCTCCTCCACGCGGAAAATCGACTTCATCTATGGTCAAATGCGAGACGGTTGGAGCTGGTTCAGCATCCTCAGGCTGTTTTGAACTTTTGAACTTCTTCGTTTTCTGCGTAGAAGATGAGTCGCCATCTAGAGTACGCTTTTGAGCCGCCATGGCGGTCAAGAATGAAGTTTTGAGCCGGCCCGGTGCAAAAGCTCAAATTTTGATTCACGTAAACCACTTCTTCTTCCTCAACGCTCGCGATGGGTAGATGCCTTTTATCTTCAAGTTGTTGAAAATACTAACTGAATTCTAGATTTCCAGGTGATGTCTACTGGGTAACTCTCTGAATTCCTATTGATTTTTGCTGCAGAATCGTGTTGGGTCCAAGTTTGGTGGAGGAGGGGTTGCTGGTGCAGCGGAAACGAATGTCGACCGGAGAGAGCGTCTAAGGAAGCTGGCACTGGAAACGATTGACCTGGCTAAGGTGCGTGTTCTTCTTCAAGTCTACTTTGTTACTTGGCTTAAGTTATATTCAAGGACCCTTATATTCTTCGGAATCATCTTGGTTCTCTGGAATGTCGTCTATGCCTGACCCTTCATACCAACGAGGGCTCGTATCTTGCACACACTCAAGGAAAAAAGCACCAGACCAATCTTGCCCGCCGTGCAGCACGAGATGCAAAGGATACACAGTTGATGATTGCTCCAACGCAGAGCAGCATACAGCGCAAGGTTTTCCTCAAAATTGGACGTCCGGGATACCGAGTGACTAAAGTGCGAGATATCGACACAGGGAAGGAAGGAATGATGGTACAAGTTCATTTACCACAAATAAAACCAGATGTCATCCCAAGGCGAAGATTCATGAGTGCTTGGGAACAAAAAAGAGAACCACCGAACAAAGCGTACCAGTATCTCATTGTACGTCTGCTCTTCATTATATTGTGCTGTTGCTGACTGTCTGTAGGTTGCTGCTGAGCCTTATGAGACCATTGCTTTCCGAATTCCAGCACGGGAAATCGAAGATGAATCAGACGATGCTGGTTATTGGAATTGGTCGCACTGGGATCCGGACACCAAACAGTATAGCTTCCAGTTCATGTTCCGTCTGGCTTATTGATTGTGTATGTGTATCTATATGTTTTATTTTTCAGTCATTCCGATTTCCAAGTGACTTTCATTGTCATGTCCTGTGTAGTATATAAAAACAGGCAATCCAGGAAAGTATAAAGGTCATGACGACCATGCTAAAAATTGGTCTGGACTACACAAGCACATCACGGTATTGGCGACAATCGCTGAGAGGCTGGATCCCACGTTTACTAAGTAGCTCTGTATGTTGACTGCGGTCACTCATTCCAGGTGATGATATTACTTTCATCATCAGAGCTGTGTTCTCGTTTCCTGTGAGCCATGAGACGCTCACGCGAAGGGAATAGCTTGTGGCAGTCTGAAAAAGGTAGCGTTCGAGAATATACTAGTCTTTCTAGAGCAGAGATACCTTGTAAAGCACAGATAAATATCGCTGTCCTGTCACAAAGTTCAGCATTGGATCAAGACTGAGTACCCAAAACTTACTCTTGAGGTGTGGTGACTTTGGCAGTTTTCAGTTCTTTTACTTGTTGTGAGGTTGTATGTACTAATCACGATAAACGTTGATGACGATGGCGCTGTCTGCATAGCTATGAGTTGCTTACTGTCCGAAAGAGCGGGTCGAGCGGGTAGAACTGAAGGGAGCATACTTGGGGCGCAGCGCTTAACTTCATGATAGCGCTTATTCTGAGGTCATTATTCTCCTGAAATGCTTCTTGGCGTCAAACCTTCATGTCGGTTTCTGAAAATGGGTGACAACCAGAATCCTTCCCAGCCAATTCTGAAATGGTTAGGAAGCTGGTCTCCCTACGGAAAACCATCCAGCCCAACGTCTTCAACTACTGATTTATCTTCCCCAAGCCTCGTAAGCCTTGACGAAGCTCTACATGAACCCCTCAGTTTGCCTCGTAGACCGGCTTCAGCTCAACTCCGAAATCCACTGTTTTTCGACGGCCTTACAAGATCCACACTACCTACTTCATCGCTGTCACCCCCGGCGAGCATTTCGGCAATCCAAGCTTATTCCAGCGCTCATTCTCATACCTCAATAGACTCTCCAACAATCCAAGTTGATAACTCTCTGCCTTCACGAACTTCACTTGATTCACTGTCTCATGTCTCCCAACGAGATCTATTTCGCCGGTCATCTCATAGCAGATCCGCATCTACTCTCGACTCGGAATCCAATACTTCTTGGTGGTGGTTTCAGTCAGGAAACAAGGACAATGTTGACACTCTCCTTTCTGAGGAAGATAGAGCGGATACAGTCGGAGATGAGCAAAATAAAATTCGAAAGAAGTGTATGTACAACTCAGTACTAAGATCGAGCGCGACTCAACGTTCTTTACTTAGATCATTCACCTCGGGATCCAATCGTTTTCTGTCATGGACTTTTAGGTTTCGATTCTGTAACAATTGGACCCTCCATAGCACCTATGCAGGTATGTTGCCTCGCTATTCCATCCTCTCGTCAGTTCTCATCGTGTTTACCAGGTGATGCACTGGAGAGGAATCAAGGAGGTCCTCGAGGCAAATGGCGTAGAGATTCTGATTACTCGCGTGCCAGCTACTAGCAGTCCTATAGATAGAGCAAAAGTGTTGGAAGAGACGATTTCGAAAGTGTATTCGGGACGGAGTGTTCATCTCATTGGTATGAATACCAATCTTGGCGCTGAATTAATCTCATCTCATCATAGGACACAGTATGGGAGGTATTGACTGTCGCTATCTTACTACACGTCTCACCCAACGCAAATTCTCTGTGTTATCCATAACCACCATTGCCACCCCACATCGTGGTTCCTCCTTTGCGGATTATTTTCTCGCAACACTAGGTAAAGAGCGCATGAATTCTTTCCTCTCCCTCCTCGATCTCCTACCGAATGGTGGTGGTGATGGAAAAGCTTTCGAATCATTAACCATAGAGAGTATGCGCAAATTTAATGAAGAAGTTCCAGACGTACCTGGGGTCAAGTATTTCAGCTGGGGCTCTATATATGAGCCGGGTTTGGTTGATACATGGAAATGGCCTCATTCTGTTGTGTTAGAGAAGGAAGGACCCAACGATGGATTAGTATCAGTGCGATCTGCGAAATGGGTAAGCCATTTAGTCAAAATGTTACTTCATATCAACGGAATTTATTTATAGGGAAAGTACATGGGTACTCTCGAAAATGTCAACCACTTGGATCTGGTTGGTTGGATTAATCCTGCTCGGTTCAAGTGGGCCCAGATTACAGGAAAACAAATCAACTTTCGTCCTGCCACATTCTATCTCGCTATTGCAGATATGCTGGCTAGAGAAGTCGATGGTGTGGTTGATGAAGACACGAAAGATGGCTCATCTGGAGCAAGTCGAGCGGGCGAAGGAGCGAAAACCCGTTCTGATTCACCTGGAGAACTGGTAGATCGTGAAAATTGCCATAAAAGCAGTGCGAGACCTGGGCTCACAGAGTTGAGATTCGCAGCTGACGCAGGCGAAGTAATCGATGATACTGTTATACAGAGGCCGGGACTCAATGCCGACCCTTTATCACATTTCTCCAAGGCAAGCCTTCCGCCTCCTCCTCTGGATCGGGACGAACGAAATTCGACGGTTTCTTCTACCACCGAAGAAGGGAACGTACTCTCAAACTGGGCTTCACAAATGTCTGATTCCCTGAATTCACTGACCCAGAGCTCTTCGTCGTCATCTCAATCTTCTGGCATCGGCTCAACGGCACTACGATCATGACAATGTTATATACACTTTCGACATCCAGAGGCCCCAACCGGACTCCATTCGTAATAAGTATACCCTCACCTAATCTATGTAATGCATAATGCGTATAGAGAGAATTAAAGACATAACAGACTCTTGTGCCATGGTATCTTAACCATGGTATCTTAACCATGCCTTTTGCGATTCAGATATTGCACAGTTAAGAGAATAGGGACACAATATGTAACTTTAGTTATGAGCACTCCCAAAGCTAGCTAGGTGCTGTACAAGTGAAGTAGAGAACACCTGTGTAGTAGAGAACACCTGACCGTGTCGGTTAAACCTACCTACCTACCTACCTGTGTCTGGCGTATCGCACTGTGGGAGAACATGTGATTTTGTGTAATGCTCGGCGCTTAGCGCCAACGTCGCGTTCATGGCTCAAGTTGAAGAAGAAACATTTTTTGATAGAGAGCGCGACAAACTATCGCGGGAGATAACTTCGGTAATTCGTCGAAATGCAGTCTGACCCAATCTGACAAAAGACACAGGGTTTTGAAGAGCTCTTATCATCAACCAACGGTCTCAATCGAAAGCTCGAAGAGGTTCTCGGAATGACTAGGGAATACGAGACTGTAGCTGCTCTTTGGCGGAGCTTTCACGAGCTTATGCGACAATCTGATTTGCCTGAAGGCAACACAACGATGGAAGAGAAACCTCCAGGACTCCCAGGTACTGGTGGATATGTCGTCAAATGAGCTGAAGATATTGTGAGGCGATGATTCCATGCCCATATACGAACTACTGAATTCATGCCTCAGGATAGTTATCATGCATACTTAACGCATACAAAGTTTTCCTCTCATCGATATCATCTGCCGCATTTATTTAATTGACTCTAATATCTGACGCCTAATCAATAATCACTCTGTCATCCACCGTATACACTGGTCTGCCAGCTCCTGGCTGTGATCTATGGCAACAGGATTAGTTACTCCGTAGAATTGGGACCAATGATCACATACTGATACAAAAGGCATGGGGTATTCCGTGATTACCATGTACAATCCTGACCGAACCATGATCTGGGGTAAAAGAACGCAGTACAACATCTTTGTTCTTCCCTACCCACCCATCTGTTTCAGCAAAGTACATATGTATACAATGTTTGTGTGTTTCTAAAAGGTTGACATCGAGCTCGCGAATTGTACCCATTTCTTCGTGTGCCATGCTGAGACAAGCTTGGACACAAGAAGGTGAACGCAAAAGCCTACGAAGCACGTCGAGTTGTGTGTCAGGCCATCCGTGGAATACAGCGGATAAAACTTTAGAAGGAAAAAGACGCAGAAGGAAAGATATCTTGGCGATAAGGTATGGAAATGGTGGTCGAAAAGCCCACTGTGCCTCTGTTTGATAATAGTTACGATGATCATATAATAGCACTCACAGAGAGAGTCCTGCCGTTAGGCGTATCTAAGATGTTTGCGATTGTTGGAAAAAGTAGAAACAGAGAGTCGACTTCATTCAGCCTTGCTTTCAATACCTGTACAGAGTTAATAATATATAAGGCGTAGTAGCCGTTCTCACTTGTAGGGAAATCCAAGACCCGACACTATGTCCAATGATTATTGCCTTTGAGGTAGGAAAAGTTTTCTTGAGAGCGTCAAAAGCTTCAATCGCAGACGCGACTTGACTTTGAAGACTGGATTCGGTAGAGGTTGCCGCCTCAGTGTGTCCAAGATGCGACTGGGCCAATATACAGATGTTACTTAAATTTTGGTATAAAGCAGAGAGGAAAGATATGTAGAATCCAGAGAGCCCTGGATTGCCTGTGCCACGAGTAAGTAGGTATCGGAGTAGTTCAGAAAGAAAATACCTGGAATAAAAAACACGAATGTTTTGGGTTCTGCATTTGGCCACCACAAAGTTTCTGCAGATCCAAATGGTTCAGAATGTTGAAAGACGGAATGAATGTACAATGAAGATGAAACTTGAGCAACTTTCAGTGGTTGAAGGAAAGAAGGAAGCGTGGCCATATTCATCATATGATTTTTGTTCTGCTACTTCCGTCGTCTTATGTCGCGTGCTCCGCCGTTCCCTACTCGTCAAAATCGTTCGGGTTCAGTGTCCAGAAATAATGTTGCTTCGCCAACTCCAACTAGGCCTTTACAAATATCTCGACCAACAACTCCTAGTAGCGATTCTGTCCGCGCTAATGGGCCTTCTCGGCCCCAACGTTCAGAACTGAGAGCTCGAAACTCGGATATCGACGGGAATAGTAACTCTACTAGCTCATCAGCGACTCGTACCGTAAGGAATACTCCCAAACCAGAGCGCCAGCAAAGCGAGGACGACACCACATCCCCGAATTTAAACAATGTTCTCTCTGCCTTTCAATCAGCTGGAAGACGGCGCGCAATGACCAACGGAAGTGACGATTTTGAGTATCAGAGAATGAGAGACGAAGAACGGGCTGCAGAAATGGCTAGACAACAGCAATATCAAAAACGGATGCCTGGTAGAAAAGGCACAGCAAGACCTCGACCAGGAGACATCGATGGTCTGTAGCAATTGTCTCTCATCTTTGCGTGTAGTCCTGACAGAGACACAGCTGTTCTCAATCAGGTCATGGATGGCTGGGAGTTTGTCGTTGATCCAGATGTAGGATAAATCCAGCTCACAAAACGATTTGCTCTGATCAGACACAAGTTTAATCCAGTGAATCTTGCCGTCGACCTCTTGGACCAAAAGTCTACGGGAAAGGACATGCGGTCATTCCAGGACACAAAGTACAAACTGTTCAATGCATTGAAAGGCTCGGTTGACAGTGCGTCTGCTTGCCAATCGGTGATACAATCTGCTCATACTCCCCAGAGTATTACCAGGCGTTTGCCGCCTCATTGCCTCACCATGCGTCTCTTTTGAATCATTTATCCGAAACTCAGGACCAAATAGATGGAGCCCGCTCCTCTCTCCAGGAATCAAAGGATTTTCTAGGAAACAAGCGAGCTGATCTAGTGCAGATGTGGTCAAGAGGACAAACCCTGGAAGAAATGATGCGACTTTTAGATCAGATGTATGTGAATGTGGACGGAGTTAGAACTTTTGACTGACTTATGCGATCCAGCGAGCATCTCAAGACCGTACCGGACCTTCTTGAAACTCTCATGTCAGAGAAGCGCCTATTACAAGCATCCGTGCTCCTTGTCCGAAATCTAAAAATCATCAATAAGCCTGACATGCAAGAGATTGGTGCCGTATCAGATCTCCGAAGTTATCTCCTAGGACAAGAGACTGTGGGTGCTGGATCCCAGTTCTAACCCGCTGCTCATAACAACCATTAACAGGCTTTACGTGAGATACTGGTAGACGAGCTTCATAGTCACCTATTTCTCAAATCCTTCTGGTGCGACTCTCGATGGGCATCGTATACGCCGAACCAGCGGGCCTGTACGCCTTTCTTATCCTATCCCTTGCCTTTGATATTTACTGTCCTACAGTCCCTAAGGTGGAATTTGAAGAGGAGCCGACCGTTGCCTTACCCGACCAATCACCATCTTCTCCCACCTTTCCAACCACTCGTTTAGCGCGTTTCTTACAGGATCTCACTTTAAGGCCCAATGATGCACCTATGGATGCAAATGAACCCAACGCTGCAGTTCCAACTGATAAGTCACTCAACTATAATATATCATCCCGTAATCCTCAGGCCCTACTCAACCCTGAAGCAGACTCCTTTGTATACCTCGAGACCGTGCTAGAATCCTTGGCTGTTCTAGGAAGACTGGGAGCCACATTAGATATTGTAGCCCAGCGGCTTCCGATTGAGATCTACTCGCTGATAGAAACGACAATTGATGAAGTCTCTGAGAGAGCAGAATATGGGAGACGGAGCTCGGTGTTCGGCCTTTCCGCCCCAAGTCTGAAGGAGTGTACATTTTTTCCAGTGACCCATCAGCGGTTGTTCAGCATAAGAATGGATATCTCCCCGAGTCTTCTTTGCGTCTTGCCGCTCTGGAATCTTCGTTCCAGCAGGTTGACCAAGAAATTCTTAGAGACTTTTTCTGGACCTTGTACTCGAAGATGGACGCTGTCGCACAGGGATTGAGGGTAATATATGAGGTCGCGAACAGGATAGGCTCTGTGGGTGATCTATTTTTTACCGATAGGCAGGACTTGACATCATGGTTATAGCGAAGAGACTTCAAAGACTCGGCGGGTACCAAACCTGGAACACTCTTCCCTCTTGTTGACATATGGCTTTCCATTCAAGTTGAGGTGAGCTGTTATGCTTATGGCCTATGAGCTTGTGTTGATTGCGTGCACTTCTTAGATGAAAACCTTAATATATGATTATCTCACCAACGAAGACGAAGGTATCATGTCTGGCCGAAATCCGATATCATCGATCAACGAGATCCTCCGAGACGGAAGGTTTTCCAGAGACAAAACTAAAGTCAGTCATCTCCAGCCCTGAAGTTTGCTCAGCTGAATATTGCTTGCAGTCGTTTTTCCGCTTTGCAGATACAGACGCAAAGCTCACCGCGAAAATCTTACGACCTCACGAGGACGAGTTAACCCAGGTGCTCAAAGACACAATGCCCGGTCTTGTGCAAGGTCCCGCAGACAATACTGTGCAATCATCTCTTTCAACAGGTGGCTCGGATGAGAGGCTTCTCGGAGCTGATCAACATCATCGATTATTGATCAAGCCAAACGCTTTTCATGTTAGCGTACTCTTCCAACCGACACTAGCATTTCTTGAGCGTGTTCATGCGGTTCTTCCTTCTGATATAGAATCAATACGCGAATCGGGGACGGTTCTAGATGAATTTGTTTTGAACATCTACCTACCTCAGTTAGAGGATAAAGTATCTTACTTGTTTCATCAAGCCATAGGTGGTACGTCGATTTTCTTCGATTCATATCTGATTACTCCAACCTTATTGCAGGACCGGAGGCCTTCCAACCTGATCCTCTTTCTAAACGAATATCTCCAGAACCACTACTGAAGGTAAGCAAAAGTCTTTTCTGTGAATCAATGCTTAATCCTTTCGTCAGGCTGGTACACATCTCATGGCTTTGATCAACTCATTGTGCGCGATGCTCCAGACAACACCTTTTCATCGAGAGAGTTATTCTCGTTTGATTCTTGGGGTTATCATACAATTTTATCAGCGTTGTAGCGATAAATTTCAAGATCTTGTTTCAAGCTCTGCCCCTGGTGATTCGACGCTAGAACCACAGGTCGCTTTAGCGGCACAGTGGGCACAGCGCACGGAACTGGTGCCCTGTTTAACTGAGTTACAGAACACGCTGGTATGTATCATCCGGAGCCTCACCGATTGTTATCAAAACTCGTCCCATCTTCTATAGGAAGAAAATATACCTCAGCAGCAACAGCTTTGGCGCCAAGAAACGCATCTAGAACAGGATTTCTTAGGTCAGAGAAAAATAACAAGCGCTGATCTAGTCCCTTCTATACGCAATCTGGCATATCTAGCGGGCATGTATCGCACTATTGTCAGTGGCTTTGTTTTTTTTTCTATCACGACACTCGCTCATCTCTCCTTAGACTTGGTTCGTCTCAGGGCTGAGCACTCTAAAAGCTCATCCCGAAGGTGGACCGCTCTCGCCCCAAAACCTAGAGCCGCTCTCTGCACTTTCCATGCCTTACACGCCTATAATAGCCTATGTCCCAATGGCGTCCCCGTCGGATAAGTTGACCCTCGTCCTTTCGAAGGAGATGTCTTTGTGAGTGAAGAGGGTCTGCTCAAATGCTAGTAATATAGTGATTGATTTTACCATAGGCGTTTCCAAGCCCTTTTGAGAACGTACCAACAACTCTCCGAGCTAATTCTACATACCATTCGGGTTGATGTAAGGTGTAGAACCGTACACTATCTTGATCTTGCCATGCGGGTATGTCGTCCTGTTCATCCTATGACCAATATTGACTCTCCTGTAGGGTAATTACCGTCTCGATGGGGAGGCTGCGGAGCCTGATCCACACATTATCGACCTGAACAATGATTTAAGCGAATGTGACGATCTCATATCTCCAAGTGTGCCCCCGTATGCCAGACAGTAAGCCAACGGGAACTCGCTTTGGACTACACCCTGACAATTTTCAGATTCATCTTTTCGGGGTTGGGTCAGCTGATGGAGCATGTACTAATACATGGTGCACGATATCTCCGTCGTCCCAACGTATATGGCGTACGAAAAATCTTGCGTAATATCCTTGCGCTTCAGCAAAGTGTAAAAACGATCACTGTAAACTCCAACCAGAACTTCGATCGCGCGAAGCGGTATTTCTCCCTCTTTTTCATAAAACCTGAGGTAAATCTCTTCTTTCTCCTCGCATATCGAGCTTCCGTTAATCTCATTCATCAGCATATGCTGCAAGGCATCAAGCAATTGCAGGAATTTAGTTTCGACGATTACCAAACAATGCTTGCTCTTCAGTGTGGTGTCGACCCAAACCCCACAGATCCCAGACAATCCTAGCGTCGCAGGCGACAGATCGCGACTATGGAATGTATGTCATCGAATTGCACGGACTAGAAATTGAGCAGAATTGAGAATTGTGTTGGACTAATATGTAATGATTTATTGCCTATACTGTACAATACTTGAGGCAGATTACTGTAAGTTTCAAATACTTGCCCTTTTATGATACCTATATAGTGGAACTTGACCAAACTATTGAGAACGTGATTCAGCTCAAGCGATACAATGGACTGCGAAGAATCACCTTTTTGCGTTTGTTTTGATCGAGCACATCCGCACGCTCGAGCCATGCAAGATTGACGGGATCCAAGTGCGGTCTTCGATAAGCGGACGAGCGACCAACCAACGACAGAGAATTGAGTGACAGCTTTATATGAAGTACAGGTTTCTGAAGTTTGTGGGCGCTAGGGATCATAAGAAGAACGGGGATTCTTCCTAGTAGATCTTGATACCGGCGACGAAGCCACCGAGACGGATGTCGCGTTGGCCTGTCAGATGGTAGTTGATCTTCCGACAAAGGACGTTCCCTACGTGGCATAGGTGCGGGCAGTGTAGAGGGTCCAACGATATTTTCGATGCTGTTTAGAATACGTTGACCCTGAAAACCGATATTTTTGCTTCCAGAACTGGAAACGTCCGCTGGGGTGGAAATAGATCCATCCTCCTTTCTGAGAGTGACTTCAAGAGGAGGGAGAACTTTCTTCCACTCCCGCGTAAAGTAACGCCATCGAGTGTTGAGTTCAAGGCGCTTACTCAGAGGACCAAGTAACTGAGCTTCTTCTGAGTTTGGATTGGCTCGGGGGGATAGAATAGGTGGAAATTCCAACTGATGAGGCTCCAGCGACTTGCTTGATATGCGAGATGCAGATGCGGTGAGCAGAGCAGCAAGTTCTGGTGAATATACGGGAGGATGGGATGTCGGAACTGCAGGAATTATAGGGTCTGGAGGTGAATCTGGTTGAGCCGTGAAAGGCTAAGGAAATGTCAATAACACAAGTAAAATGAATAAGATTCAGGTAACACCTCCATCAACTCCCATTTCAGCTTTCCTTTTCGTCCGTACGCCAGATTCAAGATATGGGTGAATGCATCATGTCTGCCACCCAGGGCTTGTTCGATTTTGCGCAAATCCTGCTTGAATGTTATGAAATGCTTTTCGCCATAAAATACAGCGTACTCTGGATACTCGTCTTATCTTACTCGTTCGCAGAGCTGGTTTGTGCGGCGGAGTACGACGGATTGCACGGAAATCGTCCGAGGCCTTTATTTGGAAAAATATACTGGAGATTTTACTAAGTGAATATGTAGTGCAATACGAGAGGAATATGCACCGCAGATAATGGTGGGGTAGCCGTCTGACTTGACGAAGATACTGTCTGTAGAACGAAGTCAAAGACTGCATGGAGTCGGCAGGCATTTTTCGTTACTCATCTCTAATACGTCCATCATGGCAAGCAAATATTTTTAATTGTTCACTCTTTGTGCTCAACGATAGTTGAACAGCCTTCGAAAATAAGAAATCCGAATCCAAGTGGTCTTGGTCGTGCGATTATCAACCGAAAAGTCAAGGATGCACGAAGAATGCAGGAATCAGGGATGGTGCGTGTTTTTGCGTATTATTTTTTCAAAATGCCTTCTCACAACTTGATTGTAGTATACCACAGATGTTGATACGACAACCCGATTGAAATCGGTAACACAAGAACGAGATTTAGAGGAATTTCTTACCACTGCTCAGCTAGCCGAAACCGACTTTACCGCAGGTGATAATCGCGAGCTATCCGAGGCTTCAATGAAACTAAATTGTTTCAGAACGTAGAAACGTCAAGGTAATCCAGCAATCGGTAGATGCGTCTCAAAATCCATATCTGCTCAGTGAAGTCGAGGAAAAAAAGACCCTGAAGAAACACCTCGAAAATAAGCAACGACTCAGGGTTCCTAGGAGACCACCTTGGACCAAATCAATGACTCCAGTTGAACTTGAGAGACAGGAAAAAGCAGCATTTTTGGACTGGCGTAGAGGATTGGCAGTGTATGAGGCATATCTATCTTTATCTCCTAGCACTTATGCATTCTTCGCAGATTACAGGAGGAAGAAAATTTCCTGCTCACTCCCTTCGAGCGCAACCTGGAAGTATGGCGACAGCTTTGGCGTGTCCTGGAACGGTCACACTTGATTGTCCAAATTGTCGACGCCCGGAATCCTTTGCGATTTCGATGTGAAGATCTAGAGGACTATATAGCTGATGTCGAAGGGCCTGAAGGAGAGAGAGGCACTGGGAAAGGGATACGACGGAGCCTACTGCTCATCAACAAAGCAGACCTGCTAACTACGAAGCAAAGGTGACTTCGTCATGGAAACTGTATCATCACGCATCTGAAGATTTGACAGAGTGCAATGGGCTAACTATTTCGACTCGCAGCGCATTCAGTATGCCTTTTTCTCTGCAGCGAATGCAGCTGCCATCCAAGAAGCCAGACGTGAAGCTGCTCTCAAAATGCAAGAAGAAGCGACCAGACAAGACGAGGAAGTTATTTCATCTGAGAACGAAGAGCAAGATGCTGAGGACTCTGAAAGTGATACATTTTCAGATGATGAATCTTACTTTTCTGTGGAAGAGGAGGAGGTTGCCGAGGATGTGGATCCGAGAGCTCGTGTTTTGTCGGTGTTGCAATTAGAGGAACTCTTTGTTCAACAAGCACCCGATCTTAGTGGTACGCATTTCTCATCTCATACATTTATTCCTTGTGTTTACTCGGACACAGCTTTTGCTGACGCTTCCGGCAAACCACCACCAAAGCTGATGGTTGGTCTCGTCGGGTACCCCAATGTTGGAAAGTCTAGTACCATCAACTCTTTACTGGGAGAGAAAAAAGTCAGCGTTTCTTCCACGCCCGGAAAAACAAAGCACTTTCAGACCATCCATTTATCAGAATCGATTGTGTTATGTGATTGTCCAGGTCTAGTGTTCCCTCAATTCGCTACGACGAAAGCTGCCTTGGTATGCGATGGTGTCCTTCCTATCGATCAGATGAAGGAGTACACTGGTCCAATATCGTTGCTCGTTCAGCAAATTCCCAAAGAAATTTTGGAGGCCACTTATGGATTGTCGATCAAGGTTAGAGGAATTGAAGAGGGAGGAGGACAAGTTACCGCTGAGAATTTTTTGATCGCTTATGCTAGTAAGTGAGGATAGTACTTGTTTTGCTGATGCTCACTGTTTTTTAGTCGCCCGTGGGCTGACCCGATCCGGCCAAGGCAACCCTGATGAAGCTCGTGCTGCACGATATATTCTAAAAGATTATGTGAACGCCAAGCTATTATTCTGTCATCCACCTCCAGGAATTTCTGAAAAAGACTTCAACGCTCAAACTCACGAAATCTCACTACGCCGAGTAGCAGGGAAAAAGAAAGCTCCGATAACTCGAGTAGGCAAAGATGCGGATACATTTGTTGCCTCAGCTTCTTTTCCGCAAGCCATCCTTCCTGCACTTGGTCAAGGACAGAAATCTCGTGCATTGGACCAACAGTTCTTTGAGGAAAAGTCTTCGGCAGGTGGTGCTGTGTATGCTAAGGGTGTCGTGCATGGAGGGAAAGAGTTTTCTCGAGCAATTGCTTTCCCACATCAAAATTCCGTCACCAACAACGGAACGGTGATTCAACCGAAATACGCGAGGATGGCTGCCGTTTTAGCCAGCAACGGTGGAGACTTGAGCAGTAAAAAGCACAAAAAGAAGCCTAGAGCGAAACAAAGGAGTGGGAAGGGGTATGATTAGTGTTGACGCATTTCACAAGTTTAATCTACTTTTGTTTGAGCGGCAGCATTCAGTATATATGAGTTGAGCAAACACTGAAACGGTGCAGTTGTGTCCCAGACATATCTCACTGGGTACAGATTCGATATGATTGTACAGATGCTGGAGACCAACTTCAGTACACAAGGTACGAAAGCGAGGAGAGATTGCGAGTCGCGACTCTGAAACGGGCATCGAACAAAAGGTAAACACAAGGTAGCCCATCACAACTTCCAGTCAAAAGGACATCACATCACAGATCATGTGACGGCGATTGCGCCGCTTTGACCAAGGTTCTTTTCATTCTCCTTTCTGCCTTCCTCCCACTGTTAGCACCGGTTTAGTTAGCAATCTGGTGTATTTATTCTTCAGAACATCTTCTCTGCCTATAAATTATGTCTGTAACACCATTCTCGTCACGCCGTACTTTGGTTCCTACTTCCTTCAAGTCCGATATCCCTCCTCGTTCTGTGAAGCGGTCCCGAAACCTTGATATATGCGCCAAATTAACGACCATCCAGGAAGGGCGCAAAGACGGTAATACAAATCTTTACCTGCTGAAGCTAATCTCTCGAGATCTGATATTCGCAACCCTAGTCATTGGTTTAAGCCTCAACAAGCCTATTACGATAGGACGAAATCCAGACCGATGGCTCGTATTCTAAACGTTTTACCAATAAATCTCAGCGAACTTGCTCTCTCTAGCTCCTACGTGGTCGCAGACACTTCCGTTTCCGGTGTGCACTGCACGATTTTCGCGTAAGTAATATTTTATGTCTGGGTCCATGATCGCGACAGCCATTTCCTGACGGTGTTAAAGCGTTCGGTCCCAGCATGGTGGCGTCATAGTGTCCTGCCAGGTGAGCCCAACCTTTTTCTTAGGGTGGGCCGTCCCTTACTGTCGTCCAGGACATATCCAAGAACGGCATTTTTCTCAATGCTCAGCGGATCAAGAAGACGTCTGTTATTCTCATGGATAACGATTTGTTGAAACTTCCAGATTCCATCAGTCTGTAGCTCTTTTCTGAAAACTTGAATTGGGAACTTTCGCTCAGATCCGATCCAGCGTTTATGTGTACTCACGTCTGGAAGGACTCTGTGCCAGTAGATAGGTTCAGCGTGGTTGACCCACCTCCTCAGGCTCTTCGACGGTCAACACATAAGGTAGGTTCTGACGGACTTGCTCAAAACTGTATCTCATATTTTACAGCATATCGGCCGCTACACCGTTTCTGGACAGTGCTTAGGGAGCGGCTCGTTCGCAACCGTCCATCTGGCATTTAGCTCGCATCGTCGCTGTCAGGTCGCTTGCAAGAGTATAACTATCAAGTCGAAAAAAGACTCGGAGAAAGAGTTGGACCAAGTTATGAAAGAGACCAGGATCCTGATGGGTTTGAACCATGTAAGTCGTAACGCTGATTTCATGCGATGTGTACAACCACAGCTTTTCACAGCCTAATATCAACCGAATTTACGATTCGGAAGAAGATCCCGATAGTAAGTACTTATTTGAAAGTCTCAATCTTTGCCTTACCGTTGAGTCTCAGGAAACTACATGTGTGCTTTTTCTCCGTGTCTGCTGCTTTATTCTCATGTACATCTTAGCCATATCTTCTTGCAGCTCTGCACTGGAGGCGACCTCTTTACTTACATCAATAGTTATGGAGAGAGATATGAGCGCATGGAGGAGCAGGAGGTCAAGTACATCATGTACCAACTGCTTCTTGGGCTCAAATATCTTCATTCCCAGCATATATCTCATCGAGGTAAGAATGATATAAGTGTCTATCAATTGAACAGTTCTGACGACCTCCTTACGCCATTCAGACTTGAAGGTATGTTACTGAACTGTTTCTTTCGTTATCGCGTTTACGGTTATCCGATGATAGCCCGAAAACATATTGCTCTATGCTCCTGGCCCATATCCTCGGATCCAAATAGCAGACTTTGGACTTGCTCGTCCAAAGGCATGGCAAGAGACCTTCAACGTTTGTGGTACAGTCTCATATCTGCCTCCGGAGGGGGTTCTTGCACTGGACCAGAAACACCTTGGATATGTTGGGTTAGTCTCCATCCAGTATCGGATACTCGACCAATCTGATTTTTCCAGAATGCCTTCGGATTGCTGGAGTGCTGGAATTATCCTCTACATCATGCTATCGTAGGAAACTTCGCTTCCAAGTCTCAGTCTGTAGGCCTGATTCCATTACTCAAGTGGCTCGCACCCGTTCGATTATGATGCCCCTTGCGACTCGCGTGCCTCCCGGATCTTACACAGTGTGGGCTCCGAGTACCATTCTGAAGAGTCTGAGCTCCTTGCCAACTGCTTTCGAAGCGAGGCTCAACTGAAGGAGCGAATTATTGATGGTCAGGTCGAATTCCACCCTTCAATTTGGCATGACCTTCATGAAGGTAAAGGTTTTGTTTGTTACAGATCATTACGAGTTGTTCATTGAACCCATTCTTAGCCAAGACCTTGATACTATTGCTGTTGATTCACGATCCTCTCAAACGCGCCAAAGTCGCTGATGCTTTGAAAAGCCTGTGGATCACAAAGGACTTGAACATGCTCGAAAATGCTTACCGTGCGCGGATCACTGCTTCTATCTCGCCTGCGGAGAAACTCTGAGTACACACTAAATGCTGTAATGCCCTCGTTTCTGCTTCCGAATCTCTACTACCGCTTCACTGCCCAGCTTATTACTCACACGCGCGTTTGTTCTCCTACGCTGTCACCGTGTACACAGTTCCCATTCGTTCCATTGAATCTTATGTGCACATAGACAATGATTAGTAAGGACCAAAAATATTTGAGCTTAAAAACGGTACGTGAATCCGAAGTTCGTAGAGAAATTCGGGTCAAAGACTGGAATCGAGGCTGAGTCAAACAGGACTCGACACATGCTTGGCTGCCAGCGAGTGAAAATCTCAAGTGGCTTAGACATGCTCGGCTTCGTTTACTCGTCCATACAAGTTATACATTTATGGATACATGATAAACTCAGAGTGGGGTTTGTTACGCCTTGAGGAAGTTCGCGTGGACTGGGAAGTGGATTTAAAAGAAGTCAACAATAGAAGATACCACGTACAGTGAATATGATCACTAGCAAAAGTGGACATCTGCACAAGTGTTCAAGTAAACTATTAGCATTGCTAGCAGCTTGTAACCACTTACAAAGTAATAACTGTGGTCATATCCAGGTTGACTTCGTACTCTCACTTGGACTTCGTCATAACCTGCATCTCTCGCAGCCTTGAGAAAATTCTCAGGTAGTAACTGTCCATCTTTGTAAAACTGGTCTCCCGTGCCCTGTACGTCGGGTTGTAAACAACGTGCAATGAGAGATGTATCATACTTACCCAATCAACAAGTATATGTACTGGGTCTTTGTGCTTCGAGATCAGCTCTGTCGCATCGTATTTTCCTTTGGCCTCCTCAATTCCACCTTGAAGATAGTTAGTAAATGCTTTCTTTCCCCAAGGAGCTTCAACGGGATTCGAGATGGGTGCGAACGCTGATGCGGAGCGATATTGCTTGGTAGACGAAGAAAGATACATGGTAAGTGCGCCGTGACCACCCATTGAATGCCCAAAGATGCTTTGACGATTAAAATCCTGATACATTAAAACGTCAATCAGAGTGAAAAAGTCTATACCTGATGTACCTACGATGGGAACGCCAGCGGCTTCAAGGACTTGGGGTAGCTCCATGGAAACGTGGGTGTACATATTGTAGTGAGTCGCCCATTTGGGGTTGGTTGCATTTAGATAGAAACTATAAAGCATGAAAATTGGGACAAGACCGAAATTTACTATCGTGCTCACCCCGCTCCCGTACCAAAATCCCAGTCATCATCTAACATTTAATAATTGGGTCTCAAGAGAGCATAATTATAAACGTGTTATTGCGTACCTTCTCCTTCAATCCCGGCTCCGCGAGGAGAGGTATCTGGAAAGAGTAAAGCAATTCCTTGAGATGCTGCAGGTCCGATAAATGAGCCCTTCTGAGTTCTGCATGCTTATCATCAAGTCTAATCACAGACTGCAATCGACGCTTTGTGCCTCACCCATTGTCTTCCGTACAAGTTAGACCTGAGAGATAAACTAGGACTGGCACTTTGTTTGAGTTACTAGCGTCGGCGGGAACGAACAAATTGAAATTGGCGTTTAGACCACCCAATGCAGCGGACTATCGATGGAAATCAATAGTGCTCACGCGTAGGGAGAAAATTGAAACCTTGAATCTATACTTGGAGAGCTCCCCTTCAAAGGCTTTGTTCGAGGATACTTTCTCGAGGTTAGGAATCGACATGGCTGTCGTGGAAAGACTTGGGAAAAGCAGTCACAGTCCGTGGGCTTTTTGGGGGTTTTCGATGCCATAGTGAGCGGCCCGTGATTCCGAGACAATCATCCATTGATCATCCAACATGCAGATTGACAGGCAGACAGATATTGTGCAAGACCAACTTGCTCGTTCTGATTCACCCGTATCTTCAATACTTCCAGAGTACGGCTAGACTCGTGCGACGTTCAAGTTTCTAAATCATAATACTGTTCACTTAGTTATGAAACGTCTGAAGAAGCTGGCCTCCGCCCTCCTCAGTATTCTTTACTCTTTTTTCCTGGTGCTATCTATAGCTTTTGACTTTCCGCCTTGGTATTAGCTATTCTCGCCACAATCGACCCGATAATCCTATCAGTTATACCTGCTCAAGTTGGGAGGATGGTTTCATGCTGCTGTTACCTCCACCGAGCGTTTCGGAGGGAGCTTCATACAAGATATCTATTTCGCTTGACTTGAATCCTCTCCTTCCGGTTTCGTTTGTTACCAAGGTTGAAATGGTTTTATCAGCGGACGATACAAATGGTGTTTTCGTTGGCGAATTCGAGTGAGTCGGTTCCTTGATCATAATGATATAACTTGACAAAAAGCAGAATTTCATTACACCAAACCCGTGCTGTTCTCACTATGGCTGGTGATCCTCCTGCTCGGCTCTCCAATGTGCTCTTCAATTCATCCAGAGTGAGCTTGGTCAGTGCTTTAGCTTCTTTTTGGGCTTAATCTACCTCAAAGGGACATTGGTTATGGACGTACGGGGATATAAAGTTACGATGGGATTGCCGGACGAGGCTGGAAGATGGATCACCTATGTGTATTGTCAGTTCTTTTTCTACGTTTATCCATCCTCTGTTTATTTTTGAAACTTTGCAGTGCTACGGGTTAGATCAATTATCTATTCAACTTGCCACCTTTGTACCACCTGCTATGTTGGCGCCTCCCCCACTCCCATCTGCGGTAAATGGCCTTTGCTATAAATTAAATATCGTTGCACTTTCGCTGAATAACTCGTAGATTCTCACTGTGTTTCCCGATGGTCACGAATTTTTTGAGCACATCCTCATCTCCATCCTGGTCGTCCAAAGAAAAACAACAGTGCTATTGTGACCCATTTCGTCCGATTTGAGGCATAGCAAAGTTTAGATTAGACTATAGACCCACGTTAAATAATTTACGAAGTACTTAAGCCCCTCAACGGCTGAATGTCCAAGTTCTGGCGTATTTTAAATAAGTAAGTATTGCAATACTGCCGCCGTGAACAATCACCGGCCGGCGCTGGATCAATTACTAGGCAGTGGCTTTTCTTTGCTTGTCAGTTACCCTCATGGACAAATCAGAGTCACCCGGGCTGGGGTCTCGAGTCTCTTCCGCTGGTGTAAAACAACAGTTCATAACACAAGAGAATACGCGGAAATTCGCTCATGTGTTGCTTCCTCGTCTTTCCGAGGCAGAAAAATCGTTATATGAAAACTTTATACCCGAACTCGACGCGTCCATCAAGGTAGATGAAGTCGTGGGCGAAATTGAAGACGATTTCAAAGGGCCTTTGTATTATGGTCGCTACGCTGGAGGGATCATCATGGGTGTGAGCGGTACATAGATACCAACGCGTTTCCCATTGACTGACGCGTACATTGTTAGTTTCCGGCTGGACCTTTCGCTCAGAGATACCCTGAACTGATCAAGGAATACGGTAAGTGTATATGGTGTCTGATGTATTTCTTAAAATCCATTTTCGGTCAACAGAGGCGAAGAAGAAAACAGGAAGTCTTGCATCATTCGACCCATCGGGCCACGATGTTCATCCTAAGTGGAGAATCAAGTTCCACCTAACTATCAACAAGCGAGAACGGCGTGCTTCTGTCAGTGCATCGTCCGCGCACGGGAGTCAATTCGACGAGTCACAGTCAGCATCCGATGAACCCAGCGATTATCTGTACAGCGAAGACGCGCGCGCGCACCCCACGCGCCGTAGTACGCGTCACAAAACCAATACTTCTGCTCTTCCGTTTAGTCCTAAAAAGACTCGCAGTACCATGGTGTATCCTATTCCGGACACGGATGAAGAGTCAGATGCTCCTCTTGTCCAACGTCGGTCTCGACGGCTCAAACCGACCCAAATACCTCTGGAGGAAGATGCTTCTGATGAGAGCGAGAGTGATGAATACCCTACACGCAAGTCGCGCTCCAGGACTGCCAAAGGCAAAGGGAACGGCAGAAAAAACTACGAAGGGGCACCACCGGCATACGGCCTTTTCCGCTCTGTGAACGAGTTTGAGGAAGATGCTGACCCAGATACGAAAGAGTTGCGAAAACACTGGCGAATGTGTGGAAAGTGTCATCGTGGTCCTGCTCATATCTCACTTGCCAAAGAGATGAAGAGATCTAAAAAGGGCAAACGGCGAAGAAAAGGTTCACATGACGATTTGGATGAGGAAGAAGATGAGGTTGAAAGACTGAAATCGATGGGCGGGTGGGTTCAATGGTAAGCTTTGTCTTAAAACGTTTTCGGTTCCATCTCAAAGGAAATTCAAGCTTGAAATGTCCCGTGTCTGTTCATTGGTCTTGTCTCTCTCGCGTTGATCAAGGGGAGATCCTCAAGGCAGCCCGCGAGCGAGAACGAACTCAGTGGTTGAAAGAGCACGAGGGAAGAGAACTGGACATAGAAGAGGACGGTCCTCGCAAGCGGCCTGGCCTGGACATCACTCAGATGACTGCCTTTATCTGCAGTGAGTGACGTTGACTTACAATTGTCATTATGCTTAGCAAGATCTTTTCAGGCTATTGTGCCAAAGACGGTATGTGCATGGGCTGTTCAAAAACAATTCTTGCACAATCCTCACAACCGAAACAACAGCCTCCAGGAGGTAATGCCACCGATGGGGACGGCGACGTTCAAATGCAAGCTGCATCATCCTCTGTGGTCGCTCGGTCCGACTCCACCTCTACAGATGCGCGATTACTCTTTCGATGCTTCACATGCAAACGCTTGGCCCACTATCAGCACATCGAGGATGATATTTCCCCAGATACGTCAGACTATGATTTAGCGGATATCGCAGCCCACTACCAGTCGAACTGGTTATGTAAAGACTGTGTCTCCTACCTGTGGAGTGTCGACAAAATCCTTGCGTGGCGACCTTATCCCACAAATGCCACCCAACCTCTCGAGCTTAACACCAAAGAGCCACTACCCAGAGAATATCTTATTAAATGGCAGGAACGAGGCTACAGGCG
Organism: Rhodocollybia butyracea; assembly: GCA_015501585.1. Taxonomy (NCBI): domain Eukaryota; kingdom Fungi; phylum Basidiomycota; class Agaricomycetes; order Agaricales; family Omphalotaceae; genus Rhodocollybia; species Rhodocollybia butyracea. Next base: position 248,720 of record JADNRY010000007.1, read on the forward strand.
TACGGAGTGGGTTCCTCACATGTGGCTAGTATCAACTCATTTCGCCAGGTTGAAGAACTTTTTGGTGAATGGTACGAAGGCGGAACTTTTGGACCAGGCCCCTGTTGACCAGCCTCGGGAAGAAGAACCAACTGACATTTTTGGCAACATTGCGACTGAATCCTCAGCCAAGAGTCCTAAAGCTGACAACAACATGCTTTCGTCATTGTCTGGTCTTGTCGATGCGGAAGACCGGATCCCTATAGCTTGGAAGACTGTTGGTCGAGTGTTGGACGTCCAGCTTCGTTTCGATCCAAAAACTCATGCCAAAGCGAATAAGAGGAAGAATAGTAGACAAAAGAGAGGTAGGAAGTCAACGAGAATCGACTCAGAGGATGAGGAGGAAGTATCCGAATCGGAAGAAGCCAAGGAGGCCTTTGAAGCAGCATTTGATCGAGGAGAAGAGCCGCAGGGACTCGTCGAGTCTGTCGAAGACTTTGAAGAACGCACAGGTACAAAGTTCGACCCAGAAGAGCATATTGGGTTGGTGATATGGGCGTTCTTCAAATGGAATGACTTGGGATATGAAGAGTGTGCGTGTAAACGATTTCAATTAGCGTTATATTGTACTCATCTTGACCCTACTACAGCGACTTGGGACGCTCCTCCTAGGGCCACAGATCCTACGTATCCTGCCTTCCAAGATGCATTGATTCGTTTTTCGGTCGCCAGAAAAGTAGAAATCCAAAGGCTTACCGGGCAGAAGCTGAAGCATTTCCTCAATCGTACGAAAGGTGAAAAAAGAGCCCTCAAAAGCGCCGAAGAATTGGACTTGGGCCAAGACTCTAAATTACGCTTGATGCCTTTCCAGGTGCGTCTGTCGATTGTCCGGTCTCTTTTCGTTATAATGATTTGTGTTAAAGGTCGAAGGATTCAACTGGTTGTTCAAAAACTGGTGGAACCAACAACCTTGCATCTTGGCTGATGAGATGGGTCTGGTAAGCCAGCGTGCCTAGCCATGATGTTACATCACTAATGCATTCCGCACAGGGCAAAACGGTGCAAATTGCTTCTTTTATTGGTCATCTTAAACAGTATGAAGCTCTGCCTGCTTTGGTTGTTGTCCCCAACTCAACCATCACTAACTGGGTGAGAGAATTTGAACGATGGGCTCCAAACCTCCGCGTCGTTCCTTTTTATGGAGAAGCCAAGGCTCGCGATATCGTGAAGAGATTTGAACTTCGTCACGCTTATCCTGCTAAGGATACAACTGGGGCGAAATTCCACGTCTTAGTGACCACTTATGAAGCACTTATCAACCCAAAGGACTTTGGTACAATCTTCAAAAGTGAACCACGTTGGGAGGTATGTCCTGCCATCATCCAATGTCAGTTCATCTGATATCATTGAATCTAGGTCCTGGTCATTGACGAAGGACAACGTCGTAAGCATGACTTCATCTCAATTTACTTATACTTGTTGGTGACGGATGGGTTGCAGTGAAAAATGATAACAGTCTTCTTTTCCGAAAGTTAAACGAGTTGACCACCGGGCATCGCATTATCATGACCGGGGTGCGTCCTATCTTTTTCTATGTTCGCATTTTTTCTGATCTTACTACAGACCCCATTGAATAACAATATCCGCGAGCTCTTTAATCTCATGAATTTCCTGGATCCCGCTGAGTGGAACGACCTGGTCGCTCTTGAAAAACAGTATGAAGAACTAGACGAGGAACTTGTCAAGGACCTTCACAACAAACTCAGGCCCTATTTCCTTCGTCGTATCAAGAGCGAAGTGCTCGATCTACCTCCCAAGGTCCCGAGGCTGTTTATCAACTTCAATCCAATGTGCTCATCTTCTCCTACAGAATGAAGTCATCGTTCCAGTCTCAATGACTACTCTTCAAAAGGAAGTTTATCGTTCAATTTTGAGTGTGTTTATTCATTGAGAAGTTGATCACAAGCTCAGTTATTTCTCACAGGCCATAATGTCGAGTTACTGCAGAGTTTAATGCAACCCAGTGGCTTGAATACAGGGCCACGCAAAGCCATTGCCTCCGTGAACAATCTCTTGATGCAACTTCGGAAGGTTTTGCAACATCCCTACCTTTACGATGAAGACATTGAACCCCGCGGATTGCCTGTTGAAGAAACTCACGAAAAACTCATCAGTGCCAGTGCCAAATTACGATTACTGAAAGACCTCCTTCCAAAGCTCAAAGCACGTGGGCATCGAGTGCTCATCTTCAGCCAGGTACTATTCTTGTAATGTTCAAGTAACATCCGCGTCTTACTTCATCTTAGTTTGTCATTGCGCTTAATATCATTGAAGACTTTTTGGCTGGTGAAGGCCATAAATTTCTTCGCCTGGTAAAATGCATCCATTGATCCCAATCTTCCTGCCTAACCCACTTTGAACAGGATGGGAATACAAAAGGAACAGATAGGCAAAAGGGAATGGATGAATTTAATCGACCTGATTCTGATATTTTCATTTATCTGCTTACTACTCGTGCTGGGGTAAGTAAGATATACGAATCAGGTTCCTCGAGCGCTGAACCTACCTCAATTCTAGGGTGTTGGTATCAATTTGTTTGTGGGTTTAGAGTTTCGATTCGGTTTTTGACTCCACTGACCAGTCTCCTTTATAGACTGCAGACACTGTCATTATATTTGATCCAGACTTTAATCCGCACCAAGATCTTCAGGTTGATTGTCAACTATATTAGGTGGTTTACAGATAATAACGCTTTAAGATAGGCTATCGCGCGCTCGCATCGTTACGGCCAAAAGAAAACCTGTTTGGTATTCAAGTTGATGGTCAAGGACTCGGCAGAAGGTTAATCTCTCACGTTCCCTCTGTGGTAGCTCTATAACTTACACTACGTAGAACGTATCATACAGATCGGCAAGAAGAAGCTTGTTCTAGACCATCTCATCGTGCAAAAGATGGACGACGACGAATCTGCTGGAGAAAACGTTCAATCTATTCTGACATATGGAGCTCAACAGCTTTTTGCCGAAGAAGCCGCCGAAAAGTCCAAGGACATTGTCTGTAAGTCAACGGATATTGACTATCTTGATCTTTCTTAAATGGGCCCTAGATTCAGAGACTGATATCGACAATCTCATTACCAAGACTGAGACTGAAGGAGATGAAGAGACTGCTCCTAAAGAAGGCGCTTCTTTTTCTTTTGCCAGGATCTGGACAGCTGACAAGGAAGAACTTGAGGACGTTGTGGATAATAACCAGTTTGAAGTTGACTCTTGGGCTCAGACCCTTCAGAAAATCAACGAGGAGAGGACTAAGAAACAAGCACAGGAAGAGGAAGAATCTGGGAAAGGAGGTCGACGCAATGCTCGTCGTAAAGCCACAAATGTTATCAACGTAAGGTTTTTTGCTATTCTTGAAGACTCTTGCCAACTTTAACCACTACAGTATGCCCTTCATTTTGAATCTCCCAAGAAAAAATCTCGGTCATCGGACGGTGATTCTGTGTTTGACTCTGAACACATATCTGACGCCAGCGATACATCTGAGGCGGATGATGATATAGTGGACAAAGAGTTGGAGGAGCTCACAAAAAGCAACAAGAAGGGTAAATCTAAGGCGGCCACCCCTACGGAGTGCGGGTTATGTGGTCTAAACCACCCTCCTGGGCCTGGAAACTGTGCAATGACAGATTCATCCGAGAACTTGGTAGAATATCGCCAGATGTTGATTATGCATACACAGGACGAGTCGTACGAACAGAGAGTATGTTGTTATCCTTACATTTACAGTGCTTCATCCTAATTGATCCCTCCTTTATAGTGCGCTGCTGTCAATTCGATCGATGAAGTTTTGCGAAGACGCGGTCATCAACACATGATTGTCGGACAAGCGCTTTATCCAGTCAGGCCTCCTCGAGCGGTCCCTCCCCTAACAACGGCAAGGAAACTAAAATCATCTACGTCTACTCCGTCTGCACCCGTCCCTTCAATATCAGTTCTGAAAGTACCTCAGTCTACGACAGAAATTCCGATTGTGCAGTACACTGCGCCCGTCTCTTCAATGACAGCTCCAGCTGTACCTCGACATACCTTGCCAAAGGTGAAAGCTCAAAATGCATTCAATCACTCTATGTCTAGTCATGTGGCGAGTTCTGCTGTTAAAATGAACGGTGCTGGACCTTCGAACCTAAAGGCGACTGTTCCTCATGCTGTTTATACTACAGCACCCTATCCACAGCCCTCGGTCGTCAGTGCGTCGAATGGTGCCTCTATACCCGTTCGTCTACAGACTGGAACTGGAAAACGTCAAACCTCCCCTTCTCCTTCCGAGCCCTCCAGCAAGAGGTCGAAGCAGCTAGACCTTACCCCAGATACATGCTGCGTCTGCAATCAAAGGCCAGCCCACATATTGAAAGAATGTTCAGTTGTTCAAGGGGACCTCTCAAAGTTCGTATCTCTTGTTTTGGAAGACTGAACTGAACTGACCTCATTTCAACAGTCTCTTCAAGGTTGTTGAGCGACTGAAGGCGGATTCTACGACGGCGACTGTTGGTCAGAAGCTTTATAAATATGCTCTCCAACGCCAGAAGGAGGCAAACACCGTCGCTTTGTAGTACCGAATTTGATTGTAGATGTGTGTTCTTTACATTATGATACTAACTCGCCTTACGCGCCTACAGTAAAGTCAAAAGATAGTTGCCAAAAAAAAAAAAGAGAGGTGATTCGGAGTGACCGTAGCAAGGAGTTGCTGTATAGTGGCCGGTTCTGTTGATATGGTTGCGAACTGCGAAAACCATTTGATGTAATAAGCTGATCCTGATCTACGTGCCAGCGCTAAGTGTATAAGCGCTTCTTGTTCTACTGCTTCTTGTTGTTCTTTCACCTCAAAATGGCATCCCCTTCTACGAACAGCATGACACTAAAGCGCACATGGTCTCGGACAACCCAAGGGACTTCCAGCCAATCCACCAGTCTCCCTCCTTTGCCCCAGCTCAATGGTCAAATTCTATTACAGGTTCTAACACATAGGTCATTACGCAGATTCGACCAACTTTCTGAAGATTTCGACAACGAACGACTCTCGGAGCTAGGAGAGAATGCATTGGCCATTGCGATTAGTATTGCTCTGTTTCATCGACGACCAGTTTTATCGGGCAAAGAAATGCTGGTACTCTTGGCTTCCAGTTTTGAATATCGGTTTCGCAGCGTTGACGCTTTGTGTAGGAGCAGCGCAGGGCTATTCTTTCTCAGGAAAACTTGGATGGTTGGGTCACGATGTATGGTCTCCGCGAAGTCCGTGAACTGCCATTTACTCAGGTTACTTGGCTGACGTTGGTCTAGAGAGTACGGTGTATGCCGGATCTGGTACCTTCGTTGAGATCCCCGAAGTGAGTTATTGGGTTGTCAGTGAAAAAAAATAGATTTATAACCATGTTTGTAGGAAACTCGGCTACTATTCTGTGCATACGTTGGAGCCGTATATATAGAAGGAGGCATGGAACCTGTTCAAACTTGGCTAGATGGTTTGATCAACAACGACACTCCTACTCAGTCTCAGCCTACTACTGCAACTACTAAGCTCGGTCCATCATCCCCGACCAACCCTCCGCCCTACATCAACACCTCAAACCAACTACCGCCTCAAAAGAGAGCAAAGTCCGACATTCCAGTATTCTTCGCTGCTCAGCCTTTCTCGTCTTCAGCCCCTAAGCCGATGCCACACTTTATACCGCCGACTGTATACTCTGCTAATATGAGTCAGTACCCTGCCATGACCTCGAATTTTTCAAACCCCATTACTCCTGCTCAGCCGAAGCTTGCGTTTCTACCTCTGTTTAATCAGACTGCTACGCAGCGGCGTGTGACGGTGGAGTATCCGGCTGTGTTCAGTGGTCCTTCGCATGCGGGAAGTTGGACGGTTACTTGTCAAGGTGAGCATCTTGATTAATGTTCCTTACGCTACAGTGCTGATGCTGTACAGTGAATGGCATCGCAAAGGGAATGGCGACGGGAAAGTCTAAGCAGATTGCTAAAGAGGACGCTGCGAGGCAAGCTTGGTACAATATGGGATGGTCTTAGATTATTATAAACCAGTTTTTTTTTTCTGAAGTCATGGGCTAAGAGCGAAGAATGAGAGCGAATCTTCATTTGACAGAGTTATCTATCCTCCGAGTTTGCTCCGACTCGTGCCCGATGGTACGCGTAGCCGAATAAGCGTCGGATCGTAATACAAGCTTCGAGTTTGGAAAAAGAAAACTTAGAAATAGCGCTTAGAAATATTGCACACGTGAACGCTTATTACTTTTCTTCCTGTCACCGACGATAACTAATTCGTATTTGACCTGGACCAGCATCGTCTCTCGTGGCGACCACGACAATGGCTGGTTCAATGGCTTCTCAGCAACCGCCAACTCCGACCCCCTCACTTTCCAACCTATCTTTGTCTTCCCAGCATAATTCCTCCAATGAGCCCATCGACTTGACTGATGCAGATGATGATGAACTTGACCAGTATATTTCGCCCAGAATGCACAAGCGCATACGCGTAGAGGGAAATTCGTCGCGAAACGGTACTGATGCCGCCGTATTCGCGTCGCGAAATCCTTCCTTTTCTTCGCCTGCTCCGATTCCCGCCGGAAACTTTCTTCAATTGAAGCCCAGCATTTTTGCGAATCACAGACCTGGTCCCATGCCTCCAGAAATGTACAGACCTGCTTTTGCAGGACCTTCACCAGCTTCGCATTATCCTCACATAGCTCCTCATACTCCAGCGACTGCGCCTCAGTCTTCAAATGTCATAGATCTAACTGGATCGCCTTCCCCGCCACCACAACAATACCATTTTCAAAATGGTAACACTCTTCCCCCAGAGTTGGACGCCAGAACACCCATATGTATAGGCCAGCTTTCAGCCACGGCTCTTGTGCTCTATCCTGTTCCTTATATCACCCAGGACCCAGGTGCGATAGATGATTCTTGGGTTACTGTTAGGTGAGAAGATCTTAATCAAAGAAACGACATGGTTAATCAGAGGTTGGATTAGGTTGCAATACGAGCATAATCCCACAAATGTCGAGGGCACCGAAACAATACATATCAAGATACCCAGTAATGTCCCGGCTACCGGTGTTTGTGACTCCTTTGGAGTTGTCGAACAAAAGGTCGCAACAAACCTTGGGGGAATGCTAGGGAAAGGATTGATTAAGATAGAAGCTAAAGTTCGGAAAGGTCCCCCCAATGTGCGTCTTCTGTATCCATCGTCTTTACTTTGTAACACCGCTTTAATTTTCTACCAGTTACCTATTCTGCCACTACGGATGATGGTTTACACGCCCAAAGGCAACATAAACGTCGTTGGACCATTCATGTATCAGAACAGCCTCTTGTTAGATCATCCTACGCCTCCGTACGACCTTCGGAAGTACAATCCTTTCTATTATTTCAACCCCCATAATCCTCCGCCCGGCGGTCACAATTCGGTCGTGTATGCCAATAATAGAACGACTGGCTACGTGAATAACTCGCGCTGGACTTCTTCTCAGGTGTCTGCAAAGAGTGTGGAAGTGCAGCGAAGCCAGGTTGATGAGGTTTTCAAGAGCATCAGAGCTGGCGATCAATTACCTGAGACTGAAGCTGGTATAACCACTGTTCTTTTCCATAGTTCAATCGCTCACTTCTATCAGGACCTGAAATTGCGACTCCGCTTTATCCTCATCAGAAGAAGGCTCTCACGTTCCTACTGGAACGAGAACGAGAAAAGCCAGATCAACATGGGAACTTTTCTTCACTCTGGCAAAAACAAAAGAAATCATTGAGCGGACGGGAGGTTTGGGTACATGCTGTGACTGAATCCGAGGTTTTCGAGGAACCTCAGGAAGCGAAAGGTTCCATTCTTGCTGATGATGCATGTCAAATTCTCGTTTCACATTTTATCTCGTGTACTGATATCATATCCCCTCGCAGATGGGTCTGGGTAAAACTATTACCTGTGTATCGCTGATTGCCGCTACTCTTCAAGCTGCAAAGACTTTCGCATCTAGTCCCGTTGAGCAACCAGAGCCTACCTCTGGTCTCGATCAAGATATACCAGACGCTGCTTCCTTTTCAGGCGCCGTATGGGGAATGCCTGATAACACAGCGACTTCGGCCAAGGCGAAAGCTAAAGCACAAAGACTGCAGGAAAAGATGGCGTCCGAGTTTGTTCGTGCTTCCCGTATCAAGGCTAAAAGTCGAGCTACTCTCATCATATGCCCGCTTTCGACTGTGGCCAATTGGGAAGATCAGTTTAAGGACCACTGGAAGGGTGACGTCTTCGTTTTTGGTGGCGCAGGCGGTACATCGAACGGCTGTGCTCCTCTAACATCAGGATCAGGATCGGGGTCCTCGATGGCTTTACTCGGCGACGTCAAGCTCAACACGAAAACTAGCCGCAAAAGAGAAGGTACTTCTTTACGCGTCTATGTTTATCACGGCAACGCGCGCCGACCTGACCCGGTTTTCCTTGCCGATTTCGACGCCGTTATCACGACGTATTCCACCCTGGCCTCGGAATTTTCCAAGCAGAATCGTAGTATCTCTAGCGCCGAGCTTGAGGACGAAGATGAAAGTGATCCAGACGGAGCAGGTGGCGTTGAAGTGGATGAACATGGCAATCAAATCTTGAGACTCCCCAAATCGAAAAAAGGTACGAAGAGAAAGAAGCCGACTGTGGTGAATGCCAATGAAGCCACCAGTGCGTTGCAAAGCATTCACTGGTTCAGGGTAGTCCTGGATGAAGCCCAGTAAGTTTCCTTCGCTTGTCATCGTTGATGCAGCCTCATTTCTTCCAGTTCCATTAAAGAAACTGGAACAGTTGCCAGCCGAGCATCTTGCGACCTTGTCGCTGACCGCAGGCTTTGTTTAACAGGCACGCCTGTACAAAACCGATTGGTCAGTTTTCTCTTGTTTCTGAAGGATGTTGTATTAACTAGTCGATGCAGGACGACGTCTTTGCTCTCATCAAATTCCTCCGTTTGAGACCGTTCGATGATAAGAACGTCTGGACCGAATACATAGGATCTCCTGTGAAGTTTGGTATGTGTGCTTTTACTGTTGAGACCATACGATTCCTCACCTAATACTCAGGTACTCCTATTGGCATTGCTCGTCTTCAAATGGTCATGAAATGTATCACGCTTCGTCGTACGAAGGAGTCTACCACCGAAGATGGTAAACGAATTCTGTCTCTTCCTCCCCGGCGCGATGAGCTTCGTTTCCTCAAGTTCAATCCACAGGAGCAGGCCATCTATGATCAGTTTTTCAACGAGTCCAAGGCTGAGTTTACGGAAATGTCAGACAACAACGAAGTTATGAAAAACTATGTTGGTATCCTTCAGAAAATCCTTCGTCTCCGGCAGATCTGTGACCATTTCGAACTGGTGGAAGGCAAGGGCCTGATGGCAGATTACCCTCATGCATCGATGAGAGACACTGTGGCTGCCATCGAAAGAGATGGGCTGACTCCCGTTCATGCAAATGTTGTGTTTGGCTTCCTTCGTGATACCGGTGCAGCACAATGCGTCGAATGCAATACAGAACTCTGTGCTGTCGACGAAGCTCAGGGTGATGATGATCTAGGTGCACCCAAACGGCCGAAAAAGCCGAAAATCGCCTCTTCTTCCTCTAGGTCCTCTCGCGCGAGTAGTCCCGCCCTTCCCAAGGCTATCCTCACTCGCTGTACACATCTTTTCTGTGTCGCCTGTTACCGTCAGTGCGTTCATCCAATCTGGCCCGAAGCATCTACATCCTACCCTGCTCCTTGTCCTATGTGTCAAACTCCTTTACAGCCCTCCGATGCGCTCGAAGTCAAGGAGGAGTCCTTGGATTTCATCGCGCCGGTGAAAAAGAAGCCAGTCAAGCGCGAGAAGAGGCAGAAAGGAACACAGTCTACCCCTTCCACGAAGGTCCGGGCATTAATGGAAGATTTGGTGCAGTTTTCAAAAATCAATCCCTATTCAGCCAATTATGATCCTGAATCGATTGATATACAAATGACCGATGAGAAGGGAAACCAGTTGGATGACGGAGTAGTGAAAACTGTTGTCTTGTTAGTCCGTTCGCCCCGACAAACATGGACTTACTAATACTTTGATGTAGCTCCCAGTGGACATCGATGCTTGACAAGTACAGATTTGGCTTGTTTACTCGTCGGTATACTGATTCGCTTATAGAATTGAGGATGCTCTTGAAGACGCAGGTATTCGTTATGATCGCCTAGACGGCACCATGAAACGAGATGATCGTACACGAGCCATGGATGCGCTCAAACATGAACCTAGTTGCGAAGTCTTACTTGTCAGTTTGAAGGCAGGAGGCGTCGGGCTTAATCTCACTGCTGCGCAGAGAGTCTATCTTATGGATCCTTACTGGTGTGGTGTTTTACAGTCTACTGATTCCACCTTACTGACAACCAAGTAGGAATCCTGCTGTTGAGAATCAAGCTGTCGACCGGATAGTGAGTTGATTTAATGTCTTTTGCTCACCCCGTTACCTATGTTTTCTCTGTAGCACCGTCTCGGACAAACACGACCTGTGACAACAGTCAAGCTTATTATTGAAAATTCCATTGAAGATCGTCTGTTAGCAGTGCAAAAGAAGAAGACTGCCTTAGCTAATATGACTCTGGGTCAAAGTGTATCTAAAGCGGCCCTTACCGCCCGGCGTTTGGAAGAGCTACAAGAGCTCTTTAATTAGAGTAGAATTATTGCCAATTATCTTATATTCTTTCCCGTTATCAGGTATACGTATACGTACCGTAGCTGTTGTATTATGTGACTACTGCTATAATCCTTGTCTATACGATGCTAATAAATTAGAATGCAAAGTGTGCCGCGTTCTTTTGTGTTCCAAACAGATAAACTGCAGAGGAGTGAGTGCCGTTCTCGTCGATCGCTCGAAGAAACTTACCGAGGACTTGACTTACGAAAAGACCGATAGTAACACCCGAGGCTACGGAGATCATTCGCAGGGCAAGCGAGAAACCAGTCGAATACTGTTCAGCAGACGAGCGATATGTTTGTGTAACGCCTCCACCTTGAGCGATACCGGACTGACAGGCAAAACATCAGAATGTGATTTTGAGATATCCTTCAAAACCATCACACACCGGAACCAAGAAAAGTACGCCAGTCACCATCGACGTGAAAGCAGTACCACCGATCACCCGAGAATAAATATTTCCAAGCAATCCAATCACAAATGCACCAGCGGCAGCTACGATATCCGTTCGTCCAGGTAGGACTATACTTGCCCCTTTGTTGGCAGCATAAGAGCAGCAGGAAAATAGAACCATAACTGGTAGCTGTACACTTCGGAATCGCTGAAGGTTTCCCAGAGAGGAAAGGGTAGAGTAAAGTGGAACGAGAAAGAATAGTGTCCACCACGGGAAAGGTTGCTTGAACCAGGACCAGGATGGATCTCTAAAACAACCTAGATTTACTTAGCTAAATATTTTATCTGGAAATTGAGATGCAGCGGGAGTACCTTTGATAAGATGCTGTTGCTCATAATTCAAAGCATTGGCCTGTCCGAGCACTCCTTCGATAGGGATAAGAGGGGAGCTCCCGTTAGCCATCACAAACCGTCCATGAGTATAAGTCAAGTTGGTTGGGATGCTGCTCGCGTAATAGGACTTTCGTGCCCGACGGTCAACCACCAGATAAAAATCGGAACCGATCGTCAAACCAAATCCCTGGCAAATGATGAGAATGCGACAAATCAGCATCTGCCAACTTACTAGGAATAATGTGTATATCACAGCATATACGATTCTGACAGAACCACAGAACATATTTCGCGACATCAGTTCCAAAGCACTGACCACTTATGCTTTTGTAAATCAATCCCTCGAATAAATATTTCGATAACACTCACAAACGGTAAAACCTGGGAGAATAAGAACTACGCCTGCGGACGAGATAGCACTATAACAGAAAAAATTGCCAGGAATGTTGCTGAGGGCCCTTGCAACGAACGCGACGATGATAGAGACGGAGATTCTGGATATAGAAATGAGAGACACCAATTGAAGCATCTCAACACATACTCGTAGACGTTCGCATACATAGCACTTTTATGTGCGGCATTCAAGCCTAGATACTGAAGTGCGCAAGCGCACAACCCACTGAACCACATGTCGAGAAAAGATCCTCCAAACGAAACGGCGCATATGACAGATGCAGCAAAAAAAGCCAATATGCAACGAAAGTAGAGCGGATAGATGGGGTGTTCGCGAAGGAGTTTGCGGAGGGCCTGTGTACCTTCATCTGCACCGATCTTGTCGTGCAGCACCTCGCGATAGATGGAATGCACTTGATGCAGGGAAGTCAGTGCGACGCGTCCCGTGGCACGGACAAAGTATGTTCTTGAAGAAGTAGAGCTAGCATCCTTCTTGACGGATACAATAATTATATTTGGTAGATGAACAAACTCTGCCGCCTCATTAGCGAGCCTAGAACCAAGTTCTAATGGTGAACGTACCAGCTTCAACCCCAAGAATCAAAGCAGCTGCGGCGAGCTGTGAGGTGATTCTGTGAGAGGGTGCCCCAAACGAAAGCAATGCTTTGGAGAGCTTGAGAAGGAAATGTTGCCTGACTTGAATGTCTTTGACAGAACGTAAACGTACGATGACTACGCATACAAGCAATAAATACCTTTGACATGACGAGCAATGATAGAGGGACGACGCGAGCGCTGAAGCAATACGGAAGTCACTCCCGTGGTGATAGCAGCTGGATTGATAGAGAGTTTCTTGTGATGCTTGAACGACGTGTATTTATCATGCTTTGTGTCCTCATCAACCAACGTAGAATCAGACTGTTTGCGCGAGGCAGGGTTGTAATCAGGAAGAAGCGAGCTAGGCGAGAGAATTGTCGAGAGTTTAGAAAAAGGCCCGAGCCTTTGCGTTGGCTTTCCCCCTTCAAGGTCACTGTCAGCTCGTCGAAACGCAGGCGCCTCATTCGCGTTATTGCTTGAATCTGCGTTTGTTGGGAAAGAGGTAGTCGATTCATCTCTATCGATAACAGACGGATAGCGAGATGTTGTATCGCGACGTTCTGAATCATTCATTGTGGTTGAGGCAAAAGCGTGATACTCAAATCAAGGAGGCCAAAGCGCGTCATAGCAAGTCCGAAACAACAAACAACAACATTGTTAATCTAATACACAGTGAATCAAATACACACAGTAAACGATATTACAATACAGTCCATCATCTCAAAAATTCAAGAATCTGACGCACAGAGCGTGCTACCAAATTTGAGGTGCTGGTGGTAAATAATCAGCTGGCAGTAAGAACGCGTCCATTCCGTTTTGCGAGAATGAAGCTCCGCCAAGCGTTTGGTCGGACATCCAGACGGGAAGTTGTTCATTCGAAGTCATCTCGAATCCTCGCCAAATGCTTTCAGCGTCCGATGATTGAAGCTGATGCTGATGTTGGACGTGCTGTTGAGGATGAGTGCCAATTAAGGCAGCCTCCGGGTGTGGTCCCATGTTAGGGTCATACACAGGAGAATATGGAACCTGAACAGCTTGCATATTGCTGCTGCTGGCACTATGCTCCATGGCAGTGGAGTTGCGAACATCGCGTGTCATTTTGGGTGACCGCGAAGTGGAACCGGCTTTTCGTTTTTTCAATCTCTTCATCATGACTTGAAGTGTCAAAGCGTATCGTTTCCCGGGTACTGAAGAGGAATTGAGTACAGATCATGTATTTATGTCGCATTAAAAAACTGACTCTCAGCCAAAAGATTGGCTACTCGTTCAACTTGGGTCTTGATCTCATACATATCACACTCATTCGGGCTACCAACTCGTCAGCAGAAACACACACAGTAGATCCAAGATGTACTTACAACAACCGGGCCAATCGTAACAAAAAAGAAGCAGTGAATGTGGCAGTTGCATGGGTATAATGAACAGCTAGTTCTACAGTGAGCTTATGAGTGTAGATACCAGCTGTAAACTGACCATATTTCATACCCTCCCTGTAGGAGGGAGAGTTTACGGTAATTTCCAAAGTTTGTCGAGCAATGGCTATTGAGCGAATAGCCAAGTCTCTTTGCACCTGTGGCATCCTATCGACATCTTCCGGACCGTTAATACCACGCAGAGCCGTTGCGTTATGGAACAGCTCAGCGTGAAGATGTTGGATTTGGAGACTCTGGCGGTAAAAAGCTACAAATAATAATTGAGCTTTGCGGTGCTCAAGCGAGGAGCCGCACTCACCTGCATCCTCATACTTTTGCGAAAATGCGTGGTCCCAAGTCGCGAACCACGTCCGGAATGAAATATCAGCTTTCTTCAATTCCTCAAAGTCAGTATCCTTGACTGGTTCATCAAAGTTTGAAAGCGCATTATGGATCCGTTCGCGCAAAGTAATCAGTTCAACAGTCGACACAAGCCTCATGTCATCTTCAATAGCCAGAGGATGCTGGAGTAGGTGGCGGCAGTGTCGGATACTTTCATCGTCTTTGAGAACGGCAGGTCGACCGGTGCCATAGGACAACCTGTGGATGTGTTAGACAAAAAACTCTAAACGCTTTAAATCTGAAAGAGGAAACAGCGTCTGTATTGACTTACTGATGCTCAAAGAGATAGAGGCAGAACCAAGTTCGAGCAGCGATAACAAGATCTCGGTCATCTTCCCGGCTGGCCTTTTTGGCATTCATACGGCGAAGGAGCCGGGGCCAGGCTTTGTGTAGAGCTGTAATTCATTCATGAGAAGATAGATTCATAGAAAACAGGAACAATCTTACAAAGCTCCATTCCCATACGAACAGCCATGCCCCCAGAAAGCCAACCATTGTCTGACCACCCAGATACTAGGACTGGGCGGAATGAAAAATGAACCTCGGTTTTCAGAAATTAATACTCACTCATGGCTTGGACAGCCTCCACTCGAACAACAGGTGCAAACAACGAGGCACATGAGATGGCTTGCACTTCCTCCAAACACATTCGATGCATATCACTTGGTTTGGCTGTGTCGTATAAGCTTAGGATGCCAATGTAACATGGAAATCCTCACCTCCACCATCACGCACTCGTGCTGCGACCATACAGATAGCATTCACAGCAAACGGCGAACGTTCACGTAGGGCATCGTATGTATCCACCGTATAGTCAAAGATTGGTCTAGTCGGAATGAGAATCTATAAAAAGAGGGAAGCCGAGAAACACGCACAGAAAAGTAGAGCAGCCATGGTAGAAACTAGAAACGGATTTAATCAAGGGAATACCCGATGAATGCTGATACTCACATTCGGAACAACTCCCGAGCATCTGCTTCATTTACAAGGTTTTTGCTAACAACTGCCGGGAAAATTTAGAGTTATGCAAAGAATAGGGAACCATTCGAGGCTTACCATCAGGGAATGTTAAAACACGATGAGCCCTGTGGCGTAATTTTCTTCGTTTGGAAGGCCGGGACTGGCGTTCAGGCGTAGGGGTACGAGCTCGACTATGTGGTTCACTGCTATCTCCGTTCTCCTGTAGAAGATCAGAAAGATGGACTGGACTGAATTGGGATCCAGTCTACGTACCTTAGCAGCTCGCTCAGTGGCAACATCAGCCAAACCTCTGAGAACTTCCCAGGGTGCAACAAGACCCTGAGCCGGTAATTCACCGCTTTCATCGTCATCAATGTCTGAAGAATTAGCACTAGTGACATTGGAGGTGGCTTGTCGCTTGTTAGAGCCTGGCTGGCGTCCACCTCTACTAGATGGTTCCGGGGAAGATCCCTGAAAACGGACGGAAGACTGGGGATGCAAGTGGCTCATGCTCTGTAGGCTGGCAAAGGGAGGTAACACAGGACCTCCCTGCTGTGGCGCCTGCTGTTGTGGATAGTTGCCATTCTGAGGGTATTGCTGAGGATATTGAGACCCCCTTGTTGATATTCCACAGGTGATATATGCGACTGGGAAGTTTGTGATGGATAAGTAGCAACAGGAGGACGTTGAGGCCGGGATGATGAAGCTTGATTCATAGGATGCGCCGTGTATGGATGAGCTCCTGAAGCCGGAGAAGGCTGCATATCAGAGACATGAGGATGAGCAGTGGGCGGAGTGGATAGGGAGGGAGAATTGAGACTCGGAGACTGATGATGAAACGATGGCGGATATGTGGATGGAGAACGGTTCTGGAAAGGAATTCCACGCAATGAGGCCTGTATATCCGCCAGGCTACTCATAATGGCGCTCTGGGTGTGACGAATCTCGACAACATGACTTTCGAGACTGCGGATTCGCCTGGAAAACAAATCAAGACAAATTCTTGTGGTACGCGACAGGTACTCACTCCAAACCTGCTTCGCCGGCCAAAGTGGCTTCCCTGGTTGGTTTTTCAAAGAGACATTCGAGTCCGGCATTGCGGCATCTTTTGCACGGAGGATTGTCTGCACCCTCACAGCCTGTATAGGCGAGTTCAAGATCAGCTGGAAAGAAAAAGTGGAGCTACTTACGCATCTTCTGTTTTCTGCATTGGGAGCATGCTCGAGGGACTCGATTCAGAGTCTTTACGGCGGGCTTAACTTCGCGTTTTTCATTTCTGTCGTCAGCCATGTCCTCTTGCTTTTGGACCATTGAAGGCCCTTGAACTTGATTCATTAGATGAGAAAAGAAGGAGCCCGAAATCAGACAATGGTGGTAAGAAACAAACAGAAGGGGACAAACATGGACAACTTGACTGAAAGTAGCTTTTTTTTTACTTTGCATCTTTTTCATCATCAACATTCATGTGCCATTCAGTAACCGCTCTAACGACGGTGTAGTGGCGGAACCAAATAAGTTATCCCGCGATATCGATAAAACGGCCCTGAGCTTATAGGTTATTCTCAGTGAGTATACATCTAGCTTTTCAGGTTAGAATCCGCGCACTGCAGCTTGGCATTAATTTCTACCATGTGCGCGGAGCCACTTATAGATATTATTTCATCAAGCGTTTGATTCTCTAGATGTCGGATGATTTGGCAAGACGAATGCAACGAGCAGTCTACTCAGTACTCCTTTCATTGTCCGAGTACTATCCTAGTAGTAGCACAGGCGGATATACATCCGAACCTATTTCTAGTTTCAATAGCCCATCTGTGCACCAAAGCAAAGTGAATGAAGATAAATTTGACATCATCCACAGATTATTTGACCAGGAAGAATTCGGACGCAGTACTAAGGTTGTCGACCATGAAAGTAGACTCAGACGACGCGTCAGTGCCTTAAACGCCAGTCTTACCTCAGCGCTTAAATCAACTCGCTTTTCTCTTTTTCTTTCATCTCAACGCCTTGCAGAAATGTTCGCCCTTTTCTTCTCAGCTCTTTGGTACTAGCCATTTTTCTATACACCAAAACCGTATTTTCATCAGTTCATAGCTCTTGGTTCGCTTTTTGTCTTCCATGTTTTGCCACGTACAAGACTCTTTCTGCGAGGCCAATCGTAGAGGCCGACGTGGAACGATGGTGCATGCACTGGTCTGTCGTGGGCGCTTTCGTCGGCTTTGAATATCTCGCTGGATGGTTCATCAGCTGGTACGATCTTCGTCGCTGCCTTATCTGGTGGGTCGTGTGTTCACTTTCTTCCGCTTTAGGCTGCCTTTCTATTGGGAAATGAAGACCGTCTTCCTACTCTTTTTATCACTTCCCCAGACCCAGGCGAGTCAGAATCGTTCATCTCTCACTCTAATAATGATCAATCTCATACTTGACACAGGGCTCTACCTTTGTTTACAAATCTTATATGCAACCCTTCTTCACCAAGAACGAAAAGGAAATCGACGCTGGAATTATCTCTATTCAGAGCAATATTTTTACCTTTGTTCAAACTCGGCTTTATGGTCTATGGGAGCTTCTTTGGAGTGTCTTGAACAAGACTCCCGCCGCTGGTCAACCTCCCAACCAGGGTGCCAATGGTCAACAAACAGCTGCACCAGCCATTTCACTTGACGCTGCCATGGGATTGTTCAAGACCTATGGTCCTGCGTTTATGAACTCTTTGAAGCCTGCTTCTAGTGGTAATGCTCCTACTCCTCCGTCTTTGACTCCAAGAGGGTCTAGCTCGTCGGTTTCCACGGTCGCCAGCTAAACCAGAACTTCATATAGCGAGAATCCTCCCTTTCCTGATCCACAGCACTTTTCTAATTAGATAGGGCAGTAATTATGTTTGGGCCGCGTACAATTATCCATATTTATTGGGTATTACCAAGGGTTCCGTATACAAAACAAGCATTGTCCGAAAGTAAAAATAATAATTTATCAAAAAGTCATCTCCTTATCATGCACGATGCCGCCTGAATGAAGTTTCGACGTCCCCAGTGCCATACTCAAGCGATACCCCCGTGTCAGCATAGCACTGTGAAATCCTCTTCATGAACAATTCTGTGATCCTCAGCAGTTCTTCCTCGCAAGCTTTCCATACTCCCACCATAACCGTTCCAGGTGCAATCCCGCCGCCTAATTCCGTGCCAGGCGTCTGCAAATCGGAAGCTTCCGTGAAATGCTTCTCGACGCGCTTGAACAGAGCATCTACAATTTTACGGATATCTTTTGCATTGAACTCTTTCACCACCTTTTTCAACGCCGATCGATTATAGTTGTTATTGGTGGAAATCTCGCTTGGAGCGGTGGTTTTAAGGAGTCGTTCCACACCTTCAAAGTAATCCTGGAATAACGGCTGTCAGACAACCTCAAACTCGGACATGGGAGTAATCTTACAATGATCTTTGCAAACGGCCTGCGGAGGATAATCTTCACATAGGCATTCAGATTTTCATCGTAGATGCCTTCCGCCTTGCGCACAAAGGCGGCTACAGAGCCAATTTCCATTTGCGAGGTTTCTGCAACAAAGTGATGCATGTTTTCTGGATAAAGATTAAGACATATATCAATGTGAAATAGAGTTTGCTGAAGATATGAAACGGTCGTACCGATGAGGATAACATGGAAGTTTAGTTGACCTTTATCCTCTCCTTCACCTTCCATTTTCGCCATCTGCTTCAACGAGTCAAACATGGTGTTGACGACCTTTTCGTACGCTGCGTCTACATTCATACGGATTTCCAGATCATCAGCACCAATCAACTGTGACTCGATGCGTGAAATATACACTGGGAAGCGCTTGACGAATGGTGCAACACCTTTCCGCTTCTTGCTTGTGATCTTGGTCTGTTCTACGATTTGTATTTGTTCGTTCTACGAATTAGATTAGCTTTGTACGATGGGCCTGAAAGATAAGCTCACGATATGTCGATCAAACTGTCCTTTCAGACGAATGTGTTGCCTCCCAAGGACACTGAGAAGGATGTTGTCGCTTCGTTCGTCTGCGTCAGCAAGGAATCGTTCTAGAGTAACGATCAGTCCCACGAGTTGCCTTTAAGAAGCCGATGAGCCTGGCACACCAAGTGCATACAAGATTGGCTTACATGTTGTCTTTGGCCAGTGCACCATCCAGCCATGACTTTAATTCGGCTGGTAAAAATCCAAATATAAGATCCATAGCTCCTCGTAGCAACTTCAACGTGGCTGGGCTCAATCCATTATTTCGAGCTGCTTGTCTCCGGAAATAATTGTCCAAATTCATGTAATCCGCATAGGTTAAAGCAGCATCGTTATTCTGAAGAAAGTCTGTGAGGAACTCGTCTTCGTGGTAGATCAAGGGAGCTATCTGCTCTAGCAGTTGTGACAGAACCTGTCCATAAACATTCAACTCAAAAGCAAAATGATATGCGGAAAAACCACAAACCTCTGAAGCTAGGAGATCGCCACTGATATTCTTGTCCTTGTCTTTATTCCGTTCTAGAGGTGATCGAATGATTGTCCCTGCTCTACGCATTCCGGACGGCTTAAGATTTGTTGGGGTCTGGACATTGGACAAGCCTGGAGACGCATTAGCCATTTCCTGGTAGTCCAGAGTAATACACACTCTGTTCGGATGAGTCTTCAGATCCTTTCTTGACGTATGTAAGGTACGTTGAAAGAACAGCTTTGATCTGGGTGCCGTGCAATGTGCTTGCGGCAGAGAAATACGCCTTGGATACAATACCATTAGCTCAAGTAGACACAAAAGTACAGAACATACAGCACATAATTTCCCATAAACCGCCTCGTCCATCTCCTTCAGATACAGCATCAGGCCTGAATAACGTCCAGCATATTCTTCAAACTCGGTGTGAGGAAGGATTGTAGGTTTCCCATTGCGATCCTTCTTTACACCATCACTGTCACCAAGCAACATTTTTGATTGCGCAGTGAACATGATTGTCAGATAATCATAGATACGTTTGCAGAATTGTGCATTATGGGTCTTGTACTCTTGCAGACGCTCCATGGTAGCGGCCATATCTAGTGCAACGATCAGAACAGGCTAGTAAAGAAAGAAGATATGCAAACCGGTATCACGCCCGGCAAGAAGAGCTCTATACAAATGCGAAGCGGCCTCTTCCAAGTCCGCTATCTTGTCCGGTTTCTCCAGTGACCCCTGCGTCAATACGAGCAGTGTTGCTGTATCAACTTGTACAGTTTGCTGTTGAGGGAAGTCAGTATAAATAAAACAACGAACGTAGAGCAAAGTATTTACTAGGAGGTTCTCCAACTCGGCAAGAAGCGCACGTTGGTTCTGAGTTTGGACTTGAAGACCACGATTCTGAGATTGGATGTAAGAAATATCATCGCCGACAGCCTAAATGTAAAAGTTAGTGGAAACATGTAAACTGCCTTAGGTGTTCTCACGTTCAGATGGATTTTATATGAAGACACGAGGGTGCCAATGTTGTCCAGTTCTGCGATAGCTCCATCCATGTATTGGAGAACAAGAGCTATTCGGTCGTCAGATTCCAAGAACGAGTGGATGTTTGCCTGAAAAGTACAGTTAAGTAAACCAACATAAAACGAGCGACCTTAACAACCTTTTCAAGCGCCATAAGCTCATCCAAGAGCCGTGCTTCCATCAAGTCCGCTGCACCACGAGCAGTTTTCCGTCCAATGATATCATCACCTGCCATCTCATAGCCTTCGAGCATTTCCTCGAAATTCGACATTGTCGCCTGGTTGTTCTCCTCCTCTCCATCGAGTTCGCCAGAGCCAGCGATGAGGCGATCTATTAGCGCTTGATTGGCAGGATCGAAAAATGATATGCGGGCGTTCTGTTCACGTCGAGCTGCATCCGTCATTACAGTAGCTGCTCGTGTCGGCTGCTTGCGGGATCGAGTCGAGGGTGAAGGTGATGGTTGGCCCGACCGGTTAGAGGAAGGGATACGGGACTGAGAGTCATCGTAAGAACGTTGACTTGTTACCGTGTCCTCTGTCGCAGTTCTCGATATTGGCGGTTGTTGGCTGAGATTTGGAGTAAAGTCATTCGATGGGCGTGAACCGTTCAGTGAACGAGTAGATTCGCCAGCAGATGTACGGGAACCCAAGCCATTGGTAGTATTTGAAGGGCGACGAGGACGTACCGAATTTGACTGAGTCGGTGATGGTGGCCGTGCTCGTATGGGACGCCCAGAAGATGTGCCTTGTGTTCGAGTAGACGCAGCAGGGGAAGACGAACGGGAAGCAATCCCATTTCGTGACGGTGCAGGAGAAGGAATGCGTTGAGACCGGTCCTGTAACTGCTTTGATGAAGGAGGAGCTTTCATCGGAGAGACAACGGGAGATGGAACTGCACTGTTCAGATAGTCGCTCTGTATCCGCTGTCTTCCTGCTATAAGTTCAAGTTGGCAATGATGTACTAAGAGATGTGTATAGACGCACAAGTAGGGCCATCTCCTACCCCTTCTAATCGTAATGGTGCTGACCCACCCGTTACTTTGCGGAAAAGTTGGATTGTAGCCTTGATAAACACATCTTGGTCCTGCTGACTCTCGGTTTGCCATCGGTATGTTCTCGAAAGGGTGACATTGAAAGCGAGAGGCTGGTCTACTCGTTAGTACAAGATGCTAAGATGACTGAGAAGCGTACACCGATAACCGATATTGCTCGAAGTTCAGCAAGTCTCCAAGTTTTACCAACGGAGAAGGTGCCATTCGTGTTTAACTTTGACTTGTGGAGGAAACCAGTTCCTTTGCTTGCACCCTCTAGACAACAAGGCGTGACAAAATCTTGATTAAAGCATGTGTACAAACATACCAGATAACAATATATAACGAGGTTTTTTACCTCCTCCGTCTGGGTTTTCTTCCCAGATCTTGATATGAGCAACCTAGATAATTTGTTTAGGACGGTGATGAAGCAAGGCCAGGAAACCTACATAAGTCTCTTCTAGAACGCCATTTGCACTTTTTCGCGAAAACACTGAAGCAATAATCTTTTCTCTTTGCTCATTCATGATAGCTGGAAGCAAAGAGTCAGGGTCATCGGGACTGAGGGCCGGTCACTATGCTTCCGTCTACGCGTCCATTTAATTGATTTCTTTGTTCTCTATCGAGATAACCTTTGTTCAGCTCAAGTTACAAGTACGTGGACTCTCAATGGGGCCTTGTAAACACAAAAGGTTGAATGCTACGAAAAAAAAACAATACCGGGAATAGCCGTTGACAAAAAAGGGCTTTGCCATACTAGGACTTATATAAATATTCAAGATTTCGTTTGAGCTTCCATCTCTGTTCTCTTACGTCCAAGCGCTAGTCGCTGTATTTTACTCTTGTCTACGACCTCCAGATAACCTTACTCTTCACGAATAATTCCTCACGTCTAATATGGCATCTTCACAGTCTTTTCTCAACCAGTGTCCCAGCGACGATAATCTCCAGCTTTTGGCCAGAGTAGCTGCTGATTCTCAGCGCATCGACTTTCCTTTAACTTCCCAAGTTGCCAATCTAGACTTTATTACTCCAGTTCGCTCGTCCAAACGTATCAATGAGCGCAGATACTCTCCTTCTGATGACTCTGAATCTATCTCCTCGCGGTCATCAATGTCTCCCACGCCCACACTCGTAGAGCACAGCTCCGCAGGCTCCCCTGTATCGTGGAAAGCAAAGAAATCCTGCCACCGCTCGCCCAAGGTCACTGAAGCTCAAAAGTGCGCCCGAGCTGCCAGAGAGCCACGCAGAAAAGAAATCCTTTCCCGTGCTCAACGTATCAAAACTGTTGAAAACTCTCCTGTGAACGAGCAACAGTTCCGCGTCCTGTATGTCCTTTCTCATCGCTGTTCGCTGCTGTCCCTGATTGCCCTCAGTCGTATGGTATATGATGAGATCACCAAGTATCCAAAGGATTCTTGGGTCGCAATTGTAGCCGTGATCATCCATCGGTACGTAGCACAGCACCTTTGTGTGCCTTTATGCTCACTGATAAATTACTATAACAGCTCTTTCGCCCAGGTCAAACACTGGTTCTCCAATGAACGTCAGAAAAATAAATCTGGAGACACCGTAGACTGCTTCAACGACGTCGGTGAGAAGATTCGAGTGCGACCAATGGCTCTTCATGAACAGTGGACGGACGAGTTTTTCGAAAGCGTGGTGATGGTATGTGCCGCGCTCCCCACGCTAGAACATCATGACTGATGTTGTCGTTAGATATATAACTTCAAATCACACAGGTCTTTGCACTGGGTCGAATAATTTCCTTCGTTTGCTTGACAATGCTTCGCTCTTTCCGTTGATATTTTGCAGTTGTCACTGTCTTTACATCTTGATGCACGAACTTAACATACCTTCCTTTTAGTACTCGAACCTTAACATAGTATCATGTATTTCTAGTTGTTTTCATTGCTCTACCTAATGGACTTTCGGGACTATTGTAATTACCTGTACAATCCTGTAATAAAAGTGGCTAATCATGTATATATCCTGCCTGGCGTCAAAACTGGCTCAGCGCTCGGTATCCAATGCTTGATATTCTCGGGCTTTATATGAACGAAAGAAATCAAGGAAAGACCGCCGACGACTGATTTGCCGTACTTCACCGTTATTTAGGATCTGGTATCGACGTCCCCTCCACTCTACTGTGTTGCCAAACAGAGCCCATAAGAAAATTGGCAGAGCTAGTACCTCTCTGGCTGCCCATCCTGCCCAAAACTCCCGCTTGATAGAATGCGGTAGAGGATGTGCCGCTAATGAAGTATAAACGTCCAGATCCACTACTAGTAGCAAGAAGAAATGGACGAGGATGCAAAGCCAGCGCGGAAGGCCAACAAGATACTTCAAACTCGAGCTACCTATCACAACGAGTACGATGGATTCCGTAAAGGGCTCGGCCAAAGTAGCAGCCATAACTATATGCTTTCGGACACGTATCCACCGCACACGCCTCTGGATATAATCATGCAACGACATGTTACCGACGACATTCCGAGCCACATCGCACGAAAGATCATGACGAAGTCCCAATTCGTGCCACAGAGCGCTCGCAATCATGTTGTCCTCTGCAAGGAATTTTCCAAATGCTGGTAGCCCGCAAAGTCCTTCCTGTTTCGCGTTCGGGTCGGTAGATTTGATAGGCTTCAAGGAGCCATTGACGCGTTCGAGGTCTGACCGACGGTATATATTGGATTTGCCCACTACGCACGAATCGATAGCCACTGTGTTTATAGCCAGGTACATTTTGGCGTGATTGGTGTTCAAAAACGCCTCGTCTATCCTTGATCCAGCCCTAGACTCGGTCGAAAATGCGAAAGGTACGTGATGAACGAGCGCAACCCGCTTTCCAGATTTAGTGGGAGTTTGAAGGGCATCCACTGCACGCGCCAGAGTTCCAGGATCGGCTACAACGTTGGAATCAAGGATCCAGAGAATGTCATTTGAGGCAGAACGGTAGCCGCCCATGAGGTTATTCACTTTGGGGTTGACACCGACAACTTCTTCACCTAACAAAACAACCTTGAGATATGTGCGAGGATGTTGTTGTACAACTCACCAACAAGTATCTTTGCAGCAACGTGAGGATACTTGGACAGCAGGTCTCTGACCACTGGAAGGGCCTGGTCATCTTCGTCCGCGACACACAGCAGGATTTCAAAATTTGGATATTCCTGAGTGAATGTAGACTCTAAATTCTCGTAAAGATTCGTGTCTAAGCCCTTCAACGGGCGTAGAATAGACACCCCAGGCACTGAGGACGGTGATGCAGTTGCAAGAGGAGACCTAGGTCTCAGTCTATATCTTTTGCGACTATATTGCAGTCAGTAAAGTTGGGTGTTAGTGGGTAGTTTAACGCACGCAGCAAAAGCACCCAATAACCATATAGACCAA
Organism: Rhodocollybia butyracea; assembly: GCA_015501585.1. Lineage (NCBI taxonomy): Eukaryota > Fungi > Basidiomycota > Agaricomycetes > Agaricales > Omphalotaceae > Rhodocollybia > Rhodocollybia butyracea. The sequence continues at coordinate 273,905 of JADNRY010000007.1, forward strand.
AGGAAAGAGAACCAAATCAAGCCCAAAGAAGCGAGAGAGATGCGGAGAACATTATAGTCGTTAGAGTTAGTGTTCATCACTTTGCGTCGACTCCTACTCCCCTAGAGCAACATGCAAAGGCAAGCGACCATTAACAAGTTAGGAACCTTCGGTCCGAAACTCGGCGTCCGTTTCCGCCTACTCCGGTGACACCATGAAAGAAACATTCGTTGAACATTGTAAAGGCTTACGTGCATGCTAAGAGGAGCGAGAAAATATTGTTCTTCAACCAACTTAAACATGGCCCTTGCTCGGAGACTTAGATTTATAGGTGGGTGAACCCTTTACTTTTGAACGTCTGTTTCTCTACTGATCTGTGTAGATATCGGAGGTTAGAAAGGCTGCAAGGTTCACGCATAATGAACTGAGCTCTTTTAGTGAATCTGACGGACCCTGTCTTCCGAGGGAAATACCACGGAACTGTAAAACACGAAGGTATTTCGTACAACGAAAAACCAACTGCATCCTATCTAGCTTATCCTGGACAGATGATTTCAACTTGATGCTTGAACGATCTCGCGCCGCAGGGGTCAAAAACATTATTATTACTGGTGGCAGCTTTTGTGAATCACAACAAGCCTTAGAGCTGGCTAAAGCAAACGGGGAGTCTCCCCGTCCGTTCAAACCAGCGACGCTCTACTTATAATAGTGGCTGCCACGACTTTCAGATCTTTACGCTACTGTCGGATGCCATCCTACCCGATCTGCGGAATTCGACGAGCATAAAGGCGGTCCTGAAGCGTATCTAAACGAGCTAGACAACCTCTTGGAAAATAATATAAAGGTAGGAAAAGGTCGAGTCGTGGCTGTCGGTGAATGTGGTCTGGGTAAATACTACTCGTTTTCAAAGCCGTAAACTTTGGCTTTCTTCTGACTTGACTTAAGACTATGACAGGACTCACTTTGCGCCTCCCGAAGTTCAGATGAAGCATTTTAGTGGGTTCTTTTCCATTCCACGTAGTAGCGTTACTCATTTTTTGCAGGATCCCAGCTTTCCTTAGCGAAAAAGTACCACCTGCCACTTTTTCTACACTTACGGGCCGCCCATAAGGATTTTGTGAATATTCTACGCGAAGAAGGTTTTGGTATCGACGGTGGAATGGCAGTGGGAGGCAAGGGCGGCGTCGTACATAGTTTCACAGGCACGTCCCAGGAGCTTGCTGAATTGGTAGGACTACTCTTTCCTTGTACACATGGTGTTAACCAAGGGCATAGATGAGTATGGGCTTCCATATTGGGTTTGTACGTTCGGTACAGTCTTATTTTTACTGACACTCATGTAGTGTAAACGGCTGTTCTCTCAAAACGGCAGACAACTTGGCTGTCGTTCAAGCAATCAACCTCGATTTATTAATGCTTGAAACAGGTACTATTTATACAATAATCATTCGCTCTCTGAGAAAATAGCTCTCTTTACAGATGCGCCTTGGTGTTCTATGACTGGAGCGCATGCTTCAAAACCACATCTTGACACTCTTCCTAAAGATTTGAAAGATTTATACCATCCCCCGTCAGTAAGACCGGAGCGGTTCGTTTCTGGGAAGGCTGTAAAGGGTAGGAACGAACCTTGCACCATTGGTGGCGTTGCATGGGTTGTCTCTCAGCTCCATCCTGAGGTCACTTTGGAAGAACTTGTAGAGAAAGCGTGGAAAAATACAGTAAAGGTATTTGGACTAGAATCATTAGATGAATCCTTGGCACCTTAGATCCCAGCGTGAGTGCTTATAAAAGTAAAAAATGCACGATACTTGATACAGCGCTACGAAATAATTTATGTGACCAGTTCAAATTCTATTCTATTGGCGAATCGCTTTTCATCTGCTACGCTTAGCTTACTGAGTCCTCGTCACCTGTACTTGCAATGGACTACGAGATCGCTTTCACTTCTTTAGCTGCGAGGTTCACCATCTCCCACACCGGTCCAAATGATAAATCGGTTCTGCTCGTCTGATTTAAGACTCTGACCCACACGTCGTGAACGCAGTCAGATTGAGTGTGGATGTTGACAGCATGTCTTTCAAGTACGTGTACACCTTTATCTAGTTTCATATACACGGTTTCCTTATTCGTATAGCGGTAGTAGTGCCCCCGACTACTGATGAGTTGTGGCACAACAAACCTCCATAGCGAGGTTGGTTCCCAACCCCTCCCGGGGCGTCCCACTACTATCATAGAATTCCAGTGTCTGAAAGCCTATTCAAAAAATGAAGAACCAATGAATAATTAATGAGGAAGACCCGCTCCCAAATAGGGAGATTTAAGCCGGTGATGAAGCACACTATACCTGTATCAACACACGCAAATTATCCCAAGACATGATGAGATCCTCCAAGTTCTCAATCCTGACCAAATTATGCTGGGCGGCCCTTGCAGGCCCAGGAATTCGTTGTGTGGAAGCGTGACAAGGTCCTATATGCAATTATTTACTAACTAAAACAGGGGAAGTCCGAAGTGGAAGGAAAGAAAGAGTCCCACGCGGCACCCGAATGCGCCCCGTGCTTGGCAAGAATTTGCTAGTTTAAGTCGCTGGCATCGACAAGCAAAAGGTTCCCCAACCAAAGTGATTTTTTATCTTCCAACCCAGGACGCTGTGCGATTTCCAGAAAATGCTCAAAGTTTTCTTCAGTGTTCCGCGTAGATTCGTGGAGGTTGGTACGCTGAGCATTTTTGTTTCTCTTGTCGATATCTTAACGAATTTCTGAGCCCAATATAATTTCCAAGTTCACTGAGGAAGAATGAGTGCATATACACTGGAGTGTCCAAGAATTTGATGCTATATGCATCTCGTTTTCTTGATCGCTTGGTTTGATACCACTGGTTCAAGTTGGTGTACAACGTTAGCTGACTTTTAAGCCAGCTTCACGGGGGACTCGTCGCTGCCGCATTTTTGTGAGAGTCACAGTGATGACCCCCAGGTAGAGACAAGGGCGTTGCGGGTAGTTCGAGCGGCCAAGATGTCGCGTTCTTTGGATCTAGCAATGCCTTCCTCTGACTTTGTAGGACAGTAGCATAATCAAAGTCGAACACCATCAGTTGTCAGTGTACACCGTCAACTTTGACCGTCAGCGCAAAATCTAGTGGGCTTCGCAACGGCTTGGAAAACAACTACGAGTTCATACATACCAGTTGCAGTGGCAGACTATGTATTGCACACAGAAGTCGCAGAAATTGAGTCGTCCGACCCCGTATTGGGGTATTATAGTACTCGGCAACACTCGGCATCTAATACATTGTGGCGTGATCCAGCAATAACGGTTGCCTTCTGTCAACTTGAAATTGTCACTCTCATTCCTTTGTTGCTCACGACGTTCTTTTTTCCTCCCACCGCGATATAGACTGCATAGCTTGGACCTGATCAGCTTTACTTGACAGAAATCTTCGCTGGTTGATCCTCCCCTGTACGTTTTTTTTAGACTAAAAAGCTGGTAGCGAAACTGATGAAATCTGCTTCTCCACTTTGACGACTGAAAATCTTTCTGTGCTGTGCATTGACTGTTTCCCTTGCGCAGTGGTCCTGTATCAAATCCGACCTTACAGTTCCCTGACAATAAACCAACATGTTCAGAAAACTTACCTTCACGCTCCTTATCTACCTCGCCGCCATTGTTGCCATATCCTCTCTCGTTGAAGCCACGGAATTCGACTCTGTTAACCGTCGAAACCATGAGGACCTGAAACGTTTTGTAAAAAAACGTGCCACCGCTCCTGTTCCTGTCCAAGGAGTTGGAAGCGACCCGGCTTCAGTCTCCGGCTCAGCGGCGGGCGCAACACCCAGTCCTTCAGAGACGAGCGCAAGTACTCCCGCCTCTTCGTCCTCTTCAAGTTCGAGCTCCTCGACTTCTGTGAGTAGAATATTTTGAATTCATTCACTGTCCTTGACACATTTCCTTGCAGTCTTCTTCCCGGGCTACCAGTGCTAGCTCTACCTCCAGCTCTTCTAGTTCCTCCAGCTCCAGCTCCTCTTCGACCTCTTCTACGAGTTCCAGCTCTTCATCATCATCGTCTTCTACGGCCACATCTACTGGTGCATCCACCACAGCCCCCGCTGCGACATCGGCTCCCACCCAAAGCATCGCTGTCAGTGTTGTGTCGGGTACCCCGATCACTCATACCGTGTCTGTAGCTGCGCCAACAAGTACTGGGTCATCTTCCAATGACTCGGTTTCTGGTGCTGCTGCCAAGGGTCCCAAGTCCACTGGCATCACTGTCGTTATCGTTATTGCTTCGGCTGTTGGCGGAGTTGCCATTCTGTGGACCATCTTCAGTTAGTAAATCCAAATAGAGATAAGCATCAATAAATCTAACCTTCCCGTTCTTTAGGAAAGTGGAAGCTCGGCCGTTCCAAGAAATTCGACCAACGTTTGCAGCCCATCAACTGGCAGCCCACCAACGAGGATACTGGTATTCCCACCCACCGCCCTCGAAGAGCCTCCGACACGTCTTCCTTCCATTCTGGTGTTCACAGTTCGGAAAGTGGTCATGGTGCATATGGCGCTTCTGATTTGCCTCCCCTGCCTTCGCATGACTTTACCCCTGGTGCTTCACATCTAGCACCTGTTGGTGGGTACGCTAATTTGGCACGGGGTCCCAGTCCTCAGATGCAGGAAGCTGTTTCGCGTGGCCCCAGCGTCCATCCCAACTACGGCTACTAGAGGTGGAGGTTATGAATCTATCTTACATCTACTGGTATATTCGTAGTTTCCTGGGCGGACGATGCTTCTGTCATTTAATTTCTCGCGCCGCTGGTACTTTGTTCGGCCTTCTTCTATCACGCTCTGCTTGCTTCTTCTCGTACATGATCTTCATTTGTTCGACACAAATATCAATGGACACTTCAACGCTTTGCGATAGATACCCTAGTTCAAATGGAAATCATCTAGCTAGATAGTTGGCTGAGTGAGACGGAGGCTTTTGAATGGGTTTTTTACTGGCCTTTCAATCGCCTTGATATGAACAAAAATATTCTGCTTTCTTGAGGAGCTGGAGCTCGATTCTTCTGGCTATGAGCATGACTACAGAACTGCGCCAATTTCTTTACACGCTACAACTTGCCTCTTTTCTTCCCTCCTCTATCAGTCTGCGCAGCCAAGACTCAACAAATGATTGTCTCTAGATATAAAAACAGGGTCTCTCGATGACTACCTGATGGAACACTTATGGGTCGTTATATACCATTGTTGGCAGATACACCACACACACATGCAGGTGCAATTAGAAAACTAATGTAGGAGACGTACGTCCTTCGATAGTGTTCGTTATCATACACTTCATCGCAGAGGCGAACGAAAGACTACCTTGTGATGAAGCATGAAGGGAACAGTGTACTCTGTGGGTTCTTGGTGTATTTCTTCAACCAGTATCCTCACCAATCCTCGTATCTCTTCTCTACAATCTGAATACACGTATGTCATCTATTGATCTCTCTTTCACGAGTATAGTCTGGGCCTTGCCCTTACTCATTCACTGGTATATTTTGTATGCTTAAATTTTTATTGCAGTCCACAATGATTACTATTGTGGCGATAGATGTCTATATACATCAGATCGCCGTATCGGATCGTCGATATCTTCGTAGGACAGGTCGTGTAGTGGTAGATTTCGAGCCGAGGCGCGATTAATCCACATCTTCAACAAAACACCCAACAACAGCACAGACACAGCAGCATAAATCAACCCCCATCGTTCAAGGTGGGTTATCACGTCGTGCCATTTCGAATTGGATGACCGATTCCGAGATGCACCAGTGCCATCCCTCATTGGCACATCGTCCACTAGCTTTGTCTTTTCGAACAGGGATTCCAGGCCGGTAGGTTTCTCAGGTGCAAAAAACCTTTGAGGTCGAAGCCATGACCCATCACCGTCTTCGGCTGAGCCAGATCGCGTTCGCTTCTTGGGTGGTATGGAATTGGAATTTGGATTTGTGGGAGACCAGTCCATCTCGTCTTCCTCCTGTATTGCGGAAGGCGGAACAGAAGCCAGGAGAGAGGGTAGCCCAAAAACGGGATTCTTCTGGACAACTGGTTGGGAGGACAGAGTAAGCGTGGCGAAGAGATCTGGGTCAGAGACCTGAGGAATGAGAGATGGCGAATTCGCTCGGGATGAGGATTCAATGTTCGGATTCGGCGTTGGTGAACGAGATGCACCCAGATCATAAGATTTAGAATTAATAAGCCGTATAGTGGGGGATGCTGAACGCGCAGGACAAAAAAAGATGCTATTGATACCTGAAATGGTGTAAGTGATATCAAATGTGTAGTAGACAATGGTTGCGTACAGAAAATTCCAAGGCGAGGAAAGATAAAAAATACAGTTTGGCTGTTAAATTGAGCGGCCGTTCGGATGTGTGTAGATAGTCTCTATGGAACCGTTGCAAAGCCAGTAAGGTAGCAGTTATCAGTCTAGAAACCCATAATAACATTTGCAATACCTAGAGAGGAGAACGTTTGCAAGTATCATCAACGTTACAATGGAAAGACATACGTTATAAGACCTTTTGCCATGTACACGGACCTCGCGACCTTGCATTTGAGCTGTGCGTATTGAAGAATATGTAGGGTCCCAGGCTGTCCAGAGAATAGACAACAAGATGAACAGAGGAGATAGAGGCTGTAAAGTGTCCAGTCGGTGAAAGGGTCTAAAACCAAGAAGGGCTAACAAAACGTCAGAGAGATATGAATCTAAGAAACGCGTCTCAACTCACTAGTAGTATACCCCACAACAAATAGCATTAAAGTGGCTGCCCAAAGAACTCCACGTACGCGCCAGACAAACAACTCCTTGGAGACCTTTTCGCGTTCCTGTAAAGTAGCGGACACGCGACGTTGCCGGGCCTTTCCTTTGGTCTCCTTCAACCAGCCACCAAGCGCTTGTGAGCGGGCCATAGCATCCTTTCTCTGAATTTCGTCTTCTACAGCGGGTAGACATGATTCGCAAACAGGTGGATAACGTATGTGCAAAGATTCGCGGTATTGAGGGAGCATTTCTAGACGCTGTTCATATTCTGGACTCTAGATACTTGATGTTAGGGTAGAGATCAATATAGTTCTTTTTGGTAACTTACTGTTGGTGAGGGAAGATAGTTTGAAAGCAAGTTTACTATCAAATGCTGGTTCGTTTCACAATTATGACAGAATGTCCCTTTCCCGTAACTTGTAAGGAAGCGATCCTTGCTCGGAGAGGCTACAAGCAAATTAGCAAAATTAAACTACGTTGGATTTATACCCAAACTTGCCTCGTTTCAAGAATGACTTTGAGTTTAAAGATTCCTCGTGCATGGCAGGTTCATCGGAAAGAATTTCTCCGTTGGAATCGTAGCGATTCCAGCAGCCACAAGCGCGACAACGAAAGTTCTTTGGGTCCCTTGGGAGCGGTAAAAATGAGTTGCAAAAGTAGCACTGGGCCTCTTTCGATGACTTGAACATTTCGAGAAGCGAAGCTTAAATAAGCAGAAAAAGCGCCCATGGTTGTAGGCAGCTCGTGTGCTTGAAATTCGATCGTGTTCTTTTCTCTTCAAGTAGTATGAACATCAACTCCAATTCTAAGGCTCCTGTCACAAAGGCGCGTCCATATACTATCTATATCTATAGGAAACTGACACCTTGTTACAGTTTTATCAGCAAGATGTTGTTCAGAAGATAGCTCATCCACACTCCATAGGCATAGTCCTGGCGAGTATATCGTAATTATCCCACAAATCTCTCCTTACTTTATCCCAGAGATGCTGGCATGATGCAGAAGATATACCACCGCTAAATAACCTTGATCAAGATCCTCTCATGCGACCCTTAAACCGTGGCGAAGTGGGAGTTTCCTTTGTCCTGCAGACTGACAAACGCGAGATAATACCAGAGTCAGATCTGATACTATTAGATCGAACACTACAGCCGGGAGACTATGTGAAGCGCAACGTAGATGATGTCCAGTCTGGGGTAGTGCTGAATGTACGAGTAAAGGGGCGTTTGGAGCATGCTATCAGCGGGGAGCCTGTAGAAGGTTGGAAGACCTCGGAAGATTTGGATATGGATAGGCAGGCAGATATTGGAGATTATGTCGTTTACGAAGACTGGGTCGGACAGGTGCGTCATGATACACAAGTGCACTATGTACTACACTACTAACTAGGATACAGATTATAGAGGTGCGAACAACTGAATTAAATATCTTATCCAACACTTAAATCTTCTGGATAGTTGTATGATGAAAACATCATTGAAGCACCCTCAGGACAATTGGTTCGATTACCAGAGTTTGGTTCTCGTTTATCAGTTGGAGAAAAGAGCGAAGTTAGCCGCGTTCTCTGTTAGACTTTCAGTAGCTCACGTTCACTCAGAGTATCTTGCCCCCGCCGACTGGAGGAGTTCAAAACATGCTAGGGTTCTTTTTCGGGACTGGCCGCAATACTGGCGTGCAAACAGTCATCGCCGTCAAGCACACCGTCTACGCCATCGCCTGGCTAGCCCTTAATCAAACAGTGAGCCCACGAGTGGTTGATGTATGTTTCTTTTTATCTATTCCCTCTCCAGCTAGATCACAGTGACGCTGAAACTCGCCAACGACCACAACGATTTTGGTATGGAGCCGACATAAGTTAGTCGAGTTTTTCTGCGCCACTTTAGAAACTCATCAACAGATAAAATAGGCAAGCTTACCCTTGTTCGAAATCGTCTGGACTTCCAAATGCGTATCGGAGAACGAGTTCAGATGAAGAACGTCGAAGGTTTACCCTTTACGAAACATGGTAAAGAAGAAGCTGGTGGTGTTGTCACCGTCCACACTTTCAATGTAACAGCTACTGAGAGTGAAGTTGATCTATTTTGGCAAGATGGAACCAAGGAAACTCTTCGATCTGTGGATGTTATTTCATATCTGAACCCCGACGAGTATGATTGCTGGTAAGTCGATAGACGTCATAGTTTCGTATTCGTCTAACTCTTCCACAGGCCCGGAGATCATGTTTTCTTCGTCGGAGATGGGAAATCTATCCCAGGAGTTGTTCAAACAGTTGATGCTGCTCAACGAACTGCAACTGTTTTGTTAGGTCCTGGTAAAATCGAACAAGTTTCCTTACTAGAACTTGATGTTCAAGGAGCCTCTGATTCTACTTCGTTTGAAACCGACGGCTTAGGAGTTCGACGAGGCGAAAATGTTTTTATACATGCCCCCGGTCAGATCAACGGCTGGGAAAGACCAAGGGTACCTAGAATTGGCGAGCTTGAGCCTTGGGTTCGCTCCAACCCTTTTTCGCAATCCGGTCAGCTAGACGGATGGAGACAAGAGCTAGCTACTATCGGTGCAGATATAGCAACGCGTCGGAGTCACGAAACTGTCGAGGAGGGGATGATCAAAACAATGCCCCCAGTGGGAACATTCTTATGGTTTGGGGAAGTAACCGATGTAAGCCCCCATCTTTTTGATTGTCTCAAATCGACTCCTAACGAGCGATACTAGCTTCACCCCGATGGGACTGTTGAGATCCTGTTTCCCGAAGGAACTGTGGCAACATATCCGTTGGAGAGACTGACTAAACTCTATGATAGCATTGAACAGCTAGAAGATGAGCTCTATGAGGTGGACTCGGACGAAGAACATCGTATGCATGGAATCTGGGACTACGAATATCTCAAGGCACTAGATGAAGAATATGATAGTGGCGATGACAACGAAGAGGAAGGTATGGATCCTGATGAAGATTCACTTCCTGTTAGCCTATCAGTTTCCCTGGATCCTGCTACATCCTCTTCCCCACCATCGAGTGAACCATCAATGGACCTGGATTCTTCAACGGTGGAGTCTCCCAAGACTGACGAAAATGGAAATGGAAACGAAAACTGGAAAAACTTCAAGATTCTTTCCTCTGCTCCTCCAGATCATGCTTATTTCGGAACAACCCCAGTTCAACCGTCGAGACACTTCATGTCAAGACTTCAACGAGAATATCGGATTCTGACGACCAGCTTACCAGGTGACTTAAATTCGTCCTATTCAAAAACAGGTCCTCATTCGTTCGTTTAGAAAATATCCTTGTTCGCGCTTACGAGGACCGTGCTGATTTACTTCGGACTCTCATTATCGGCCCTCAGAATACTCCATATGAAGACTCGCGTTGGTGTTCATTCGACCTTGTTTGAGAATTGTGCTGAATAAATTGTTTAGCTTTTGTCATTGATTGGCACCTTGCTGATTATCCACACTCTCCGCCCTCCGCTCACTTCCACAGTTTGACCAATGGTAATGGGCGAGGTACGTTATCATTGTTCAATCGAATCCATCTTTTCGTACTAATATTCTTCTAGTGAATCCGTAGGGCTAAATTTCTTCATTTCATCATTACCAAGCTCACGAATTTTGTAGGAACCTGTATGAGGAAGGAAAAGTTTGTTTATCGATTTTGAATACCTGGACAGGAGATCGAAGTGAAAGCTGGGATGCCAATCGTTCGTCGCTCCTCCAAGCACTTGTCAGTATCCAGGGATTGGTACTTGTTCGAGAGCCGTGAGTGTCGTTTCTCCTGTACGTTTATATCGCGATGGTAACACCATACGTAGATGGTTCTGTGAGCCCGCGTACGAGAAACTTCGAGGTACCGAGGAAGGGACGGTGAACAGGTGTGTACTCTTTATCTTCATTCCACTATCCACTTTGCTAAACTGTATCCTGGAAGTCGACTTTACAGTGAAAAGGCCTATGTTCTTAGCAGAGGTTTCATACGTCGGACGCTAGAAACTTCTTTCACCGGCTTAGAAACAGAAATTCGATGGCTATATTATTCCAACAAATTACTAGAAAAAGTGTTGAACAATTGTCAGGCTCTGATACACTCAAGTAGACAGCAGTCGGAAGAGTCAATGGAGGATCAAGAAAGGTGTGCAATATCGAGATTAACCGCGGGAGGTATAATTGCGCTGGAACGGCATGCTCGAGCACTTCAGACACTTCTTGATTCCCATATACAGTCTATATGAATGAAAATTCCAGCAGTCTCACCTGTATACGTTACATTGATGTATCTTCAGCATATTACCTTATCAGGATGTCTACTAGGTTCTATCATTATAGTCATAGGGAAATGCAACATACTGAAAAACGAGAAGGTATCTAGGTTTCTGCATAGGCTTTATGATTATCTGTGTCTTTTGGGTGCTTTTATTGAAGGCCCTCACACTATTACGACACGCTTCGACTAATATAAATTTTGCATCACGAGCCTGTGGCTCCATGTACATAATGCAGACTGAGTGAGCGAAGTAATGTAAGCCCTGTGTGTCAACAGACGGCTCGGGCGCTTACCCTCGCTTTGGCCGGTCAAAGCAGCTCGACTCAGTTCATTGTGGCTGTGCTCGTTCACAGCGGCACGCTCCATCAATGGGTTTCGCTTCGCTCACCCAACAAATCGTGGACAGAATTCCAATCATGCCAGATCAGATGCTTAAATAAGATAATTCAGATGCCTCGAGCTTTCACGAAAAAATCTGAATTCCGAATGCACGAGTGCTGAGTATATTTCGGATGGTAGGTAATCGATACTAAAGTACAAATGTAAGCTAAACGAGTTTTTGCGAGAGGAACGCCTAGTAATTTCAGCACTGTTGAAAGTTTTCAGACGAGCAGCAGATATCTACAGAGCGACGAAGATCACCTGTCCTAAGAAAGACGATTTCGGAAACGATTTTTTAAAGTCGCCTGTCCAAGTGGTAAGATTGGGGTTCGTGTAAGCTGCATATAACCATATATCAATTGCGGAAAAGGCATCAAAGAAGGTGTTGTACCCTCGAGGTAGGTATTAATATAGGTTTCGGTTGGGAAGCCTTCGTCATGTCGAGTAAAATCGAGATCAGGATTAGTTTCGGAGAGGTGTAACTTCGTTACCAGGAGGGTCACAGCCAATGTTGATTGCAGTTTGGGGCTGGTATACACGAATCCAATCGATTGCTGATCACAAGTCACAAGTCAGAATGTTGATTCCTTCCTGTAATTTTTTACCTACCCATGGTTGCGGGGAACGTTAAATGCTGGAGATCAACCGGGCCAAAATTCGTCGACATCTTCGCAAAAAAATGAAAATCAGTTCATTGTGGTTAGCGTGGAAAAGGACACCATACCCTAGATTCACATGAACGTTCAGGAAAATCAGGGGTGAGGTTCCCTTTTTTCGATGAGCTAACACTTACCCCAAATTCGCGAGAATGTACTACAGATCATTCAGGAAAACAATAGCAACACCGAAAGAAAAGAAAATACTACTTACCATGGGCTCTTGAGGGACTGGTCTTGCTGATATCTCAACCCGAGTGTCGGCCGAGGTGCCTCCAGAGTTAATGGTCCACTTTTGTTCGCCGTTTGCAACCCAGGTGATATACTAATAGGGTGGGGAGTCTTGTAGACGTGCACGACAGTGCTCGTTGCAACTTACCGCGTCATCGAAGCCTTGGGGAAGCGAACTTAGTTTGTATGGAGATTCCCAAGCGCAAGAGCACAGACCTGGTACATATTGGAATCCATACACCGAATAACAACCTCCGCCATTGAAATAACACTCTGGATCTAAATCGAACGTTCGTTTAGAAGCGAGCGAAAAGATGAGTTTCATACTGGTCTTCGTAACACAGGATGTTGCTTGTTGAAGAGATCCACCCATATACGGGTTCAGCATTGTTGAGTTGTGGTCGTTTATTATGAGGTTAGCAGAGGTGTTGAACCACTCATAAGCTTCATTGAAAGGCTGCAGTAGGAAGGTCGGAGGGTGTATAGTACAATCTAGATCCCTGTGCTCACCGCCCATTGTCCAGATTGAGAAACCTCGCCAGCAAGAACTCCACCAAAGTCCGTTCCTATCTGCGCCTCGAACACGTCGATCTCAGGTGCAGAACGACCGACAAAAGTCCCGTCGACATGCATAGGACCAGGGTGCGATTCCCCGGGACATGTGCATCTCGAAAGCCGCTGACCTGGCAGGTAAGACAAAGCGCCGTTTACAGAAGGGTCTCCGTTGATAGTCGCAGCAACAGGAAGGCCGCTTTTTGTCTGGTTCGGGGCTGTCCCTACACATTCAAGTTTTAGACTCAACGTCGCCACAAAGAGGCTGTAGACCCTTCCCTACATCGCACTTTCAAAAGAGCGTTAGACTACAGGGTGCAGTGAGAAATTGGCGACCCTCACAGCATCATAGGTATATGGCCACATCCCCTCTAATGAAGCCCCGTACCCGGCACGCCCTATTCCCCGCATTTAATATTTTGATATTCACAAATCAACATACATGCACACCTAAATTTCCCATCGTCCATAAAGCTGGATTCAACCGTCAATGGTACTTCTTCACTTGAACTCATTCGTGATCTTACCTGGCCACAAGCCGACGACATTGTTAACTCCAGGCAATGAGACGGAGGCAAGGATTAGGCCTCCAGTGAAACAGAGCTTGTTCCACGTCGACATCATGCCGCTTTGGAACTTGAGATTATGCGTTTCCCTCCTCGAAATTGTGATTAAAAGTGAGCCATTCTTGGTGGTAACGGCCGCTGGATCATACCATTCTAGGTCGTTTGTCTAGATTTTGAGTAAGTGTCAGTAGCGGTAACTGCTCGAATACTAACGGCCCAGTAATGGAGATTCACAGCTGCTTATCAAGTCAGATTTGCCACTGAGAGCTCGAAGCTACTCACCTTCCCAGTAGGGATCGTCTCCGGGATAAAATGATCGACCGTCTGTATTAAACTCATCGCTAAAAACCAGCTGCATTTCTGATGAACCATCTCTGAGTGATGTATAGGTGTACGATTCTTTGGGTGTCTCTAAATCAATAAGCCCACGGTTCCCCACCATGGTAGGGATCTGTGGAGCATAATATTCAGTGGAAAACCATCGTCGTTGATTAGAGAAGTTGCCTGGCCAGTAGAATTCGTCCCGCCAAAGTTGAAGCCCCCGTTCAGAGACATCGTCGTTCTCGTAAAGAATGAAACCAAAGGGTATCCGGCGCTGAACGCCGGTAAGTATAAACTTGATACAATCTTCAAGAAGAACCGAGCGTACAACAGAGATAGCAGAACAACGCATATAAGGATCCTGAAGACAGTAAGTACCGGCTGATTTTCCACGCGAAGTTGAACGTACAAACACCCAAGATTCGTTAATCCACGGAAAGTAAAGAAAGATCCACCCTGGTCATACTTCCTGTCTCTGCGGGGATCAGGGTTGTGAAGATAATCGTCATCCTCGGCGTGGTTGAGCGAAAGATTGGTTCCCCATGCCAGAGGGTCAGCAGAGAGAGAAAACTAGGATGAAGCCGTTCAGAAAAGAAATTGGACACCATTGAAGGGTGTACTTTATCCGACATGGATGGCGTCAGCGATCTCTAAACATGATAACCGAGAGGTCAAAGCTAGACATATCAAAACTGGGGTAACAGACCAATGACATGCTGCTTGGCGTTTTCTGCATCAAGTTTGGTCCTCTGGCTAAGTTTGCATGGATGCCATTGCTAGAATACTCGCTGGAATTGCTGCTCGACGAGGTTCGGCCAATGGAAGGTTGAAGAAGACTTGTAGAAGAAGGTGCTTGATGACGACGAGCCACGTAGGCCATTTGTGAGATTATGAATATTAATGAATCTTTACAGGAGAACAAAGAAAAGGAGCGCGCTGAACAAGAAGACGTAAACTACGATTTCCCTTTTTCGGTGTGGGCCTTCGCCTGTCACGTTTCTGGCCTCAGTTTTGCAATTTCGACAAAAAGTATTTATTGAGATTACGGTAGTTGTTCGGTATCAGCAGCTAGTCCGCTCCCTTCGAGTAAGCCAAGTAGTCCATGCCCTCCCTTTTCTTTCATTTCGTGAACAGCGCGCTCAGCTCTTTCTTTCCCGGAGAAAGATGACGCGTCTGATTTCAACTTGGGCACTTCTGACTCCTGTAGCTGTCTGAGCCTTTCTAGCACCTCGTGGCTCACTTGTTCCATCGCGAAATGGCCTTCCGAAGGATTTGTAGGCGGAAAATGTATCGCTTCCAACATATTTGACTTGTGCGCCTGGTATTCAGAAAGAGTTTGGTTCGGAGGTTGGACAAGTAGATAATGTGTCTTGGACTGAGCATTGGATGTGCTACCCTCTGCTGGGGGATTCGGGACCGAAGTCTTGTGCATCCACTTGTCAATGCCATCCAGAGCAGACTTTGCTTTCTTGGCCTTGTCACGCCTAGAGGGTCGGCCAGCCTTTTTGGATGTCGACAAGTTTGGTTCGGAAGAAATGGAGTCTACATAGATTTCTCTCGGAAGCTGTCGAGGATTGAATGCGTTGAGTTCCGAAGACGGTATAATGTGAAATACTTCCGACTTTACGAGGCAATCGAGAATATGGGAAACGTAGGGCTGAAGCGGTAGAAGCTTTTCTGTGGTCAAATTTGTCGGAAGGAGTAAGAGCGAAGAGTATTGGTCTAATATAAGGGTTAGTTATCGATGAATATCGATCAGGAGGGCGACTTGCCTGAAGGAATAGAGATATGCTGTACAGCGTACAAGGGAAGCAGTGAGTTCGAGGGTTGGGTACTGAAGAAAGTATAGAGCCCAAACAATGCAACGACACGCGTGAACGGCGCTTCGGTCTTGACGGAACGCTCTACTTTAAGCTCAAAAACTGTTGAGCGTCATATAGAAAGGCTAACATACCGAGAAAAAGGCGATGAGAGACATTCACAAGAGCCTCTCGACTGGGACTGTCAAATACTTTAAAATGTAGCCATTCCCAGCCCTGTGTTCGCCATATTGCTTTGAAAAGCGCAAAGGGCTTTTGAGGAGATTGAGAGTATAGTTCGTGATAAGCATGTATAAGAGTTCGTATATCGTCTCGAAAGGGATTTACATAGAGAGAAGAAGTGAAAAAAGCTGGCTGTAAAGTAATGTCTCCTCGTCCAGCCGATGTAAAAGGAGCAAGAAGAGACATGGGCGCTAAAGCGATAAAGGGAAACTTGCGGATCAGTTCTGCTGTGGTCAACAGCCTGGTTTTAGGTGGGTTCCAGGTGGGTTCCTAACTTACATGTTTAGTAGCTGGCATCAGATTACTGGAGGTCAGAGGGCAGTTATTGTTAGGTTATCGTATGAAACGTTTGCAAACCGGCCAATAGCTAAAGCTTCTCCGCTGCTGTTGAAGCCGACATTTGGCCTTTATAGCTTTATGGATTTATGAGCTTTATATGCTACAGCTTGAACACTGCGGTCATAGATGTAGAGTCTTTTGCTATTCGTTGTCAACTAGAGCTTTGGTTTTTAGCGCCTGTGAATTCTGACTCACAAGGGACCTCTATACAGTAACATAGTCTCCCTATAAAAACTCATGTCTCTCGCGGCTTGCGTTTCTGATTTATTCTCAGCAAGCCCCAATGCCTTCATATACCCCTGCTTGTTGCCAGTTGGCCGCAAAACTTTTGCGTTCAGAAACGCGCAAGGCCAGATCTTATGCTGTACGTCTCCGCTCGCTGTCTTGTCCTTCCTGGTCCTCATTTCCTCTTCTTAGACCATCCGAAGTCTTCGTGAAACTCCTCCACCGGAAATCGATGATATTCCCTCAGATAATGTTCGCAAAAATCTTTGCATACATTTTTTTTATCTGATCGCATTTTGCATAGGACTTTATTCTTTCTATCTTACGAGCAAATGCTTCATCCCGCGACGCCAAACCATATTTCGCTTCTTTTGGTCCCCGTCCACAAGCTCCTCGTCCTGCCCCAGTTTTACCTCAGCGCGATGAATCGATACCTGTCGAATCTCGTGAACCGGCAGTTGTCACAGAACATCCAAAAGTCAGCCCTCTCATTGCTTCCATTATCGATCCTGTCGTGCGCAGGACCGCCCTTGTCAAGGTACAAGGTCCATTTACCCAGGTTCAATTAGACAGTATCGCCCGAGGAATGGTACATCTTGAAAAACTCGGTCTGGTAAGTGTCATTGTTGTAGAAAACGATGATATCCAGCGAGGAGAACAAGATTCGAGGAGTGTCATTATAGAAGACACCATGCGCCTAGTGTCTTGCCTAGAGAAGCACGGCGCTCGTGCTCGTCCTGTTCTCGGTGCTATAGTCCGACTTGGTCCTAAACCTGGAGATTCAGACTCTGATCGCGACGTGGCCCTAGAAGCTCATACTCTTCCGTCTGATCTGGTTCCCATCCGCTCAGCTCTTCGTTCCGGTGAAATTCCGGTAATTCCTCCGTTTGCATTAGACTCGTTTTGTCGGTCTGTTCGGGTCGATGCGAACGACGTCCTTGGCGCGCTTGCTCGTGGAATGGTCGAAGCCGAGTCGCAAAAGTCGTCGTCGTCCCAAGCCACTGCAGCTGCGGACGCATCAATTGAAGCTTCGGGCGAGATCGATCTCACCCCTCTTCGTTTAATGATAATCAACCGCGAAGGAGGAGTGCCGTCCTACGCTCGTGCTGGGTTTCCTCATCTCTTAATCAACGTCGAATCTGAATCCAAACATATTCGCGAGACCTTCCAGGAGTCGTGGCGGCATACACACAAAACCGCGCTATCCAATCTAGCACTCGCCAAAACTTGCCTTGCTTACATGCCCCCTACATCCTCCGCCGTCATGGTCTCACATCGTTCCCAGAGTTCATTAATAGGCAACTTGATCACAAACAGACCTGCTGTTAGCTCAAGTCTTCCACATGCTTTATTGCAAGGCAATCGGAAACTTACGCAGCACACTCCTACCTTGATTCGACGTGGTCTGCCTATACGGGTAGTCCGAACGGTGGAGGAGATTGACCGCATCAAAATGAACGCATTGTTAGAGCAGTCGTTTGGTCGCACCCTAGAAGAGAAAGACTTCTATGACCGCTTAAAACACACGCTGGACTTTGTCGTTATTGCGGGAGATTATGCTGGCGCTGCGATTGTCACCAACGAACCTTGTTCAGACTTGTCACAACCTATTTCGTATTTGGACAAGTTTGCTGTCTTACCCAATCACCAGGGTGATGGTACCGTCGATTTCCTATGGGTTGCTCTCCATGATGAATCATATGGCCTCGGACATCCTTTCTCGGCCAATCCTAATGGAGGGAAAGAAGGCCAAGGGGAGGGACGAGATCTTGTATGGCGTAGTCGTGCCAATAATCCGGTGAACAAATGGTATTTCGAACGGAGTTCTGGCCATGTCCGAATGGGCGACTGGGTCCTGTTCTGGTGTGATGCTGAAAAACGTCTAAAGGTTGAGCAAGGACGTCGGGGGAGAGCAGGTTTATCCTACGTCGAGGAGTGGGAAGAGGGTCGTCTTGGGTCATGGATGAACGTCGTTCAAAAAATCCCTTCAAGTTGGAGGAAGTAAACTTTTCTGAACTCTTGCTTTTGAATTAAATAATATGTATCAGGAAAAGGTGTCGCTGTATTAATATCGTACTACTTATCAGAACTACTAACTACTTGTGTATCTTGCTATAGAGATCTGTTCAATAAATTGCTTGAATTTTCGTTCTGCGTTTAGCTTTCGGGGGAGTGGACTGCATCAGAACGTTGGCCGATATCTCAGCACTCTCCATTACAGTGAAAGACCGCCGAGGGCGTGGTACAATCTCTCCGGATCGTCTCCATGGCTCGAAAGCTTCTCCGCCCTTCACAATACCCTTTTCAAGGGCACTGATCCCTTTGACAACCCGGTCAACAAATTCGCCCCCAGTCCAATGGTCAATGTTGCTAATCAGGAAATGCACTTGGAGAATGTCACTGACGCGGCCAAGTTGCCATTCACAGCAATCCTTATCGTCACTCCGACCTTGAAACTTGGTGGGCCGGACATAAGGCGCGGAATATACCACCTAGTAAAGCAAAGTATGAAGGATTTTGGCAATTAAACGAGGGAAGACCTACTGGATGTTCGTCTGGTTGCAGTCTCCTACACCAGTCGACATGTGCTCGGACACTACCATAAGCCCATGTCAGTCCGAACACTGGTGCGTCCACACGCATAGAATAAAGGTGACGCGCGGCGGAAGCTGTTGACATCCTGTTCTGTCGGTAAGCATGTTCTGGCAAGTTGTGCACAGGCTTCTTGTCCTCCCATATACTGCTAACAAACTCAAAACCAGGGTTGTCTGGAATCAAGTCACGAATAGTAGCCTGGTAAGCGAATGACGAGCGCTTGACTGCGCTACCGGCTTTCTTCACTGTGTCTAGCTTTTTAAGTCGTTTAAACGGAGAGTCTGCTGAATTAGAAAGGCGGAGGATCGACTCTGCGCTGATCATCAAAAGACAGTCTGGGATAGATTTCTTCGTGCTCAGAATGCGGGCAGCCTCGAAGCTCTGAGGAACGAGCAATGGTTGAGGGAGACTAACGCAACACTGCATTCTATGAAACTCTGCGTGAGACGATTGAACAATGACCAAAATACGACCTCACCGAGTAGTGCTTTCCTGAACGGCAGGTCGTCGAAATTCAGCATAGCTGTGTTTCAAACTTGTAAACAACTTAAACGTTCATCAAAATAAACAACGTACACATTGGTGAAATCAGCCTCTGACCATTTATCAACCGAGCTGAGCATAGATTTTAGATGGCTCCAAGCACTGAATACCTTTGACAAGGCCATGTACAGATCCGCAAGACCCTGAACTTCTTTGCCAAATAAAGAGGGCTCTTCTTCATATGCTTGAGCGATGAAGCTGATGAAAGATGGCGGGGCAAATGTTGACAATGATTTGTACTCCTTAGAGTCCTGGTATAAACGATTGAAGTCTCCACTTAACATCCGAAACAGACGTGCACAAACCTTGTCCACCCACGCCAAAGGCAAACGCCCGTTCATATCGAAAACTTTTTCCACGTCCTTTTTGAAATCGTCAGGAATATCGTCATACACGACTCTCTCCATATTTTGGTGCATACACCACATCTCAAAGTGGTCACTGTTTTTTGAGATTCTACTGAACGCGTTAAAATGACGTTCCTTCTTTTCAGCTTGAAGAACATCTCACTCGGAGGCTGATGGAGAACGAGTGGCTTTGGTGTGAGCACTCTTCTTGGCCTTTCCTTTTCCACTACGCGAAGGAGAACTTTCACTTGAAATGAGAAATCAGCACGGAAATTGGAAATAACGAGCGCGACGCGTCGCGCACAATTTGGATCCGAAAGAACACTCACGAGTAGGACATTGTACAATTCGTTAGAGATCGAAAGAGCAAGCACAAGGTAGATAATATCAGGTCGTTAATGTCGCCAGTCGTGGAGAAGAGAGGTAACGCAGAGGTTATAGATTGAAGAGGTGTGAAGTTAACTGGAAGTATGTTCCACGTGGGCGAGATCGGCTCTGAGCCGAATCGGCATTGACTCTTGCTCAGAATTTTCTTTCTTCCTCCTCGTAGACTGCATTTAGATCACACACTAGAAATTGGATACCAGTATGAGCAAGGTTATCCATCTTACGAGGCATGCTCGTAAGTCTTTTCGATGAACAGCTGCTGAGATCCTCGATAACGTATATCCAGAGGCTGAACACAATGTTAACGAGGTGCATAAGAGACGAGATGTACGAGATAATTAGTTCAAAGCTGAAATCGTCTGTAGGACTACGATATTCTAGATGCGCCTTTGACACCCCTCGGAAGGTCAGTTGATATTTAATATGGCGACCACCATCTTAGGCTATACAGACACCAAGCCGAAGAACTATTCACCAAGACTGGAGATCTCCAAGCATCTGCAGATCTCCTGGTGTCCAGTCCTCTTAAACGAACCTTGCAAACCACCATAATTGGATATCGAGGGCTTAGAGCCCGTCTTGAAAGCCAAGAGCCTCCCAAGGTGCTAATGGAACCTTGATAAATGCAATCGATTAATGGTATCCGTACAGCCTCTTATCGTGCTGTCACGCCTTCAAGAGGTTAACGATTTTCCTTGTGATACTGGTTCTTCGAGACATGAGCTCGAGCAGATTGATGAATTCAAAAATATCAATTTCGACTCACTCGAAGATGACTGGAATTCAAAGTCAGGAGATTTTTCTCCCTCTCCTGACGTCGTGGAAGCACGAGCTCGTTGGGTGCGTAGGTGGCTCCGTAATCGTCCCGAACAGGCAAGTAGCGTTGCCTCTCTCTTTCCTTGGTTTGCCAACTCGTCCTTGCACTAGAACATCGTGGTTGTTGCCCACGGGGACATACTTAGAAGAATAGTCAAGGCGCCTTACTCTCAGGTGGGTTTTGATCAAGCTCGTGGCTTTACCTGGGCTCACCTTGTGGATACAGGCTTGGGCCAATGCAGAAGTACGCAGGTACACTTTTGCAGGCGAGGACGGCAAGGACAATGATGAAGCGAACCTTATTCTTTTGCCCGGAGGGACTGAGGCACGTGTGGGAGAGCAGGAACCCACCAGTAGTGATTGGCAAATATGAATGGTGCAATAACAGAGCTACTTACATGTCGAGCGCTTTGAAGCGAGTAGTCATTTGATCCTACATTAAACGTGAAATTTGTGCTACAGTAACGAAGCTTGAACATGTATCAACTTGCTGTCTCTCAACTCACTATGAAGATACCAGTTGAAGTTCAGCGTAAAAGTGCACTTTAGTATGGCCGCCTGGCGAAATGGCATCGCGTCTGACTACGACGAGGATCGTCATCAGGAGATTGCAGGTTCGACCCCTGCGGTGGTCATAGATAGCAAAGTTTTTTTTTTGCATGCATTTATGACGCTGCTGGATGGGAATTTAGTTTAGTTTGATTGAGCCTAATGTATGGCATGCAAAGATACGATCTCGCGAAGCCCAGCTAGGCCCAGCTGATAAATTTTTATACAACATATAATGAACTCCCAGTCTACGCACGACGATCCCAACGACATTCGTGTATCACGAAATCGTAGAATAATTGGAAAAACCATCATCAGTCGTGCGCGTGAAATTTGAAAGCTCATCGATTGAGTTGAAGTGTAGAAGACCATCTCAATGCTATGGGCGTCTAAAGACAAGGACTCTTTATAATGACACGCATAACGAACTTTGGCCGCAAGCGCACATATCTCGAATCTCAGGCAGAAAATGACGCTGGCGGTAGCGTGAAAACCCTAACACCGGAGGCTCCAACTGTAGAAGATTCTGGAGCCGGTGCTCAGCCTCCCAAGAAGAAACGAAAACGAACACCAAAATCGAAACGAGATGGACATGGCACCCGGCCTATGGGAACTGCCCCAGACGGAACTGAGCTCAGCAAACCTCCACAGGAAAAGTCATTTAGCACAGATACATCGTCCCCGAAAGCAAAAAAAAAGAGAGACAAAAAATGTATCCAAGCTTTTTCTCAATAACAGCTTGATGTTTACCTTGCTCTAGATATCTCTCCATCGGAACGACGACGTCTGAAACGAATAGAGGAAAAAAACGCAGACACTATCTGTTATGCGTGTCGTGAACGCGGTCACGCAGCTAAAGATTGTCCGAAGAATGAAAATGGCGGAAGTTCAAGCTCGAAACAGGTTGGGATGTGCTACAGGTGCGCAAATTTCTTCATTCATTCCCCGTCTTTCACTGAAGAATCTGAATAGATGTGGTTCTACCAGACACTCATTATCACGTTGTAAAAAACCTGAGGACCCTTCGAACCCTCTGCCTTGGGCACACTGTTTCGTTTGCAGTAATCAAGGTCATTTAGCATCTACGTGCCCTCAAAACAAGTCCAAAGGCATATATCCAAATGGTGGTAGCTGTAAGCTTTGTGGAGACATTACACACCTCGCAAAGGATTGTTCCATTCGAAAGAAAGGTCGATAACATCACTCAAACTCTGGTCCTTGACTAAAATTGCTTGTAGATACTGGCTCATTAGCTGCGGTGCTAGGCTTAGAAGAAAAGCATGTCGGGGCGGATGAAGACGATTTCCATACGCTCGGTCGAAGAAAGCAGGAGCTTGATCGGCGCGATAAACATGTCGAACAAGTTCAACGTATGAAGGCTGACGCTTCGCGTGTGACCTCTTCTGGGACAGCAAAAAAGGTCGTGATCTTTTAGACAGCTCGCAGAGTTGCATACTTTACTTATCAGCGGCTCTACAATTCAAAATTCGTAATGGACAGAAAAGCTGGAAGTACCGTATCAAACTTCCGGGCTCCAGCTTTCGGAGTACTATAGTAGTAGTCTTCGGATGAATATCACAACTGAGGACCTACAGCCAGTAAAATCCAGAATAGGAGTTCTATCTGCATCATAAGAGTAAGCGTAGATTATATCGCGCGAGAGGACAACCTCTAATGATGAGAAGTTCTTCTGCTTCTAAGTCCAGTATCTGTAAAAATTTACTTCATGTGCTAAGCTAAAACTATAGGAGCCCTTCTCAAAATCCTTCTGCACAAGATCGCGGCCTCAAAATGTGTGGACAAGCCGTTGAATTCCAAGCTATAGGATGAACATTTAAAAGTTGAAAGCACCCATATCAAATTCAGGAACTTGGACATCCTGTTTGGCCGACTTCATTAGGCTACCCAGATCCGCCTTCCTCGCTTTCAAATCACCCGCGTCTGGAACAGGCTCTTCTGGAATGACAGTAATCTTTGGTGGTTTACCTTCGGGAGAAACAGCGCGCGTTGGAGGCAAGGATGGAATATCCATATCAATCATAATTGAGGATTTACGACGCAATGAAGGCGCCAGTGAAAATCCAGATCGGCGTGTAACCGGACTACCGGGTGGTGAAAAAGAAGCGTCGCCATTTTGATGAGGTAGGCCGCGGGGTGCGCCAGTGGGTCGTTCGAAAGACCATGATTGAACGAGATCAAGAGCCAGGATATGACAACCTATTATTCGTTAAGCAAGCAATGCCTTGAAAGAAAAGACAACAAGGTTTTACCCATTCTGCAAAATACACGGGCAATCTGTAAGACAAAGTTAAACTCAAGTCGTCCTGAGATTTCGCTGTTCCCTTTGGCTGCCTGAAGAGTTTTCGATCTTAACTGAGAGAATAACAGTGCCAGGCTGGGGTCGTCGTAATGAGGTTCCCCGATTTCTTTAACGACAATGTCCAAAATACTAGCAAGGTCTTGTAGTGGCGTCTGGGCGAGGAGAATTGGGTCAACTCTCAATTGAACTTAGTAGAACTTACTATAAGAACTCTGACACCGAGATCTCGCCGATGTAGTAACCAGAATGCCCAACTAGCCAACCATCTATTCCCTTCTCTGAAAGCAGTAGGGAGTACAGTGCCGTTCAGAATGCCACAAAATACTGGGCCTTCATTACTCTGTTCCACAACACGCGCGATCGCAAGGGCAAGTTGAAAGTCTTGAAGTTGTTTGAGGCAGACGTTTACGGCGTCCTTTAGAGAGCCTCCTAGAAGAAAAAATGCTGCTGCATATTCTACATGACGACGTCAGTAAGCTTGGAAAACAACTCGGTTAGTCCATGAACTCACCGAACCGCTGTTTAGCCAAAAGAGCAAACGCGTTTTTCAGCGCTGCTGTCCGCCATCGGGCCTGTGTAAAGTCATTTGAAAGGAATCTCAGCATGGCAGATTGCTCCTTGTGCCAGGCAGCTTGTCTCCAGAGCCCGTGGACGAGCTTTATCTTCCCTAAAGCGAAATAGAATAACGAGCAAGCTGTAGGGTCACGGATATCACCATTCATAAATTCATTTCTTGCAATAACCTCCATCTGGGATTTCTGTCGTTTCGCTTCAGAAATCACTCGGAATTTAGACTGGAAGATGGCTGACCAATGATTCAATGGAATTTAACCAGATGGAGATTCCCAATGCCCTTGCATCAAACCAGCACATCTTGTTGTTACAGGCAGCGGAAGAAGCGCCTAGTAAAATATCCTGACTTTCGCTATGAAACGCCCAGACCATATCCCGGTATCGCAGCCGCTCTCTCTTTCCAGTATTGCGTGCGCTACTATTCGGAGAATCTGAGCTGGAAGGCTTTGACGCGCGGTCGTTGACGATATAGAACGACCGCATCGAGATCAGGTAGCGGAGGCCATTTGAGTCGAGGGATCGACGTTGTTCATCGATCTGAGCAAAATAAGTTAGCAGATCTCAGAGAAGCTCAAGGGCTTATACCTCAAGGGTAGTCTGTATTAAAACAATCAGACTCGCACACTCATTGGGAGTAAGATGTGGCAATGGTTGAGATTCGAGACTTTCAATCAGTTTGGTCACCAAGGGACGACAAAAGCCTTCGTCCTCGCTGAAAGATACAGTTGAAGCATGTTTGAAAGATGAGTATTACCACATTACCACGCACTTAGTTTCTTGTGGCCCATCGAAGAGCATAGTATATCGTTTCTGGTGCTTGCGGTTCTACAGGACTATATGGTCAATAGGTATACAAACAACCCCAAAATTACTCACCGACTGTCCTTTACTGAAAAACCGCTCAACAGGCACCGACGCCCACGATCTCCGAGAATCAACATTTTCCAAATCTTTTGCAAGGTTAGCAATGATATCTTTGACCAGCTCGATCTTTTCTGTTTATAACTTCAGTACGCGTATACCCAAAGATGAACAACTTACCCCACAACAGGCACTGTAAGAGCATCTGTGGATGATAATCTGGGAGAGGGCCGTTTTGTCGGGCAACGTATTCAAAAAGGCTCTCTGTATTTTTGGATGGGTGTTTTGGTGGTCCATAAAGTAGCATTTGGTGCCCGGCGCCAATGAGGAGCGAGCTGTTTGCCAGCCAGATAGAGTCGCTAATGGGGTATGGGATGAAACTACGTTGCACGTTAACCACGATAATAAGGTACAGAAAGGATATAACAAACCTTCCTATGTCTATTTTCCAACACATTGACCAGCCAGGATCTTCATCGAAATATGTCATGCGCTGCTGGCACAGAAGCTCTACGTGATGTAAGAAACCAACTGCAAGAATTGACTGCATATCGGGTGTAGAGGTCCAATCCAAGTCATTGATAGGCTGACTGAATTGATGGTTCAAATCAAGCTTTTTGCTGAAAGGGATTGAAAACTGACCTATACGTACAGCGGAACTCTAAGCCTGACGCGAATTCAGACTCTTTCGAGTCCCAAATCGTCAGTTCGTCACCATCTGAACAAGGAGTGACTGGTGGATACCATGTAGTGTAGTAAGCAACTGGATGACGATTATATGAAATACATACTAAGTGCAGTTTTTTTCGCGGAGCTACATCTCGCTTTCCGTATCCCTTGTCGACCAGTTTTGACCTTACCAGTACACCTCCAACCAGGGTTATCCTTATGTGACGGTGATGTTAAAATACCTAATACCACCTCCCGTTCTTCAAGAACCCAAAACGCAAGCTCCCCCTCTTCAGATATACTCAGAAGAGCGTCATGCTCTACCCATTCATTTTTCATCCCCCAGGCCATCGGATCTACAGGTTGAATCAGGCTTGGCTGGGCATCGAGCGGGAGGCGATGGTGAGAATGAAGGGAAAGCATGACAGGAGAACTATCGCGTTGTGTACCAACAGGGAGATGTACATGTGAGATATCCAAACTGCCTGTGATTCCGACTATCGAATCATGGCTGTCATCATTTGAGGGTGTTGTAAATAATGAGACGAGATTAGGAACTGTAATAGAGGTCGGAGGTGATGTGTGCATTGTGAGAGTAGATGATGAGCGTAGATACGTTGCGAAGAGACGGCCTGAAACGAAAATGAGAGGGGTAAACTTTTAGATAAATGAAGCCTACCGTGGTCGAGGACCACTGCTTGATCTGCAGTATTCCACGAGTCCGATTTTGAGAGCCTCACGTTAGCTTGATCAAGGGTCCAAGCCTCCCCGCTTCCCCCCTTGCGTACAACACCCACACCCTTCCCTTCAGGTGTTCTGACGAAGTAGGAAATCTCAGCTTCTTCAGCTGAAACTCTATCCGAGAATTGGCCTATTGGCTTCAGACCGGTAGGCTGGGCATCGAAAAATTCTGCTAGATTAAGCTGGTAAGAACATAGAGGTGTGGTGGAAACTAGAGTAATAGTAGACTGAGACGGATCTGGGAGCACGTAAAGATGTGTGGGGATCCTTGGTAATGGGGACTGAAACGATTGTTGTATGACAAAATGCTTAAGAAGCGTTGGCGGTCTTCGGTCGACGTTCTTGATTAAACAGACGTCAAGGCTTGTTCAGATGAACAAAGTTGAACTTTACCACTACAGCGGTAAGCACGATGTTTCCTTCGACAACGTGCAAAAATATATCCCATCCTTCTTCCACAATATCTCGCAGTCTTCGGGTCTTTACGTCATCTAGATCAGAAGTCTGCTCCACCACCTTTTGAAGACTCTGGCATATTATTTCTCGATCGAGCCAAAATACGGCCGAGGAAGGTGTGACTGATGTAAGGGAAAATGGTGTCGAACAATAGAGATCGATGGCCGCATGCAATTGTAGATGTTGAGGAGAGTCCAACACCGGGAAGAAGATTCGGAGAGTAGAGTCTAGAGTGACGGTATACAAGACTAAATCGTCGCTAGAACGTGCACGTCAATTTCCTTTAAATCGGACGCTGGCATTTGGACAAACCGACTAGATGCTGGAGAATGGCGCCAGGAAAGGTTTGTAACAGGTCTTGGGTGTGGTATCAATTGCGTTTGGCGTCCGGTAGTAGTAGAGTAGAGCCGAACAGCATTGTCTACCTTTTGAAAAGTTCGATGAAAATTACGAGTCCATACCTTGTCGCGTACCTTTGTGGTAGTAGCAATATACGTCAAGGAAGGCGCGAAATGGGCCAGTGAAGGAGGGGTTTTTAGCCTGGGTCGTAAATGTAAGTACTTGTTTCAAGAACTGAGTGGTATTTGCATACGAGACTGTCCATTTCTGAGACCAAGTTGGAAGATCATTCTCGAGTATAAGCGTATAGACGGACATGCCGTGTGTTGTACCAACGGCAAGGAGCCCTAAGACCAATCAGACGCGTATAATGGAATCCAGGAATCGGAGTACCAGATCTGCTATCTAAAGTCGTTACAACATGATCCCGAGGAATAACCAAAGAGGAATGGATCCGCCATGTGTCGTGCTGCCCACCAGACAGAGACCAAGTTGCAATCCGCGAGTTCATTGCCGCGACAATCTGCAGCACGATGAGCGAGATTAGACAAAAGAATGGATGGCACGTACCAGTTTCATACCAGAATCCACAGATATACATGAGATACTTTCTGCCGCATAATTGGACCCCGGAAAGACTTGCCAAAAGGCGAGGATACGTATGAGTGTTAGATCTCGAGCGTTGAGGATGACAACTGCATCGGCGGAGGGATATAGCTGCGCGGAATCAGCTTAGAAACTGCTGCATGGTGTAAAGGCTTACAAGAAGAGTCTCATGGGGCAGTACAAGATGAAAAAGGCCGGTAGACGGAGAACCAAGATAATTTTGGCGCAAAGTTAGCATTCCAAAACCGGAGTTCGAAGCGCCCATCAACCATAAACGTCATATGGTTGGCGCGAGGCAACTTGCTTTTGACCACCATGTTAATACTCAAGGCTTTGGGCTTTCTGAGCCTTGCTTTCGCTGCTCAACTGCCCATGAATGCTTCAATAACCTCTACAACTCTCGTTACTGTACTCAGCGCCGACCCCGACTACGAGTCCCTGCTACGTTTGATTCAGCTGGCCCATTTAATCCCAACATTGAACCGGCTCAGTGGCAGTACCCTCTTTGCTCCGACAAACGACGCTATCAGCCGTCATCCTCCTTGGAAATCTATCCTGGATGATCATCAAATACACGACAATGTGCAAGAGCAGCTCCGGCAGCAGTTGTACTATCACCTAATAAACTACACTGTTTCGTCAGTGGCAGAGCAAGTTACTGTCCTCAAAACTCTGCATTATCCCCATACCCCCGTCAGTCCACCATCTCGGGAACCTCCGCCCAACCCTCCTTGGCTACCTATACCTGAGGGTACGCTTGGCGAAGAACCCCAAAGACTGCGGCTTGGTGGAAGAGGCAAAAATGGGTACGTAGGAGTTGACGCTTTCGGTAAAGGAGGCGTTCAAATTGTCAAAGGACAAGTTGACGCTGGAAACGGAGCTGTACTTGGTATTTCAGAAGTATTGGAACCTCCTTCCAACTTAGGTAACTGACCTTGACCATCCTATATCGTGTTAGCTGATGTTCTTCTGAAGCTTCTGTTCTCTCGCAACATGACTCAGTTTCCTATTTCCACAAAGTGCTTACTCCTGAGATCGAAAAGCTTTTGAATTCGACGCCGGAATTGACATTATTTCTTCCTATCAATGAAGCATGGGATGCCCTCGATCAATATGAGCGTATATATCTTGAAAGCAAATATGCCACGGATGACCTTAATCGCATTTTGAACATGCATGCAGTCGCGCGGAAAGGCGTCAAATGGTCTGATTCTTTTGAACCTGCACTGAAGTGTAAGCCCCGCTAACTAAGGATGTTCGCTTGTATTCTGATCATTCTTTAGTAAAGACCATTGACGGAACAACGTTGGAGATTGTGGTCACACCTGAAAAGACGATGGTCTCTACAGCGGAGCTCATTCAGCCAGACATATACGCCTCTAATGGGGTTCTCCACCTTGTATCCTCTCTTCTCATTCCCGAAGGTACTTTCAGGCCTACACCGGAAAAACTTCTGCTCTCCTTGGACTGTTCCCGCTTTGTGTCCTTCATTCACGAATCAAATCTTACCTTCCTTATCAATAACACTGATACAAAATACACCATTCTCGCGCCTAGCAACGATGTGCTATCGATTTTTTCAGACGACGAGATTCCCAAGCCTGGGTCTGAGGAGATGGAAAAGCTTTTGCGTTATCACTTCATTCCCGGAAAGTGGACACCAGAGAAATTTCGTTCTGGGATGCTTATAGAAACGGCACTACAGGAACCAGGTCTCGGTGGCAGTAGGCAAGTATTGAGCGTTGATGTTGGAGAAGGGAACGAAAATGATGATGCATGGAAGTCGCTGCGATTCGGCGGCGCTACCGTCATGCGTGAACCCGGTAAGCCAATTGGATATCGTTTTACGTCCCTCGTTAATAGATGCGCCAATAGTACGAGTACGAGCTGACAATATCTTGATATATTTTATATCAAAGCCAATAGTCCCCCCTTCAGACGCAATCGACACTGTTCTTCCGATGCTCGATTTTTCCAGCTTTATTGCCTATATCTTGGCATCCTCAGTTGGAGACAAGATCCGAAATACCGCCAACACAACGCTCCTCATTCCTCCCAATGATGCTTTTGAACGCCTGGGTCTCCTGGTCAGCGGATACCTGCTTGCTCCTTCTTCGAAGGCGGATCTGGAGAAAGTTCTCCTGCATCACTCTCTGAGCACCGTTCGTTACGCGGAAGCTCTGGAGAATGGGACTCAGCGTACTTTTCCCACCAATGAAGGCTCCGACCTGAGCGTTTCCCGAGAAAACAATGGGACTATTTTTGTCAGCGCCAGTGGGGGGTGGGCGGGTATGAAATCTCGGCTCCGCACGCGGGATATCCTTACACAGACAGGAGTTGTGCACGAGGTTTCCGATATCTTGATACCTCGGTCGGTAGAACTAACGATGGCGAAACTCATGAAGGCGGCCAAGGGAAGTACCATGATTACGATGGTCACCAAGGCAGGTCTGGATTGGGTGCTCAATGGAACTACTCCTCCAGAGGGATCTCCCTGGTCCGAGCAAGGTTTAGGCAATGCTGGTTGGGTGTTGCTTTGCCCTACTGATACAGCTTTTGAAAAGTATAATGTATCCGAACTTTACGCCGACAAAGAAAAGTTGATATCCATCGTCAGTCAGCACTTGATTCCATACCCCTCACCGTCGGATAAGCTGGTGATGGTGCCTTCTGACGATGGTTCGATAAATATCAATCGTCCTCTCCTGCTCGAGGACTCTGTGACATACTCCACGTTGTTATCTCCATCTTCTATGTACGGAGACTTGGTCTTCAAGGAATCAAGCGACGCCAAAGGCGGCTATATCGTCGGCATCAAAGGTGCTCGAGGAACAGACGGCACAAACGATTGGGCCCGTGTCTTGTCATGGGGACGGTCGACTGGAGAAGGGGCTGGCGGCGTTGGCGGTGTTATCCGCATCGATCGACTACTTGTGCCTTATTATCCGCCTTGGTGGACGGAATACGGAGCACCATTAGTAGTTGGGGTTCTGGGAATATTCGTGATTGCGGCTTTTTTTTATGGTGTTCGAAAGGTTTGGCAAAGGGACACAACTGAAGCTACGTATGAGCCTGTTGACTCAGACGAAGAATAAGGATCGTCTTTGACCACGGACGCATCACGAACAAACTGTATCATTATAGACATCTATGGGTTGTATTGTATGTAAATATACCAGTACATGTTATTTTCGATAAGCGTCGGGGAGAGTTGGGAGATTGATCGGTATTGATCGGTAATACGGGAATCATATGTAAACGTCCAAGTTGGTCCGCACCGATATGGCCCAAGTAATAGTCTTCTTTCCTTCACCTCCATCTGCTTAAATTTACCAGAAATGGTGTGTTCGGCCTGAATCTTTTATATTGTCAGCTTCTTTTAACTTTGCGATCCGGGTGTAGAGTGAAGCAGATTCACCGGCGGTCAAGGTAGCGTCAGCAACAGCTGAAAACGTGAAGGCTTTCGTTGCAGGAGGATTTGGAGGCGTTTGCGCTGTCCTTGTCGGTGGGTTAACATCTATGTAACGCTGTTCCACGGCTGATACGCTTTTCCAGGCCATCCTTTTGATTTGACCAAGACCCGACTGCAAACTGCATCTTCTGGGACTTACACGGGAGCCATAGATGTTGTGAAGAAGACATTAGCCCGAGATGGCGTTTCTGGGTCTGTGGTACTTCTAAAGTTGCATCCGAGTCGCTGATAAGATAACACAGACTGTATCGAGGTATTGTGCCCCCGCTTCTCGGTGTAACACCCATATTTGCCGTGTCATTCTGGGTATGATGCTCTGTAATCTTATACAGCAAAGATATTTGCTTACACTCAGCCTTTTGTAGGCCTACGACGCGTCAAAAAAGCTGATACTTGCGGCCACCCCGAACCGGAGCAGCGAGAAATTATCCATTCCTGAGCTTGCTGCTGCCGGATTTTTATCCGCGGTTCCGGCTACAGCGGTTACCGCCCCCGTAGAAAGAGCCAAGGTTCTACTGCAGGCATGTATATTTAGGATTCTTGGATCAGAACGTCTGTAACCTTGCGCCGTACAGGTCCAAGGACAGGGCGGATCGGAACAGAAATACAAAGGTGTAATCGATGTTATGCGCCATCTGTACAAAGAAGGAGGACTACGAAGTATTTTCCGAGGATCTGGAGCCACTTTAGCAAGAGATGGACCAGGAAGTGCAGCGTGAGTGGCTGAGGCGCATGATTTCGCATTTAGCGCTTATGCTTTTTCATTAAAGATATTTCGCCGCCTACGAAGTCACAAAAAAATCTTTGACACCAGCTGGTTCCTCGCCATCAGATTTGAATTTGGGTGTCATCATCTTTTCTGGAGGCATGGCCGGTGTCGCTATGTGGTCTTTAGCTATTCCACCAGACGTTTGTCTTTTCCTCTGTTCCAGTGGAATGTAACTTAGGAAAATGGTTTATAGGTTATCAAATCTAGAATTCAGTCTGCGCCTTCCGGGACTTACTCCGGATTCATGGATTGTGCGAGGAAGACCATTGCTCGGGACGGTGCGGCGGCGCTCTGGAAAGGATTCGGACCTGCGATGGCTCGGGCTTTTCCGGCAAATGCTGCGACATTTTTGGGCGTTGAGGCGTCTAGAAAGGCATTAGACAAATTGTTTTAGATGCGACGGTTCCTTTTTTTAGATTGGTCTTATAGGACTGAGCCTGTACACTCAATGGGCAGACAGAGGCGCCTCATTCTACGCGATAAGTATCTGGAGGCCTCTTCAATATAAGTATAATGTACTCGTAACAAGTGTATTCCAGGGGTAATGCGGCGAGAGTCTCGATCAGGCAAGTCTGCAACTTGAACAACAGATTCACTGTTCTCTGCTTGAAAATCATATCAGCCTCTTGCATCACAGTAATTTGCCCGTTGACTATGAATAAGTCTGATAGCGTCACGTTCAGCAGGGCAGTCGCGCTATCAGTATGACTAGCTTGAATCCCAATCGGAATAGGCGTGGTTCCGTACCAATGTGGTTTAGTAGTGCATTCCAGTTCCTTGGTGTGTACATGGCAATTGTTCATGGGATTTATCGTAGGAACTTGACAGCGCCAATACTTTGAGCCCTGTTTTGTCCGAACTTAAACAAGTCTTTATTCTTCGCCTACGCTACTTCGTCTCGAGTTGATTATGACATTACATTTAGCAATTAACGATGGTATACAAAATTACAAAACTAAACCAAGTCCAAATTGTTCAGAAAAATCCACCTCCATTATCAAAGCCTCCATCAAGTACATCTCCCAACAAAAGTCCACCAGCCAAACCACCTAGAAGAGGAAGGGCCATTCCTCCACCTCCCATGCCTCCACCTCCCATTCTTTGGTTACCCCCAAATCCACCCATACCGTTTCCGTATCCACCCCCGTATCCGTACTGCTGAGGAGGAGGCGCGTATCGAGCCTGTGACGCATAAAATGCTTGTTGCTGTGCATAAGCCTCTTGCTGAGCCCGTTGTAATTCAAGTCGCTGTTGACGTCGCTGCTCATGAAGCTGAAAGAAAGCTTGAGTAAAATCAAGAGTACTAAAGACGATTATCCCACCTGGGCCGACCGGAGCTTTTCAGCTTCTCGTTCTTCCTTGGTACCAATTGCCTTGTCCTTCATCTAAACCAGCTTGCGTTGGTAATGGTTTAGATACTGGATAATAAAATAGACATACTTTTCCAAAGAAGCCTCTTTTGTGCTTCGAGTCTTTCGACTGCGACTGTCCGTTGAACGAGTGTCGCCTGTTTCGATCGTCCGTGACAGGTGGGTTTAAGCTAGATGAGTTATTTCGGAAACCTTGACTTGACTTGGGTCTCGCTTTCTCTCGTGCATCTGGGTGCTCGTGAAGATACTGCTCATCTTCAAATGGATGCGTCCAGATTGAGCGCGGAGGAGTTGCTTTGGTATCGACCTACAAGATTGTTGTCAGCGATGCTGCCGGACCTTCAAGTTCCAGGGACCTACGTAGAACGGATGTCCTTCGTGGTATTGCTTTATCCAACCGTAGGGTAGTGGATGGTCGTCATAATCTGAAGACATGATGGTGTAGTGAAGAAAGCTGTTGTGCTTACCTATACACTTCCATTGACAATTTCCTCGTGATCTTTGGAGACGGTGGCAGTGCAAGTTGATAGGGAACGCTTTGACTCTGGACTCTTCGGCAGTTGGCAATGCAGAATAACTGATATCGATAAGTATCTACAGAGGCATTTGCGGTAGCAAGGTCTGCGCGCCCGATTACTATCATGAATTGGACTGACATTGTTCATGACGCGTGGGATTCTGTCTGACAGCCTCGGAACATATATCCTTCCAGTTGTGGGTCGTGGCATAGACTTGACAATGAATGGTTTACTAGTATGTATATAATAATGACGGCGGTGATCAATCATTAATCATGCATCCTTCTTATCCTTAAAATGATGAAAAAGTTCGTCCGCTACTACTCCTGTCGCGACTCCGCCAAGAAAAGGAAGTATCTTGCTGTGATGCTCTTCCTTGGGGGGAGGAGACGCATAGTGCGGATGGGCGTACTGAGGACCGTGCCCATATTGCCCAGGATAATATTCAGGGCGCTCGTACGCGGGAGGTACGAAAACCCTGGGACCATAACGCCGTTCCATACGGCGATCGAAACGTTCTTGACGACGCTCCATTCTGCGCTCAAAGTGCTCTTCCCGACGCTGAAATAGCCACATCAAAACTTCGAAGCCAGCAAAAGCGCAAGAAACGACTCACTAAAGCATGCCTGTCCATGCCTCTCTCTCGCTCTCCTAATAAACCACCGAGTAAACCATGATGTTCTCGGTGCTCTCCTAGAAGACCCCCTCCTAGTAGACCTCTTTCTCCGGCCCCTTCTCTGTGCATAGCCGTAATATCAGCCCTTCCGTCAGGAGCACGTCCATCGTAGTAATCCCGGCTTTCACCTGGTTGGGGATACTGAGGAGCACCTGGGTTCCTTGACTGGGCAGCCAACCAGGTTTGAAGTCTACCGCGGTCTTCGGGATGTTGTTGGAGATATTGTTCGTCCTCGTAAGGGTGAATCCAGATAGAACGAGGAGGGTTTACCAAAGTATCGACCTAATTGATACAAATACAAGGATCAGGGGATGTCATACTACGATATTATGGAACAACTCACGTAGTACGGATGACCTGCATCAGTAAACTCCTCAACCCAGCCTGACGGAAGAGGCATGTCGGTCACATCTGGGGTGGTCATCTCGAAATTCTAGAGCGCGTAAGGGAACTTCGGCGCAATGTCTTTTATAGCCCAACTGCATTGATTAGAACCCTGAGGAGATGTGCTAGGATGTTGGGAACGGTAGCTCGGTTGTGCGGTAGTCCAGCGGCGTGGCAGTACAGTACAAATAAATAAGTACAAAGTCCTCATTCAAATCGCATAGCAATAAAGGCATTCAACCTAAATTTAACCCGCGAGAACAAAGCCTAACTTGTCAGAGCGATATGAAGCTATTTCAACCGGGAGTTTATTTATATAATACATTCAGCAAGCATACAAGCGAGAAAGTAGGACGCAAGCAAGGCTGATAGATGGGGTAGATAAGGCCAAGTCATAAGCATCTGCATCATTAGCGAAGTTCATAGTATATTTCATTTCAGATATTCTGATTTCATGGAAAATGGTGAAATGAAATCTACTGTGAACCCCCTATTATACCGTCTCATGTCAAACGCAGGGTACGGATAAGGTCATCTATTCTCTTGACTTTTTCATTGGTGGACAACTGGGGACGAAAGAAAGGGGTCAGCAAGATATTAAAGAAACTCACAGCATAACCGACCTCGATGAACGAATACATATCCTTTTTTCGATTCTCGTCAACAGCGCTCTGTCTAGCCACAACTTCGACCAGAGATCTCGAATTGAGTGCTGCCGAGCCAAACTTTGATTTACGTGGATCATACGATGATGCCTGCAAGATACCGCTGACACTCTGACCAGTCCTTCTTCCGCTGTCGGCAGATACAGATGAAACTGTACCGCTCCACTTCTTCACATCATCAGCCGGTTCCCAATCGAACGCACGACCTCCATAATGAGAGTGTCGATCATCATGAGCCCAATAGTCACGACCACGAGGAGGCCAAGACTGGTGCTCCAAAGAGTCTAAAAACTCCTCTAACCTCAATACCTCTCCTCGTTCGGCCGCTTCAATACCGCGAATCCAAAACGGGACCATGTCTTCCACCTGATCGGAAAAATACTGATGCTCCTTTCCCCGCAACTGCTCTTTGGTGACGAGGGTATTTTCTTCTTCTATCAAAGGCGCAAACCATGCTTCTACAGATGGACCCTGTGCTTCCCATGCGGAAGGCTGACCCCAGGCTAATGGCTGTGACTGTTCACCCCAGGCAAAGGACTGCGGCTGTTCACTCTGAAACGATTGGGCACTGACAAGACGAGAGTGGTCAGTGGAATTGCGTTCGTGCTGGACAGCTTCACGATAAGTCATCGCCTTCTTCTTCGTCTTTGCGTCGGTGCAGAGAGTGCAACCCCATTTATTGCTTCGTCGGAGATGCTTGAAGTCTGAGCAAGATATTTTAGGAGAGCAAGTGAGATTTTATAAATGACACTTGCAATTCGGATTAATAAAAACTGGACGACTTGAGGAGCCCTGGTCTGAAGACAACATGAATGGCCTGAACAACTTGAATTCGTAAATGCAGTCATTTGTTCCCGGGCCGACGGCACATCGGCTGCAGCATGCTAAGCAGGCTAAGCCTTTCTTGGAGTTAAAAAGGACATAAGTCTCGGAGAGTCATGGCTGCACGTTGGTCGGTAGAACTTTCCACAAGCTTGAAAAGGTTTAGCTCGATAGTGGGCAGCCTGATGGAAAGAAATCAAAAACAATTAAATATCTCCACCTGCAGGACTCGAAATTTCAAAGAGGACGGAGGCAAAAATAATAATATACTATAGTTTGATTTTTATGTAAAAAAAAGAAAATATATGGACCTACAGACCTCAGGGACTAGGAAGCGTGTGATAGAAGCAGAGTTGCAACCCTTCAAACCTTGTCCTCTTTCTTTCTTTCTACCATGGCTGATCACTCTTCTGCCCGCCAGCCCTTTGATGGTCTGTATTCTTACCCTCAAGAAGCCTTGATGTCTGCCTCATCCTACGGCTCTGGTCACTATAATGACTTGTCTCTCCCGACAAACAACACTGTTCATCACGGCTTGACATCTCGACCACAAACGCGTCACGTATGTCTTCTTTTTCTTTGTTCTTCTCTTGTTCATTCTTTCAGTATGGCAAAATTCAGCCTGGTTCAAACCTGACGCCGTTCGCACAGTTTTTGAAAGAGGACGACGAACGCTTCTTTGCAACGTTTCCTGATGCCGCAAAGGCTGCGGCGCAACAGCAACAATGGCTCGTTCTGAGTGATGATTATCGAGACTTTGGTGGAAGTGCAGCGTTCAGCGCGAACTCTAGCACGAGTATATACACCTTCACGTCCGCAACGCCACCAGGCAATACCCAAGTTGTCGATGTAGTGCAGGGCGACTACTCGGCAGAATATGGCTCTTCCAATCAAATTCCATACCCTTATCCGCACAGTCGCACATCTGGTGGTGATATTCTCGGAGAGGGTTATAATCCAGTTTCAGAGCCTGTGATCGCATCGCAGGATGTAATTCAGCCAGCACAGCACAATTTCAATACGGTGCCATTTTATCCTCCCACAATAAGCCCCGAGGTGCGTCAATACTTGTAAATTTTTCCTTCATACAAGCTCATTTTACAACAGGTTCATTCCGACCTCCATAGGTTTCAGCACGAGTCCTTGATGTTGTCATCTCCCCAATCTACTGAGCATTCGCCTCAATACGACTCTTCTCCTGGAATGGACTACCTTCATAGCCCTGTAGACTTCATCGAACCCATCTTCTCTCCGGCTGAAAACCATCAAATTTATTCGCTTTCGCCAGAAGCGAATGTCCCAGCATCCCCTTCAACCCCGAGTTTGCCTCTCCCACCTTCGGCAATGTCGCCTGTCTCGATGATGACTCCACCAGAGCAACTAACATTGCCACCTCTCCCTCCTGAACCCCAATCCGACTCTGAGCCACTAGCAGACGATCCCAGCGGACCTTCAAGCTCTAAAGCCGTACTTCCCAAGCCATCCGTCAAGCGGAAGCGGCGCCGTAACCTGAACCTGTCCGAGGAGCTCCAAAGCAACTCACGGTCAGGCTCCCCTCGCAATTACATGTATGGAAAGATTCCTCTTCAGAAGCCTACCCCTCCTCCAGTACCCAAAGCTCCGAAGCCACGACCAGCTAGTAGCAGTACTGCTTCTCAGAGCGAAAAGAAGAGTTTGGCTCTAGCTTGTTTCTTCTGTCGGTAAGTGGCAATTTTAGCTTCTAGGCCGTTTGGTCCTCTTCGTCTCTCAAGGACAGGATCCAGAATCGATATTTTGGTCTCATGACACTGATTATTGGCTTTTTTTTCTCAATTTTTCTTAGTGGGCGTAAGATTGCTTGTGGTCCTCAAGACCCGAACAGTGCGGATCGTACTTGCAAGTAGGTTCCTTCATTTACCTTTATCGTTACATCTCTAACCGCTCTTCCTGTGCAGTCAATGTCATAGACGTTCACTGAAATGCGAGTATCCTACCGAAAGTCGACGCGGAATGCGTAAGAAGAAATCCGTAATGATTAGCTCAAACCTTCGTACCGAGAAAGACTTCGGCGAACCCCGCGCCTCCAAGGTTGCATCATCCAGCACGTCAGGTAGCACTGCCTAGCGCCATTTATTTGTTCTTTCTTTCTTGCTCTGTATATGATCTTCAATGCATTATATGTTATGGTACCTAAATCTTTATATTCCTCGTCGTGCATGTATTAACCTTCTCTTTCCCTCTCCTGATTCCACCAATCTGAATCAGTGTCGTTTCTTGGACGCTTGATTTTTTTATGGTTATAATAACATGTTAAGATATCGGTACTTTATCTGATTAATGCTTTTTTACAACGTTCGCCCGCGGAATTGTATATAATGATAATAATGCATAGATGCGATAAAACTAATGTCCACAAATATCTACATACATAATACTGTACATCAAGTACTACTGCCAGGTGCAGGATCTATCCAAGTCCCATTAGGAAACAGCGTAGCAGGCATGGTGAAATCCCCGAGGTTCCCATCAGATGTGAGCTAACAATATCGCAGGTCAGCTTCTGCAGAACAGAGAAACCACTCAAACTTACCGCCAGCCTAAAGAAATGCGGTAGAGACGCGTTGAAAGCAGCTAACGAAAAGTTTAACGCCGTTCCCACGTATCGTTCAACATCATCGACGATAAGAGAGAATCCATCCCACCCATCGGGAAGCACATCCCAAAAGATAGTCTGATTTACAAACGGTATAGACGCATTGTAACTCGTTGAATTCGTCAGGAAAGAAGGAAGCGTTGTTCCGAGAGGAGCGTCTTGCACCAGCTATCAAGCCTTATCAGAAACTAATCTGGCTAAAAAAAAAAAAAAGAGATGTATAGTACCTCTGCAGGGGTTTGTAGAATAGAGTCTAAACCAAATGCAGCGGCTCCATTCAAAAACATCCCGAGGAGGAATCCTTGATACACTGCAGATGGTCTGGTTGGAAACCCAGTTCCTGGAATCAAAGCGATTGAGATGATATAGTGATGTAGTCGGAAAACTAGTCCATGCAGACAAGCTAGAACGACTGCTACTAAACCACCAGCGATATACCAGCCAAGATAGTAAGGTAGATATCCAGTCTTTCGGATGATTCTTATCTGCCGTGGAAAACAAGTTAGCCAGTTTTTTGTGAATACATTCTCTCCTGGAACCAACCTGATTGAGAACCATCACGAGGATAATTAAGACTATGATAACTAGGGCGGTAATTGCGCCTCGTTGTTTGTCAATACTTGAGGAGGTCAGAGTTTCGATCGGTATTTTATCGGTGGTTATGTTGGTCAAGACCTACATCATTCATGTTAGGGACCAGCGGGTGCACAAGGGGGAATTTACATACCCCAGCCCAGAAAGTTGCAAGGTACCATACAGCCGATTCAAATGGTGCTTTTCTGAAAGCAGGAAGTGTGAAGCGGAAAGCGAGACGCCAGAAAGCATAGCAAATAAATAACACTGGTAAAAATGTCCCAAACGCTACATCAAGGGGTGGAGGGTTTGATTGAGGCTGCGAAAACAGCGTGACGTGCCAGTAGCCTATACAAACTAAGCACCAATATATAACTATGGGTTTTGGTCGGACGACTACTAAAAGAATGAAGGTGATCATGATATTCATGGCAAGGGCAGCATTACGATTGTCTGCGCAGCTGGTTAGTGACGTATGGTCATTGAATTGCCATGAAAGAGGAAAGACGGTTGGGAAGCCGATGGATGTTAATCCGTTAGCTGACAATGGTAAAAAGTTGGTGAAATTTCCAATCAGGCTTAACGAAGCACAACCCCCTCGAGAATCGCTGATGAGGCCACTGGTGAAGCGCTGGGTGAGTTTAAAACTCAATAGAGATAAAATGAACAACTGACGCTTGCAGTGCCGCCGCGCAAATAAATGTGTCTCCACGATACGTCCTATTTTCGTCTCCTCCTCCCACGATTAAAGGAACGAAATCCACCTGTTGGTTGCCAACTGTACGTGGATTTTCCAGTACCACAGAACTGCATTGGGCAGGACACCGGAAATCAAACGAACTATTGCTGAAAGGAGTACATTCCTGTCCGTCGAGACCACATCCGGCGTTACTGGACCAGTAAACAGATGTACAGGTGATATAGGCATCACTTGGAGTAAGGAAAGCTTGTGCCCGGGCAAAGAATGCCAGACCAACGATATAGGCAGCGGCAAGGACGACAAACAACCATGGGTTTGTAAGAGGTCTAGTTGTGCGGAGTATTGTAGATTCTATGGGAAGGACGATGTTGATACCTTTCCAGTGGAAGTCAATATCCAGCCAAGGTCTAGGATCTGAAACTCGTCTGAGTGCGCAGTCAAATATTGACCCCGCGAATTGACTCACTTGGTAAGTCCAACTTGGGCCGAGGGCCACGCCAATACAGAAGAAAACGAGAAGCTTTGGATGATAATTTGGGGTACCGGGCAGCTATTCGCCGTTGTACACGATGGTACCAGACCAGACGAGGGTGTGATTCGGGATCTTCTGGGTCCAATGGTGTAGTATCTAGTGCCTGTACGTCCGAAGATGTTTTTGAGTATAGTTGAGAAGATGTCGCATGAGAAGAGATCTGGTCATGCACACTATGAATAGAGTCACGATGAATAGATTCACGATGTAAAGAGCTCCGATTCTCTGAATCTACAGAGCTCATGGTGGGGAAGGACAGGAACAAGTCTCATCAAACTGTTGTGCACAGAAACCGTAACAGTTACGGCAGCGGGCCGATAATGTTTAGGAACCCGGGGAAGGATGCATGCTATTTAAGGAGCGTATAGTACTTATATACATATATTTCTTTACAAAACGCAGCAGGAGGTATACAGCATCACTCCAAATTCATTCGCAGCTATAATCATAAAGGTAATGTTACATTGTTGATTTTCTCAGAGCGGACCAGCTGGAAGTCCGACTTTCAACGAAATTTTTGCAGAGCAAGTGAAGGATATACATACTGTAATCATAGACGAGTCGGCCACGGATCTCTTCACCCCCTGGCCCAGTAAAGAATACA
Source organism: Rhodocollybia butyracea (assembly GCA_015501585.1). Lineage (NCBI taxonomy): Eukaryota > Fungi > Basidiomycota > Agaricomycetes > Agaricales > Omphalotaceae > Rhodocollybia > Rhodocollybia butyracea. The sequence goes on from JADNRY010000007.1 coordinate 315,769, forward strand.
TGTCTAACGTAGCGACGAACGCCGTCGATTTCCTCCAGTCCCCAGATCTAAATGTCAGAAGTTGAGTTGTCATAGACAGGAAAGAAACAGAAAAGTAGAGGACCTGGTTCGCAATCCAGGTGGTGCCACTCTTGGGAGAATCTGATGATACATAGGACTGGATGAAGCCATGCTCAATAGAATCTGGCGTCCAACCAGTCTTGAGATAATCATCATCAATTTCTTCCAGTTTGACTCTCCTGGACCGGCCAATGATATATCCAAAGAGAGAATCTTCTTTACTCCGCTCCTGCCAGTCCATTACCCGTTCCTCTCTAGTACCAATACCTCCTGGCGACAAAGTCTGATCAATATCGATACATTCCACAGCATCGTCCCCTTTGTAGTGCTTGATTACAAGTGAGACGGTTCCAGCTCCAATAAGCTTGCGCTTGAACCAATTGACTCCTTGAAGACGGAGAATTTCGTCGGATGAATCGCTGAGAGTTTTATTCTACGCAAGATGAGCGGCATAGAATTTACAGTGAAAGATACTTACCATGACAAACTTGCCGCTGATATCCAAAGTGGTAAAATCTGCAGGTGCTGCCATTTCGATGAGAGTGAGAGGATAACAAGTATCAGTCTTGCACGTGAATTTCTTTAGGCTGTACCGTGGTCCGTATTTACCGACAAACATTTATCATGAACTCAAGTAGCATATAACATATTTGTATCGTACATCTGCGTCCCCAAGTCCTTTCCAAGTTGAACTCAGAACTGAGAACCTGTTCCACAAAGCAAAGAAACAACTTACTCATCAGGCTTCAGGAAGAAACATAGTAATTACTTTCCATCCTGCGTCCTTTCCTCTCTCCCATGCCTGAGGACCAGTAGCTTCGACGCCGCCAAATTCAACCAAAAGACCGTGTTTTTTCCACTCGCACCAGATGCCAATAGATCCGCTAGCAGGACCAGATCCACCGCCCTTTCGGTCTGGTTCACCAAGATGCTCCACAAAATCTTTGCCAGTGCTCTCTCGCGTGACTTGTAACTGGCCCTCGACAAGGTTCAACATCATAGAAGATACTGGATGCGTCGCGAAAGCAAGCTCGGCTTTTGTCCTGGGACCAGTGGAATCTGGGCCGGAAAGTTTGGGAATGTTGTAGATATCCAGACTCTCGAGTATCAGTTTGTCTTCTGCTAAATCCGAGCGCGACAAACCCGCCTTGGGCTTGTAATCGTCGACTGGTTTGAAGAGAAGGCTGAGCCCGAGAGCATAGAAGTTGTAGTAAACTGTGTCCGGATAAGACTTGATTTCTGGAGTAGAGGCTGAACTAGAGTTTATAATGGAAACAAGTTCATCGAGATAATCAGCGATAGGCTGAGAGCGAGGCCGTTCTCCCAGTAAATTTTGGAGGCTCATTACTGATAAGCGCCTGGTTAGCGCCAGTGCCAGACCAATAACACGTGAACTGCTTGAATAAACAAATGCGTTCTCTAAGTCTCCAAGCCACTGGCTCCGACACAGATCGCCTCACTCTCGGTGTATCAAATCTACAAGTCTCTCTCATGGACGCTGAAACTGCTGAAAAAGAGAGATATTCTTATGGCTTTTGGAACCTATTGCAGGCACCAATCGACTTTCTTTTTCAAACACTTCGGCCCTACACGCCAAATCTTGTCTCTCTATTTGTATTTTTCGCTCTTATACCATTGTTGGCATTTCTTTCCCTGTCTGCTGGCCTCATAGTGTGGCAGAACGTTGCGGTAGGATGGCAGATACCCCTGTATCTGCAATATGGGTATGTACGTGTTCGATCGACAGAAAACGCTCACCACAATGCTTTCCAGTGACAACTTACAACCGTATGCGCATGCTATTCTACCAGACCTGTCTGTGCGTCAGCCCTACGATGTCGTTCTGCAACTTGCCGTTCCATCTTCCGAGTCCAACTTTGCATTAGGCAACTTCATGAGTGCTCTTACACTGTCCACGAATAACAACAAGACTTTGGCGACCGTTCGTCGTCCAGCACTCGTAATTCCTCCCAAATCTACTTTTTTCTCAAGTAAACCTCATCTTATCACCATCGATATCCCTATGCTGGACTCTTTCGTCACTGGAACGTCTCAGGTGGTAGCGGATGTAATGATCGGAAGACAAGATGTATGGAAGAACATAGGGAATGGAGAAGGTCGTGAATTAAGTGTTTTCTCTGCCTCTTTGAAAGGTATTCTCGTACACAAAGGGTTCCGGTACTGTGTGTTTCTTCTCTAGTATGTTCTGAACTGACGTCATGTGTAGCGGTCTCGTGACACGATTTCCGACCTTCTTTTCCATGGTGTGCTCTGCCATCTTTTTCGCCATTTTATTCTCGATTTTGGCAGGATGCCTACTGCCCTCTATTCTTCAATCATCACCTGAAAACGATGCCAAAGCAAACCCAGATCAACTCGATGATAATGACCAAAAATCACATCTCATTAATGATCAATACCCGGAGGAACCTTCGGATACCGCGACAAACGCGTCAGAACCGCAGGAGGAGAAGGATGATGATAACCTCTCACAATCTGTGAAATCCGCAAGGAGACGAAGGAGACGGAGCACAAAAAATAAAAATGCGAGCGAAGGATCGGTACGGTATTTCATTCATCTATTTCATGTCATAGTAATTCACATCTTTTAAATTCCGCAGAGCATTAAATCTGAATCCGAGCCCGTGATGATACGTTCGGACTCCGAAAGATCAACGAACCCTCTACGGCGTCGGCGCTCTAAAACCTTGGAAGTTGATACATGAGAATGGATGAACAGTTGGTACATACCGTACCCGCGATTGTACTTTTGATAAATGAACTGAATAGTTCAATACATACACGCCATTGCACTTTGATAGGTAGCTCGACATTCCAAATATTTAGAGATTTAGAGTACAAGTCTCAGTTTGCAAATGCGTCTTAACGAGTCCCCACGTGGTCAAAGAGCCTAGGAATGTTTGCTTTTTACATACAAAGGCTTCTTTTAATTTACAGCGCGTGTGTAAGTTTGCGCTCGCTTTCATCTTCCTCTGGCGTTCTGGCTTCTTATCTTTGTTACTACTCTTGGTTTATATCGCTACAGCGATCTCTAGCAGCATCGTCCAACACGAATAGTCGGTCTTTTTCTTTGTATTGAGCTTACATCGATTCGCTAATCGGAATCCACTGGTTGAAACTTTCCTCCTTTTTTAAAAAATACTCTTCAGCTTCAAATGGACAAATACAATGAAGCTTTTGCCATGTTCGGTCTCACTCCCGAGGCAGAGGAGAGCGTTACTGCAAAAGCCTATAAGAAGTTGGCCTTACAGTGGCACCCTGACCGGTACACGACATGTCACGATGAAATTTGTCCTTGCTCAAGAACACACATAGGAATCACGGCAGGTATGAAGAATCTACGGCAAAATTCCAAGAGGTGCGCTAGATTTTTTTATGTGGAAAACAACAAAACTAACAGACATTGTATCGCAGATCGGTGCGGCATATGTGAGTGTATCCAAGGTGGCTCACTTTACTCGTTCAACATTGCTTTCCCGGAACATAGGAAGTTTGCCAACAGTTCTATGCTATGAGGAAAGAGGGATGGCACTCTTACCGAGGCCGCGATGAGGAAGAGGATATTATCGAGTTGAGTGCAGAAGAGATTGCCAGTAAGTTTTCATCCGTGTATCGAACAGTATTAGTTCTAACGGTTCAAATCCAGTGTTTTACCAGTACGAGTTTATGCCTATTTCTGTGGTCATCCCGATATAACCATGCGCTCGATTAGGTTTTTGTTTGAAGAGATATTTGCCGGGCGGTATAATCGCGAAAAGACTCGGCGTAAGTCATTCTTGGTAGAAATACGCAAACCCTTATCATTATGTAGAGTACAAACGTGCTCGCACTGGAAAGTCTGGGGCCTCTGTCTTCACTTTTTCTGAGGGCTTCGCCGATGCACAAGAACGCCAACAAGCAAATACCGCTCGCCAAGCGCAAGAACGTGATGAATACCTTGCACGCGTCCGGGACTTTGGCAAGTGCACTGTTGCTCTGCTTTTTTTTTCGATGCTTATTCTCATACTAGAACGAGAAATAGAAGCTGAGAAGGCCGAACAAAGACGGCTTGTCAAAGAAGCCAATGCTGAGGCGAAGCGCGTAACGCAAGCCTATGTGGATGCCTTTCAGGCAAGTCAACTTACCTTGCTCTTCTCCAGCTTTTCACACCCCAACAGGCTGCAACAAAAGGCGACAGAACGTCTTTGGAAAGGCTAGTTTCCGAATTCAAGTTGGATGTAAATCATCGATCAGGTAAAAAGGCAACTCCCTATACGTTGCTCCTTGCAGCCGCACAGTCCACTCAAGATACGGCCAAGGTAGTCGAATTTCTTCTTGGGAAAGGTAGGCATAAATTGATCCATGACCTTTGTTACCTATGAAGACCATGGTCCCTTAGGTGCAGATGTCAGTCTTACAAACGGGGATGATCTTACTGCTTTCCATTTGGCATGTTCGTCTGGAAACATCTTTGCTGCCAAAGTTCTTCTCGCTCACAAAGACGTCCACCCGTCCCGTGCTGCCAGAAATGGAATGACTCCCCTGCAATTGGCGCTCAAGAGCAGGAGTTTGGAAATGCTCCAGCTCGTTCTCAAAGACGCCACTGTTCATGATGTTGAGAGATGCTGGAAACGGACAGATATTTCTGATGGGATGAGGAATATTTTGGAGTCAAAGGTAGCCTTCATATTGTTTCGATCAACATTAGTTGAAGCAACATACTTTAATGTTCAGAACGGATTTACGGAACCGTCAAAAGTTGAATCAAAATCTGGGAAGCCTACCAGGGATGCCCAGCGGAAACTTGCTGAAGAGGCGAAAAGAGCGAGAATAAAAGAAGAGGAACGGCGGGCTGATGTCAATCGTCAGATCAAACTCGAGAAGGCCGAAAGACAAAAAGCCGAAGATGAACGCAGACGCAAAGCGAAAGAAGAGGAACAGCAACAACAAATCCTCCGTGACCTCGAAGAGCGACGCAGGAAGGAAAAGGAAGAGAAACGGCAGTTGGAGGAATTAGCCTCGAAACAGAAGGAGGCTAAAGAAAAGGAACGTCAGCGTTTGACTGAAGAAAAAACGCGACGGAGACGGGTTGAAGAGGACAAAAGGGTAGAGCAAATGAAGCGGGAGCAAGAGAAGCGTAAAGAGAAAGAGCAACGGGCGAAACTCTTAGCTGAAGAGGAGCGGCGCAGACGGATTGAAGAAGAACAGAAGATTGAGCAGACGAGGGAAGAAGAAAAGCGACTCAGGGAGGCAGAGAAACGGGAACAACGAAGGAGACGTAGACGAGTAGAAGACGATGAAAAGAGTGTGCGTGCTCGACGGGAGCCTGAACAGGCCAGGCAGCGTCGAGAATACGAGGAGAGACTCGCTCCGGCGGCAGAGCTTAGTCAGCGACAAGAGCCAGAGCGGAAAAGGGTGGCGCGACGGACTTACGAACATTCAACGCACGCCACAAGTGTACAGTCTACAAAGGCTTGCAAAGAGCCTCATTCCCAGCGGGGCTTAGGTGAAAACTTTGCAGAAGCGCAGAATCAGGTTTGCATTGTTGGCTCGAGCGAGTAACATGTTTATGTTCTAAACTATTTTCTGTAGCGAGAATTAGAAGCGGCGCGTCGAGCGGAACAAAGCGCACGGGATCGCGCTCGGGCAGCTTCACTTCGCCTCAAGAAGCTCGAGGAGGAGAACAAGCTTAAGGTATACATTACATTATTTATGGCCTTTTGTTTGTGAATTTTTATATTAACATTTCTCCAGGTCGAAATGTCAGGCGCTCGTCGTGCCGAACAAGATCGCACAAGGCAGCAGCAGGAATCAGTAATGTTTCATATGCACTAAACCTTGTGCGATCTTACTGACGATGTACCAACAGCTCCGTACGGAAACTTCGTCCGCATTCAACAGCCGGACTCTTGTTGAAGATGTCCAGACAAGACCAACAAGCGATGATCTTTTTGAAGCTCCGCGAAGCAGAAATGTCATACCAGACGGCTTTAGCACTCCTCCCACATCTATGTCTACATTTGTTCCTCCAGGGTATAGGGGTCGTGGACGTGGAAGAGGCCGAGGGAGTCGGGGTCGGGGTAGAGGTCATATTTTCGCTCGAGGTGGTGTGGAGTAAGTTTTTTTTCCTCGGTGTCGTCCAGGTGTCGTCATCTTGTTCTTTCTTCCCCGCGACACTTTCGTGTAAGAACATACATATACTTTCAGTACTAATAGTGAAATGACAAAATCAGTGTGGATACCCCATTAGGACCAATCAAATATTAGACCGGCTCAGGCATGCCCGGAACCCTGGCATCCCTATAGATAGCGGAACTTTTACTCAAACCACCACCATATACCCCAGTTTACCACGGAGCCTGTTCTACCATGAGTAGCTTCGAAATCCAAAACATCTTCAATGTGAATCAAAAGGTGGTGCTTATAACGGGTGGAAGCAGAGGTATAGGGAAAATGGCGCGTATCTATCCCGCACTTTCGACGCGTTAGGATGACCATACATTAATTTTTTTCACAGATAGCTACTGGGTTTGTAAAAAACGGAGCGAAGGTGTGTATTTGAAGTGTTCTGAACACCCGAAATCACGTCAACGACAGCGTACGACCCAATATTAGAACTCACATCTTGGCAGGTTTACATTACCTCTCGAACTGCAAAAGATTGCAATGCTACAGCTTACGAATTGAATGAGCTTGGTCCTGGAACATGTTTTGCTTTACCTGCAGACCTACAACAATTAAAAGAGGTGGAAAGATTAGCCAATGAACTGGCCTCTAGAGAACAAGTTCTCCATGTACTGGTCAATAATGCTGGGGCGGTCTGGGGTACCACGCTCGATGAGTTCCCGGTAAATGAATGTCCGGAGAGTTGGTCCGATTTTGCACTTACATATCTGTGGCAAATAGGACTGGGCATTCACGAAGGTCATGACTCTCAACCTGCAGAGAGTATTCAGTCTCACTCAAAAAGTGCTTCCACTCCTTCGGGCAGCCGCTGAAAAGTCAAAGAAAGACAACATTTATTCGGATCCTGCTCGAATCATCAATGTAGACATTCATTAAACATCGTAACAAAGTCCACTCACCGCAAAAACAGATTGGATCCGTAGAGGGTCTCCGCGTTCCTAACCATGAAACATATCCTTACTCCGCATCTAAAGCGGCCCTCCATCACCTCAGTCGTCATCTAGCCGGTCGACTTGGACCGGAAGGTATATAGCTTGTACAATTTCTGAACACTAAATCCTGATGTTGTTAAAGGAATTATATCCAATACTATTGCATGTGGCTTATTCCCGACGAAGAGTTCGAGTTTTGCTTCATATCACATTCTGTATCCGCTAATAGCTTGTACTTAGTGACTTCTTCCGTGGTCAAGCAGGAAGGAGATGCCTTGACGGCCGCGATTCCTCTTCAGCGTGCGGGTTTACCGGAGGATATAGCTGGGACCGTTTTATTCCTGTCCAGGTAAGCCCTCTCTTGTTGTGTCGTCCAATCTTTAGTGATCTCATTCACAAGTAATGCGGGAGCCTACATAAATGGCGCAACAATCACACTCGATGGAGGAATGCTCGTCGCAATGCCATCCCTTCTCAGTAAGCTCTAGAGACTTTTGGATAGAGAAAAAGACGAGTAGATGATCTTAGACGTGTGACTGGTCGTGATACTACGTAGAAGTATGTAATACACCTATGATAATACTTGCGGAGGTAGGGCCTGCCTATCGTAATTAATCTTTGCTCGTATCTCCTGGCAGCTTCGGATCATCCTTCTGGCCTTCAACCTTGCCTTCCTCTTCAATCTCCTTGATTTCCTTCTTTTTTGTTTCAACATTCTCAGATTTTGAATCCTTAGATTTGTCTGGTACCGATGATCCTGTAAGCCCTTTGACCAAATCCCCGGCTTCATCTCCATCAAGCCCAAGCTCGGAAACCAGAGCAGCTAACTCATCCTCTGTTGCCATTACTGTACCGAACGATGTCAATAGATGTATATAAAAACATTTTGCGCAGACATACTTCCCTGTAGCCCATACCCAGACAGTTCCGTACTCACATCAAATTCGCCATCTCGTGCGCCAGGTTTGTTAACAGGTATTGGCTTCTTTCCTGGTGTCGATTGTGGGCTGGCCAAGATTTTGGATTTCAGATGCTCAGGCGTCATTTGCAGAGGAAGCATAGCACCGGGAACGCCAATAGGTTGGACGGGAGGTTTGGGTATATTCTCTAATTCATCATCCCATGCTTCCTTGAGGCGTAGAAATTGTTCTAACTCTCCGTATTCCACGGCTTCTTCGCTATAGATCATGAGCATTGGTAGGATATGTATGTAACTGGGACATACAAGTCGGAAAACGTCCCAGCAAACTTTCCTCCAACCAATATCTGTCTTGACCCATTAGTTGAGATTATCTCCAAATCTTGGTGGCATTACTCACCCCAGGTAACTGTTGTTTATCTGTGCAAGTAGGATTAGCTGCAGATCTTCCAAGAAGAAACGATCTGAATACCTGGAGGTGCTTTTCGCCTCCAAAGTCGTTTGGCTGTCTCGTCCGATGCCAGATCGTAAGAAGTGAAGGGAAGCTTCTTGACCTGAAGGATACGTAACAAATACTCTACATAGGAAATTAGGTTCTCTCTTTGTTGATTCAAGGACAAACTAACCTTGGCGCTGCCTAAGAGCGGGTTGAGAAGCGATTGTTGTGAGGAAAACTTGAATCGGAGGTGAAGGCATTTAGCTTGGTTAGCCGTCTTGTAGTTAGTGAAGAAAAGTCATTCTAGAACTTAAAGGCGTTATTTAATCAAATAGTCTCGTGTGAAAATAAAGTCGCTCTGATCTCTCTCATGTCCGACCTCAAAGTACTTATCGTATGCCTGGGTAACATCTGTAGGAGCCCAATGGGGGAGGCCGTGTTAAGAGACGTCGCAAATAAACGAGGGATTTCCGATATAACTGTAGACTCTTGTGGTACCGCAGGTTATCATGTCGGGGAACTTCCAGATGATAGGTGAATGACAGTTGTTTTATGTGAACGAAAGCTCAACTTCATACCAGAACAGTATCGACTTGTAGAAAGGTAGACGCATTCGTACTTTCGATATTGTATCTCAAGAGGTGTTGTAGCATCAAATTCCAATCGAACACAGTGCCCGTCAGATACAGACATCAGACTTCACCGAGTTTACGCACATCCTCGCTGCTGATGAATCCAATCTTCGCAACCTAGAGCGTATTAGACCAAAGAATGCAACAGCAGAATTGTGCCTTTGGGGATCTTTTCTAGATCATAAACCTATCGCTGATCCTTATTATGGTGGAATGGTGAGGGACTGTAACCCTCGTCTATCATCTACTAACTCGAAGAAAATAGAACGGATTCGAACAGGTAACTTCCTTTATTCTTCCTCACGTCATTGTTCATTCGAAGCTTTACAGGTTTATCAGCAGTGTGTCGCATTGTCAAATGCTTTCTTGGACAAAATTGGCAGATAGCCCATTTTGGTATATACTATGAATACAGGAGGATGTTTGATTGAATTCGAGATCTTCAAGATAAAGTAGGCATAGCTGAATGAGCACGAGTGCCAACAGCATCCTCAGCTCTCCACAGACTCGTCGTTGTCTGAATAAGTTTTCGTTAATAGACAGACTTAGTTGCAGCTGCCACAGCTCTCACCTTGTTCTGCGTGTAAAATGCAATTCCTGAGTATGAAACGCTATTAGCACATGCTTTTCGTTCTGGGGAGTGCACGTACCGCTCTTTCCGTAGAAGCCAATATCTCCCAAAACGCTCCCCTGAAAACACAGATTGAAAGGTTGGTAACGGCAACGAGATAAACAACACACTTTATTTCCACTCCAGCTAAAATTTGGCAAAGGCACAGGTATCGGGATATTGATGCCAATTTGGCCAACGTTGACTTCTGTTTCAAACTTCCGCGCAGTTGCGCCGTGCTGAGTAAAGATGGCTGTCCCATTACCTACATTTATAGCATCGTCAGCTCGTTTTTTTTGTTACTTTTTTTTTTTTTTTGCACGTACCGTATCTATTGGTATTGATAATGTCGATGGCATCGTCCAGAGTGTCTGCTTTGATGACGATAAGAGCTGGGCCGAAAATTTCTTCCCTGATGCACCAAATGGGTCACTCTTCAAAAAGGCAAAGATGAAAAGCCAACAGACTGGTAGCATCTCATCGAGGTATCGGCTTCGATGATAGTAGGACCGACGAAATTCCCATTAGGGTAGGAAGGAACTACCAGACCTCGACCATCGAGAACGATCTTACCACCCTGTTGCTCAGCCGAAGAGATGATATCGATGATACGAGACTTTGCTTGAGGTGAGATAACGGGTCCTAAATCAGTATCCGGTTCAAACCCTCCATTCACTTTGAGTTTCTGTGCTCTTTCCACAATTTCAGGAAGCCAAGATTGTGCTTCTCCGACAAGGACAACTAAGATACAGTTTGTCAGGGAGACGACCAGAGATGTACTTGGCTGTGGAACTTACCAACCGAGATCGCCATGCAGCGCTAAAGAAGTTAACCACGGAACATACAATCTCAAATAGTAGACCTACTTGACCGGCCGCTATGAAAGGATCAAAACGTGCAGTGATGTCACATGGAAAAGTTCCCTCACCTCCAAACGCAGCGCCAACAAGGGAATTTAGCGCCAAGTTCTTGTTGGCTAGACAGCATTATAAGAGTACGCTACCCTCGGTCGTTAGGATGCTTACCATCTGGCATTATGACCGCATGATTCTTGGCTTGAAATTCATTGTCAACCAGTACTCAGCGAAAAATTGTCAGTTCTTGTTACCTCCCATGTTCGCCTGAAGAGAGTTACATAAGTGATAGGGGTAAAAAATTAAGAGGTAACGATTACCTGCACGCGCTTCCCGTTTTGAGTTCCTCGGTTGTAAATATGTTTTCCAGCACGATCACCACCCACGAAGCTTATAGCTTTGATAGCTGGATCGTCGCAGATGGCGTTTACAGTCGAAACACCGCCGTGAACGATGTTTAAAACACCTGGCGGTAAGCCTGGTAGCGAGGACGCATTAGATTGAGCGTGTATGCGAGAGAAATGCTTTGACCTGCTTGTTGACAGAGTTCAGCGATGATCATTGTCGCTCCTGGATCTCTTTCAGAGGGTTTGACAATCAGCGAATTGCCTGTAACGGTGGCCATTGGTATCGTCCAGAGTGGTATCATGCTAGGAAGCGTATGAGGTCAAGCTCTAAAATATATTCAAGGCGAAGCGCACGCTGGAAAATTAAAAGGTGCAATACTTGCACAAACACCTAGGGGTATTTTACGGACTTCTGTATCCATATCTTTGCTTACTGTGTCGTGTACGTGAGGTCAGCTATTAGGCCGAGAAATGGGTAATACCTTCGAGCTTTTCGCCCAACAGAGTAGAGGTAATTCCAATTGCATGTTCAACGACTTGTAATCCTATTAAACAGTTAAAGCTATGTGTGTACTCTGTCAAGAGCTCCTTACCTCGCATCAGTTCCCCCTGTGCATCTGTGAGAGTATAAACAGAATGCATTTGTCATTATAAGCAAACCAAGCCAGACCTTGCAGCGTTTTCCCTTGTTCTAGGACGATACTGGCGGAAATCGCATCGGCATTCTTTCGTATCAAATGTTGAAGCCTGAAAAAAGCTGAGAAGTTTAGAATAAAAGGTCATGAAGTCCCTACTCTATGGCAACGCGTTGTCGAGCAAGTACACTAGTTCTGCTCCATGATTTGAAAGCTTGCGATGCTGCATCTACGGCTTGAGCAAATTCTGCACTAGTAGTTTGAGGAACTTTAGAGAGTAACGTTTGCGTGGACTGGGTTCGATCAGACTAGAGTAAAAGTGACATCGAGGATATTATCTTACGGGCTGAAAGAGAGCATGTATCAGCGGGTTACATTGTAAAGTTTATCATGGGTCTACCTCTGTTGCTTCAGTCCATTCTGAAGCTTTACTCTCGATAAACTGCCCTCCAATAAAATTCTTGGTGACACCGCCCTCGAAGCTAGTCCCTTTCCACCTGGAAAGTTCATCTACTTTCACACGAGCAGCATTGCTGAGGGAGAGTCTTTGGGTTGAGGTAGTGAAAGCGCGTTGTAGTAACCGAGTTGAAGCCATATGTTGAAGCTTCATGGTCCTTGTGTCTCAGGTCTAGCGTCCCAGAAGACTATGGTAAGAGTTAGAACAAAGACCCCAATGTTTTGGTCAGCGGCGAGCGGTACTTAGATCCCTTTAGATCCGGAGCGTGACAGAAGCTTGCAATATCATATGACGTGAAAACTCAAAACTTAGATGACCGACTTACTTGAACCATGAACGGATTCAATCATCTCGAGCTGCAACAACAACAACAAAATGTACAACCAAATGTGCAACACGGAATTCATCTCAATAATTTTTCTTCTACAAGTTCTGCGCCTTTTCCTGAATACTCCCAGCACACGAATGGCAACGCGAATATTAATCCGCCGATACGACAAGGTCAATCACAGTCTCCGTTCAATCCAGTGAACCAGTGGACTGCTGCTCAGCAATCGCAGCAAAGCTATCCCCATATGCTGCCACAGCAGCTAAATCAGTGGAGTAACCCCATGTTACCACCCCAGCAATTCCTGAATGGCATGCACGCAGTCATGAATAGCATGCCTAGTAACATGCCTAATAACATGCCCAACATGCCAATGAACATGAACATGAACATGCCTGGCTTCAACATGTTCCCGCAGCAGATGTTACACGATGCGCTTAGTCTTTCTACACCGGTATCCGGCACCGACGACGATAGGCTCCTTATCGATACACTGGTGGATGCTCGAGCCCGGAAAGACAACTTCAAGAGTGCACTCAATAGTTTACATGCTGTATGTTCACTTTCTATCTGTGGTTTGGCAGACGTCTTACCAACTTGTAGAAAAATGGTCATTCCGCGAGTCTTTGGAAAGATTACTATCTGGAACACAAGTAAGCATTTCGAGACCGTGTCGTGCAATGGGCCGACTAACCAGCTAACAGAGACCGCATTGACGCGCATGTTTCTTTGTCTATGCAACAGAAAGGTATTACAGAACCTCCACCCGCAGTCAAAGTAACCAAAAAAACCCACCATAAACTCGTTCAAAACCGAGCCTTCTCCACCTTCCTCTCCACTTCCAGTTCTTCCGAGCAAGCGGAAAGTCTCAAATCATCGTCAGAAGGCTTCTTCCTCTTTATCTAATACTTCGAATTCTCTTACAACAGGCCGACGGAGCACTATCAATAGCATAACGGCTCCTTCTCCTTCATACAGTTCTCGTCTACCGCCGCCAAACGCCGAAGTTAAAATACCCGAACCACCCTCGCGTACTCCTAGCCCGCCAACCAAACTGATCTTTCGAGGCAGAGGTTACAAATTTACTGAGGAGGACAAGGAGTTCTGCATCAAGTTTATTCAGTGGCGGCTAAAAGATGATCCAAGCTTGACACGCAATGCTTTATGTGACCAACTTGCCCAAAAAGTGAGTTCCAAACGTTGGTTTTGAGCATTCAGTTCACACTGTTTTCTAGGCTCCGCACCACACTTCACTCTCGTGGGCTTCGTGGTGGTCAAATAACCATGATCTTCCTGGTTAGCATTTTGTTCTTGAGTTTTATCTGTGCTGATCGAAATCATTCAGATAAAATACTTGCTGCTGCACGTGGGGAAGGTGCTTTACAAGACGAGGAAAATTCTGAGGAGGAAAGCTCTGAGGAGGAAACAAAGCCCCGCCGCCGTCCGACATACAAAGAAGAATCCAGCTCAGAGGACGATGCTCACGAGATCGCACCGTATGACGACGACGACGACGACGACGTTCTCACTGAACTATCTGATAATGACTTCACGTTACCTTCGTTTGACGAAAGTGCAATGGGAGCAGCCACCGGCCCGTACACCAGCGCGGACCTCGCTTTGACTGCACGATATGTAGCTAGCTTTGAAAATTTTGCGAATGCGTCGTATGGAGCAAAATGGCAACCCTGGAGTGAGCGTGTAGGTGTCATTGTATTTTGTTGGATATGTTATTGACAACTGCATTTCTAGTATCCGCAACGATCTGCAAAAGCATGGGCAGAGTATTACAAGAGAAACGAACGAGGTTTGTGTCCGCACTGACTTCCACCAAAGGACCATTACTCACTGTCATTCATAGAGATAGTCGCTCTCGCCAAGAAAATTAAGATTGCTGGAGCTGCCAAGGGACTTTCACCGCGACCAAAGCTTGAGTCAGCCGAAAGTACTGGTCCTCCGAAATCCAAACGCAAACGTCCGGACGATCAGGAGCTAAGCGACACTGAAAATCGGTCAAAAATTGGCAAGATTAAAAATAGAATCTGAATAATGTTTTCTGTACATCTACTTTAACCCTCCGTATATACTATGATATTGCCCTATATTCTAGGTACATCTGCTTACAATATGCTTGGAAACGACCAGAGAGACGACGACCCGGCGCTTCTTAAAGTATATCATTCCACGTGGTTGCCTTGAATCGATAAAGACTGAGATTACTCTTTTTTCTTTACTACGACCTGCCTGCGACGCCACTGTTTGTGACCTGAGAATCTTCAACTGCGTACAATGGATGAAGAATATGATGTATATGCTCAGACATCGTTGATAAACCTCGTCACTAAATAATGTTTCGCAGGTCGTCGTTCTCGGGACCGGTCTGACTGAATGTATTTTGTCTGGTCTGCTCTCGAAAGAGGGCAAAAAGGTTCTGCATATGGACAGGAATGACTACTATGGTGGTGACAGTGCCAGTCTAAATTTGACTCAGGTATTTCTCAGTGTTGTACACTATTGGTGTGCTGACGCCAGTGCTATCCTCAGCTATACCGCAAATTCCGTCCCGGTCAAGAGCCACCCTCGGAGCTTGGCCGTGACCGCGACTATGCTGTGGACCTTGTTCCTAAATTCATTATTGCTTCTGGAGAACTCACACAAATTCTTGTTCACACCGATGTCACCCGCTATCTTGAATTTAAACAGATTGCTGGAAGTTTTGTGTACCGAGAAGGAAAGATTTCCAAGGTGCCAAGTACGGAGATGGAGGCTGTTAAGAGCCCACTGATGGGTCTGTTTGAGAAAAGGCGGGCAAAGAAATTCTTTGAGTTCCTTCAGAACTGGAAAGACGAAGACCCTGCTACTCATCAAGGTATGTCTTGCCGTTTAATCCTCGGAAAGCATGGTGGCAATTATATATTCTAGGCATCAATCTTGACAAGGATAGCATGAAGACCGTTTACGAAAAATTTGGATTAGAACCCGGTACTCAGGATTTCATTGGTCACGCCATGGCTCTCTATCTCGATGATGAGTATGTACTAGACATCTACGTTTTTAGAAGATCGCAAACTCATTTCTCTGCACAGCTATATCACGAAGCCTGCGCGAGCAACCTACTCTCGTATCGTGCTCTATACGTCATCCATGGCTCGCTACGGCAAATCGCCCTATATCTACCCCCTATATGGTCTCGGAGAACTCCCTCAATCATTTGCTCGGCTGAGTGCCATCTACGGTGGTACCTACATGCTCGACAAGCCTATCGATGAGATCGTGACCGATTCGCAGGGTAAGTTCGTCGGTGTCCGGAGTGGCAATGAGACCGTCAAAGCCAAACAAGTTATCGGTGATCCGAGTTACTTTGGAGCCGGCAAGCAGACCGAAGGCAAAATACGAGTTGTGGAAGAGGGAAAAGTTGTTCGCGCTATTTGCGTGCTCAAACATCCCATCCCAGACACCGATGATTCCGACAGTTGCCAGATCATTATTCCCCAGAACCAGGTTGGACGCCGGAATGGTAAGTATTATGCTTCTATTATTTGCCTGTCTCATGTTAATGCTCGGTAGATATCTATATCGCGATGGTATCCTCAACTCATAACGTCTGCGCAAAAGGCGTTCACATTGCCATTGTGTCGACGATTGTCGAGACCGACAAGCCTGAGCTTGAGATTGCACCTGGTCTGAAGCTTCTGGGTCCCATCCACGACAAGTAATACCGTTGCTCTTATTGCGCTTGTTCCAGCCTCTAATTTTCTGATCTCAGATTCGTTTCCATCTCCTCCGTGTTTACTCCTACGACTACTGGACATGATGACAATGTTTTCATCACTCGCTCATACGATGCAACTTCCCACTTTGAGACCGTAGTGGAGGATGTCCAAGATGTCTGGAAGCGCGTCACTGGCAAAGATTTGGTTCTGGAAAAGAAGGAAGTTGAAGTGCAGGCGTAGATTAGTCATTTCTTCACCATCTTAGTAGCTCGGATATACATACATACGAAAAGAATTGTACATACATTGATACTTACGACATTTTATGCAACGCGTAGCCTATTACATTGTGGGAACAACTTGGACGCGTTCCTGTCAGGCTGCTCTCATCATGGCTCCGCCATTGCCTTCCTCTCTGAGCCCTCATATATGTATATTATCTTCGCCAGATCTAAAAGAACTCTTGACAGCGTCGTCGCTACCCCAATTACCAGAAATATTACAGTCATTCTCTCCACTTCCTCAAGGTAGCTCTCGGATACTTGAATTCTTCTCATTGCTGACCCGCAGATTCGTATAGTGAATACCCGTACAACTTCTCTTACATCTATTCCACATAAGGCCTTTTCTTTACGATTCTCCGACCTAATCGAAATTGAGGCGTCATGCCTTGAAGATGAAGAACAGCGTGCCGTCAGGACAGTAGACTGGATAGGCTCCAGGATTGGTGCTCGTTGCGCACAATGGGTAGAGGATATAGAAAAAATGGCAGGAAAACAGTCTGTGCGACTTCCGTGGTGGGATGAGCTCAAACGATGTGTAGAAGGAGACCATGTTCCTTCCAAGGCGGAAACCTGGAACCATCCTGCTGCCAGTGCGTTTACATGCATATAACTGTATCAATATGACTCTAAACTTTGCTCTAGTTATTTTGGCTGTGTCTACAAACACACCTAATCCCCTACAGGCCATTTCGAATCTTCACTCAAGGGCGATAGAGCTTCCGTCTTGGGTTGACCCAGTGTATCTCCGTTATACGCTCATTGTTCATCCCAAAGAATCTGCCTTGTCAGATGAAGAGTGTGTATCGGCGTGTTTCCATATGCAAATCTTTCGCTGAGCCTTGTTCACAGATCAAGCGCTTTATTCAACGCTGTAAAGAAGCAATATGGATTGCACAGTTACTTGCTCCCATTGGATATGCCAAATCCTCCCCCTGCTCCCGTACCGGTTCCTACCCCTAAACCTCGTCTTCCTTTAGCTGGAAGTGACTCAATGGAAGCTTCTCTGGTAACGAACACGCTCCGGATGAATGAGAAAGATATTCAACAGACGGCAAAATTCACTCGCGAGTTCTTGGTCATGAGTCTGATTCCTTGGATGGAGAAATGTGTTTTGGACTGGAACGAGAGTGTGCGTTTTTGGTTTTTATAGTCGCATTATCTGTTGATGTAATGTTCCCAAGTTTGTATCAACACGCCGACTTCCTTCTCGACTGTTTTCGTCGACTCGTCGCCTTTTTGGAACTCCTTCACCCTCTCCTACTCCCCCACCAAACCACCGCTCTACCCCTTCTCGCGCCTCTACATACACTGCTCCCGCTACTACTACTGCTGCTGCTGCTGCTGCTACCCAAGCAGCTCCAGGTGGCCTACCACAACAGCGTCGCTTGGCGGAATTTGCTACTATCCTAGGTGACTTCAAACTGGCAGTGACTGTCTGGGAGGCATTATCCAAGGAAGGGAAAGGAGGCTCTGTACGTACCGCTCCCGCTTGCCATGCTTTTTCTTATCCAATGCTCCATGATTAGGACATTCTACCTTTATTGTTGTCTCCCTCGCCCGCAATACCGTTGCATGTCTCTAATGCATTGAACGCCATGTTCACTCAGTCAACAGCGCCAATGGCACAAATGCAACTGCGAGCCTTGCTATGTGCTATAAGGTGGGAGATTGGAATTGATCCGTCGGATTTTGCAAGCGAGATGCTTGGAGGAGAACGTTGGTTAGTTTGGGCTGCAGGAAGTGTATGTCCTTCTTATGCTCACTTAAAAAAATTGTATTCTCATGGTCTTTCAAGGCAGAAGAACCGCCATCAGCCCTGCTATTAGCCCATGCAGCGTTCATCAGTTCAAAAAAGCAAGCATTCCGTCGAGCCGGGTTTTGGTATCTTCTGGCTGCAAACCGATTAGAAAAGTGTGGCATTGTAAGCATATTCTATATCTCAGCAAAATGCTCGTCAATTCCACCTTACAGAAACCATTAACCATGTACTTTCTACGTAAAGCTCACGATCTCTATCGTAATCGACCAAAGAAGGAATTATCTCCGTCATTTTGGGACGCCGAAGGGAAACAATTCTCCGACTCGCATGAATTCGACGCGATTATACCTGGCATTCAGCATCCGTTAGGTATGCAAGCATTCATTGCCCAATCAAAGACTAACTGGCTCTTAGGACGATTACTATATACTACTGGCAATGTCAAGGAGGCGGTTGAGATTTTTTTAAGTTTACTCAAAGGCTCTGCATCATCGATATCTACTTCGGCTATTGGCAATGGTGGATACGAGACCGAAACTGATGAAGTGTATCTCGAAGATTTCAGAGTCGCTTTCGAAGTTAGTTAACCGCATTTTGGCGCTCGTCCTTCACTGACATTACTTCCAGCATTTGAAAACCAATCTTACCAATCTAGAGCAACTAAAAGACATCACCATACCATTTAGTTTCTGTGTTCCTCGCCAGACTCAGCTTAGATTCCTTAATAATGACGATGGAGGAGAATTTTCTGGATGGGACAAATGTGAGGAGGCATGGAGTAGATTTAGTAGATCGCACGGACTGAACTCTCATCTTGCGACGGAGAGCAAAGCATATGTTAACGGTAGTTTTTTATTCTTGTACCTTTCTGGACACGGTCTCAAACCTCCTACTTTTGTAGAGCCCTTTTGGATCGACCTCGCACTGAAGAATCCATTGGACGTGGATGTTACATTGACCGACTTGACAGTAACGGTCCAGGAATCAAACGAAAATGATCCTTCTTCCTCAAAATCTTTCCTCGACGTAGAGATTGTTAAGAGCGTATCTATTGGCCCAAGAGAGACTCGAACTGTATGTTCAAGCGTTGGTTACTTTCATTGATGTTAATGTTTTCTAGATCCCCATCTCTGTCAAAGCGACTCGTCCTACAGCGCTAACAATCACTCACATCACTTACACTTTCCTCTCCCTCCTTCCTTCCATTGAATCTCTCGCAGTGCGAGGGCAGCGTCTGCATAGTACTGCTGTGCAACGACAAACACCTACTTACGCACCTGATATAGTTATGAAGGTAGCCGTCGCAGAAGCAGGTTGTCGGCTGCTGGCAAACTTCTCTGAAGACAAACAGTTAGTTTTGAACCAAGGGGAAGTCATATCAACGAAGCTGTGGTTATCCAATACTGGTGTAGAACCGATAGCTGAAGTGTGGCTAGTTGTAGGATCAGATAATTTATGGTTAAACAAGGATGAAGCCGTTCCTTCTGGTGATGATCCTTCTTGCCTTGATGCTTAGCTTGCTAACTTGAACCACAGATCTCCCGACTTCTGAAACTATACATTCATCTAATTCACTCAAACCGCAAGAGCCATTCAGTATCTCGCTGGGATCTTCTAGCCTTATGCCAGGGCAGTCCCTCGAGGTACCTGTTACTTTACATGCCCTCGATCTTGGTCCGAGGGAAATTCGCTATCTCCTGCTATATAGAGAGGTGGGTATGCGATACCTCTACTGGTGCATTTCCTTCTAATGCGAAATCTTTACAGAACAAAGACGCACCGTTCAAACAAGTGCGAAAAGTTCGATCCTGCCAAGTACTACCTTTATTTAGAATTGCCATTTTTGCAACCCCCTCTTCGAAAATTGAGGAGATGTTTTTGGTGGACCTCGAACTCCAAAATAACTGCACCTCTGCTGTCCAAATTACACGAATATCAACTATTAGTCCTCGATGGACATGTAATTCCTTGGTTGATGGAACATCGTGGGTCTCTTGTCGCTGTCTGAATACACTGTCTGATAAGAATAGAGGTCCTGTATTCCCATCACAGTCGTCTAGATTTGTCTTGGGTGTAAATCCCTGGGTTAACCCTTCCGGGTGTGAAGAGACCCTGGATTATGTGGTTCGTCAACTAGAGGATGTGGTCCGTGGAAGGGCCATTGGCTCGTCGGAACCACCTCCTCTGGATTTATGCTGTAGCCACGTCTTCCAGGTACTTTTCATCAATTAATTGCTAGTCCATCATTCATTGTGTCCCTAGACCCAACAATCGGATGATTTTGAGATTCAAAGCTTTATCCACAGCGGAAAACGACATACTGCAACAGAGTCTCTTGTTTCAATATACCCTCATATTCCACCTCACACACACCACCATATATTTCCCCTCTTTAATCCAGCCGCTTTGGACATACTTGTCTTCTGGGAAATTCCCTCTGAAAATCGCAAAGGAAATCAACTTGTTTCAGCCCTCCATCTTGGCGCCACCCATTCTCCTCTCCAAGAAATCATAGAAGGAGCAGAAAATGCAAAGAGTACTCGAAGCATGTATGCGCAAACTCGCCGGGAGAAGGAAGAAGTGCTTCAGGCCATTCGCAACAGCGAATGGAATATGGAAATGAATCCCTTGTATGTCTTCGTCCGTACTGCAAGTGGCTTCAACCACGATTTTACCAAAGGGTAAGCCAACTTTTTGTCAGGAGTTCTATTTGGCTGACAATGATTTCAGGCCGTGTTGTGTTCGCGTTAATTTCACAGTTAGGAATTTTTCGACAACCATGAAGTCCCGGTTTATTTTAAAATTGAACGGCGATGCTTCAGATTCATCTTCTTCATCGTGAGTGTTTTCATGTGCGGGTAACGGAATAACTTTTACTCATGTTCAGCAGTACTATTCAGCCCGTAGTTTACTGTGGCCGTTTAACATTCCGAGGCACCCTTGAGCAAACCATGCATACAACCTTTTCCGTGACAGCTTGGGTGGGTAGACCGGGCACTTATGCTCTGGGAGCGTGGCAAATTGAAACCGAGGTGCTGGAGGGGGTACCTAAAGAACAAGTACGCCATCGTTATTTGCAGCAGGCCTCACTGGACGACAATCCGTTCATCAATGTATGTCATGTAGATTCATAACTTACAATAAATATACCGATTATACGATCCCTATCCACATATAGTTAGTACTAGATTTTTTCACTCGCTTTTCTCGCGTTCCTTCTCTTTCTCCATGCGTAGTTTCTTCACGCGGAAGTTGAAGTATGTCTAAAGATGGGTTAGAGTTACATCGGATTATCCGGAAACACGAGCCTCACCCCAAGCACAAATTGCACTGAGTTGAAGAACGGTACCCATAAATGCAATGGGACGTAATTCTGCGCTATTGCAACGACTAGCGGGTTGACCTTGGAGAAATAAAATAAAATCCATGTCCTGACACAGAATACAACAGACGTACCATCCAGCTGACCCGAATCACAGACCAGAAGCCAGCTTGAACTGTACTAATAACATCCTTACTCGATTTGGCTCCACTGATAATAGCCATAGAAGCCAAATAGGCTATATGGATATGGAGAGGAATTATTAAGCTTCAGTCCCGATCCAAAAGGGATCGAACACTAACCAGATGCTTGGACTGGAGAGATGAGCAAGTTGCTAGTTACAATTTGTGCTATTTTTGCTCTTGTATCAGTCCGGCCTGCAAATGCCTTTTGAAGAGTTCCAACAAGAAAATGGCCGAGTGGTGCGGAGACAAGGAACCCATACAACGCCATCTTCAACGCTCTCGAATCGACATGTCCTTTTGCCAGGAGCTTGTAGAAGAATGGGGATTCCTTTGGAACCTTTCTGGCCGGCAGTCCAGCCAGGTTACTTCCAAGAACCTCTTGCAAAAAGCATAACAATGCTAGAAGACATTTAGAAATGGAAATCAATGCACCAGCGGTCACAGAACAAACCTGTTGTGATGGCTTTTGTTCGCAAAGGATGGGATGCAAGTTCAGACAGATACTTGGCCAGGAGAGGATGAGGGCCTTTAACCGAAGCGTTCATTGCGGTGGAGAGAAGGCACGATTGTAATTGATTCCATTATTTAGTGACCCTCATTTAGCACACCCGGGTCTTGAATCTTCCGAGTCCGAAATCAAACGGATCACTTTTATTCCTTACCCGGTGCTCAAGCGCTTAGCGCTCTTCTCGGGTGCCTGGCCAATGCAGTATGTATTATACGACACGAAATAGAAAAGGAATAAGATACTCTATGAAAATTTCAATCTAGTCTACTCGCCTTTGACCCTAGAAAACAATGTCAGGATTATCGGTTTTGAAGCTGGCCAGAGACGTACCAAGCCTTGACATAGTCTGCGAAAGAAACCATACAAATAGTTTGCCAGATACCAAGACCGATACGAGGGGTCACTCCTCTATAGAGACCCTTGACTCCGTTTTCCTTATAGATATATCTGAACGTCGACCAAATTGTTAACTTGGCTGGTCGGTTAACATTAGCAGCAGCGTTTTTTGCCATCGATTGCATCTAGGTAAATCATAAGTAGCGCATTACCTCTGAAGACGCGGAAACCTACCTCAACCCGGATAACCTCGATGGGCTGATTCCACGTTGCCAGTGCTCCACCTACTGACGAAGCCAAGATCTTGTCCATAGCACCCAATTTATCGGCTTCGGTCTTTCCGCGAACTTTTCGAATACCCGTTTCAGCCAGGCGAGCAAAGCCCATTCTAGGGTTCATAAATACAGCAATATGAGTTGACCAAACGTCAAGACGTACCGAGAACCCCAATTTGTGCATTGACGGACAGCAACTGCGTTAACACCTTTGTTCACACCCGCAAGACCCTCCTTGCGATAGATATCGGCAAAGAGGGCCCAGGTAGAAGGAGGTTTGACACCAACTGCGGCCGTTTTTTGACGCGTAATTTCAGCAGTCTTCATGCACGTTGTAAAGCCTGTTCATGGATAATAGTAAGCTGAGAGAATATAAGAACGACACCAATGACGACTACGATAAGTCAAATGGGAGGAAAGAAAGGTAAAAATATGCAATTGAAAACTTACCCATTGTAGCGTAAGCCTGCGCTACACCTCCAGTCATTCCACCGAGAAGTCCAGCCAACGCAGGGCTTACACCCATGGTAAGGGAAGCAGTTTCAACTTCTGAAGCTGCGAATATTAGCACACCCCCCTTTGTGGAAGCTTCAATCCAAGCCTAAATGAACAATATTAGATTGGAGGCTCTGGTGATTTGCACACAGTTACGCACCCATGGAATCAAGCCCTGATAGAACCCGACAGCACCTCCTCGAGACCAGACAGTTTTGCATGCCTGCCACATCGACTGCGACCGATTAGCAGCCATCTGTGTTTTGAGGACCTCTAGCGGCTGGCCGAAGGTAGTAACCTGTGACAGAAATAATGTTAAGATTGGCATATAGCCAGAGAACATCAAGAGAAAGCTTGCCTCCTGTACAGCGGAAACTAGTGGTCAAATCCAGGAAATGTGAGTTTAATAATTTACTTACGAACTATAAGAGGTTACAAAATAAAAGAGATTATCAGTAACAGGTAAAAACGACGCGTATATGCGAAGCACCATGTTCATTATGGCTCCTGTAAAGGTGGCATTTAGTTTGGGGTAGCAAACGAGCGAGAGGCTTAGACGCGTACCGACAGCAATGTTGGACCAGTTGACACCTTTCTGACCAGGTTCTTTTTGAATTGCCATCGTCAAGACCAGTAACCGCGAAAGAAATTAAGATGGGGGAAAAGGAAAGGGTAAGGAGAGAGGTGTCGAACCATCTTTCCCCAAATTTTTATTGAACAGAGTAAACGGCCCGGTGACGCGGGGTTAAAGCGCTTCCCACCAGCTTTCCCTCCGCTATGCCAGGCATGTAATATGTAATGCTAATCGGTAGCAGCGCACTCAACTCAGCCATTGAGCAGATTCTTCAGACTCATATTGACAATGTTGTCTCGAGGCCATGCTCTTCACAAGATCTTCCTTCTCCAGCTGTCTCTTCCGACTCGTCCTCACTGAATCCTTTAAATAGCGTCAAATGGCTTCGGTTACCCCGTGCACTGATCCCCAGATAACAGCTACATCCTCGCCCGGATGACGAGGCATTTTCAAATAGTCTAAATAACATTCACCATTTTCTGCAGAACGACTATATGATTAATACTACAGAGGTAGCCTTCCGCTGATGTCTTGAGTGTAGACAAATTTTCTTTATCATTACCACTGCTGTTGAAACGAGCTGACGAGGTTTTGTATCAGTGCATTACCCGAGCTAGCTAATGTAGCGTAAAAAACCTGTTTACTTGTTGAACTAAAATTGAAAAGACGCGGTACTCCGATGATGTAGAGCAGCTGTGAAGCTACTACAGGGTACAGTACGTGGATATATCAGGTTTTCCCTAGTCTGACTCGGACTCCCCAATGCCAATCACAAGAGCGAACCACTTTCTGTAGCGCAAGTATGCCAGATACCCGCCGACGTGGCACGGCACCCATAGCGATTCGCAACGTATGTATGCCTACGAGGGCTAATAACGTCCAGTGCATCAATCATTAACTTCGCGACAGAGTTCCATGGTGTATTGGTATGATAAGGGTATGAACATTGCTACGCAAGTAGCGTGATATCGGAAATAGAGGTGCATAGGTAGAATCCAAGTATAGCGCATTAATTTAAGATCCACACACCAAGGACGTACATTGAGGTTGTGATGGGGTATGGGAATAAGATCCGCAGAGAGTCCAAGTAGCGAGGTAGACGCAAGGATACTGCGCTTTGGCAATCATTAAGCCGTAGCAGCCTGCTCGTCCTTGAGCTTCTTCAATTCCTCGGTCAATTGTTCGATGTCATCCCTGAGGCTTAAAAACGATATTAAGTCAATAATTATACTCCATGTAATTTAGATCAGAGAAATTAAACGAATGTTGCGTAGACCACGACCAGCGCGATCATACTGCCGACAAAACCCTTGAGACCAAAGAATTTGACATACCCAGTGATTTCCTCGTCTTTCTGCTCGGCATCCTCTTCGAGAAGACGAAACTCCAGGTTTTTGGAGTTGACCTTTTCCTCTGCTTCACGAGCACTTTGCAAAGACGCATCAAGTTCTTCTCTGATCGCCTTCATCTCCTTCTCGTGTGCAGCCATCAAATCATGCATTTTCAGGTTATGGGCCTCATGCATCTGCTGCAGCTCATCTCGCGAAACACCTGGAGATGTCGGAGCTATGGAGCCATTGCCTTTAGGGACAGCAGGTGCAGCATCAAGGGTAGCTTTGACGGTCGCTAGTTCACCCTCCAAATCAGAGATCCTCATCGTCAGCTCTGATTTCTGGTTGGCAAGTAGCGAAACTTGGGCGTCATGTTCAGAGCGAAGCTTCGTACTCTCTTCAGCTCGTGCCTTAGCACCCTCCTCCAGCTCTTTGGTATGGTTCGCGGACATCGCGGACATGGACTCTTTCGTCAGTTCAAGCTGATCAGTTAGAGCAGCAAGATCGTCTTTGGTGTTTGAAAGCTCCTCTAACAAGCGCGCGACCTCAGCGGTCAACTCTGGTGATGGATCCGAGACATTTTCTCTAGCAGCACGAGCTTCCTCCCGTTGAGCCGTCAAGTTGTCAATTTCCGCTTTAGATGCCTCGAGAGCAGCTTTAGATTTGGCAAGATCGTCCTGTGTCGCCTTCAACTCTAGAGATAGATTGCTAATTTGCTTTTCCAAGCTCTTCGATTGCGACTCGACAACCTCGGCATGTTCCTGTCGAAGACCCTCTAACGTGGAATCATGGTTGGCCTTCAACTGAGAAGCGGTTGCATCAAAGCCTGCACGAACTTTGGCAAGGTCCTGTTGATGGCTCTCGTCTGCCTCAGACTATCGGACGCACACAAGAAGTCAGCTAGTAATTAGAAGCGGTGGAATTAAAAGACAGACCTTCGCTCGCTGAAAAGCTTCGTCGAGCAGTTTACTGTGCTCTTCCTTAACAGCGTCAACTTTAGCGTTATACTTAGCTTCTTGATTCTGGATGAATGTTTAGAGCTATCCAGTTGATATGCGATAGACAAACTTCACCTCGAGCTCGGAAGTGACTCTCTTGATCTCGGCTTCCAATTCACCCTGTTTGGTCAAATGTCCTTGTTCAGCGTCCTTGAGAGCAGTGTCATGGGCTTCCGCCGTAACGATAGCTTGGGATAGTGCTTCCTCATGGGCTGATTTAACGTTAGCAATCTCGACTTTCAACGCCTCTAGCTGTTCAACAACAGCTGATTGAGATTGGGCAGCGGCCTGAAGTGCATCTTCGTGACCCGCCTTAGTTTGCTCTGCCTGTGCATTGAACTCGGCGTCTCTGGCTTTGGCGTCGTCTGAAGCTTGCCGAGCAGCAGTGAGGGCTTTTTCCAATTCGCTCTCAAGAGCCTTCATCTTGTCTGTTGCAGACAAATGTTCTTCATCAGCAGTCTCTTGGGATTCCTTCAGCTCCAGAACTTCGATTTCGAGTTCAGAGACCTTGTTCGCTGATTCCTCTCTTTCGGCCTTCATCTCCGCTACTATCCCCTCAAGTACATCTAAAGCACTATTCTTCTCCTTCAACTGCTCCTCCAGAGTATGAGCTTTAGCTAAAGCTTCATCCAAAGCCTTGGAATGAACGGCGTTTACTGCAGTAATTTCCTCCTGAATGGCAGCGAAATCGGCCTGCGCTTTAATTAGAGCCTCATGCTCCACGGAAGAAGCAGTAGTGGTCGCCGAACTTTCGAGGTTCTCTTTGAGCAGCGCCAACTCGTTGTCTAGGGTCTGAATTTGCTGCTGGAGAGTTTTAACGAGTTCTTGTTGTTCGATAACAGATGATCGCGCATTCTCAAGCTGGGAACACCGTAAGGAAGCGAGAAAAATAGCAAAGTAGTTGTAAACGTACTTCTTCCTTAACCGTGGCAAAGCGTTCTACTGCTTCTTCATGCTCAGCCTGGATTTTCGGGAAAGATTCCCGAGCTTCTAATAGCTGACTTTCTAGAGCAGTCTTTGATCTCTCGAGCTCTGATGCAAAGGTTGCTTTCGCTTCGGCCTCAGCTTTGATAGCTTCTAAGGAAGCTTTGAGGTCCTGTACTTGGGCCTCAAGGTCCGCAAAGTCATCTTGTTTGGCTTTGAGTGCTTCTTCGCTCTCTTTGAGCTATAGAACGAGATTATCAGTCACAAAATATAAGCGATTCAGATTCGGAGCACCTTGTTTTGTACATCCTCAAGCACCTTGCCGTCATCACCTCGAACTTCTCGGATGGATGAAATGGACGGAGACGGTCTGGCAGGCCTGGCCTGAGAGATGGAGCTAGTCTTAGGAGGAGCTGCTTTGGAAGTACCCGTGCTGGTCGTAGGAGGTTTGGTGGCAGTCGACGAAGAAAGACTCTGTCGGGAAGTTATAGACAACCGCTTCGCGGCAACATCCGAGACTGATGCCTTCGGTCGAGCAGCAGCAGAAGTTGTTTTGGCCTCACCATTTGCTGATGCCGCAGAGGATGCAGAAGGGGCGGCGGCGGGTTTGGCATTGACAGAGGAAGACAATGGCGTTCTAGTAGCTGGTGGTTTGGACGAGGGAGCAAGAGAGGCGCGCCTAGTAGCAGAAGCAGGAGGAGCAGCAGGCTTCGACATTGTTGGTTTGGCAGTTGCGCTGCTGACTGCGGATACACTAGTTGATTTCTTCAAAGCGTTAGTTGCCGTAGGCTTGGCTGGAGTAGATGAAGCCAACGGTGTCTTAGTTGAAGCAGTTTTCGCTGTACCGGAACCAAACGTGCCAGAGCTGAGGATCTGAAATGAAAATCAAGTCAGCTATTGCCATCAAACACGTTGTTAATACTCACTTTCTTCACAGATGTTGAGCCATTCGCCTTTCCAACAGGTGGCTTTGCAGAAGATGTCGCCTTCGGTTTGCCTGCTGCAGTTATCTCGTTTTCCGTTGATTTGGGAGCTTCTGTAGGAACACCTGTGGATGACGGGACTGGTACAGGAATCTCTTCTACAGCAGCCTGAGGAATAACATCTGGGTGACCTGAACCATTCTCCGTAGACTTTTCTATCAATTTTTCAGATGGTTCAGACATCACGCTATCCGCAAGAGCTAAAAAGCATAACAGTCCATGAAGAGGCCTCGTGTTTTCAGTCGTCATTACTCACCTTCTGAAGCTGTGTCTACCTGACCCGAAATTCCGGCCACGAAGTCAAGGTCCTTGTCGGATGAAGCCGTGCTCTGCACATCAGCTTCAGACATTATAGAAGATAAATACTAAGGAGAAAATGAAGAAAGTGTCACAACTTCGTGCGAAATCACGCACGCGCCGGCCGACCGACGCGCTTTGAACGCGAAAAACAAAGTTGATTCCGAGCAAGTAACAACAAAGTAACAATGATTTTTACAAAATAACAGATAATTTGGGATAAAATTTATCGAGGTTCAAATCAACGTAGCGTACAAGTTGAGAGCATTCAAAGCAGGCTCTGCGAGCGAATTGTGGTTGTACGACAAACAGGTTACTCCACCAGGTTCAACATTGAAGTGTGTGCCCAAGCTGGAGAGAGAAAATCAGTACGTTGGTAACTTTGAAAAGGCCAAGTTTTAATTACTGTAATGGAAAATTAATCCATCTTGAAATCAGGACGCGACTGTGTTATGGCTTATTAGCAGAGTATATGCCAGTAAGAACAAAATACTTTACGAAAGATGACCATGAGCGACGATGAGTACGTCTCGTGTGTTTAAACCCTGTTCATGATACTGCTTATGGTATTCTCGGACCTAATGAGCAGGTTAAAAGTCAACCTGCGATTGACCCAACGCGGCTGAACACATACTTTAGCTATGACGCCATCTACTCGCTTTTCCATTTCTTCCACAGATTCTCCTCCAGGACAACTGAGGGCAGGGAAAATGAACACAGGCTGCAGAAGGCTCTTTGGTCACATACCCATGATGCCAAATGTCCCAATCTGCGCGCCTTTCTTTGATTTCAGACGATAACAGTCCTTCATATTCTCCTGTACGTTGTGAGTGGTCGAATTTGAGTTCAATGTTACAACGGTATGCAAGACCGACCATAGTCCCATTCGCGAGCATCTTCGGTCAGAATATGATGTGGAGTCTCAACGTGAGCAAAAAGAAGATGGAACGTTTTATGGGCACGCTGGCGAGGGGAAACAAAGACAGTGCAGAGATTTTTGGGATCGATAGGTTCTACGTTGCAATGAGAATCAAGAATTGAGGGTGATTGATTAACAGCATACTTCCTTCGCCAACAAGGATGGGAGCTTTCTCTTTGATTTGCTGCTCTCCCCTGGCGGTCAATGGAATATCAGTGCGACCAGTCTAGGGAGACGTTAATGCATATAGATCAAGTTGATAAGACGAAATGCGAACGTGACGTCCGTTCAAAGACCACTTGTAGAGAGTCAATCACTATTATGCGCGTGCAAGGGAAGCTTATACCTCAGTCTCGCCGTGTCTAATAACCCAGAGCCTAGGCATAGGACGAGGCATGATGGGATCGATAGTCTGAGCGAATGATTTGGAATTGATAACGGCTATGCGGGATGTCAAACCTCAGCTGGTTTAAATCCTTTCCTAGACTAATAGCGTGATAAGCACTAATACACGCAACCCGTTGCAAGCCGAAAGTTATCTAGGTGAGAAACGTTTATTTGTGGAATCATGAGTACTGGTGAGGATGAACTGGAGTGATATCGGATCTACACAGCTCTACAACTTGAGGCCAGAGTGAAGAAAATCGTGAATACTGATACTAATAGAAGTGTTTGACGTAAAACAACGGGCGCTAATTTACGTTCTTGACTTCGCTCATGTTCGATGAATGTATGCCTGGATAACTTTTGTTTTTTCCCTGTTGTTGACTGTTTTATAGACGTTGAACATTCCACTGCTGCTCCTCTTAATCATGGACCATCGTTACAAAGCCGCGGGTTGCAGTATGAGGGATTTGAACCTGCTCAACCAGAGGATGCTCTTGACCAAGATCCAGTGCGTGAATTCATATATCGTTCGAAATTTGTTCGATATCTTGTTTAGCAGGACACTGTTGAGGCAGGAGCTCCCCAGGCTCCAATATTCGACCTTGGTCAAGTCCAATGTGCTATCAATGCTCCTCTCGTTTCCCTCGTCGTCTGCTCGGACATGCTTGTCATGGGTCTCGCATCCAACGTTCTAATATTAATTGAGCTAGCCCATGCAACACAAGTTACTCGAATACCGATCCCTGTTAAACAGAACGAGATGACGTTGTACAAACTGTTCATGGACCCGTCCGGAAGACACATCATCATTACTTCTACACAAGGGCAGAATTGGTATCTGTACAGAACATGGAAGAAACCACGCCAGCTGAAAACATTCAATAAACTCGTTATAGAGAGTATTGGATGGAACAAAGCAGCAATGCTATCGAATTCTCAGCCCACGTCGACGCGTGAAATACTCATCGGAGCCCGGAATGGGACAATCTACGAAGCCATGCTCAATGCTGAAGAGGACTTTTTCAAGTCTCAGGAACGATACCTCCAACCCGTCTTCTCTTTACCCGAGCTTCATCCCATAACTGGTGTCAAATACGACGTCTTCCCTCCATCAGACCCGAGAAGGGCACTGGTTGTGGTCACCACCCCTTCGCGAATCTATCAGTTTGTCGGTGCTCCTGACCGCAGGGCTGACGAAAGTGGCCGCATATTTACGTCACTATTCGCCGCGTATAGGGCTACAGTTCCCAAAATCCTTGAACTTCCTGGTGACACGCAGCATTCTGAGCTACATTATTACACGTCGAATCCGGATCAGGCGCTGTCGCTACCAAGGTCGCTTGCATGGATGACTGGTGAGCGTTGAGCAGATATTCCTATTTCGTACTAATATATCTACAGCTCCCGGTATATATCATGGAAACTTCAACTTTGAGAGTACTACGGATGACTTTATCGATGCCGCTGATGTTCTACACTACAGCACATCTGGAGATGCATCAGAGCTCCCGGTTTCGATTGCTCTAACTGATTTCCATTATGTCATTCTATACAAAGACCGTATCGCTGGGGTATGCCATTTGAACGACAAGTTGGCATATGAAGAACCTCTTCCACTAGTAAGCATCTGTGAATTTGGTTGTCATACGCGAAGGTAATATCTTTGATAGAAACCTAGTGAAGAAGTACGGGGAATTACTGCTGATCCTATCCGAAAAACATACTGGGTCTACACCGACCAATCCATCTTTGAATTACTGGTAGGTAATGAAGATAGAGATGTATGGAAAATTTACCTGGAACAAGGACAATTTGAGATTGCGCTCCGTTATGCCAAGGTAAATTCATCTCCACTCGTCGTCGCTGTTCGACGGCTGAGTTAGCGCAGACGGCAAGCCAACGCAATCGAGTATTGGCTGCCCAAGCAAATGCTTTTTTTTCAGAAGGACATTTCTTCCAGGCTGCCCAATGTTATGCTCAGTGCTCAGTGTCCTTCGAAGAGGTCGTGCTTAAATTCCTGGACGTCAACGAAAGAGACGCCTTACGGTCATACCTTATCTCTCGACTGGAGAGGACCAAAAAGAGTGATATTACCCAGCGGATGATGTTGGCTACATGGCTAGTGGAATTCTATCTCAGCAAATGCAACGAATTGGACGATATGGTTGCATCTGAATCAGTATTGCATGACGTCGGGAACCTACAAGCGGAGCGTTCTATTCTTGAGGACGACCTCCGACACTTTTTCGAAACGTACAAGGTGAGGGATTTTTCGTGGGTGTGGAGAGTTTGACTGAACAGGTTCCAGGGCAACCTTGACCCGAAGACGACATATGAACTTATACAAGGTCATGGCAGGACAGATATGTACCTTCATTACGCCAGTGCCATTGGTGACTCTGAACGAGTCGTAGAACACTGGATAATGGAGGAGGACTGGTCCCAGGCAATTGATGCGCTCAACCGACAGGTGAGGACGACTTGACTGATTCTAAGAATCACTGAATGGTAAATGTATATAACAGTCAGACCTTGATTTGTACTACCGTTTCGGTGCAGTCCTCTTACGACAGGCTCCGAAAGAGACAGTTGATTCGTGGCTGAAACAGCCCACGCTGGATCCAATGCGCCTCATCCCGTCTTTACTACAGCTTCAACATGCTCCTCGCGATCCTCTTTCACCAAATCAAGCCATTCGATATCTCAATCACGTCGTTTTTGACCAACAGAACACCTCTCCTACTATCCACAACCTCCTCATCACATTCTACATCATGCCTTCCTCCGCTCCATCTACTTCACTACCTACTTCGGACGACGGTCCAATACTCCGATTTCTGTCGACAGCCCCTCAGATCCTATCAGCGGCAAGCCCTTCTACGACTTGGATTATGCACTGCGTTTGTGCAAGCAGACGGGGCGAACACAACCATGTGTGCATATTTATTCCAAGATGGGCCTGTACGAAAACAGTGTTGATTTGGCGTTAGAGAAAGGAGATTTGGAGCTGGCCAAGATCAACGCGGAGATGCCTGAAGATGATCAGCCCTTGAGGAAAAAATTGTGGCTCAAGATTGCGCGCTATGTCGTCCAAGACAAGAAAGACATCAAAACGTGGGTGATTTTTCACTCTTTTGGATGATCAAGTTTTGACTCGGCCACAGTGCTATGCGCTTTTTGGAAAATACAGATCTCTTAAAAATTGAAGATATTCTGCCATTCTTCCCTGACTTCGTCGTGATTGATGACTTCAAGGAGGAGATTGCACATGCCTTGGAGGGTTATTCATCCCATATAGATGCGCTGAGGAACGAGATGGACGACGCGACCAAGACAGCAGAGTCCATCAAACAGGATATCAACGCTCTCCGGAATCGATTTGTCACAATAGACGCAGGCGATACCTGTTCAGTCTGTTCGCATCTACTTTTGACAAGACAGTTCTACGTCTTTCCTTGTAGACACGATTTTCATGCAGATTGTCTTATTGGCTTGGTAAGTGGTTCTCAAAACTAACATAGCCTACCGACTGACATCGAGATTGTAGGCCAAAGAGTACATGCCAGCTCATTCACTACGTCGGATGCTAGCGTTGCAGACAGAACTGATGAAGGGTGCCGGGACGCCCATAAGTAGTGCGATTATCACGGGTCCTGCTTCTCTTCCTCCCAGTGCGGTTGCTGTACAACCACAAGGACGGCAAAATCATACACAGCGCACTCTCCTGTCTGCTAATTTCACTAGCCCGCTTCAAAATGGTACTCGAGCGGCGAATTTACTCGGTCGTAATCTGCTTTCTGCCGGAGACAAGATACGAGATTTGATTGTTCCCGACGCGCTCGCTGCTTTGGTGACAGCGCCGACGTGGATACCAGGTATTGGAGGTGGTAGGAGGATCGGAAACGATACGGACGGGGGGAAGAAGGTAGAGAAGCTCAGAGCTGAGCTGGATGATCTCTTGGCAAGCAGCTGTCCACTGTGTGAGAGCGTCGTGGTGGGATTGGATAAGCCATTTATAACCGAGGGTGAAGTGGATACTACATGGACGTTGTAGAAGGTATATAATCTTAATACATGCATTCGTACGGAACAGAACTTTGGAAGGTGGAGTTAACATTGATTTTTTCAACCATTGATCTTTTTTGAACGGCCGGCTTTTCTACGTAGTCTTGCAGCTTTACGTGCTCCCATCTATTCAGAATGAGTGTCAGAAGATGGATTAATGACGTTTAACGCACCTTGGCCTTGTCCTCTTCAAGCCTCCTTTTCTCTTCCGCAGCTTTTCTTCTTTCCAGTGTCACCTCCCTGCGCCTAAGATACTATGAGATACATTAACGCGAATTGATTAGATGGTCAACACACCTAGTAGCTTCTGCTGCCTTTTCATCCTTCATTTCCTTCTCGAGCTTTTTGATAGCAAGTGATTTCTTGGTCTGCTCCATGCGAGCTTCCCAATTTCTTGTTTTTACACCATCGGGCAAATGCGACCGTCTGTGAAAAATGTAGTGTCAGTTTGAGGTCGTTTTCTCCGTATTTTGTAGCTTACACTGTAGCAGATTTCGCGATCTTCCAGGACTTTCCAGAAACTCTGCCATTGGAAGAAGAAGTCAAATGTAACAGTTCAGTGTCGGCCATAAGTATTAATAAGCGCTGATATTTTTTCTAGTTGATAGACGCCCTGCTTCTTACGTTTGTCGGTGCTACGATGCGTAACCTTGCGTAACGGAGGAAAGCGGACCCGCATGCGCATGAATACCGTAAAAGTAGGGACATCAAAGTAATATACAAACATTCACGCTGTCCCGCGAACGAAAATCAGCGAGATACTCGGCTGAATCAGTTCATCGCTATATCTGAAATTGTTGCTGTCAAAAAGACTATACATAGAGTGTATGCATGACTCTATGAGAAATATCATTTCGAAAAAAAACTCGGTTGGATTTGTTCTCTGTTCTGTACCATCATTTCTCCGCACGCCATGTTGCGGTCCCCAGGACCAAATTCCTCAGACCCTCATGACGCACATCTAAAGCATCTTCTGGACCAACGAGCCACCCGTGCAGACGTTCATTCTCGCGTTCCTTCGCTTTCCGAATTTTCCGATACGCCTTCGCTATATAGTCATGCCTATTTTTCGCCCCAGCCTGCTCATTTCCCCAAAGACATGTCCAGTAATTTCGCTTCTCCTGTTCGTTCTGACCGTGACAGATTTAACGACCTCGCGGTTAGTATGTTAGAGATGGACGACGAACCGCGATCTTCGTGCTCTTCTAACGACTATGATGATATTGACGAAGGCGACCAGAGCACGGCTGAGCATGCTCCCGAAGAAGATGATGAACTTGCAATGCCTCGCATGAGTCTTCTTGGTCCCAAGATGCGTTTCCATTCCAAAGCCCCATGGGAAATGGACAGTGCCCCGTTGCAGGAAGAAGACTCAGATGGTGATAATCACTCTGTCTTGTCGTCCTCTCGCGGTAAAGGTGGTTCGGCTCGTCACTTCCGGTTTGGTACTTCCAAAGCTGGCAGGTCTAGTAGGGAGTCTAGCAGGTCACGGCGGATGGCGAAAAAGTCATTTGACAATGACACTACGTCTTCTCAAACTTCATATGGACGGAATGCTATTCAGTAAGTCTTGATTGACACCGTCTGCTCCTAGTTTGCTAATGGGCGTTACAGGTCTTTGGCACAGGCCAGTCTGTCTTCGACTTCTCTAGCCACTGGCGGTAATCGTCGAATGTTCTCGTCTGTCCGCGTACGATCAGTTTCCCCGTCTTCTCCTCGTTTCTCTCCTAGTCCAAAATCACCCGTATTCTTTAATGAGAGACCCACCGCCACTCGCAGCTCCAGTGGAGACTCTGAATCACGCCCGTCATTTGCCTATTCAGTCGAGGACACTCATCCGTATGCTCGATCAAGTACCGTCGCACAGGAATCCTACCCTCGACCTATACCCAAAGTCCCCATGTTTTCTGCTATTCCTCGTAGTGAGACGGCCTCTACGCTCACCGAGTCGAATGCCTCCGTAAAGCATCCAAATTTAGAGTCTGAACCGCACATTCCACGGATACAGGCATTTGGCAAAGAGATCTCTTCCCCCGTTTCTATTCGCAGCAGTGTTCTTCCCGGAGATAGTGACCTGATACCACCTCGAATGGGAAATCTGGCTGGCTGGCCTGAGCGAGCAGCTTCACCTTCCTTTAATCTCATATCACTAGAAGAAGCACGAGCCCAGAGAACTCGTAGTAATACCACCGTGAATCCGAGTGCTCTTTCTGCGACAAATTTTCCAAGCACAGAGGGCCCAGGCGAGCAGAGTCCTCCTATCCATGGCGTTACCTTGAGAGCTCGAGCTCGGTCAATTAGTGCAGGTGCTAGAGCGAAGCAGGCGCTAACCAGCATTGTGGGAAATACCCCACCAAAGCCCGAGCGCCGTGGCTCAGAGCCCGCATTTGTGGTAAACTCGCCTAATGATGGGAAAGGTCTGAAGCACAAGAAAAGTGGCTTCATGAGGCTTTTCAATGGCGGACGAGACGAGAAATTTCCACCACCACCAGTACCATCATTATCAGAAGGTTTCGCTGCCTTCAATGCTCAGCAATCTTCTACACCAAGAGGCATGAAGATTGGCCGAATACCTGCTCCCCAGGTCTCGCCTTCCATGCTCGAGCAACGTACACTTGACGAAGAAACCAAGACTTTGTCACCACAGCCAGTATCTAGTCCAAAGCGCACGCCCCCTCCCTTGAGTCTTGTAGGCTCATCACATGTTACCGGGCCTCCTCGACCCAAATTCCTTGGTGATGCCGCACAGAGTGCACCGCCGCAAGTAACCGAATTCCCATCGCTCAAGTTACGACCCATCTCCACCGTATTCAGTGCTCACTTTGGTGATCACATCCTTCCATCTCTCTCAGATGATGAACCGGATACGCCAAGTTCATTGCAGAGTCCATCTGCCGCGTTATCTCCAGTCACTCCCGGTCCTTATAATCGTCCTGACCAAATGTCCAATCATAAGAGCTCGGCAACGACAGGTACTGGTCCTGCGATTGTGGAAGATCAGTCGGCAGTTATTCGAGCTCTGCAGGATCAGATTGTGACCGCTAAGCGTGCCTGGCAACAGCAGATATGGGAGCTGGAAGGTCAAGTCAGAGATCTCAAGGCCGAAGTGGAAGATTTACGCAGTGCTGGGAATGAACAAGGATATTGCGAGCGCTGTGGGAGAGGGAGCATGAGCTCGCGTGAAAGTTCTGGTGGCAGCGATGAAGAGAAGGATAGGAAGTCAAGTAGCGTAGTCCACAGACCGAGAGTAAGGACAGGAACAGGTCAGTCTCGATTTGGCAGCGCCGTTTAATTCTGCTGCATGATCTGTTTCTTTCCTTTTCATCCACTCATTTTTCCCTTCGTCCAACTCTTTAAATGTCTTTCATTCATATGTTTATCTTTTAAATCATTTTGTACCGTAACCTCCACAATCCTTCCGGTGTCTGCCTTTATTCTCCTAGTAATTATCTCTCAAGTACTTATCATTATTCGTGAGGCCATTATACATAATCATTCCCCATACATTCCTTTGTTGTTGTTTCTTGGTTATAACTGTGCTCATGTGTTGCATAGAGTTGTGTTCTTTCTGTATTATCATTCTATCCTCTCGTTTTGTACGCCGTACGGTGCATGCTTATTTCGCAATTATTTCGGAAATCGAAAATCATAGCTTGTCTTTTCTACTGGAGGTTCTTGGTTTTTCTTGTCTCACGCCATTACTCAATCTATATCTTCTGGATGCCAACAACGTTCGTTCACTTTCAGTGTTCTGCTGTAAGACCTCTTCCTCAGCCCGCAAATCTACGACTTGAAGATCACTTACCATAACTTGGCGATTCTAATCATTCTAGCAATCAAGTACAGCACCGAAGGTCAATGCACGTGGTTCGTATTTCTCGCTTTGGCCAGCCTTTTTTAGTGAGACATACATGGGGATAATAATTTGTACAATCCATATCAGCGAGGAGGTTTAAAGTGCCTCGTCCGCACCAATAAGCCACCCAATGCCTTTTGAAAAGACCCTGGATGCTTGTGTTTGAACGTCATCATCACGTCTCCTGCTCCCACTCCGGGACCGTTCGTCACTCTGAGAAAGCTGAGAGTACTGTGACCGACCACGATGACCAACCGAAAATGGAAAGTTTGCCGCAACAGTATTGAAAGTCTTGCTCGCCAACGCCCTGGCGTCTGGCGTACTTAGCATTGGAGGCGAGGGCATTTGGAAATCCCGCAATCGTGATTGCAAAGACGCGGCAGTCTTGAGGGCGAATTTGGAATCTTTTCGGGTACTTTCTACCGCTCCAATGTGTCGCATAGTCAACCTCTCCTCCCGAGCTTTGAGGTCATCCTTCTCGAGCTTCCTCCAAGCTGTCAAGACATCATGAAGCTTATCAGCAGGGCATATCTCGATGGCACGCCCAAGTAAAAAAAGCTTCTTCTCCGTATCCTCAAACTCAGTTTGGCGACCCAGCTGGAAGCATGCAACCCAACAGACTTCACTGGCCTCCGAAACTTGAGGGACATCCAAACTCATCATTGTCGCTCGTAGGTTAAGCACAGTATCGATCATTCGCTGGCAATTTTCATATGCCCGAGTAAAATCCTCGGCCTGCAATGCAGTGTCTGCCAGCATAGCGAGTGCTTTCACTTCAGCGACAACATCTTCCCTGAAGCCAAGTTTGTATACCAAGTCTAGAATGACTTCGGTATGTTTGTAGGCATCCACGTTGTTGGAGAGAACGAGTGATACCAACGACAAACGATCCTTGGTAAGCCTGATTTCTATCGGGGATATTGGGATCCCAGGTCGCGACATGACGTTGAACGAAGACAGACGCGAGGTGGCTTCGATGAATTCTTTCGCTTTAGTTAGTCGATCAGATACGGGTGGGACGTCAAGGCTGAACACGAATTAGCAAATAAAATTGAACGTAAAGGAGAGTAAATACCATTCGTAAGCCAGTTTCATTTCGCCGAATTTGTAGTTTCCTGTACTTGCATTGTCGTAAAATTCATGTGAGCAAGCAAGACATATGTCTTCGAGGATTTCGGGCTTGAGATCGAGTTGAGTAGAAGTCCGGAGCAGATTCTTCGCGACATCGAATCCTGGGATACGGTAAGGCTGACGAATACGGAAATTGATAACGAAACTCACTGCCGGTACTAAGAAGCCCGCTGAAAAATATACGTACTATTTCAGCTCGAGGGAGGAGCCCGAAAGCACCTTTGATTCTGGTCTCTCCTGCAAGTTTCAACATGTCCTCAAGAAGCCACTCCCAGTCGTTCTGGGTACTGAGTTTGTCGTCAGAACCACCTGCTCTTCTGGCCATCCGATTTGCCCATGCTCTCTGTTCTGTAGCATCGTTACTGCTCTGCAAGAACCATCGCAAAGGAGCAGGTACGCTCCAACGAGAAAATATCTCTCCAGACTCAAGATGGACATCGAGTATATCGAGGGCTCGAGACAAGGAGGATAACGGTAGGGGTTTGAAGAACACGAGTAGATCAGAAGACGTTGCCCGCGGTCGACTCGTCGAAGGCGTGACGAAAGTACCGAGAGAAAGGATAGTCATATCGGCGGCCTCCTCCTCATCATCATCTACAGGTATCTCCCATACTGGAAGGCATTCGAAAATGCTACTCATCGTCGCCCATTCATGAAGACTGTCACTTCCGTACAGACAAGCAAGTGCCAACCGAACCATATCGTCATCCTGCTTTATGATCCGTTGAACATGAGGTAAGGTAGGCTTAGAAGCCTCGAAGACAGACAAAAGCATTTCCAGGGGTGTATTGAGTATGTAGTCGTGAATAAGTCGATCTGGGAGTTTGGGATCAGGCTTTCCGGCACGTTCAGCGCGGGACTCTAGAACGAACAGATAGGGTGTAACGAGATGGGTGATGTCATGAGGCAGGGACTCTGGCTTCGAATGGGCCAAGTACGCGCGAACAACAGCAGGAGGATCCATGGCGCGCCACCGAGCCAAAGTCCAGTCCTCAATGGGTTCTGGTCCACGAGGAGCATCATATACGAGTCTTGATAATAGACTGAGTTCTTCACCCAATTCATCAAGATGAGGTATATTTTGTGAAGCACCGTGTTGAATGAATGTAAGGGCTACGTCAATCATACCCGTGGACTCGATGATACCCTCGGTACGCTTTTGGTACCACTCGGAAAGTTCGTCGGCACTGAGAGGATTGTTATGGAGTTTTAGTGCGGAAGACGAGTCAAGTGTCACGTCTATACCCAACAGAGCCTCGGATGCCTGGATTGCAGAATGGACGGTAGAAAGCTCTGTGACGTCCTGCACAGATCTCTGTTCATTTGAGTCAACCGTCTTCTCGACGTTTGTGAGACTATCGCAGGCCGGAAGAAGGAAGTAATAAGATGTGGGGTTCGAATATGCAGGGATATGTTCCAATATGGTGAATCGGTATGGCCAGAGGTGTGCGCCATGTCGTTCAAAGAGTACCCGCAGGCCACCATACCATTTATGTACGGCAAAAATGAGGGCTGAGGCTGTGAGGCTATTAGTGAGAAAGTCGGAAAGGGTTACTGGAGGAGGAGGAACTATGGTTTTGCGGGGCTCTGCATCTGTGTCTGTTTCCGCCCAAGGATCATCTTCCCATTCTGGGTCTACTTCTTTTTCTTCTTCTTCCAGCCCTTCTGGGGCTTCCCTGCATATTTCCACAAAAGTGTTCAACCGGGCCAGTCGCTTGAGTAAAACAGCTCGTACGTGACAGAGCTGCGCATCGACTGGTAACTCTTTGAAGTATTCAGTCATGGTGTCTGCTTCCTGTCTATCATGCAAAAGGTTTTTTACACGTTCCATTGCTGGCACAGTACGTTCAAGTCCTGCCTCCAGCAACGCCTTTTGAACTGACACGTCGTCCACAAGCCTGTCGGTACATGCAGCAGAAACCCATAGGTCGTCTGGAATATTCTTTAACAATCCAACATCGTCTGCTGTAAGTTCTTCATCTGTGAGCTCTATCCAACGCGTGCAGGGATCCGAAGAAGGAGAAGGCATTTAGGGAAGCAATTATTTAACATGAGCGCCCGTGGCCTTGATAAGCGCCACATCCGTACAATTCTCGTAGGATTTCGTTTGGACCGTACTGGTTTTTTTTTGTGATACCTGGCTTAAATCTCAGTTGAAAATTCATTAGCATGGTTATATAACTCGTCAAGCACTACGTCTTAGTTAGGCTATGCTTGCCGTATATCAGGTCTCTTCTTTCTTCAAGACTCACGTCCATACTTCTCTAGTCCTTCGAAATTGAAACTACTTTGGAGCTCACATTTTAGCGGTTCCGGTAGTTGAAGGTGCATGGATCATGAATGTTTTTTGCATGGCAGGTACGAGATGCATAGAGTATACAGACATAGACAGTGCGGAAAGTGTAGTAATTATCAACACTATGTAATCTTATGCCTCGGCCGTGGGCTTTGAGTGTTTCTTGGCCACGGTGTTTTCTCTGCGAAATACTGAGAAACAAACATTCACTCACATTAAGAGGAGTACTCACCGGAATCCGTTCTTGAAGCGCCTCGACACATCCTTCAGGTACCTCATACGTCCAGTACCAGTGGTCTTTCTACGCTTGGCCTTTTGGCCCCACTCGTACGACCTCATTTTTGCAGAAGGGTAGCCACAGGAGGCGCATGCTAAATAACGAAAGGATGCATATGTATTCCAAGTACGAGGATGGAAAGCACGTACTCTTGTGTTGCCTGTGGAACGCCCGGTTCCCACAACGACGGCAGAGAGTGTGAGATTTGGTGTGTCTCTTACTGTAGTGACAAGTCAGTATAGGATGGATGACAGAAAAATACGAGAGACGCACCCGAACGACGACGTTCCTATTCGATATCAAGGCAATGCAGATATTAAGATTCTAAAATTTGTCAAGGATTGTATATGAACGAACCTTTGGTCTAGAAAAAGGTGATTATTAGCGATAAGTTCTGGATGAACGAAGCAAGAATGAAGTATGTTGGATTCGAAATGAGCCAGGTAACAGCGACCAAGACAGCTCCAAAATGCAATACCAGCACCAGATCCAAAACTGAGGGCCGAAGTCCATCCTTCCTCATCCTCTCAATCCAACGAAATTCAGCGTTTCCTTCGCCTCAAAGGCACCAAAAAGCAGCCAAATCGAAATCCAACACTTCTAGACAATATCAAGAGAAATTTGGAGGGACAGAGACTTGCCATTTTGTCTTGAAGGGAGCGGAATGCTGTTGATGGTCGTTTTCAGCCTTTCTTGATGATTTGTTCGCACGGGTCAAAGCTGTCCTGAAATCTGCGAGCGCTAATGTGTACAGTACAAAACTTGGTACAAAATGCTCACCACCTTCCGCTCGAAATCTTATCCTCTTTGCCTTTGTACATCCGTAACATCGAATATTTCACAGAAGCAGTACCTACCCTCTACTACGCGCTCCCCCATATTGCATTCTGCGACTGGCCGCCGCCTCAGCTCTGACTTTTAAGTTTTGCCCGTCCTCATCCCCTTGTTGCCGCCACGGCACGTCAGCTCAGCCACTCGGCACTAGGATATTCAAGAAACAAATATCGCGCGTCGCGCTTTCAGAGGTAGTAACTCGAACTGTGTAACATCCAACGCTTACACCTCACGCGTCTCTCTACATGCAATCGACAAAACTTTGACTGGTAGGGCAGAGAATCTCTGAACTGGTGAGGTCTCGGAGCCATCAACGTTTTCTAATCGGGCGGCGTTACCAGATCGTCTTTGAGTCGAGTATACAAGCATATTTGGAACTGGAGAAGAGCTTGCCTAAATTTAGTTTGTATACCAGGCTCGATTATATCAAGTACTGTGTTCCCAGTTTCAAGTGTGGTTCGCACCCGGATTCTGAGTTCGAAGAACGTTTCATGGATAAACGACATTGTCACATTGTCGCCACCTGCATGTCGGCTTGCCAGTACCAGATCCTTAGGCTGCGGGCATAATGTTATTGCTGCTATAAAAGGCAACTTAAGCTGACCCCCGTAGTACTATATCAGTATAGGTGTACACTTACTCTTCCATCCTCATCAGCAGGTGAAATGGTTGGGGCGAAAGCATGCTCGGACGCGGAAAGTGGTCACCGCGGTTACCTGCTTGCTGCGACTTGGCAATTTAATGTTCAGTGTGGTGTATTTACTCGAATATGTACGGTTATTAGACAAGGAAGTATAGTAGGGTGCATGTAAACAGATTAGGGTTAATGTCATGGTATTGGGTTAAAACTGTGTGGAGAGAGGGGGGTGGGTAGCGATAATTTGGTGTGGAGAGCGTGCTGAGAAAGAAAGGCTCAAACGGTGGGAAACTCTTGCCTTGTTCAGATGGAATAGGCGTCTTCTCCCGGCTTCGCGAATCTTTTCAGGAGACCCTCGAAATCATATCGTCATTCAATACGACTTTTTGTCCATACACAAAGTTTTTATTTATCCTTGTTCGTATCCTGCAGATTCGCTGGTGACTCGGGACAATCTATAGCCCAATGCTTGCCCCCACAATGCAAACAGTGAGTTGGCGGATACTCTTTTCTCACCGGGCAATCCACCAGTTTATGCGTTGAACCACAGCAGCGGCAAAAACCATTTCCGAATATCCACTTCATAACAGACTCGATAGAGTTGCTAGTTACAAGATGTGGAGGGCGAACGAGGGATATCATGCCTGTGTTGGAGGTAGAAGAAGAGGTGAGAAGAAAACGGTCGCGGAACAACTGGTCGATGAGTAATGTAAAGCGCAAGTCGCGAACTGTAAGACCTGCAATGATGGAGTTTTCGGGCAAAAGCGTATTATTTGTGGCTGAGAAGA
Source organism: Rhodocollybia butyracea (assembly GCA_015501585.1). Lineage (NCBI taxonomy): Eukaryota > Fungi > Basidiomycota > Agaricomycetes > Agaricales > Omphalotaceae > Rhodocollybia > Rhodocollybia butyracea. Next base: position 359,339 of record JADNRY010000007.1, read on the forward strand.
AGTCGGGCCTCAAATCCAAAATGGATTTAGGTATAAAAGCTTCCTTGGTGATGCTTTTAATCCCAACATGATATATCGGGCCTTTTTCTTCGCTGCTTCCTTGCGAAGGCGACGACTTGTTTTCATGAATTTTGAGGTAAAACGCGTCATTTTCCTCCTCTTTCGCAGTCTTCATAACATCTTCTACAAACTGGTGTGCACCAGATTTGTCTGTAAACCGATAGGTTCCTCTCAGTATCAACCCATTCCCAGCACCCAACTCCGATATGATGTTGCCGCCGAATCTACGCGGAAAAAATCGCCAAGGAAGCAACTCATGTAAAGGAAAGAGATATGTTTCCATTTCCGAAGGGCTGAGCCATGGTGTAGGACGAGCTTGTGTACGAGGGGGAACAGCTGGCAATGCGGCTATGTGGCTGGCGGATTGTGGAATCAGGTTTGGTTCGACGTGAGGGTTCACAGAGCGCTTGTTGATATTTCGCTGCAGCCTCGGTGCATTCTTTAATGTCCGGAATGAGCCTGACAAGCGGAACATCGTCGAGACACAAAAAGGAGAGCACTGGAAAGGCGCTTAGCCAACTGAGACGCGTAGCAGTCACGGTCACCCCTTTGGCTGGTCACGGTCACGGATAGGCTGAACCCTGACAAGGCTCAAAAAATTATAGAAACGGTGACTCCGGTAATCCAAAATTCTGTCAGTTGGCCACTCCGTTCCCTCCCCAATACCCAAGTCATTCCGTCAATCAATTGCAACTTTGTACCCTAAAAACCCCCAAAAGGACCTATATAAATGCCTTCATATGCGGCACAGATGCACCCCATCCTTAGGTCAAGGTTCAGTCAAAACAATGTCTGGACCGCATACATAATCTTTCACCGTACCGGCCACCACTACGAGAAGACTATGCTTGGTCGGTGTATTCAAAGATGCCCAAAACGAGAATCTAGTACTTTTCTTGGCTCGAGACTTAGACCGTTCTCCACTCAGTACCCACAACTCTGAAGGGGTCCTGGTGACCAGCTGCAGCTAGTGAAGCTTCCAGTCATGATTCTCATACTCAGGCTGTCGCGTTAAGAAGGCGGGTTCCCATGGTCCCTAGTAGGTGTTGCGGTCAGACCTCCTCAAATGTCCTATCAAATCTGGTTGTTTGGACTAAGTATGGACCAGATGGGAATCCGTTGACAGAGTCCTCGATATCAAACAACGTACTCTCGTGATTTTGAAAGGAAAGGTTTCCTTTGATGTAGGAAGAGGCAGACATTTGCGAAGTTACCGGACTGAGCTCCTCTTGAATTTATTATGAAGCAGGTGGGATTGACTTCACTCGGGCGCTGAGGACCTCGAGATGCATCTGGGGCAGAAAAATAGAATCATGATAGTTGTATTCCCGGTAAAGAGAGTCGAACCCCAAAAGAAACCCTGTCTAAGGAACCATCGAAAAACAGAAGAATATGGTATAGTATGCACGAGCACCTGGCTGCCTGTGCATGACAGACGGAGTTACCTACCGCTATCGAGCGCTTCAAAAACCGGTAGTGTGAGAGCTACAGTATAGAAAACACAGCAAAGGAGGTGTAAGAACGAACAAAAGAACGAAACATGGAAAACATATAGAGACCGAGAAAGGTAGCTCAGATGAGACTCTCTTCGTCCCGCAGATATTCCCCGACATCACTGCAATATGTCAGCGACAGATAGACAGGACGTGAATAAAGGAACTGACGCTTGATGGAATACTATGATAGAGGTTGGGTCCAATTTTCGTGTGTCAACCGTTGACCTTGCCGTAACGCCAAAACCCTAAAAAAAATTGGGGTGAGACCCGTAATCGGATACGAGGGTGTAATCTCTAATACCAGTGGTACATCATTCATACTGAACACGACGACACCTTGGTGTTCTGGCGTATCCTCAGTTATACGACCCAGGTGCGCCTTTACGACATGATTTCCATACAAGAATGGCATTTCGCCATTAGGCTTGATCCAGACCTTGAGAGAACGCGAGTCAATCGAATGAAGGGAAGGAAATGTAATCGTCACACACCTTGTGCTTTGCGTATTGGGCAATGTAATCCAAAGCCGTTATATGAAGCTTGAATTTTCCAGATTTACTGAATTTTCCAAAACATGTCCCGATGGTAACGAGGTTTTGTCTAGCAACGGATATACCGAGGCGCATAGAGGATTCGGAGACATAGAAAACTTTATCCTTGTGAAGCCTGAAGCAATATGGTTCGTCTGGGCGATCAATGAGATGTATGAGATTTTTGCCCTATAGAAAATGTAAGAAACAGTCGAGAAAGATGAAGACAGGATATTGACGATATAATTTGCAAGTTTGGCGAAGAGTGCTTTTGACTCGTCCTCAGTGAGTGGGCGCATAGAAAGAAGATAACCCTGCCCTGTATAGACAAAATGAATATAGAGACATCCAGATATTGAAAATTTGGAATATTTACAGCAGTGGGCAAGTTAGGGACTGGGAGAACGAAGAGTCCTTATAAGCGCCGGCAAATTTTGAGTTTACGGCTTACTGAATTTATATTAATTTATTGCTTGTTATGAATCCTCAACCACCCTCGTTCACCTCATTTCCGATATTCGATTCATTTCCTGACACAGAACCTGGGCCAAGCCAGCCTCAGAAATTGGAAAGGTCACAAAAGAAGATCAAGAGCTCAAAGGACAGTAGCAGGAAACGTTCGAAGTACAACGCAGACGCGCCTTTGAGGCAAAAGGACGAAGAACCAACGACATTCTACTACTCGGATCGAAAAGCAGATCCTCTAAATATCACATACGGAAAACCTTACCATGGAGACGTGCCAAAGTACACCAGTGCGTGCCAAAAGCGTCGTTTCAGCGTAATTCTCAAACCGTATTTCCAGGTGGCAGAAAGATTCTTGGTCTTTCACTTGCATACACTGCTTTCGCAAGGACTGACAAGGGAATCGAAGTTGGCTTATATCGTCGAAACCAGGTATGTCAAGTTCAGACATCGTTTCGAAATCCATCTCCATTTACTGTATCTAGGTTACTTTAGACGACAGGTCAAAGGCCTCCAAACTTCTGTCGACCGCACCACGGCGTATGCTGAGTGCAGATGGTAATTCTACGAAATACCCCGAAGTCGATGGGTTTCTACGTTTGCCTTCCCGCCAAGGTCGTAGATCTCGAGACGACGATCCATCCTATCGCTCAATCTCCAGAAATGAAGCTGATTCCGATTCTGAATCTGAATCTGTTGCATCTAGCTCTGAAGACGAGCATATTCGTCTTCCTTCCCAGCAGGAATCGCTGAGACAACTTGAACAGCAGCTCACAGTCGACCCCTCTTCCATAACAAATTGGATAAACTTGCTTTCACGAACGTTATCGGCTACGATACCTAAAACAAGGCACAAAACTGCAGTTGCTGTGTTATCAAAGGCGATATCTGCACATCCCGCGAATTCCACCTCTGTGCCGTTGCGCATAAAGTATCTGAAAGCCGGAGAAAACGTGTGGGATAAAGACGCGTGTCGTTCTGAATGGGAAGATGCCCTGAGACTGGGGTCTATTGATATATGGATGGAATGGTTCGAGTGGAAGATCGCACAAACTGATGAGGACTTGGATCAAGTCATCAACGCCGCCTTGCGGATATTAAGCTCTCTCGATGACTCTGAAGATGCAGAAGTTGGAAGGGTCAGAGTATTTTGGAGAACCGCAATAGCTTTCCAGCAGGCAGGTAAGCTCAATTTTAGATTTTCTCGAGCGCTATCGTGACTGGTTTTTTCCAGGTTACCACGAGCGTGCAATCGCCATGTTCCAAGCCCAAGCTGAGCTGTAAGTTGCTATCTGACTCTTCCTATATCTAGTCTTCTCATTACTGAAATCTAGCACTTTTGAAATCCCCCAGGGGCTACATGGCCTCTCCCTCGATACGCGAGTTGGGGAGTTAGAGAGCTTCTGGGATTCAGAGGTTCCCCGTATGGGTGAACCCAACGCCATGGGGTGGGCGCATTGGTTATCTGTGAAACAAAAGCAGCCGGATCCCGTTGCGATTGAGAGAAGTTCAGTTGTGACCCCCAAAACTACGGAGCTTGACCCTTATCGTCAATGGGCCGAATCCGAAGTCCAAGCAGATCGTGCTGGCAGGCTCCCGATACGTTCGACTAGCAATGAAATTGATTCAGATCCCTACGCTATGATCCTATTCGCTGATATTCGTCCTTTGCTTCTGAATCTACAGACCCAGCGGGCCAAAAATGCCTTCCGTTTGGCCTGGCTTTCGACTCTTGGTTTACATTTACCTGGATTTTCAACTTCGTTATCCACTTCTGGAGAGGGTTGGGATGACAGATGGAGCTATACTTTTCTTACACAACCTACTTTTCTCGATGCAGTCCTTCCTTCATCTGATTCGCCGCCAGTAAGCCTTACCGCAGACGCATCAGCAGGTGCTCTAGTTAGCCCGCAGAAAACCTACAAGAAAAGTTTTGGACCCATGAAAAACTGGTCGTGGGGTTCCTTGCGATTCTTTGACCCGGTCTTTGGGTCCACAGGAATTTGGGAGAGACTGGATATCGCCGACGTGGATTCCGCCTTTGTGAGCAGGATATTTTCATCATTAAGACTTGGGCCGGGAGATGTGGAGTGGGATCTACTTTCATTAGCTTTTGGAGCTGCGGCTAACGTGAAAGGGTATGCTCTTCTTACTGCCAGTTCGAGAACATATGTTGAACTCGTTACTTTAGTGCCCTCAAACTTTCTCGGTCATTTCTCTCCACCGCTCGCGATTCCCTTCCACATTGGGCAGCTCATGCCCAACTGGAAAGAATGCGCGGAAAGTTGGATGATGCGCGGAAAGTGTATCAGACAGTCCTCATCGCTTCAGCAGAATCTGCACCACGCAGCGGGGAAAGCTTTTTGTGGTGGGACTGGGCTGAGATGGAGTGGCTTACTGGTCAACTGGAAAGTGCCTTGTCGGTGATTTTGCGTGCAGCGAAAGTTGAAGGCCGAGGAGGCGTTGCGATACTTCGTGCCAAGCGAGCACTAAATGATTCAAGAAATGAATGCTATCCGTGGCAGGAGAAGGAGGCGTGGATCAAACTCACTGCGCTGTTGGATCTTTTGGTCTCCCACAATATACCAAATGCACTGTCCGTATTTGAACAGGAGCTCAATGGGATCAAACCTCGGCAAACTGCTCACGAAAGCTTAACGATGGCACGATTGGTATTCATTTATCAATATGGGTTTGTTCTGAAGAACCCGATGTCTCCATCGATCTTACGGGAACGAGTTCTAAAAGCGATGGTTCATTATCCACACAACTCTGTTGTTTTCGCGCTATTCTTGGAGGTCGAGAAAGGCCAGGGGATTTGGGGGAGGATACGAGGAACTTTAGGTGATAGTGAGGAAAACATGAAGGATGTAGCGAGAAGGGTACAGGAAGTTTGGATTGCGGGATGGGAAAGCGGAAGATGGGAGGCTGAAATCGAACGTACACGGATTGGCATGTCGACGGCCGTGGAGCATGAGCGGTGTGTATTCGCTTTCTGTTTAGTACTTGAAACTCATATATTGTAATAGGACGAAAGGTTCCTCGCAGCTTTGGAGAATTTACATTGAATTCGAGATGCGGGCAAAGCAGTACAAGAATGCGAAAAGTCTACTATATCGAGCTATTGGACAGTGCCCTCATAGTAAAGGTGAATGGAATCGTTGTTATTTGAGTTCATTTAGCTTATTTTCCATAGAATTGTATCTACTAGCATTCGGGCCTCTGAGAAGTGTATTCGAGGGTAGTGAGCTAAAGAGATTGGCAGAGGCGATGGCAGAAAGAGGAATCCGGCTGCGAAAAGGGCTGGATGAGGTTTTAGAAGAATGGGGTCCGGAAGTGGAAAGAATGGACGAGGTGGACAATAGTGAAGAAGATAGCGAGATAGAGTACAATGCGAAAGAGTTGCAAAGGCTTCGACCGTACTAGAACCTTAAACTTCTTTTGTCGGCCAAAAGCTCCGCCGATTGATGTACTGTACATGTAATGCAAATAAGAACAAATACATACGCTTTGACATGTGGCAGTGCATTCCTTCTTCATCGTATACTTACACGAGGCATTCGCTTGAAATTTTTCCTTCATCTTCACCGCACCGCTGGTGCGCCGGCACTACACTACAACCTCTTAATCACCATGACCACTGTTCCAGCGCCGTCGCTTGCTGCGGACCGAGAAGAGTGGCCAGATGCCGACTTTGATCTCCCGGAGGGACAACTGTTGAATGCAGGAAAAGACGATGAGGAAGAAGACTGGGATTTAGAAATGGATTTGGGGAAAACTGGTGGTGCTAGTGTTGCTGGCAAGCCACAATTATTCACAATCCGACCAGCACAGGCCATCGATGACGAAGACGACGACGACGGTGTTTCGACAATAAAAGTCGCAGCTTTGCCAAAGCCTGTTTCAGTTCCCATTGAAGACGATTTTGAAGACGGCTTTGCATTGCCATCCGATTTAACGCAACTTTCGCTTGCTCCTTTATCTCTTAATCACCGCTCGTCAAAGAATTCGCTTGAATGGGGAGATAAAGACCATACTTCTTCTTCGCAATCTTCCGACGCCTACTCGACGCTTGGCTTTGCAAATGCTTCGCCGTCGTCAAACTCTACTTCCTCAGTCTCTCTGCCAGACACAGAAACTGACGACGACGACGACGAAGATCACATGGATGGCCTCGTCATTCCGTCTGGCTTGTTCGAGTCCAAAGATGCTGGCTCGAAGCTCACACAGATTTTGGAATTACGCCAAAAGGCTGTCGAGTTTGTCAGTACAAATGCCGAAGAAGAAGACTTTGAAATGGGGCTTGTCATCGATGATGATGTTGATTTCAGTCCCAGTCGGTTGCTCTATAGTGCTCAGCAGATGCGACATGCAAATCGTAGCCAGAGCATGCCCAATCCTCGCCCAAAAGCACTGCGACAAACCTCTACCAGGGTAAAGTCCATTGATCGGGCGAAATCTCCAGTCAATCCTCCCGTTTCCTCCACGCGGCAGTTCCAGAAACTTCGACTTTCTCCCTCTCCGCCATTAAATCGCCCTCCTTCCCGTTCTCAGACTATTCAAACTTTAACATCCGTTCCTTCCGTTCCTTCTCCCTCTCCATCATCTTCATCTTTCCTTTCGCCTAAGCCTGGCAGTCTTCGTGGTCAAAAGTCGCATTCCGGACTAAAACCACCGACTCCCCTGCTTCTACCCGCAAACTCACACGGAAGGCATCTCTTTCGTCATTATTGGAAAACAACTCCCAGGCGTCAGGCTCGGGATCTGCTATTGCAGGACCATCCAAAGCTAGGTACGAGGAGGCAACTGCTGCTTCTCGTGCAAAATCGCAGAAAAGCACCTCACGGCTACGAGGTCTTGATTACCCTGTTCCTCCAACTCGGCCTTCCACCCCATCCACAAACCCAAATGCTGTGCGCCTCACTCTTCCCACTGCTGTTCGTATCAAATCCCGACCGGCACTCTCTTCCGTATTCAACAACGCCGCACCTCCCTCTCCAAATCCAGGGTCCCAGTCTCCCTCCTTCCGCACTGCATCACCGTTACCACCGAGGCCGCCTTCCAACTTGTCAAATCGAGCCTCCCGCATTACATTCCAACCATCCGCCCCAAAGGTCATGAAAAAGCCCAAGCGGCAGCGGACCTATGGGGACGGAACGGAATTGGATGGTTTTGATGACCTTCCTACCGACCGCGACAAGGAAAGTCGCTTTCGTGTTCAGCCCAAAGGATATGGTAATCGCATACCAGGTGGAACATTTTCCCACAAGTCATCCGACAAGAGCACTGACAAGAATACAATAAGAAAGAAGAGGAGGGAAGTATCTGGAGGCTCAGGTATGTTTTCTCATTCGCCTTGATTCAGCTGCTTATTTGTCCTGTATAGAATCGAGCACGGTTCTGGCCCCCACTGCCAACTCCATGAGGCGGTCGTCTCGGATGGATTTGATGTCTCCATCCCCGACTTTTAAACCACCATCTCCCAAGAAGAAGAAGAAGGTCTCCTCGCCGAGTAATCCAAAAAAGAAACCAACTCTTATTCGTAATTTAGGCGGCGTCGGTGCGCCTAAAGGTCATTCATTTATTGTTCATAAAGCATACAAGTTTCTCACATCCATACTAGTGGTCGGCGACATGCACTGGAACCCCCAAACATTACGTTGGGAAGGTAACGAGCAGGTTCTCCGCGAGTTTGATTCAGTGGTAACGTCGACACGGCCCGCTCTCATTACTCACCTCACGGGCTCTTCCATTGGATCACCTGTCGGCACTTTTGCCACTGGCGCCCGCAAAGTAGGGAACATGATGTTTGATCCTCAGCGGATGTGCTGGATATCGACACTACCACCAGAGGAAGAGGAGCCTGATGTGTTTGCCAACTTGGCTGACGACGAGGATGATGACGCCAAGGGCGATACAATTCGGGTGAACCTGCAGTCTGCGATGAACACTCCTGATACGAGTGTCCACAGCAGGACATCTACGTCAATGTCAAGTACCGCGGGAGATGCTAGTTCATCCCGCAATAGCTATGGTCGAGCTCCTTCAGAATCCGGAAGCGAGCGGGGTTCGAGGGCTTCCATGGTTTATGATATTGACGAGGACTTCATTGAAAAGTGCAAAGCTGCGGAACAAAGACATATTATCGAGATGAAGAGCTGGAGGGATATTTTGGTCAAACAGAATGTTCAGTACGAGACTGAACGTCCAAACCTATATGAGATCAGAGACCTTGCGACGCGCAAGTACTGATCAACGGTACACTATCCTTGTATAATCTTCGATTCTTTTCACTCGCCTGTTTCTAGTTCATTCTATGATTTCTCATTGTGCCTCTTCTTTCGTTTTTACTACTTGGTATATAGTAACGACATTCTCTCTATCTCGATATGTACTCCCTCTCGCAAATATGGATTTTTTTTTTGGATATGTACACTCCTATCAGATTTTAAGCTTCCACGTTCTGTTCGCAACGTTGACTCTGCATGACCACTTCTTCCAGCATCGCGAAAATACCTTCTGGAGGGGGTAGGATAGCCTTGTCTACGCATGGAGGAAAAGCATGGTTCTCGGAATTGTCAGCGACTTATCCTCTGAAACTGCTGTCTCCGCGGATATCTGACGATGTTGCGATTGTCTACGCACTGACCTACGGAGGAGGGCTTGTTGCAGGAGACTGCATACATTTGTCTGTAAAGGTTGAATGTGGTGCAAAGCTGGTTTTGCTTTCGCAAGTAAGCGTATAAAAACTAGTTAAATTTTCTTGGGATAAAACTGATCATCGATATAGGGGTCTACAAAAGTTTTCAAAACTCGTCTACAACAGAGACTATCATCTGTGCAACGAAGCTTGGATGACACACCGATGGGTACTCCAAGTCAGAGTCAGATTACACTGCAGAAAATGGACTTTACAATCTCTTCCAACGGCGCGCTGTTTCTTCTCCCTGATCCCGTCACTTGTTTCCGCTCAGCCTCGTACAATCAAATCCAAACTTTTCACATCGCCAAGGACACGTCGCTCGTCCTTCTCGACTGGGTAACATCTGGTAGAAAATCTCTCGGAGAAACTTGGGTTTTCTCGAGGTATTACAGTGTCAATGAAGTGGTGGTGGAAGGGAAGCGGATTGCGAAAGATGTGATGCTTTTGGAAGACGACGCTTCCGAATCCAGTTTGAGCAGGAGATTGGCGGAGAAACTTGACCCGTTTTCGTGTTATGCAACGCTGATTCTCAGAGGATCACTGGTCGAAAAGACGATTGCAAGTTTGACTGCTCGGTATCAAAACATATCTGTGATGCAACAGAGGATCGTGGAAGATATTCTTTGGTCAATCAGTCCTATCGGCTCCGATAACGATGGAGTGGTGATTAGAGTGGCAGGAAAAGAGACGGAAGATGTAAAATGCTGGCTTAGTGAGGCTTTGTCGCCTTTAGAGGATATTGTTGGTGTCGACGTCTATCGCATGGCGTTTCATCTAAGTTACCGCTTGTGCATGCGTGCCAATTCCGAAAACTAGTTTTTATGTGGGTGAATTCCGACAACATTCCGAGAACTGACAGTGAACTGACTCATGACAATACTTTTGCTAACGTGGCGCAGTGCTTAGCTGCTTACCCCGAGCCTTATAAAGTCCTGACTGCTGACCACCATTTCCCTGATGATGGACAGCAAACTTGACGAGAAAAGTTCTGTATCAGAAAAGAATGTCGCGCTCTCCCCTCATGGAGAGCTGTATCGACCCGAAGTAAACACGGACGGCATTGAGGAGAAAAAGCTGATGCGGCGTATTGACCTTCACATCATTCCTTGGCTGGCTATTCTCTATTTCCTCAATTTCATGGATAGAGGAAATATAGGCAACGCAAAGGTGATCTCTTACTTTCCACTTATGGGTTGACTCTGATATTGAATCCTTCAAAGTTGTATGGCATGACTGCAGATATCAACGTCAGCGATACCCAATATTTGATTGCATTGACCGTCTACTTCTTCCCTTACGCCTTGTTCGAGGTATGGATGACATTTATTGATCTATTAGTTGATACCCATTGCTTCTCAATGACTTAGCCCGCAAGTAATGTTGCTTTGAGGCGACTCAGACCATCCATATGGCTTAGCTCCATGATGTTTCTCTGGGGTGTGATCATGATTTGCCATGGATTCATTCAAAACTATGGCGGGCTCGTGAGTAAGTCACGTCTCGTTTCCACCTCGTTATCATGTTCAAATACATTCAAAGCTGTGCGTGTTCTTCTCGGGGTCACTGAAGCTGGCATGTACCCCGGAATCGTCTTCGTAATATCGAGGTGCTTTCTTTCGCTGCATTGCTCCATCATCTATATCTCTGAAACGCCTGCTCATAGTTGGTACAAACGCGCGGAACTGGCAACAAAAGTTGCATATTTTTTCTCTTCTGCGACCATCTCTGGTGCCTTTAGTGGTCTACTCTCAGTAGCGATCCACAATATGAACGACGTTGGTGGCTTGAAAAGCTGGCGATGGATCTTCATCCTCGAAGGCCTTCTAACCGTAGTCGTCGCTGGGTTATCATTTTGGATGATCCAAGATTACCCTGAGACCGCGAAATTCCTTTCTGAAGAAGAAAGTAAGTGACGCAGGACTTCTTGAGTAATGACATTGGGTTAACTAAACCTGAAGGGGTTTTCGTAATTCGTCGACTTCAGGACGACGTACGTCTCAGTGCTGCCGGTGAAAAGTTCAAGAAGAAGTATATACGGCAAAGCTTGAAAGATTGGAAGACTTGGGTGGCCAGTAAGTGGCCGCCACATAGATGGTCTTGTCTCTCATCATTTTGTTACAGTGGGGATATACATGGGGTTCGACGGCCCCTTGTATGCATTCTCCTTGTTTCTGCCCACTATCATCAGCAAGGTAGGAATTTTCTGTCTATTACTTAACCATCAACTCACTTCGGAGTAGCTTGGTAGGTTCTCCTCGGACCATTCCATTTAATCTAAATCCAATAACCCAGGATTCACCGCTACCAAGGCCAACTTGCTCACAGTTCCCCCTTATGCCTGGGGCTGCATCACCACTATAGCTGTTGGAATAATTGGAGATCGAATAGGCACTCGATACTATATGAGCCTGTAAGTTCACTTTACCCCGAAATTTTACTCTTGTAACTTGAGTGTTCACCCCCCAATAGTTTCCTGTTTGCTACAGGTTTGTTTGTTTACTCTCATAGTGAAGCCGAAATATCGACGCAAAATCGTATCCAGGTGCAGCAGGCTACATTATTTTGATCGTCTCGAGGAATGCTGCGTTGTCTTACTTCGCTGTCTTCCTCGCTGCATCGTAAGTCACGGATAGTCGTTATTGTGATTTGCATCTAATAGGTCTACAGTGCTATATATCCCTCGATTCGTAAGTATCAAAGGTCGCCCTCGTTGTCAATTTTCGCTAACGCATAGCTCGTTTTTCTAAAACAGCAAATAATGTGTAAGTTTTTCGCTTTCATTTCTTCGAACCTCATTTTACAAAGCTTGTTATCAGTGCCTGGGTTGGTGGAAATGTCGAAGGGGCTTACAAACGGGGTGTAACCCTTGGAATGGCTATAGGTTGGGGTAATATAAATGGCGCAGGTTAGCTTTCCTTATCGCCGTGCCTAACTTCTAACCTCTCTAACACCAATGGTGCAGTCACTTCCAACATTGTGAGTGTCTGACTATCATCTTCCTTGGATCCACTGACTTCCATTAGTATCGCTCGGCAGACAGCCCTTGGTACACGATGGGACATGGTATTGTGTTGGCCTACATCGGTATTGGACTGATTTCCGTTACGTTGATGAGGGTTGGCTTGCAAAGAGAAAATGCGAGCAGGGATAGAGGGGAGCGGGACGAAATTATCGACGGAATCAACAACAAGCGTGCTGATGTCAAGAATGGACACTATCCCAGTATCGAAGCCGCCAGACTGGACAAAGGTGACGACTGGAGCGGATTCAGATATATCCTATAACTGAACGAAACTGTAATAATATATCTACTTATACCTTGTCAGAAAGAACGAGTTCAGATCTAATTTTGAGGCTTTAGTCGATTTTCTTTGTTTTCATGAACATTCGATTCTGGCATTTGAGCATCGATGACTTTAAGGAGTGAGTTATGTAAGAGATTGCCTAAATAGACTCTACAGAGATTACCATATGATGAGATGAGGACGCGTATACAATTGGGTCAAAGAAAGGAAAATACTATTCCAGTTTCTTGGTCGCAATGGCAGGTGACGGTAAGGGATCATCAACGGGGGGAGGTGGTGGAGAATCTTTAGGTTTAGGCGGCATAGCCAGACCGTGTTTCTGATGCTCATCCAACCATTTATCCATATCATCCTCTCGGCCAGATGGACGCTTTCCGAGGAGGTTGATCATGTCCTCCCTGAAAAACAGGGTTAGCACTGCAAGTAGCACAGGTGCTGAAATTACCTTGTAATGACCTCTTTTGCGAGAAGCAATTCGGCCACCTTTTCCACGTCTTCCTTATGCTTGTTGAGGAGGGCCCGTGTCCTGTCGTACATGGTCCTATGGGAGATGTAGACAAGGCAGTTTGATCACAAACCAGAGTAACTCACGTTATCATTTTCCGAACCTCGAAGTCTAGAGCTTCGGCGGTTTTTTCTGAGAATGGCTTGGTCCAGCCTTCCCTTGCGCCTCGAGCACCACCGTAGCTGACAGGACCAATGATATCGTTCATGCCGTAGTTGGCACAGGCCTCAAACGCATAGCGAGTAATTTTCTGAAGGTCGTCCTGAGCTCCGCTGGTGATGTTATCTGAACCAAAGAAGATCTCTTCAGACACGCGTCCTCCGAGAGTGACACATATTTGATCCGCCAGCTGGGGCCTGCTCTGCAGGTAACGATCCGGAGGTAGATACTACAATGGTTGTGTAAAAAGTCAAAAGAAACATGACGGTTTGGAGGTAACCCACCTGTGCATAACCTAGGGTACCACTACCCCGAGGGATGATGCTGACTTTCAAGACGGGATCAGCATGTTCTAAAAACCATCCAGCGACAGCATGTCCAGCTTCATGATAAGCTACAGTTTTCTTCTCCAAAGGACTGAGTACCCGACTCTTCCTCTCCAAACCAACAATAACCCGCTCGATGGCCTCGTCAAAGTGGAAGGACTCGACTGATTCGGAATTTTTACGAGCAGCACGAAGCGCAGCCTCATTGCAAACATTGGCAATGTCGGCACCAGAGAAACCCGGGGTGAGCACCGCCAGTTTCTGTGACAAGTTCTCCAGGTTCTGCAGAGACTCGTGTAATTTCAAAGGACCGAGATGAACCATGAAAATACCCTTGCGACCAGAAACGTCCGGGAGGTCAACAACGATGTGTCGGTCAAATCGACCAGGACGCATCAGGGCAGGATCAAGGACATCTGCTCGATTTGTTCCTGCAAGCACAACGATATGTTCATTTGTCCCAAACCCGTCCATTTCCACCAGAAGTTGGTTGAGTGTCGACTCCCGCTCGTCATTGCCACCCACGTTTCGGCCCTTGTCTCTTGCCTTGCCGATTGCATCAATTTCATCGACGAAAATGATACAAGGGGCGTTCTTCTTGGCCGAAGCAAAGAGGTCACGCACGCGGGAAGAGCCAACGCCAACAAACATTTCGACGAACTCTGAACCAGAAACAGAAAGGAACGGGACGGAGGCTTCACCTGCAGTGGCTTTAGCCAGTAAAGTCTTACCCGTACCCGGCGGACCAGAAAGAATGGCTCCACGAGGAATTTTGGCACCCAGCCGCTCATACTTGGAAGGTTCCTTCAAAAACTGTACGAACTCCATAATTTCCTCCTTTGCCTCATCCATTCCAGCCACATCCTTGAACTTGACCTTGACTTGGGTATCCTTGTCGAAAAGTTTGGCACGGCTCTTTCCGATACTGAAAATACCGCTTCCAGAGTTGCTAGAACCTCGTCTGGATAACCAGTAAAGAAAACCGATAACGGCGATGGTAGGGGTAAGTTCGAAAAGGATACGGAAGGTGGATACTTCGTCAGTGTAGGCTACCGGAATGCGTTCGTGACTTGGGGTACCAAGTTCCTGCTGAGCCTCATCTAACCGGCGCTCAAAGGCATCGACACTTCCTATGGAAAAGTAGAAATCTCCGGTGCCTACTGATGAACCAGGATACATGGTTCCGGTCGCATTCGAGTGAAGTTTGACGCGGACCTTATGGCCGTTGACAACGATGAGCTTGTCAACAAGTCCCTTGTCGAGGAAGGCGGTACGGAATTCTTGCCATGTAATTTCACGGGAAGACGAAGAAGTGGTATTGGAGTAGATGAACTGAGCGACGGCGACACCAGTAATCCAGTTAATGGCACTGTTGAATCCTCCACCTGATCCTCCTGAACCTCCCTCAGGAGGTGGCGGAGTACCCTTGGATGAATTTTTGTCCTCTGATTCCTGTGAAGATTTCTTGGACATATCTGCCTTGCGTTCCTCTACACGTTGAAAAAACCCTTCCACCTTTTTCCTAACCTCTTCAAGGTTTTCCGCTCCTCCTTCAGGAGGTGCAGACTGTGTCTGTTCCTTTTCCAGTGGTCTCTGTTCCTTCTGTGCTTTAGCCTTTGGATCCTGTTCTTCAGGATTTAGTTTAGGTTGGTTTACGGGTGTAGCATAGTAGCGAGCTTTGGGTAAAGCATATCTCCGTGAACTGATGAGTCTGGCAGCCCTAAAAGAACGAGAGAGCATGAGAGAAGGAAGCAAGAACGAAAATGAGTAATACGCGTCAGTCATGCGTATGCGTCTCGGCTTCTTTCCGTATGGTCCCGAATTTCGGCAGGACACTGAGGTTAAACAAATTTACTGATTGTAGACCATAGTATCATTTTGTTACTAGCTAACGCTCAGTCTTTTTCTTGGAAATGAATCTTTCAGTGGCAGATAGTAGCCAAAAATACCCAAAAAGCTAACCCGGGTAGAGAAAGTAACCTTAGCCGGAGACTCGGGCCTAGAATTTCTTCCTTTGACCGCGACAATATGACGCAGGATCCCCAAGAAATCCCGTCGCCTCTTTCACCATTAACTGTCCCCGTCTTAGGCGAAGGCAGGACCACTTTCTCAACTGCCCCAAGCAGAAGCCATACCCCCTTTCAGAAACGATCACAGTCTCCAACTCATTCAGAGTCGGAATTTGAGTTCAATCCAGATTCTAAGGCAAGTATCCGCAGAGCAATCCTCAGTTACGAGAATTTAGTCGCGCTTGCGGACGCTCAAGAACGCCTCAAATATGTGTTGGCAAACCGGAGAGAAACCCTAAAGGAAGCAAGAAGGATCGTCTGGCGCGACAAAGGTGAACCTGTAGCGGAACTAGCCGATGTAGAAGAAGTTCGTGCTAAATGAAATTATTCCTTTCTGAATTTTCCATTATGACCGCCATTTCAGTGCTTGAAGTGGGCACTAAAGGGTGGTTTTCGTATGTCCATGAGTCCGTTCAGATTGAGCACCTGCTTACATCTTTGTATAGGTGCCGCAGGCCTAGCCTTCAATGTAAGGGCATGTTTCAACATTGTTCTAGCCTTGATCAGACTGCCTTCAGTGCCCAAGTCGGTCTCTTCTTCATCTGAGGAGTTTGTAGTCTAATTAGCTTTGTAGAAAACACTGGGTGTCGATTGTTCAACGGGCTATATTCGGATTGGATACTTGGAGATTCGCAGCCATGCTTGGTTCGTTGTTTCTAGGTTTCCAGGTTCAACTAAGGCATATACTAAGGCAGCCCCTCAGGTTCCTTCGTTTCCCTCTATAAATTCTTGCTGAACGCGTTACCGTTCATAATTCCATCTATTTCAGTGTCTCACGATGACTATCCGTCTACTTTCGATGATGAAGATGACTCCCTGCCGACCACTACATTTGATGTTACTGTCCCTCCGACCCCAGGTAACGATCAGACCCCAGTAATGTCGCACCAACGACTGCGAACAGAACGATTGTCTCTTTCAACGCAGGCTCAGAGGGTTCTTATACGTAAAAAGACGAAACGGTGGCATGCGGCTCTTGCCGGTGCACTCGCGGGTGGACTAGGAGTAAGTTTTCTCGAAAATTGAAAGCATTTGCTCATAGCTTTCTAGATACTCTGGGAAACTAGAGGCAGACGAGTGACTATAGCGCAGCAGATGTTTGTGAGGCAAGTATTCCTTGCATCGTAGGCTCACGTGTTTCTGATCTATCTTCGTCCTAGAGGCCTACAAGGAACATATAACTTGTACTCCAGCAAACACAATATCAACATCCCTCACGGGGACATTCTCGTATTCTCGCTTGTGTGAGTTGGTTTATTGTTGTATAAAAAATCAACAAGTTCATATTCATCAGCTGTGGACAAATTCTATACGCATTCCTCCTGAGGCCAGATTCACTACCGCACTCATACACTAACTGGTATGGCATTTTGTTCACCTTTCATGTTTTTTTTTTTTCGTTTTAATAATTATGTATCTCAGGATCAGCTCTGCCGCAAAGGTACCGGCCGCGTGTTTGCGTATGAACTATGATATGGTACGAAACCACTCCGTAAACTTGAACGACGTAGATGCCATCATTGCACGATCGGTACGCTCGCCATCATGACAACAACGATAGTCTCATCCAACTATTCTATCCAGGAAATCACGCCTACGAATAGGTCGTACCTATTAGAATTGAAGGAGATTTTCCTTCGGATGCAATCATCAAACGATCCAGCCCCGTATTTCCCTCATTATGGTCCTTGTGCAGCCATTCATCCTGCACAGAGTAGTTGTTGGTCAGTGCCTACCGTGAGGTTCTTCGAGGTGGCGAAATGGATGTTACCAATCTATGGCGCGCTGCATTTTGTGCCTGCTATGCTATTAAAACGATCAACGTTCTTGAAGAATCCGTTGAAGGTGCTCATGAAAGCAGCTATAGGAACAGGCAGGAGTAGTGCGTTCCTTGGTATTTTTGTTATCATCTATCAATGTGAGTCTGATGCTTCAAACTTATATGAGACCTGACATCCGATCGCTCTAGCCATGAACTGCTTAAAAAACCAATCACACGAGATCCTAACTACATTGCCCGCTTCCTCTCCCTTCTACCCTCTAGTTAAAAAGATACCCCAGTCCGTCATTGACTTGCTCATCTCTAAATATTCGTTCTTTTTACCTGGAATGTTTTCTGGGCTCGCGCTGTTTGTAGAAGAGAAACGTAGAAGGCCCGAGTTGGCGATGTATGTATTACCAAAAGGCCTCGAAAGCCTGTGGATAGTTGCCACTGGAAAGGTGGGATTGAAGCGATGGAAAGGTGCTGAGAGCTTACTAACTGCGATAGGAATGGCGATGGTAATGGTATGTGCACATTGTTTTTTAAGGAAGAACAATCGTTGACAGTATTATAGAGCACCTATCAGAACGATCCCCAACATCTGTCGGGACTGGTAAGAAAAATTCTGTACCAGTTTATAGGACCAAACTAGTCTTGTTGTAAATAAATACCTTCGTGTTTGTATGGAGTGATAACACTGATCTGTGAGACGGCGTTAGGCAGACTCAAATGATTTGTGACGTCTAGCGCGCAGGAAAGGTACATCCGACCGACCGAGGTAGTATGTTTAAAGTACCGGCGGTACGCCCTGTAATTTGAAACGCTGTCTGCAGACGCGCTAATTCACAGCACGTGGACCGCGTTTAGACTTGAGTTCCAAAAAAATCTGAGCTTCTCCACGACCTGCCACGACACAACAAGATGGTCGCTTTAGGGACTCCGTTTCAAATTTTAACCTACTCTCTACTATTTCTCCCAGCACTTCTTTTAACGACGTATTTTCTGTCTGCTTTTCCAAACACTCCAGAACCTATACCGATACTCCCGGGGCTTGGCAGTCTTTCACCTTCTTCTTCAGTCCGCACTCTCTATCCCGAAGATTTTTTCAAAGGTGGCAACTACTTCAATGCCCCTAATGGAAAAGTAGCTCAATTTTCACCGATGGAGGAGGAACGGGCTGATTTATCTGTTATTTAGACTCGATACTTCTTATTGGGTCCAGAAACTGGCAAGAAAGTGAGTCGACTTGGGAAATTTTTTTTACGATAGCAAGTTGATTCAGTATGCAGATTGTGCTTATTAACGGGCTATCTATTCCTTCGATAATTTGGCAAAATGTTTCAGCGAGTCTGGTTACACGAGGATATCGCGTTCTGTTGTACGGTCGGTACTTATTGTTCCCCACTAATTATATCTATTCTTATCTGTTGACTCAAGATTTGTATGGTCGCGGCTACTCAGATATACCTCAAACAAAATACGACCGCAATTTATATGTTACTCAGCTCGCGCTATTAATGCAACATGTCAACTGGGATAGAGCCATTCTTGCGGGCGTTTCTATGGGTGGCTCAATCGCAAGCGCGTTCACTGCTTCCTTTCCCGATCTTGTGGAAGACCGAGTTATTATTATCGCATCCACTGGTCTCATTCTTGTCAGTAAGGCGACGCAATTCTGGCAGTAATCGGTCTAACAGATTGTATCAGACGTCGGATTTGTCACGGACTACCAAAATAATGTCGCTGCCGCTCGTCCAAGCATTAACTTCTAGTTTTATCGCTCGAGTAGGTTGCCCAATCTGTATCAAAAGCTTCTTCTCATTGGTATACGTGATGCAGAAATTTTTGCAGCATCTAACAGACTCTTCTAATCAAACGGCTCCGGCTGACTCAATGCAAGAAGTACGGATATATATCGCCCTTCATTATCGATGACGGTGTTAATCCACTGCTATGTTCTCAGATTGTACGCCTGCAATCGGCTCATTTACCAGGTTTCAACGCAGCAATATCCTCATCTCTACGAGCAGGTCCAATACGGGGAGAATTTTCCAGTTTTTCAAGTGATGTTTGGAGCGGTCGGAAATTGCTAATAATTCATGTACGTCCAGTCCCTTTCTCTAACCACCCACTCTACTCATACAGAGCCCAGGGTACGAACGATCACACGGTTCCGTACAAGTATGCTGCCATGATCCAAAGCGCCCTACCCAAAGGCTGCCAGTCTGAAATTGTAACAATCGAAGGTGGTCCTCATGATTTAACTATCAGGTAGGCTATTCTTCTTACAGGAAGCAGTAGACTGAACTTCACATCAAGCCATCCGGACACCATTGTAAACCAGATAGACAGATGGGTTGCATCTCCGTGACCGGCCTGGATATCTATCTCTCGGACACTACTATCTTAGAGCTTCCTACTGTATCTTTTCCCTTGCGCCCCGCATAATCCGTTCCATTGTAAGATATACTCCATCCACCTACTCCTTTGGTTATCTGATCTTTATCCTCTTCGTTTTCGTGTGGATTTTTATTTTCTTGTGTATTTCCAAATGCCACTATAGTGTTTATTGTGCTATAGTTCATGTTGTTGTCATTCCTTATACATGACTTGATCAAAGTATTATACAGCAAAACTTTACAGGGGATATGAACTCAAAAATCTTTTACCTCGAACGCACAACAAAAGGTGTCTTTGTCCAGAAGAATCAAACCTTTTCCATCCCCAGACCAACGGATATCCCGGGTATTGAATTCCTCTGGAAATAGCATGAGTATTACCATGACACACGAGGTTTGGACGTACTTGCGGGTACGCCGATGCACTCGGCCATCTCTTCTTGTTCCCCCGACTCGCCTTCCCATTCATCACTCCATGTGTAGATACTTCGATTACCGCAGCACAACGCTAACGAGCCTTTGCGTACAGGATTCCAACGCGCGCGCAATACTGATTTGGTATGTGAAAGAACAGATCGTAGTTGGGGAGCAAAACCTTCATTTGAAGAGGGGAAGGAATATAGATGGATCGCTGTAGGTGTTGTTTCTAGACGATGGTGATAGTATAAATAATCGTCAGAATCTAAATTAAAAAAGTCTACCGTAGCGAACAAGTAAGAGAGTGCCTGTTTGATTCCACTCTAGCTGAGCGATACCACTCTTTGGATTTGCTTTCATGTGATCTACTTTATTCAGCGCGATAGTTTGAGGGGTTCGAAGCTTCTCATCTAGAAAGGGAGATGAGGAATGAGGTCACTAATACTCTTATTCCACATACATGATAAGAAGCCTCGTCCTTCAGTGGCTTCTAGCCATTTAGAGGGTTCTCGCCACACGGTCTAGAAAAATATCCGATGAGATTGAACATTAGTAGTAATATAAAACATCACTTACCACTCCAGAAGGAACTCTACTTGAAAGTTCGAAGGTGACTACTGGCGACCAGGATAGTGTATCAAGTATATGCACCTATGGAGTTGAGTCTAAATACGAGCGCGATCTGAGCATCTTACTTTGTCATCCCATCCTGCTACCGCTAGAAACATACCACTTGGATGCCAAACAACTTCGCGGATCCCTAAAGTTGGTTGTGGTTCTGGCGAAAAACTCGCTAGACGATCACCTGCTAGTGTCAGAATGTAAAGTTTGTACTTTGGGAAAAGGTGAGATGAGCTCCACTGAGCGTGGCAAGCAATTCACCTCAAGCGGTCCCTCCCAGACGGCGATATGGTTTCCAGTGGGAGATAACACAAATGAGGACAAAGAGGATGTCGGCAATTGAAAATGCTGTCAATCGGTATTATATCTGGAGCAAAGTAAATAGTTAGAGTTCCTTACGCGCACAACTTTGTAAGATTCAGAAGCATCATAGAGTCCCAGCATGTCATGAGATTTGTGTCGCTCAGCCATGGCGAAATATCGTCCATCGGCACGAAAAGCGTACCCTATCAAGGATATGTCATACAAAAATGAAACACAAAGGCCACTTCAAGTACCTTTGTCTGGATATACAGGAAACTGTATATAAGTAGTTGTCCCTGTTACTAGAGACCAAACTGTGACTCTCAGACCCCATTCCGAGAAACACAGAACGGTCCTGCCATCAGGAGCCCAAACCGCCTTTACAAGCCCTAGGGAGGGTCAAGTGAGTAGCCAAAACACAACAAAAGACAGTTACACAGCTACCCTCGGCTCCACTATCTATACGTGCTCTCCATTCTTCATCTACTAACTTCAAAACCTGGAGAAATCCGCCTTTGGCACATACGGCCAAGATATATTCGCTGTCGCAAGACCAGTCGATATGAGATATAAGATTCTTTGCATCCAACGAAAGGTGTCCAGATTTCAGTGGTTTGCTCAACGAAACCACAGATTCTGAAGGGTTGGGATCAATTAGCCAGGTTCTAGATATCTGAAAGCTCTCAGTTCTTCGAACTATAATCCTATCAGCAACTGCAGTGGCAATAAAGTGTGCGCCTGGACTGAATGCAACCAGCGACGAAGAATGCTTGTATAGCTCCGTGAAATCCATGAGACAATTTACCAGATCTTCAAGTTGTCTTCGTCCAGAGCAACCTAACTCTCCATCACATGATCACTACGAAAATCGGAAGCGCTAAAGAAAGACTTTCAACAGCAACAACTCACTAGATGATAGATCTCTCTTACTCAACTCATTTGTGAAGATAGCACAGGATAGCACCCCTCTGATTTTCCAGAGGACAGATCGCCTCACTGATGCTGTCACCTCGAAACGCGCTACATATCTCAATGAGCAACGCGTCCGGATCGCGTGATTTAACGGCTTCCAAAGTGCTTACATAAGCTTCACTTCATCTTCCAGTGCAGACACAAAAATGCCTCCAATGGCTTTCAGAGGATTGGTGACGAAAGTGGGGTTTATGAACAAGACAGCGACAGTTACAGTCACTCGCTGGGTAGCGCATAAAATAACTCGCAAGGTGTGTGTGTTGCCTTTTCCTTGCATATCTTGTTTTAACATCCATGAAGCGCATAGAAAGAACAAAAAAATATTTAACACACGACCCCGAAAACAGTACGCTGGACTTCCACTATTCATGAGGAGAATTTAAACTCACATCACACCAGAGTTGCAGAAGGATGATATAGTCATTATCCGTAATTGTCCGCCTGTTTCCGCACGAAAACGCTTCAAGCTGGAAACAATTATAGAAAGTCCGGAGACAGAGCGGGCGAAAATGCGTATGCGCAGAGCAGAGCAAGCGAAAGCCTCCTCCGCTACCAGCGTGTCCCCAACTTCAGTACTACGGGTATT
Source organism: Rhodocollybia butyracea (assembly GCA_015501585.1). Taxonomy (NCBI): domain Eukaryota; kingdom Fungi; phylum Basidiomycota; class Agaricomycetes; order Agaricales; family Omphalotaceae; genus Rhodocollybia; species Rhodocollybia butyracea. Next base: position 382,017 of record JADNRY010000007.1, read on the forward strand.
GCTCAACTCAACATAATAGGACAATAATTTTTACGATGAGCATTGGTCCGACATACAGAGAGTACTTTACTCGGAATTCTCGTTCTGTTGCTGGAGTTTTGTCTGGATCTCGACAATCTGGAATGAAGATCGGAATAAACGACTGGAGGTTGAAGTTGAAGGGAATGTTGACAAACTTCACTCTTCTTATTCTCCGACTTGGCCTCGATCTCCTTGAGCTGCGCTTCTATACGTTTGCTGGCACGGTTGTTCAATAAATTATTCCAGTATAGATAATTTAGAACGCACATTTCTCCTCGAATGAACTCCAACCTTGTATCCACGGTGCTTTTGGCCTCTGCCTGATCCTGCTTCACCAGCATGGGTCCAATTTGTTTATAGATCGTGTTTTCAGGTGTCAAACTGGCGAACTCCTAGCCGAGACGTATGAGAAACGCGATCGTTGAAAGAACTAACGGCGCACTTTTTTTACCAGTTCATTTTCAGAAAGCTGAGCGTCCAATTTCTGCCTCGCTTCTACTGCTTTACTGAGATCTTCCTGGATCTTTTGAAAATCGACTGACGCCGCCTGAAGCTTTTCGCGCAATGACTGTAAATCAGAAGCCATGGAGTGCGGGCCGGTACTTCCTTGCTGAAAATCAAACGGGCCTCCGGTCCTCCCGCCTCCTCATTATAAAACGATGGGGACTTTCTCTCGTGGACTTCAAAATGCCCTCGCCTGTACAAATCAATTGGTCGGTAATCGATAACCCGCCGCTCGTGCTGCAGAGATTCCCTTCTCGCCGATCAGTCGTATATGGTACGAAAGGTATCGTTTCCTCATCTCAACCTTTGGCTACGGAGGCTGGTCTAGAAATTCTCCGCAAAGGAGGTAATGCGGGTAAGTAGCTATCGGATGTCTGTGGTCTCTCCTAAGCCAGATCTTAGCCGATGCCGCGGTTGCTACTTCTGCTGCCTTGAATGTAACTGAGCCTAGCTGTTGTGGAATTGGAGGGTAAGTCATGTTCTGTTCTGCCCATTGATCCTACCTACAAGAAAATGCAGAGATGCATTCTGTCTGTTTTACGATGCGAAAACCAAGCAAGTCAAGGCGCTGAACGGATCTGGACGATCACCTGAGAAATTAACGCTTGAATATGCTCGCTCACGCGGACTAACGGGACATTCAATTCCCACCACTGATTTGAACGCAGTTACTGTTCCAGGTTAGGCTGTTTATTACTAAGAAGTACTGTGGACTTACGCATATCTTGATCAGGCTGCGCTGCAGCTTGGGTCGATACAGTCGAGCAATTTGGAAGTGGAAAGCTTTCTGTAGCTGATATTCTGGCACCAGCTATCAGGTTGGCCGAGGAAGGGTAACAGTGAAGTTGTCTTGAACATCTGCGCATCCATTGACCTCTGTTTAGAGTACCAGTGTCAGAAATCCACAGTTATTCAGTAAGTGCCGCTAGTAAAAGCAAAGTGACCTTGCACTGAATGATCTTTGTCTAGTGGCAGCGATCGGAAGTGGGTTGAATTGAGTTTATACGAACAGCTCACTTATCTCTACATATCAGAACCTCATTAAAAATGCTTCCCCAACGGTGATGAAATGCTGTTGAATGGGAAGGCACCATTGCCTGGTCAAGTCGTGAAGCTCCCAAATCTTGCGCGAACGTTCCGTGAAGTATCTGAGAAGGGTAAAGATGGATTCTATAAAGGTCGCATCGCAGAGGCTATCGTAGACCTTATTCAAAGCAAAGGTGGCGTCATGGAGCTGGAGGACCTAGCAAAACATGAGACGTCTTTTGTTGAGCCCATACATTATAAATATGCTGGTGAACTCAAGGTTTACGAGGTATGGTTTCATCGAGCACAAAGAAGTACCGAAAGCTGATGCATACAAGTGCCCTCCTAATGGGCAAGGTCTGTCCAGCCAATCATCAACAAAGCAGATTGCCTCTAAACTCATACAGGAATCACTGCACTCATTGCACTCGGGATTCTTGAGAGCCTGCAAGAACAAGGAATTGTCAAACCATTACTTGAGATGGAACACAATTCCCCGGAGTACCTGCACGTACTCGTTGAAACCATGCGGTTCGTGTGATCTGTTTATGACTTCCCAGTTTTCTTGACTAACGTTTCCACAGATTGGCCTTTGCTGGTGTGTCTCAATCTTAGAGATGTAAACATCGGGTTTCTCATTTAGAAGTTCAGACAGCCAGCACTACGTGGCAGACCCTGATGTTGCACATATTCCAGTATCTGAAATGCTGAGCAAGGTGAGGATAAGATTTCGATGGCTTTGATGACTTTGATGACCTTGGGTGCCCCTTTACTGTAGAAATATTTAGATGCAAGGGCAAAACTCCTCAACCCGACGAAGACAACCCCCAACGTGGTGCATGTGTGTAGTATCTTACTATATCTCCCATAATACCATGAACTTACGCATCCTTAAAGGGAAACCCTGTCAATTCTTCAGACACTGTTTACTTTTCTGGCGAGTGATATGTCTCTCCATTCAATCATCTCTAGTGTTTATGCTTTTTTGCTCAGTGACGGACAAATGGGGCAATGCGTGCAGCTACATACAGAGCAACTACGCTGGTAGGTCTCTTTGTAAATCGTATTCGCAGCATCAACTTATCATATCCAGGCTTTGGGACCGCAGGTAACGTTGTTTTGTCGAAATGAAACGCCGCTTGCTCAAACAGCCTTCAAGCCATACCCAAAGGTTGTGGTTTCACTTTGCAGAACCGAGGAAGCGGGTTTGTCTTGCAAGAAGGCCATGCGAATATGCTCGAGGTACGATTTACATCTCAAGTCGTCTTAGGCTTTTATTAACCTGTCATGAATAGGGCGGAAAACGACCTTGTACGTTCGTTTCTGTTTTACGTCGACACTCATCTCACTGTCACGGTAGATCACACCATCATACCTTGTATGGTGACCAGAAACGACGACCTGTTCCTCAGCTACGGTGTCATGGGTGGCTTCATGCAGCCGCAAGGACATGTTCAAGTTTTGTTGAATATTCTCCGTGGATTTACCCCTCAGGTATTAACGAAGGCTTCGCTGCGCAAGGCTCATCCGCTTACTTGTTGGTCTGGCTAGGCTGCTCTAGACGCTCCACGGTTCTGCATATCGGCCGGTAGTCCTGAAACTCAGAACAGCTCGACAGGTACACCTGGAGACATTAATAGTGAGGTATATTTCGAAGAAGGCATACCAGAAGCAACGATCAACAAACTTCGAGGTGAGATATCTAACATTTCTTGATACCGCGATTGAAAACCCTCATGAATCGTTCAGAAATGGGCCATGATGCACGTCTAGCAACTGGTTTCAGTCGCGGTATGCTAGGTCGAGGCCAGGTCATCCAGAAAATAAACGACGCATCAGGGCAGACCGTTTGGGCAGCCGGATCAGATCCTAGAGCTGATGGTCATGCTGCAGCTGAAATCTGAACGAATAAGTTAAGCTATATTATAGTTCACATGTATGTCGATAAAGCTCTACATCTACAAGGTCCAATCCATCCTACTGATATCTTACATCCTCCGTTGCCGTTCACTTCCCTCTACGAAGAATTTTGAGCTTTGTTTTGTGGAACTATTAATTGTACAATTACCTGCCTGCTTTCGTCTGTACTCTCTCAGCTCCTTTGTTTTGTCAGGGCCTTGTATTTTACCCCATCCCGATAGAGGCACTACGATAGCAGTGAGATTGTCTTCGCCTCCAAGTTCCGCAACAAAAGAGAGGATCTGCTCGGCAGCTGCTTTAGGATCCGGTGCGTCTCGCGCAAGATCAACTATTTCGTCGTCAGAAAGAGTGGAGGTAACACCGTCTGATACCAAAATCATATACGCCCACTCCCTCCCTAGATATATGCAAAAGTTGGTAATGATTCTGTACGAACAAATCATGAGCCTGGCGGTACCTTCTAGCAGCTTTGTTCTAACTTCAGGCTCTGCAGTGACACCAAACTTTTTGAATTGGAGATCGCCCAGTCTAAAATGAGAATATGAAGCAAAGGTGGATCACGATACATATTTATTGCATACCCGCGAGTATTAGCAAGAGCACCCATCCATCTAAAGGAAACATCAGAATACAAGACGAAAACATTAAACAAGGTATTGACCGAGATTCGCCATAAGAGTCAGTTATTAGCGATGAGCCCATCATTCTTCGTAAACGAGTAGATTCGATACGAGCGTCAGCGTGGTGATTTTCGGTCATGGCAAGGACTTTCCCTCCATCCGTGGAGCACAACAGGACGCGTGTGTCACTAAGAGCAACATTTGAGTGGGGAAAGCATGGTACAGAGGGAGGTTTACCCGCAATGAGCTATAGTTAAAGCGAGTCGTTCTGCAGAAAAGAATGGCGTGGCAGGAGCGTCTAAAGATTGAAGTATTGCAACTGAAGCAGTCGCGCCACACGTCTGCGACATGGGGTCTGTTGACAGCTGCCTATCAACCTGATGGAATGCTCAGCCCAGTTGAAGACCTTTAATAAGGGTGCTGACCTCAAAGAAGGCTGTAGTCAATCGAGCTTCGAGATCGAGTTTTGGTGCAGCATCATGTGGGTGAACGATCCACGGTGTGAGAGGTCCACCTTTGAACCGTTTGAAATAACCTCCCAATTCTTTGATCCAGGCAAAGAGTTCAGGTATCATCGAAGGGTTGACAGACTCAAAGAGCCCATGCAGTTCTTGACGAAGATACCCCGAAACAGCAGGTCCTCCATGGCTAAATCCAGGTTGAACAGTGGTTAATTTTTCCCAAAAGCATCACGCACCCATCGTATATGCCTACGAACACTGCTTGTCTAGCAAAAATATCGCCAACCTGACTAGGATCCCATTCTATACCGAGACCCTTCTTGATACTGATCTGTAGTTCTTCAGGATCCAGGGATAACGCGGCAAACGCGTAAAAGTCTTCCTGATGACTAGAGGGTGTAAATGGAACAGTTGTTACGAGTGAAAGCAACGAACTCGCGGGTGCCACGAGAGGTCGCGGTGCCTATAACTTTTGGAGAAGCGAGTGGGAGACGAATAACACCATCTGTAGGCAAAGTTTGTTAATAACAGCAGTGAGAGACTCCGCTGTAGTGCATACTAGAGGCTGAGAAGCGAATGTAGTCTGAAAAATGGCGTTTTTGTCGAAAATAATGTGGAGGAGAGCGCTGTAAAAGTCTAACAGCCATACTCACATCATTCGAATTGAGCGCTCACCAGCGTGGCTTTGACGGCCCGATCTACATGACAAAGCTGCATCTGTTCAGTGTTCTGCATCCACTCCGAACCTTGCAAGCTCAGATATTTCCTCGCAATTTTTCTTTGTATCCTTGCTATAGAGAACTGACGGAGTGGCCGACCGTGACAAATATTTTGGATGAGTTCCCTGACTAGCCCTGACCGTACGTCCTCCGTGACCGCGACTATTGCCCACCATATCTTCGGGAAACCATGTTCCAGACACAGTTCAAACCAATCAATCTCTTTCTATAAATGAAGCTTCCGAAGCACTGTTCATTCTCTTTGTCTCCTTCATTCCTGCAAGTTCGGGCCTTGACAATTCATGTTTGCGCCTCAAGGCCTTCCCGTGGACGATTAATTTCCTATCACATCCACATCGGATATCTAGCTTTCCACTTTTATTCCCGAAAATGGTATTGAGCTGTCAGCTAACAATTCAAGTGAGGCTTATCCGCAAATATAGCACAACCAGCTGACTAGAGTTGTTAAAGTACCACCCGCTTATGAGGAATCTCCGACTGTCAACGTTCGACTGCTATCCTGCATAACCGTTGTATCGATGCTTCATTGAACGTTAAACTTTCACACTCTCAAACCGGAAACTCACCCTGAGACTTTGAAAGAAGACAGAAATTCAAGGATTTGCAGATACGGTGTCTTTTCCGCGCCGTGCCCCTGGGCTTCAGGAACTCGAAACCACATATATACCTGTATCAGATTCAATATCCTCCATCCACGGAGGGCCTCTTTCTTTCATAGCCTATGACCGACCAGGGAAATGGATTTACGTTTGGGACGAGGCTTGGGCTGGTGTTTGCTGTTCAATCGGCCTGCTGCTCTGTGATTATGGTTTCGAGCCTCTTAGGCTATATAATCGTTGGTCACATAGCATTATTATTTACCTAGCGTATATTAACGATTACCAGTACTCGACTGTGGCGATCAAACGCAATGCGGCGCGCACTTGGACTGTTTCGACGCATATCCACTACTATTTTGTCAATTTACTGGTTTTTGATCTCATCCAAGCCCTTGGTAAGCCTCTATCGAACTACTTGCCACTACTGGTCCTGATCTGGTGCATGCCTACACAGGGGGGATAATGGATGTCAAGTGGGTCGCTGAAGCAGTAAGTTTTCTCTCTGAGCTTATCGAAGTTGTTACCACCAAGTTAAATGTATCCGAAGGGAATCATAGAAGGCCATTTATGCACCACACAAGGCCTATTGGCAAGTAGCAACATCAATGACATCTGAATCGGAGAATAATGACCAAAATCACAGAAGCAGATGGGCGATGTAGGAGTTGCTATGTCGTGAGTTATAATCGGTGTAAAATGCTCTCAGACTGTAGCTTATGATACAATATCCATAGAACCGCTGTAAGTCTCCTTGTGTGTTTACAAGCGTCATACGCCTGACTAGGAGATCTGCAGATAATCGCTATACACACATTTTGTGTACTTGTTCTTCATCGGAACCCCCCAGCTAGAGCGGCAATCTTGATCTTGTTTACACTATGGGTGTTCATAGCCCTAGTAATCGGAATCAGTTTCGGGACCCACAAAGGAAAGGATTATTACGGGAACACTCAGTATTGGTGTTGGATAACATCCACCTATGGCTTTGAGAGAATTGCGCTCGAATACTTCTGGTTGTGGCTGGCTGCTTTTATCAATCTAGTCTGTTATGGGATTATGGCTATGGTGGTTAAAGGTGAACAATTTCTCTTTGAGAACATCGCATATCAGCTAAATCTCGAAATAGGCTTGCTAGTCGTTGAAGGACTTCGAATCCGATTTAGATTCTTTGGTTACAAAAAACCAAGTTCTTCCAAGTCCATCAATAGTCCTACAGGCACAGGAGCAGATCGAGTAGAAGCTAATGCAGTAGCGATGCACCTGCTGTTGTAAGTGGACATTCTTGCCCAGGTTTCAATCGATCCTGACGCACGTAAAGCTATCCTTTAATCTATATACTAGCGGTGTTTCCAATCACTGTCGTGCGCTGGCTAGCTTTTACCGGATCAACCGTCCCCTTTGCAGCTACGGCCTTTGCTAGTATAACCTTCTCCTCGTCTGGCGTTTGCAACGTTATTCTCTTTGCTGTTACTCGGCCTAAGCTTTTGCCACATAGGGAAGAACAGCTTACCTTCAATCAGCTGTCCTCTCGGTCTGGATCATATTCGACTGGGTATTCGACTAGGTACTCAACTAGGCCTGGATCGTATTCGGCGAAGCATACGAGTGAAACGTTCCCACTCAAGCAGACATTGCCATCGGAGCTTCCTATGGCTCATATAATACAGGATAGATCCTCCGTTCATTCAATCTAGATTACTCTTCCATACTACCATGTATTCTAAGTACTGCTCCTAATGTCAAAGCTGATCATACGTACGGTCCGGAGTTCATATGAATCTAAATATGGTAATCACTGTAACTTCACATCTCACCTTCACGTTACCCTTCGCAGCTCTCCAGCAATGGGTGGGAGTCAATCACTGCCCAAGATAACAGCACAGGATCGCGCAATACTTGAGTTTGTACTGTCATTTTTTGGAATATGCTAGCTGCTCACAGCTTTAGTCTCAAGCTGCAACGAGATAAAGTGAAGCAGTATCAGAAGAATGTATGTTGAGATTTTTTGGACTTTCAAAACTGCATAATCTCAATTTCTCAGTTACAATATATTCTAGACCGCGAAGAAGCTATTGCGAAACAACACCTGGGAGCGGGGCATAAGGATCGGGCATTGATAGCGTTAAGGAGACGGAAGTATCAACAAGGATTACTGCTGAAGACAGATGGACAATTGGAGAATCTGCAGCAACTAGTACGTCCCACTCGAATTTCCGGTTGCAATGACTCACTAAAGACCATTAGGTATCTAGCATTGAATTCTCGTTGGTTGAAGTATCTGTACTACATGGCCTGAAGCAAGGAAACGAAGTTTTAAAGGAAATACACAAAGAGATGAATCCTGATTCTGTCGAAAAGCTACTTGAAGAAACTGCCGAAGCTAGAGAATACCAACGAGTGCGTCATAAGCTGTCTTCACTTGGAACATTCGATGATAATGTGTATTCCTCAGGAAATCGATGAGTTATTGGCCAACAATCTCAGTTTGGATGAAGAAGATGCGGTCCAGGCCGAGTTATTGGAATTGCAAGCTGCGATGGTCTGTGTAATGCCCCTTCTCTGGATTAATCTCTTAACTTTCAACAGCGAGCGACAGCCGAACCTGCAAAGGATGTACAACTACCATCAGCTCCAACCACTAAGCCCGTGGCAGAACCTGAACACGAACAGCAGATGGAGAGAGCACGCGTTGTGGTACCAGTATAGACTGTCTTTAGGGAGATACAACACTAGTAATTGTACAGTAAATCTACCAACTATCAAAGTTTCCAAAACCCAATTTCCGCTTCTTCGAAGGTTCCTCCGCGGGAACGGAAGTCTGTGGTCTTTTGAGGTTGAGGTATTTTCCGACGCCTGCACCCTCGACCTTGTCGTTGACCGGGGCTTCTGAGCCGACCTTGACCTGTTTCCTGCTTTGTAAAAAAAAACAATACACAAATACAGATGAACGCACCCCAAACCAGTTGATTTCGTCGCCCTCCTTCTTTTCTGGTTTCGTTACTTTTGGTCCCTCGGCGCGCTTTGCTAGCTTTGCAGCTAATCGAGCCTTGTATTCATCAAATGGGTCCTGATAACTGTAATTCGAGTCAGATGAAACGTGCGATGCTGAACCACAAAACGCACATAATGATTTCATTTATTTTGATGGATTTTGCAGGTCTCTCAGTTCCCTCTTTCCGTGGTAGCTTTTCCAGCGCATCGAGAACATCCTCTCCACCAACAAGTTTACCAAACACTGTATGCTTTTTATCTAGATGTGGCGCTGACTTGAACGTCAGATAGAATTGGGATCTGAAAAACGAGAGATATTTGTAACAATGCAAATTTTCAAATGGAAAAATCATACCCGTTAGTATTTGCGCCCTTATTCGCCATTGCCAGAACCCCTCGGCTGTCGTGTTTGGCGGCTCCTCTAAGATCATACTCGTCTCTGAATGGTGTTCCCCAGTACGACGTCCCACCTGAACCAGTTCCTGATGGATCCCCAGTTTGTATCTACATCCAATCCATAAGCAGAGGACCCATTGAATGAGGATTGGACTGACCATAAAGCCTGGAACCAGTCGATGGAATAAACAATTGTCATACTTTCCTTCCCTTGCTAGCATTAGGAAGTTGTAACACGTTTTTGGAGCCTATAATTCGTTAGAAAGTTTAAACAGGGGGATTAACAATAGTCCACCTTCTCGCAAAAAAGTTCTAAATTCAAGCTGCTTCCTCCAAGACTGGTAACTACGCGGACATACGCGCGACGTTTACCGACATCTTTCTCCTTACCCTTACCTTTGAGTGGATTTGATATGGCCTCGAACATCAGTTCTTCCTTTGGGGTATCTAAGTGAACAGCAACACCGGCCGGAAATAGTAGTAACAAACCTCATCCCATACAAGCTTACTTGCAGCGCCAGCAGCGAGACTGGGGTCGACGGAAGTAGACGTAAGCGATGCTCCAGGTAGTCCACTGGAATAAGGCGAGATGTTCCCTTGTTTTCCATTAGCTTTATGGCATATATCTCGAGCAAAAAAAAATCTACATGGTGTAGCTTCCTTCGACTTTATGGCAGTGACTTGGGGGATAGCTTTGACTGGAGCTGGTTTGGGTGTTGCAATGGGAGCTTTTGCGGAAACAGAAGCCGAGGGAAATCCATGGGGGTTTTGCAAAGTAATGATATCCTGCCTGAATGAAAGTATGAAACTGGAGTAAAGAGAGAAAGATCAAGGTCATTTACTTTTTGAAGGCAACATCGTTAACGAGATCCCTGCCACCCTTGACGCTCTCCACAAGGAATACATTGCCAGTTGAGGCGATAGCTACGATATGTGAATGGCTACTAAACGGCTTGAACGAGATAGGATCGTGAATTTCTCCAGATGGTTTACGCGAGTAGTGCAACTGAATTAAATCAGCAGGAGTTAAAGGCTCTTGTGTGATTGGATTAATGTTATCATGCTGCTTGAGCCAGGGTATGATATTAATCTGGAGGTAAATGTTGGTGACAACGATTTGATAAACGTGAGGGAAACGAAATTCACCAGGTCGAAAACGTTGCCTGTTCCATCAGAGTTTCGGGCACAGACTGGATTTTCAAAGGGCTGGAATGAAAGAGTGCAACAGTCGAAAGGTGTTCTTGAGCCTGGGTGTGGTGCTTCCTGTTTACTGAACACAAATATCAGAGTTCACGTCGAGATTCTCGAAGCAAAAAACGCACGCTTTGAATCCGGACGAGGCTGAATGTGAGCCATAGACACTGTGCTCAGTGTGCGTGATATACATCTTGTCATTTCCATGGCCCATGATTGACTAGTTGAAGATGATGTGAAAGAAGAAGTTTAGAAAGACGCTTATTGCCTTATCTTATCATCATTTAGATAAGCCAGCGCCAAAACACTTGCGGTCAAATTTATGTTTCTTCGGTCGACGCCTACCAAGTCGCTGGTCCTTTTCGACTTTCTTGCTCCAAATATTACGACTAGAGTATTCAGCTCAAAATCATATCCCCATTCCGCTACGAAGCGTGGCAAATCTAGCTCACAAACTCTCGCTCTTCCTTCCACCATTGTGAACGACATACGGGACACGGTCACGCAAAAACTACGTACACACAAAGCTGTCGCTTCGAGCCAGCAGGCTGATGTCTACAATAGTATAGTTGTGCAGATAAAGAAGGCATTGGGAAACCAGGACGCAGAGACAATACGCAAGCAATGGATTAAGCTGAAGGAACTTCATTTGGCTCAGATCCTCGACCTAAAACTAGTATCAATGATATCCAGTTTCTTGGTAAAATCCTCTCCTGACTTTTGGGATCCTTTCGTTCGAGAAACAAACGAGGAAATCGCGATAGCAGCTGCTTCTCGCGACGCAGAAAGCGCTGCTGGGTGCATGTTCTATCACATCCAACAGAATGACCCCGAAGCTGCTCTTTCCATCTATGGTCGTTGTGGTCACATCATGAACGATAGAGAAGCTTGGGATGAAGATGTTGATCAGGAAGGCATGTCGTCACAGGACGAACTTGCGTTCGGGTATCTAGAAATTTCTCAGTCGGGTGTTCAGCCTATTCGTGGCAGGGCTTTCCTTCTTTTGGCAGCAATTACCGCCCACGCCATGACGGACGCGTTCCAAAAAGCTCTGGCGATTTGCAAGGACACAGATGTTCGCTTCCACCATTATACCAACCGGGAATTTCTGGAGAATCTTCAGTATGATCCAGAGTTGCAGGAAAAGGTCGTTTTGTACGTCCAACGACTGCAAGTTGCCAGGCTTGTATCTAGACCCACATCCCTCTCACGGCAAATCACCAATCTGGGCAACTCCAATGGCTTGGTGTCCCTGAAGAAACTTTACGATGGGATCATCGAAGGGATCTCAGGCCCAGATGGTTACATTGCCGCCAACGAGTCGTCTTTATCACCAGACAAAAGCGTCGCCATGACAGAAGTGGGCTGGACGTCCTTTCTTACAGCGTTTCTAAAATGTAATGCCAAAGACGTTGCCGGACAGCTTTGGGACGCTATTCCAAAACTCGGTCTCCACCACAGCACAAGTATGTGGAATGCTCTTATTACAGGCCAATATACTTCATTCTCTGATGCAACTACCACTTTCGAGCTCATGAAGGCTTCAAATGTCCAGGTAGATGCCCTCACGTACCGTGCTCTCATTGCCTCACTGTTCAATGGGAAAAGACCGAACCTTGCGATGCACAGGTTCCATGAATTTCAGCATACAAACTTGTCTACTTCCGCAGAGGATCTCGTTTATGTCTACAATACCGTCCTGAATGGGCTGCTCCTCACGAATCGCGTTGACATAGCCCTGTCCCTCTTCCAAAAGATGGAATCAAATGGTCCGAAACCTGACGTCGTGTCGTACAATACTTTTTTGGGTCATTATGCACGTCGGAATGACATTCGAGGTCTGGGGATGATAATGGGAAAGATGGGCGAGAGCAGTGTTACCGGAGATGTGTTCAGCTTCTCTACAATTTTATCTGCCTTGCTCAAGCTTGGACGAGAGGATGCAACCGACGTTGTATTTCGTCTCATGGACAAGCAAGGTGTAAAGGCCAATACCACTACTTATACGGCGATCATTGACCATCAGATAAGGGAGCGCGACGAGGCTCATCTCAGCGGGGTCCTCCGGTTACTTGCGCAGATGGAGGCTGACCCCAGTATCGCACCCAATATAGTCACATACACCTCTATTCTGGCTGGCCTCCACCGAGGCTCTGCATGGCTTTCCAAGCAGAAGGAAGATGATTTCACACGGGTAATTGGTGAACGGATGAAGCGGAATAACGTCAAGCTGAACACGAGGGCTTACAACCTTCTCATCAAGGCGTGTTTGGAAGGCGGGCGACTTGAGCAGGCGCTCTCGTATTACCAGGAGATGATGAAGACGAAGACAATATTGTTTCATCAAACATGGTATATATTGCTCAATGGCCTGATTAGTATGAAGAAATGGGATATCGCAAAGCAAGTAGCAAGGGACATGAAGTTGGTTGGAGTTCGTCCTCTAGGACCGCTGAGAAAGCTGGTTGAACGAGTTGAACGAGCTACTGGAGGAAATATGAGATGGTAGAATAAATCAAGATAGATGTACTTGCATTATTAGCCTACTTTTCAAAGACAAACGCCTTTCCAAGACCCAAACGTAGGTAGCGAGCATAGGCTTCAGTTCAATCAGTATGCCAAGTATACACGAATAAGAACTGGAATTTGGTACCCCAATAACTCCATCGTCTGCCAAGCCATTTGCCTACGAAGGGAAGAAGGACAACCGAAAATATCTGCTGAAGTTGGTGCAGACTTTCTTCCCACTCCTTCTGCGCGAGATAGAACTCTTCGTCGGAGTCATAGGAGCTCTCTGAGGAGAGATCATCGATTGAAGCATGAGATGAAGGCATACTGATAGGGATAGCCGGGAGCCCTATAGTGACGGTCAAACCAATCGTTGGGCGCCAAAATTCACGTGAAGACCATACGGATCAAGACCTCTTGGTATTACTATTACTACTTAAACCTCAACCACAACATCCCTGCATCATACCCGTCCATGCATCATGGTCAATGCAGTATCACATCGCGCTCCTTCTTCGAGGAAACTCGTCGGACAAAAACTACTCTATGTCATCTCGATCTTTGCCTCTTTGGGCGTTTTCCTTGTGAGTCTCCAACTGCTTTGTGCAGCAAGTTGCTCATAGGCACCTGTAAAGTTTGGGTATGACCAAGGGTCAGTCGCTGCTCCGCGAATCTGTACATAGCACTGACTGTTCCGCCAGAGTGATGAGTGGCATCATTACAGGACCTTACTTCAGACAGTACTTTGACAATCCAGATCCAGTGTCGCTGGGAACCATGGTTGCCGTACTGGAAGTTGGCGCTTTTAGTACGTTGCTTTTCTGTTTCTCGTTGCATGTTCTTACTTAGCAATAATAGTCACTTCCGCCGCTGCTGGACGTATTGGAGACGTCTTTGGCCGTAAGGGTACACTCTTCCTCGGTGCCATCGTCTTCACAGTGGGCGGTGCCATTCAAACTTTGACTAACGGATTCTGGGTAATGATTGTCGGGCGAGTTATCAGTGGGTTCGGCGTCGGTCTTCTTTCGTAAGTTTCACAGCTAGAAACACAGTATAACCTACCTCAATCATCTTCGACGCGGCAGCACAATCGTACCGATATACCAGAGTGAAATCTCACCTCCTGACCATGTAAGCTCCGGACACTACTAGGTTGGAGCTTTGGGAGCTAATCATGTGCAGAGAGGTTCTTTGGCGTGTATGGAGTTTACCATGAACATAGCAGGGCAAGTTGGAGTCGTTAATTCATCCTTCGCTTCTTCAACTCATCTTCTCTTAGGTATTCTTCCTCAGTGGTACGCGTCATTTTATACGGATCTTGACTGGTGTGCTTATTTGGCTATAGTGGACGGATTACTTGTGCTCTTTCATCGAATCTGACCTGTCTTGGCGTATCCCCCTTTTTATACAATGCATCATTGGAGTTATACTTGCGGCAGGTACGAGAGGTCCTTTCCTCATACCGTCGGTACTTACAATACTCATCACATAGGAGCCCTTGTGATGCCTGAAAGGTGCGTTTTCATCTCGCTTCTCCGCTTACTTACAGACTCTAATGACACACTCCAGTCCTCGGTACGGTATTCACTTGTTTGATACGATATTCACGCATTTCCTGAATGTATGACGTAGTTGGTGCATAGATACAGACAAGGATGCGGAAGGCATGCAGATTCTTGTAGATTTGCACGGTGGAGACCCTGGAAATCCTAAAGCTATTGCAGAGTTTAAGGAAATCAAAGATCTTGTCATGGAAGAGGTATGGTGAACATTCACGCACGCTTCAAACCATACTGATTCCCTTCAGCGCGCGTCCGGCGTTGCGCGGTCGTACTATGAAATGTGGAAGAGATACAAACGTCGTGTATTACTCGCCATGTCTTCTCAAGCATTTGCACAACTTGTAAGCCCCGTTCCATTCCATTCATATCCAGTTGTTGACACCACTCGTTTACCCAGAATGGAATCAACGGTGTGTTCTTCGCCTTGTTTTACGATATTCATTTACCCATAATCATCCATGTGTTACAGTCATATCTTACTACGCTCGTAAGTCAGCAACATCATGATTATCTAAAAATACTCATTTGTTGTCTACAGCGCGAGTATTCGAAGAGGCTGGATGGATTGGTCGGGACGCCATCCTTATGACCGGTATCAATTCAGTGATCTATATACTCAGTACCATTCCTACGTGAGTGCTTCGGTTGTTTCGACTACGCTTGCTAAGTGTTCCCCCAGATGGTACTTGGTCGACAGGTGGGGTAGACGCCCAATTTTGCTTTCTGGCGCGGTCATTGTGCGTTGAACATCGTATTTCTTCTTGTATCCCATAGTTAATCAGTGAACTAGATGGCCGTATCGCTTACTGCTACCGGCTGGTGGATGTACATTGACGTCCCGCGCACACCCAACGCTGTTGTTATCTGTGTTATTATCTTCAATGCTGCCTTTGGATACAGTTGGGGTCCGGTGCGTTGAAGGCCCTTGCAAGTAGCCTTTCATTAACGGGCTTTGTAGATCCCTTGGCTATACCCCCCCGAGATCATGCCTTTGACTGTGCGAGCCAAAGGAGTGTCAATTTCGACCTGCACGAACTGGGCTTTCAACTTTCTTGTTGGCGAAGTAACCCCAGAATTGCAGGAAGTGATTACATGGAGACTGTATCCGATGCATGGGTTCTTTTGCGTTTGCAGTTTCATCCTGGGTGAGTCCATGTTTTGTCGCATATTAGTTTATTCCATCACTGACCAAGTTCATAGTTTACTTTTGTAAGTTGTTTTTCTATGGCCATCTCTCAACACATCTAATGTGTGCACAGTGTATCCAGAGACTAAAGGAGTACCCCTGGAAGAAATGGATCTTGTATTTGGAGAAGGTGAGAAGGATTCCTTTGATTCCCTTCCATTAGTTGACATAGTTTCAGATGAACGTCAATCGAGGGAAGAGAATGAAGAAGACGACGACGACGATGCCGATACTCTCAATGAAACTACCTCTTTGTTGTCGACCACCAGCCCTGGAGGTACTAGAAGACACCGCAGGAGAGGTTGGTTTGGAATATTCAAGCGTCGACGAACGTCGGACGAACTGCACACTTGAACTGAAGCGCTGGGTTACTTGTCCAAGCGCAGCTGAGCACGACTTATGAACTAAAGTATCGTTATGATGAGTGACCGTGCATGTAAATATCGTAGATTCCACGAGTTTTAATATCGGCCAACTTTTTGAACGTGATCTGTGACGACACTGATGCGATGAAAACTTCGCTTCTAACGTTCAGAACTCGGTATTGTTGGACGCGAAGCTTTAAAACTCGACTCTTTAGCCATGTCGCAGAACAAAACTCTCCTACCTATTCTCGGCGGCCCAGTTCCTTCGAAGACACCGGACTTCGAGCTCCTTTAGTCAAAGCAGTCCATGCTGCTTTCCCAAATGTCAAAGCACCGACCGAAATCCAGTCTACATTAATATCCAACGCGCTCAAAGGAAAAGACATAATCTTACAGGACGAGACTGGCTCCGGAAAGTGTGTTTTTTTTCGCTCTTTTGTAAAAAGAGAATCGTTTCGAAATACTTTCTATAGGTCTTTTGGTATAATCCTTGCGCTTCTTAGCAAACCGCGTCTCGTCTTCAATGAAGACCTTCGTGCAGGTAAAGGCCGCGATGTAAATGCTGTAACCTCACTAGTCCTCGTCCCTCATCGCGACCTAGCATTTCAAATGCTGCATTGGATAGAGTTGATTATTCAAGCATCGTCCGACAAACCTCCTCCTATCGCATCTATTGCTCAAGTCCTTGTACGCGATGCAGGTCGCCATTTGACTGAAGGACTTGCTCTATTGCGAAAAGACCCTCCTCATATCATGATAGCAACCCCAGCTAGCCTCGTGGAGGTTCTGCAGGAAGATCCCAACGCTTTTTCTCTAAAAGAACTTTCCACTGTTGTTCTAGACGAGGTCGACTATATGATTGAAACCCTCCCACTCGACAGCACAAACCAAAAACACAGGAAGAGGTTGCAAAAGATCGCACGACATCCTGGCCCTGCTCGAGCCCTCCTAGATAAAATTTACGAGGATCGGCTCAAACTCACGACTCAGAATCGGGAAGGTTTTCTTGACGCTCCTTATCACAGTCCGCAGCTCATTTTGTCCAGCGCCACGATCCGGAAACAGCTGAGACACTACTTTATCTCGGAAAAGCAATACCTCAGTAGAGAAGTGGTCAAAATCAAGGGGGCAGAACTGACTATGCACTCCCTAGTCTCTCATCATGTTCTTGTCGCGTCAGAAGCTGGTATCGTAAACATTCCAAAGGCAGTCGCAACCGAGGATGAGGATGTTACTCGGTTGAACCTGGACAAGGCGATCAACGAACCTTTGGAGACGTTTCCGTCGTTTTCTGAGGTCGGATCCATTGCCGCGAATAGATCCATCGGTACGGTGTTCTTCGTCCGTCTCGTGCATTGCTTTCATATTGACACTAGTTCATAGAGTTCTCAATGACGCCTTCACCGTTAAATCAAAACTCATTGGAGGCTGTTGCAGCGGTGTTTGCGCTAGATGTACCCTCTATTGCGCTGTTAGTTATCCCTCCGAGAGCTCTGTTCGCCGAGCAGTCTATGACCTGCAGGAGATGGCGTTAACGCGCATGGAATGGATCTTTTAGCTCAAGACAGAGGACGATCCTACCTCTTACAAGCGGACGTGGAGCAGCCCAAGGCTAATCCCACATTACTCGTCTGCACCTCGTCGTCGATCAGAGGCGTAGATCTTCCGTCACTAACTCACGTCTTCATCCTGGGTTTTGAGACTCTGATTGCAAAGGACAACTGGCCTCTAACTTTGGATACTTATACTCATCTTTCCGGTAGAGTCGGAAGGTTTAAAAGGCATGGGAAGGTGATTACAGTTGTGGAAGAAAAGACAGTGTCAGAAATAGAGAAAGTGTTTAATACTTTGGCTATAATCCTGTACGATTAGACATATTCGGATGACGCTGTCAAATGATGGATGTAGCAACAGGAGACCAATTTAAAGAATTAAGCATTTGTGCTTGTGACCAACCTTCGCACGTTCAAATCTAATGATATTTCAATCTTACTTGTTAGAGTAACTCCTTTTCAACCGGCCATCTTCCAACCGCCATCTTCTCAGTCCCTACCACCCAAAATGCGACCACTCTGCACTCTGGGTGTTTTCTCACTTTCGCTATTGGGTTTTGTAGCTGCACAGTCATCGTCGCAGTCGTCCACTTCCAGCTCAACTTCGACATCACCCTCGAATGTTTCTCTATCGCTTACAACTGCTACGACGACCGAGACAAAGGTCACAACAACCAACAATCAAGCTTCGACATTTACTACGGTTTTGACAACGACCTTTAATGTCAGCTTAACAGCGACACCGACTTCCTCGTCTTCTACCTCTACATCGGCCTCAGCTTCAGCTTCTGCAACAGCAGACCCAAATGTACTTCAGACAAAACTTGATCCCGCATTTGGCGTTCTTGGAGCAATTTTGATCTTGACAGGCTTACCTAGCGCATTTTGGGGCCATAAAAACCGCTGGTACGTTAATACCGAGGACTTGTGTATCCTCCCTCGAACCTGACAGTGATACTTTCTGTCAGGACCTCTTTCTTTTTGATCGGATTTTATACCCTCTCACTTGTATGCTTTGTCCTTGTCCTCAAGTTCGGTATACTTCCGTCCATAAATCCGCCTAGCAAGACTTTACGTGGGATGTTTGTTCTGGCCTGTTCAGTTGCGGGCATTGCAGGAGGAGGTATCGCTATCTTCTTTTGGAAGGCCGCTCGATACGGAATCGGAGCTTGGGGAGGTGAGCCGCTGCCAGCTGTTTCGATAAACTACTCGTGTTTACGTCTCGTTTGTTAGGTCTTGCCCTTGCTCTTTGGATACAGTGCTTTCGCAACGGTGGAGTCATTAGATCAGAGGGCCTTAGATGGATCATGTACATTGGTGCGTCCATTTATACGATATTGACCCTATCTTTTTATATCGTTTCAATAGGTTGTGCTGTGATTGGCTTTGTTTTGTGCACAATACCGAAGGTGACATCGTTGTGCCTTGGCTTCAAAATAAGCCTAACCAAGCTGTACAGATTCATTATCATATCTTGCTCATATCGACTTCGTTTGTTGGTTCTTCGGCTTTCATCCTCGGAGTAGACTGCTTTACCACCGCCGGCCTCAAGGAGGTTCGTCATGAAGTTGCGAGTCTTGGTGATGATATTAATTTTTTGCGACAGTTTTATGTCTGGAATATTGGATTCCAATCACTCTTCACGAGGTTTACAAGTCAAGGAATTCAATTTCCCGTTACTCAGACCATGCAAATCGAGTTGGGGCTGATTGGGGCTGTAGCTCTTATGGGTATTGCCGTCCAGCTTCGCATACTTAAAGTGTTGCAGCGCAAACTCCATGAGATCAGCGAAGAACAGCAGAAACGGGATGAAGAAGCGGAACTGATGGCGGCTGGTGGATTTTCACACGTTCTGAAGGAAAAAGATCAGTGGGAGAAGGAACATAATGGGCACGGACGGCAAGAAAGCGGATATTCAAACATGCCACTCATGAAAGACCAGGACGGATCTTCTTCTCCCGCCCTCACACCAGAGCATCACTCTGACTACACTCACGTAGGTCCTGACGGTCGACCTCGCTACAATTCGGGCGTATCAGAGTTCCTTGCAGCTCCTACCCCAAATGATGAGATCAAGCGTGCTAGTCGTGGTCTCCAGAGTCCTGGTGCTTTGCCTACTTTAGACCTCGGTCTTGGACTCAAGGATGATGTTCCGGATGGTTTTATGGCAGACGATTCTCCTCGCAAGACCCCGCCGCTCGATCGAGAAGCGGAGCAGAAACGTTTGGATTTGATGGAGGAGATCAACACTATTCGCAGGTCTATCGACGCCTTGAAAACCGGTTCTCCTGAACCTTATTCCGCTTCCGCTTCCGGCTCTCGTCGTCCGTCCATGGCATCTCGTCGTACTCTCAGCATGGACGCAAACAGCACCCTTCTCCCAGTACCGTCGCATGTCCGTCCTCCACGAGAAAAAGACCCACGTGCTCGCGTTCACTCTATGGACCTGATGGGCCATGAATCAATTGGAGAATCGATTGGACGTCCTACTAGCGTGCCATTACGAGACAATGATTGGGATGCTTATATTCAAGACAGGAAACTTCTGCAACCCCCTGCAGGTATCACGCCTCCCATAGCTACCACCGTTGTCCCGCCGTCGCAGTCTCGAATACAGATGCCATCTGCAGTCACCGAAGCCTTGCAACAGCGCAAACGTCGAGAGAGTGCGATGGGACTTGGCGAATACTCATCCAACAACGACTCTTCTGATGATATTCCTCTTGCGAATATCGATCGCCACCGTAGGACCAGCTCGGCGGGATTGAGTAATGTTCCTGTCACCATTCTTCCACCGCAGAAGCCAATTGCAGCACCTATACCGCAACGGCCAGTTCAGACTCGGACACGTACTTACGAAGAGCTTAATGAAAGGCATCGAGAGAAGATGCGAGACATCCAAGGACCGCTTACGAATGCGGAGAACGAGCAGGCGCAAATCGCAGTCGCGAAGCAGAGGTGGGAAAGATCCAAGGCTTTGGAGAAGGAAGCGGTTGCGAGGAGACAAGCAGAAAAGGCTGCGATGTACGATCGGCGAAAAAAGACTCAAGATGACACTGATCGCACAGGAGGAAGGTCAACAACCCTGGATGACAAAAAGCGACGGAATTCACGCTCTTTAAGCGCCGACCGGTTAGCTGCTCTGGGAACATCGTCAAAGCGGCTTTCAACGATGAAGGTCGAGGATTGGCAACGGTACCAGCAAGAAGCGGAGCCCGCCGAACGCTCTCCGTTTCTCCTCGACGTCAGTCCGCGGGCTTTGTGTCCGATAGCGTTCCCTTTCCTGGCCCTAATCCAAAATCTCATCGTAAGAGCAGGGAACCACCGAGCTGATGTCGTTCGTTATGAGCTTTACGTGACTTATGATACTTCCTTCTCCACCTCCACCAGTTGCGAAAACAGTTTGGACACTAAGTATAGGACTTTTTGATATCAACACTCAGTAGTATTCTACGCACTCCTTTAACCTCACGGACATCACAATCATTGGCATAGTAGCATACAATTAGCATAGTTTTGTCATACACTTTTTGGTTTTGTTTTTTTTCGGAATCGCGTTCGTGGGTCAAATGACCCCATCAAATTCTCATCACTTGTCATCAGACGCCTGCCGTGTGACTGTGACTGTCAAATTTTTCCCATCCCCTCTTTGAACCTTGAACAGTTGCTTCATGTCTTCAGTTTCCGCCCAACAGGCAAGGTCTTCTTCCTCTCCAGATAGTCCTGCCCAGGCATTATATGTGACTGCCCTTCAATAAATGGTCTTTCTAGCATTATTTACAACCTTTTTACCAGGCCGGTCCACCTTCCGGAAATCAATCAGGGCCAAGTCCTTCACTTCAGTCCATATTAGCTGGTTCTCACAAGGACGGCTCCTCCAACGGGCATCTGCCTACTTGGAATCCAGCTATGGGCGGCCTAGATGTGCAACAAAGTAACGTATGTTATCGATATGTTCTTTCGAGATAGCTGTTCAGCTTTCAGCAGCCAGGGAAACGCAAACTGGATGATACCGATGGCGAAGACCCTCAAAACAAGATGCGTCGCGTTATTCGCGACGCTCCCCCCCAAGAAATGGCATCTCGTGTTGTGCCTATGACTACTGTGATATGTTTGCACGCCGCTGTTGCCCAAAAGTCCTATGGAAGCGAGAAACGCTTTCTTTGCCCTCCCCCAGTCGTACATATCGAGGGTCCTATGTGGCACATGCGTACGCAGCAGCTTTCTATGGCTGTCGTTTCCGAAACGGGAGAACGGTCGTATGAGCAGAAAGCACCCCTAGATAACAATATGACCTCAAGCTTCAAATTTTTGCATGTTACCGGAACTGCAAAGGCGAAGAGTTTCCAACTTTCCCTCGATATCGCCGAGCCTCATCCGTCTTCTGGTCACGGCTCCGAAAGCGAGGTTGTGCCGGGCCGTGTCTGGGCCTCGTTCGAATCTGCGCCAGTTACTATCATTTCGAAACCATCGAAGAAGACTGCCAAGACGAGAAATATCTCGTCGTGTATTCTAGCAGGTGGACCCGTATCTCTATTTAATCGCATCAATTCTCAGACTGTACGCACCAAATACATGACCATTGACCACGCTCAACTTTGCGCAAGTAATGCGGCGTGGTCCGCCTTCAATGTCAATGTTATACGACGTCCCTCAGAGGCGCCGAATATTGGTACGCAGTCATGTGATGTGAATTCCAACGCTCTCACAATGCTGAATATTCCCATAGGTCCTCAACCAGTTACTTACGGATGCGAGATTGTGTTGTCGGACACACAATCAGGAATCTCAACTTCGCCCCTCGTCATCCGCAAAGTCGACAAAGGCCGGGTCTCGGACGATGAAGGTGGCCCAGTCAGTCAGATGCAGAAGATTGCGTTGCAGCGTGTGAACCCTGATGGCTCTCGACACTACTTGTCAGCAGCTGGTCCTATACCTGGAACAACGGGAGTTGTACCTCCACCCGCTCCTGGAGTATCTACTCAGGCGGGCACTCACCCTCTCCTGTTCCAGAGTCCCCGCGTCAGAGAGGAGATTAAAGATGGTCAGCGTCAGATTGCGGACGAAGTGGACGATTATCTCTGCTGGACAATCGTTGGAATATGTAAGAGAGCTTTCTCTCCATTTGAATACTCGTTTATCCTTCTCTCTCCAGCCAAATTTCAATACACTTTTTTTGACTCGACTGGAAAGAATAGCCAGATTCCTGATCAACCAATCACACCCTTCCCCACTTTGTTTACCGCTCCGGTGTACCGTCAAGCTAATAACACGATAGAGCTCACTGTATCAAACTTCTTTTACGAGGATCCGAAGACGCGCCAGCAAACAACTTTGGATGTGTTTTTGGGAAACCTAGGTCCATTGCCACACAGGGTCTATCAGACTTCACCTTCGGGCCCCCTGGCCTCTATGCCATTTGTGCATCCTATTCCTGGGCTTCCGGAGGGAGGAGGTCTCGATTCCCCTGGATCGCCTACTCGTTACATTCCCTCGGGGCCTCTACATACTATAGTTATGGTGGAGATGCCACCTATCGGTGACATCCTCAAGGCCTTGGAAGAAGATGCATTACCTCCGAACGTGGAACACCCGGATGGCCACTCTGTAGATGGTTCTCATCCTACTAGCCGAAATGGCTCAGGTCCCCCGCCATCTATTGCGGGGCGCAGCCTGCCACTGCTGTTCATTCGCAGCGCGGACGGAGTAGGATACCACTCTGGTCGAACCATTACCTGCGAGAACATTTTCCAGGGTCTCGACATCGGTAGTCAGCCGGCTCACGCTGGTGCCAATATTGACACCGGTTGGCTCACCTCGCCTCACAATCTTCAAGTGGAGAATAATGGTTTACCGGCTTTACAGAGTTGGACATTGAGAATTATGTAAAAATTGTATGCCCAGTATTATCCATTTTTCTTGTTACATTGTCATTTTTCTGGGCTCCTTCCTTGTGTACATAGTATTCATAGTATTTCTGGCTATCGTGTACCTGCTTTCATCGTCCCGTATCAAATACATCGAGATGTATTTCGCTGAAGCTTGAAACATGCACTTTGATAATATACATAGCGAATAAGACGAACGTTTGAGTTCGAATCTCTTATCACGATTAGGTACTTCGGCTAGATCCAGCCGCTCTGAGTCCGATTATTTCCACTACTTAGGTCTTGGCCCTCTCCTTCTCAAGTACCATCATCTACCATTGCCACTCAAAATGTTTGCTACTGACGGTATTCGTTCTCAACTGGAATGGTCGTCTCATTTGAGCACTGCCAACGCTCCCGTTCCTACAGAGAACACGAAGTACATGCGTAAAGTATGGTCTCTTTTTATTCCTTGTTCGGAAATGCGCTCATTTTTTTTTGCATCTGCTAGACCTCCATTATCGCCACCATCGGTATCCTTTTTTCTCTGTCTTTCGATTTGAAGTTCAAACTGTACTAGGACCAAAAACCAATAGTGTCGAGAAGCTGGCAGAGTTACGACGCGCTGGGGTCAACGTTGGTGAGTAAAACTCGCGTCTTCTTGCCTGTCTTCGCTTACAATTATCTCTAGTGCGTATGAACTTCTCCCATGGGGAATATGCCTACCACCAGAGTGTCATCGATAACACCAGAAAAATGCTTGCTGGTTTGTTTTTTCATTGTACTTTTTTGAGGTGGCTTTGAACTCATTAACTCCGCAGCGGACCCTAATGGGCGTCCTGTCGCTATCGCACTCGATACTGTTAGTTTTCTAAGTACTCAACATATCGCGTTGATCATCATGGTTATTTTTTGCAGAAAGGTCCAGAGATTCGAACTGGAGTGATGAGGGATGGAATCGATGTAAGTATTCCGATTCATGTGTTTTCTCGTGTTCATTCCATCGCTTGATACGATGTTTAGATTGCCATCAACGCTGGACACGAGTTTACCGTGTCCACAGATCCAAAGTACAAGGACATATGCGATGACAAAGTTCTTTGGATGGACTATGTTCGTCTTCTGGTTTCACCGTCCTAGGCGCAACTTGACACCTCTTATCCTTATCCTAGGTAAACCTCCCCAAGGTTACAGCACCGGGCAAGTTGATCTACGTAGATGATGGTGAGAACATCTTCTGGATGCAATCCGAATAATCTAAGATCATATTCGATGTTCAGGTATTCTATCCCTTCTTGTTCTTTCCATCGAAGGCCACGAACTTCGTGTCCGGTGTCTGAACAATGGCACACTCTCTTCTCGCAAGGGTGTCAACCTTCCCAAAACCGATGTCGACTTGCCTGCCTTATCCGAAAAGGACAAGAAAGACTTGCAATTTGGCGTCAAAAATGGCGTTGATATGATCTTCGCTTCGTTCATTCGTCGCGCGGAAGATGTCCGAGATATCCGTACTGTCTTGGGCCCGGATGGTGCGAATATCAAGATCATTGTCAAGATCGAGAACGAGCAAGGAGTCGCGAACTTTGACGAGATTTTGAAGGAGACAGACGGTGTCATGGTTGCCCGTGGTGATCTCGGAATTGAGATTCCTGCTAGCCAGGTGTTTTTGGCGCAGAAGATGATGATTGCCAAATGTAACATTGTTGGCAAACCAGTCATCGTTGCCACGCAAATGCTTGAGGTGTGGATTTTGACAATGCATTAATGTCAATCACACTCATCTGCACCTTTTTATAGTCCATGACGGTAATAATCGCATCCCTTTTTGCCTTGCGAGGAATTGCTAATATTTGTAAGCTAGTACAACCCTCGGCCTACTCGTGCTGAAGTTAGTGACGTTGCCAACGCCGTACTCGATGGCGCCGACTGTGTCATGTTGTCCGGTGAAACAGCCAAAGGATCTTATCCCGTGCAGGCTGGTCTGTTCAAGATGTTTACTACAGCATCACGAGAAGTGCTAAAATTATGTTTTTCTAGTGCTAATGATGGCCGAGACATGCTTGCTTGCGGAATATGCTATTTGCTATCCTCCCCTGTACGATGAGATTCGAGCGATTCAACCTCGTCCCACTGAGACGACAGAGACCGTTGCTCTTGCCGCTGTCGCTGCTGCATCTGAGCAGAATGCTAGTGCTATCCTTGTTCTCTCGACTAGTGGTAACACTGCTCGCTTGATTTCCAAATACCGCCCTAAGGTTCCTATCATCACTGGTATGATTCGTTCCAATGCAATGGTTTATCTCTAACTTGTGGAGTATTTAGTCACCCGTAACGAGCAGACTGCACGTCAGATCCACCTTCACCGTGGATGCTACCCGTTCTGGTACCCTGAGCCCCGTGGCATTCAAACTCACCAATGGCAAACCGATGTGAGTATGCTCATGAAAAGCCAAGAGATGAAATGGTTGCTTACGGTCACTGCAGGTTGACAACCGTATTCGCTTTGGTATGCGCAATGCCCTTGCTCTTGACATTATTACTCCTGGCTCCACCGTTGTTGCCGTGCAAGGATGGAAGGGCGGGCTTGGCCACACCAACACCCTTCGTATCATCTCCGTTCGTAAGTTGGTTCGTGTACTGAAAACTGGCCTCTTTTCTTATTTTTCCTTCTCAAGCTACAGACTCTGCTGATCTCGAACACATGGAGCTTGGCTCGCTCTAGGTCGACCGTTTTCAAAAAATGCATGTTATATATCGCATGCTTGTATAATAATTTTTTAGATACTTGTAAAATGATAGACTTTGCGATCCAAAATTTGCGTGAGTTAGGCATCCTCAAATTGTAAAAGCAAATATTGTTTTATGGCTGTACATGACCTCCCGTCGATACCCTCCGTCATATCTTCCACAACACTCTACAGGTGTTTCATGGCGCCCTTCACAGAAGTCTAGTTCAGGTTGGACTATTTTTAACACCCGTATATATTCATCCAATCCACGATATTTGTATCTACGACCCATTTCGCGCTTCATACGTAAAAGAGGATTGTTGCTGGTTTTTCTCTTTTGCTTCACTTTTCTTGGAGGGCTTTTCCTCAGAACGACATTCATATGGCAACTCTTACCTTTCACGGAACGATCAACATTAGTTTATCGAGAAGAGGATCTACAGCGTATAGTTTTGTGGGAAATTGAAAGTGGACATGGGAACAGACCAGGTGCGTACGAGTCTACAACGCTTGTTCGTGCTTTAAAATTGACTTGCTTTGCACAGTCCCAGGAAGGGTTTTGAAGAACCCACTTCCACGAAAATATTTGGACATACAACATGATAACTCTACTGTCGCTTATCCTCCTCGACCAATCCCAGGTAATGTTCTTTTCACTCTCGTAAATTCTACATAGCTTACCAGACCATGTCACAGGAAGCATTGCAGATATGAATATTATTATGAAGAATTGTGATTTCTCTCGCCAAAAGGTATCTGATCTACCTCTGTTTCACCCCGCGCTCATATCAAGACAGTTGGTACGCGATTGTCTGGAAATTCTTCGCGTAGGAGCACGTTTAGATAATGGCAATAGACTTGAGCGAGACAATATCGATGATTTCAAGTATGTTTACCTTGAAGAGAGGCATAATCATAATCTGGACCCCTTGATACCAACAAACAACATCGAAACCTCCCCCCCTCTACGCAAAAAACCGAACGCTAAGATGGAGCCTTCCCCCATCACCCTTCCACCCACTATTCCTCCGCGAGCGTACTCTGACCTTTCTACATCCTGTGATCCCGACTATCCTCGTATTTTTCATATATTTTGGACAGGACCATTCACGGACAAGCCTTATCTCGCACTTCTATCATTCCTATATACCCAGAATACCGGATTGCATTCTGGTGGACTTTCAAAGACCTGTAGACCAGTCATGTGGGTCCACATAAACATTGGACCAGCGGCCTCTGTGCCCAATCCCAGTGCTACCAGTGACATGTTTAAGGAGCTCAGCTCTAATCCATGGGCCGCTCCGTTCCTCCATGAGCAATTCTCGTCTTTGATACAGTTCAAACTTTGGAATACTACAGAGCAGCTTGACGGTATACCAGAACTTAGGCATGAGTGGCGCAAAATGCATACCTTGTTCAACTCCGGAGGGCGCATTATTGATGTTCCTCCAGAACACGCAGATGGTAATCAGGATAAGCTGGCGGACGATATGTTGCATCGAACGGGTTCAAAGTCGTCTTCCTCTTACGATCGTTTGTCAGTCATTCTCTCAGATATGGCACGGTTTATACTCTGTCATCGCTTCGGTGGTATCTACCTTGATGCTGACACGATACTGTTGCGCGACTGGGAAGAAGTATGGGGTTGGAGAGGTGCTTTCGCGTACAGGTGGTCTCGTATGACGAGATACAACACTGCGGTTCTACATATGAACAAAGGGTCTGCCCTTGGTACATTTCTCTTTCGTACCGCGCTAAGGAACAACTTGGACTTTCATCCGATGACGGTTTCAAGATACCTCAAGGACGCGCATCTGGATGACCTTTTGTTTAGACTCCCAGACGCGTTGTTCGACTCGGCTTGGTTAAACACGGAATTTTATCAACGAGATCGTCCTCCTCAGCCGTATTTCAAGGCGTGAGTGTCTATTCATTTACTCTTCAAATGATAATAACAATTTACTAGATTTGAAGACTTCTTTGATACGCCGCCCGTAAACAGTGCTGCCCCAAAAGCCCTTGGCTTTGATGGTTTCTTCAAGGGCGCTTTCTCATACCACTACCACAATTTTTGGTGATTACATCGTGAAATATTCGATATTGAATTCTAACATGTGTTCATTAGGTGGAAGCCATTTGACCCGGCACGGGATTGGCCAGACTTGGGTTCACGAAATGCTGTAGATAAGAAAGTAATCCGGGAGGGTATGGATGACGCAGCAACTTCAGACAGTGGAGAACTTGCTTGGTCTGCGGTCTTGAAGCGAACTTTTGAGTCTTACATCCGAGGGGAGAGACCGAATATGGTGAGTGTTGTGAATATTCCAGTTTCGGAACCCGGCTCACTTGTCTTTACAGTACGGAGAATGGTTGCTGGATTGGCAAGAGTAATCGGCCAACAGTCTCCTACATAATGTACCATGATCTATTAATGCAATTCCAACGGTTTTGCTCAGTGTTTTGCTGCTAGTTTTGCTTGAGCGGTATTGACAGTATCCTTTAGCAACTGTATGACCTCGTTAGGATTGGGCGCGCCGAAGATGGCTGTTCCCGCGACGATAACATTGCTTCCTGATGAATTGTTCAAAAACATGAAAGATGTGTTTTTTGCAATAACAGACCTGCATCGGCACAAATATCGATTGTCTTGGGGCCAACTCCCCCATCGACTTCAATGTCCTTGTCGGGGAATCTAGCCCGAAGTTCGGCGACTTTTGGGACACATCGTTCTAAGAACTTTTGACCTCCACGTCCTGACAGGAAAAGGTTAGTTTGTCAGGCTACGTAGTGATGACGGTGTGATGTGTACCTGGATAGACAGTCATGACTAGCAACATATCTGCTTCTTTGGCGATTTCATCGGTTATAGCGGTCGATGGCGTATCAGGAGATATTGCGACGCCAGCTTTCATGTTTCGGGCGTGAATGGTTTTGATCAATGACAACGGGTCCGCTGGAAAAGGGAGATTGGACTTCTGATTAATAAGGTGAATTTGTACATAGACACACAGGTAGCTTCGATGTGGAAGCAGTACAGCGCGCCTCCTGCATCGGCAATGTCGTTTACCCACTAACCAAGATTTACTAACGATGTTGCGATTTCAGTTTTGCGTACCTTTTCTGGTTGTGCGACCATCATATGACAATCCATGAAGATATCAGGGATACCCTTGCGAACGCAAGTAAGGATCGGGGCGCCTGGAGATATCGATGCAGGTTAAGTGGCGTAGATGCTACCTGGATTGAAACACACACCCATGGTGATGTTAGGCACAAAGTGGCTGTAGTTCATCAGTTAAATGAGATCGAGAGGCGAGGCTTAGAAATACCCATCCATCACGTCTGCAGATCGGTAAGGGTATGAAAAAGAAAGCATAGAAAACTGACCCATATGAAGCCATTCAGCTCCTCCCTTGATCATACGCTTGCATTCTGCAGTTAGGTTTCCAAAGTCTGACGCGAGTACACTATATCGGCGTATAGATTAGCGTGATTGAGATGTTTAGCTAGTCTACCTTGGGGAGATGATTGCTTTGACCATTGAGGAAGAGTGTCATCTGACACGTGACCTTCAGAAGCATATTTATGACGTAGTGGACTGACGATCGGCACTGTCGGGCCGAGGACCTGTTTGAGCCTAATGACGTAGATGTATTTATCATTTAAAACAGCCCCTCGACGCCAGAAAATGTAAACTTTTCGTTCTTCGACCATGTACAAATTCGCTACTCTTTTCGCTGCTTCCTTGCTTTCAACCCAGTCCGTCTATGGGGCTGCTCCACTCGAGCAACGTCAAAGTATGTAACCTTTCCTACTTCAAAACGTAGTTTCCAACCGCCAATCATCAGTTCTTTCCTCAATTACGAGTGTTGCCGGCTCAGCTGCTTCAGATGTAACAAGTGCTTTTGGAGCAGGGACCTCGATAGCAGCCAATGCTTTCTCTGAAATAACGAGCTTTGGCGGTGGAGTCGTTGAGGGAGTTACTTGTGCGTACTGTTTTGGTATTCTTTCTTCTGTTCACAGTAACCAAATGTCTGTTTCTTAGCTGTGGGTGGCAGCGTGGTAACAGTCGTGACTTCTGAGGTGAGAATCAGCCTTTCTATCGCGATTACATCTGACTTTTTCGAAGGGTGGTGCTGCAATAACACTAGCTGGCTCCGCAGGAGGTCAAGCTACCTCTTTTGCAGGCCATGCATTTACTGTTGCCACCGGGGCTGCTGGATCGGCAGCCACTGGCTCGCCAAATGCAGCAGTAACACAATATAACTCTGGCCCAATACTCGCATCGCTGATTACTCTCATATTTGGAGCTGTAACCGGTGCTCTAGTGCTCTAGTAATCCTTTAAGGACTGAAGATTCATTACTTGTCCATATGCCCTGCTACTCCATGATCTCTGATACCATTATTTACCAAAATTCAACCCGTAGCTATTCCTTACTTAAAAGTAGTAGTACTTTCTCAAATATTGAACTGTAGAGCAATGGACACACTCGGTGTTTCAGTATGATCTCGACCTGTTTGCAAGACTCAAGTACTGCATGTGCATCATTGCAACAACGACTTCGAATGGCCTATCGTGCATTGAGTTACATCTAGACTCTGAGCTTATCATATGAACTGCAAGAGAAGAGATCTCAGATTCAAAGCATGGCCAGGGGTGCCATTTCACAGTTCTGCACGCGTCTTGCGGAAAGCTCGACAAATCAACTACACAAGTTGCAATACAAGTACTACTAGTATTAGTGGCACCTTAAAAAGTCAACTTCGGAGGATTACGGAAGAATGGCGTTGAATCGAAATATTCCATTTGCACAATCTATGTAACAAAGACACAATTTTACTCTTCCGCTTGCGCCAGATTCTTCTGCACCTAATTGAGACTGAGAGTGAGTGGAGGATACCCGATGATTAATCAGAACGTACTTCAGAGTTGAAGAACAAACTGTTCGGTCCCCAGGGGTAAGGCTTGCGCCTGACATTGAGGTACTCGTAGTCGGGTGGGTAGACAACGTGTCCGTCATTCTCCGCTTTCTCGTGTGCTTGGTGAGCCTTGTGCTCCATCTCGATATTATAGACCCAAGCACTGCAAACGGCAACTGGAACGGATGAGGCCAAGAGGAGGACAAGAGGCACGCAACTCACTTGCAGGTATACAGACATACCAGCTGCAAGAAGTGAGAATTGTTCCACGAATAGTTGTAGAAATTTCTACCTAATTTTGCGCCAAAGGTCGGTGGTTTCTACAGGGAGTTAACTTTAGCTTGAGACTCGCAAGAATAAGGTAGTTTCCGTACCAGCTGCGTGATGTTCTACAGCTTCAAGATTGGCGAGGTATGCATTTTTCACAGGAGCAGGAGTTTCAGTAGAAAAACGGCGCAAGGCGGGTGTCGTCCGTCGTGCAAGCAGTCGGAAGGACATGGTGGTAATCGGGAAATATGCTTAGCTAATTGAGCCTTTAGCGCCTCTTAAGCGCTCATCTGGATTACGCGTCCGAGAAATTATCAAGTTGACCAATTCTTTCTTCTTCACTCATGGTTGTCCTTTCACAATCTTCGGCTGCTGGCGTTCTCGCTCTTCTATCTGAGCCTGATCCTATATTCAAGCAACATGCTCTCAAGTCTCTCAGTACCCTAGTGCCACGGTTTTGGGCTGAAATTTCAGAACACATTGCTCTCATGTTAGTATCATACCTCCACAGCTTGTAATTCTTCTGACATGCTCTTAGTGAGTCTCTATACGACAACGATGACATGCCACAGGATGCTCGGGATTCAGCAGCTCTTCTTGCCAGTAAAGTTTACTACTACCTCGGAGAGTATGTAGAGTCTCTCTCGTTTGCGTTGGGTGCTGGCAACGCGTTTGAAGCCGAATCTCGCGTTCCCGGCTCAGAAGAGTATGTGGAAACTGTAATGTGTGAGTAATGTGTCCATGCTACTGCCTTGCTTTCGTATTCTGACCGCGCGGCAGCGATGGCGATCGACAAATACATAGAATTATGTGCACAAGAGCAGGCGAGTGGCAAGCAGGACAAAGTCGATCCACGGCTACAACGCATTATCGAAAACATCTTTACACGATGTATATCCGAAGGAGAATACAAACAAGTGCGGCTCATTTTATTCATGACACAAACTATGCGCTCATCCTTTATTCAAGGCAGTCGGAATTGCTTTGGAATCCCGTAGACTAGATATCATTTCCAAGATCTACGAACAGACGCGTGATACGTCTATACTGTCCTACGCAATGGAAGCTGTAACGGACACAGGCTTTTCTCTGTCTTACCGCGACACCGTTCTTCGTTTCCTCTATCCTCTTTTTCCTCGACCAACGGCTGGTGATGGCTCGGCACTTGCTCATGCTCTTACGCGGTTGTTGGTCACCTTAGGCGATCCCTCTTTGACGGTTCCCCTTCTGGTGTCTCTCGTGCCCAAGGAGAAGCTCCTTGCTTATCAGTTTGCGTTTGACCTTGTTGAAGGTGGGGCGCGAGACCATTTGGATTTAGTACGAAGCCAACTTCCTGCTGGCACCGATGTAAGTTCTCGACTCCTTTGTCTCATCTCCTATAATTATATTGTTGTCAGGATGCAAAGGATATTTTCGACAAGATACGGAGTATTCTAACAGGCCAAGAGTCGGTCAAACTCTATCTTGAATTTTTAAAACGGAATAACCATGTTGACACCCTCATCCTCAAACATACAAAGGTACATGTCTCACCACTAAAGTTTCTCATCGACGTTGCTTACGGTTTTTACTGTACAGGACTCCTTAGAGTCCCGCTCGTCGATATATCACACCGCTCTTACACTGCAGAACGCTTTTATGCATTCTGGTACCACTTCCGATCTATTTTTGCGCGAGAATTTGGAATGGCTGGGGCTTGCGTCCAACTGGTCCAAGTTCTCCGCTACAGCCGGTTTGGGTGTTATTCACAAGGGATATTATGAACAGGGAATGACCATCCTCGGTCCGTATCTTCCCCAGAATGGCAACGAAAGCAACATACCTGGTGCTGCATACTCGGAGGGTGGTGCGCTGTATGCTTTGGGTCTGATCAATGCTGGGTGTGGTACCGAAATTTCTGGATTCCTCCGGGACTCGTTAAGATCTGCCCAAGGTGAAGTTGTTCAACATGGTGCAGCTTTGGGTTTGGGAATTGCTGCAATGGGATCGAAAAACTTGGAGACGTTTGAAGATCTCAAAAATATTCTCTTTACGGATTCCGCTGTGGCCGGTGAGGCTTCTGGTTACGCTATGGGCTTAATCATGCTGGGTACGGCTGCAGAAGAGCCTGTGCGTGAAATGCTGTCGTATGCTCGGGAAACACAGCACGAGAAAATTATCCGTGGTCTTGCGATAGGTATTGCGTTTGTCTACTACGGTCGTCAAGAGGAGGCCAATCAAACAGTGAAGGAATTGCTGGCCGAAACTGTTAGTGTTGTGTTTTTCCTTTGGACTTTCAACTCATCATTGGTACTAATAGGACCCGATCTTGCGTTATGGTGGTGTCTATACACTTGCTCTCGCATACGCTGGAACTTCCAACAACGATGCGGTCCGTCAGTTGCTGCATATCGCTGTCTCTGATGTTTCAGACGACGTCCGACGTGCTGCGGTCACATCTCTTGCGTTCCTGTTATTTAAAAATCCTAGTCAAGTGCCACGTATCGTCCAACTTCTCAGTGAAAGTTACAATCCACATGTGCGTTGTGGTGCTACGCTTGCCCTGGGTATAGCTTGCGCCGGTACTGGTTTACAGGTATGTTCTCCATTATTCCTTACATAACAAGAACTCAGCTTCTTGATAGGACGCCATTGAAATCTTGGAGCCAATGACCAAGGACAGTGTCGACTTTGTTCGACAGGGCGCGTTCATCGCCCTGGGAATGATCCTTCTCGAGCAATCTGAGGCCGCATCGCCGTCATTAGCAACTATCCGCTCGCTCTATAGTCGCGTTGTTGCTGATAAGCACGAAGATCCCATGGCCAAATTCGGAGCAGCCCTAGGTCAAGGCCTCATTGATGCTGGAGGACGTAACGTGACTATCAACCTCCAGAGCCGAGCAGGAAGCAGAAACACCAATGCAATTGTTGGTATGGTGATGTTCTGTCAGTTCTGGTACTGGTACCCACTTGCCCATTGTGCCTGCCTTGCGTTTGAGCCTACTGGTATCATTGGGTTGGATGGTGATTTGAAGGTATGTCTGTATGTTTGGTCCAAGTGTATTGATGTTGACGATATGATTAGGTCCCCAAGTTTGAGTTCGTTTCAAATGCTAGACCCAGCTTATTCGCCTATCCCCCTGCGACGCCGCCGCCGAAGAAGGAAGCTGTCGCCAAAGTCGCAACAGCGGTCCTATCAACGACAGCCAAGGTCAAGGCCCGAGAGAAGAGAAAGGCCGTTGCTGAGGGTGATGCCATGGATATGGTAAGTTGAGAAGAATCCGTCATTCACAGTTCTGACCGATGTGATATAGGATGAAAAACCCGATGTGAAGGCAGAAGGGGATGGCGATGTAGAAATGAAAGTCGAGGGAACAAAGGGTCAGCTTCATTTTCCGCTTGTGTTTGAGTTCGGGACTTACCGCTTTCCCAGCTGCTACTTCCAAGCTGTCGAAGAAAGAACCGCCATCTGAATCTCTACCTAACTTGTCCCGCGTGACGCCCGCTCAGCTTGCATACATCACTTTCCCAAGCGAAGGGAAGTACCAGCCTGTGCGAGCAGTAACTGCCAAGCCGGCATCTGCCCGAGCAGGAAAGGCTATCAAGCATATCGAGGAGAAGGCTGCTGGTGGTGGAGGCATCCTGATCTTGGTAGATCGACGTCCCGAGGAAGAGGCAGAATTCATCCAATTTGAGACAGTGATCCAACAACCGCCTGCCGAGGCAGCAGAAACTAGTGATGCACCCCAATCTGTCGGGTCTGGCCCTCATATAGCACTCAACGAAAGTGCTCCAGAGGCAGATGTCCCATCAGCGTTCGAGGTAAGTTTGTGGGTTTTGAGTTTTGTTATCGATCGCTTACTTACATCATCCAGTACCCTTTTGACAATGACAGCTAGTTATGTAGATATTTTTTGGTACTGTATGACTCTTTTCTTACTTTATTTTATCGATACAACATGCTATTTCTGTTTCGAAGATAGTCAGTCAGCAGTTTATTTCCAAAAGTCAGAAGACTTTGAAGGGCCTCAAGTTTCTCATGCTCATAGTCTCTGTGTTCTTACCACCATGATACGAGTTGCTATCCTGGACGACTACCAGAAAGTTGCTCTTACAACTGCAGACTGGTCGCCTTTTGCTGGCAAGCTTGATATCCATGTTTTCACGGATACTCTTTTAGATGAAGAGAGCTTGGCAAAGCGACTTGAACCTTATGAGATTATATGCACTATGCGAGAACGCACCAAGTTCCTCCCACCATTATTGGACCGTTTACCCAATCTACGGTATGTGTAATTGCCTGTGTAGGAGATTCGATCGAACGTTCAACTCTTTGTATCCTAGTCTGATTACCACCACGGGGCGAACAAACAGGGGTATCGATGTGGAGTACGCGAAACAGAAAGGAATACTCGTTTGTGGTACTGGAGGCGGAGGAAACGCGACTGTCGAACACATCTGGGCCTTGATTATGAGTGTGGCTCGATACATAGTTACCGAGCACATGAATATAAAGGCAGGTAACCCCCAATGGCAAACAGTTGTTCCAATGGGACTCTCGGGCGCGACACTTGGCTTGATAGGAGTAGGAAGGCTTGGTAAAGCGATTGCTAAAGTACATCTCTTTCTCTCGTATCCTACAGCAACTCCTAACAAGCAAATTAGATTGCAAAAGTTTTCGACATGAAAGTCGTTGGTTGGTCTCCCAACTTCACACCAGAGCGAGCTGCTGAAGCTGGAGTGGAGTTTGCCGCGTCCAAGGAGGAGCTACTAAAGCAAAGTGACATTGTATCGATTCATATGGTCTTGTCGGAAAGGTCAAAACATATCATTGGGGCGGCGGACTTGGCTACGATGAAAAACACAGCTTTTATTGTTAACACATCTCGGGGACCTCTTATCGATGAAGCTGCGCTTGTCCATGTTTTGCAGAACAAGAGGATCGCAGGTGCTGGACTCGATGTATTCGATGTCGAACCTCTTCAGTTTGACAACCCGCTTCGTGTTCTGGAGAATGTCACGCTGAGCCCGCACAACGGATACGTGAGCACGACTAATTACGAAGTACGCAGAATCTTTGTTAGGTTTGCCGTGGGCTGATTTCCTTTCTGTAGGTCTTTTGGAAGGACACGGTGGATAATATTCAAGCATACTTGGATGGGAACCCAAGATCATTGTTATAGGAAATGGGCTATTATGATAAATGAATAGTACTTGCCCTTTGAGAACTTTGCAGTAAAACAAAAGCTGGTCCGTGCACAGAATGAGGCCAGATGATGTCATGTGATCTAAATACGAAAAGCGGCTTTTCGTTGGATCTTTCTTTCACTTTTACATCGACGCTCTTATAAGCCACTCCTCTTGTAATTTACATTGCAATCCATGGACTCTGAATCTCGAACAACCAAGGCGCGCAAAGAGGGTACGATGTTTTTTAAATCTCTTATCTGCAGGTTCACCTGACGCGCCTCAGCCTACAAGGCCAAAGGCGCTCTCAAACAAGATGATCTTAGACGTCGTCGTGAGGAACAGCAAGTTGAAATTCGACGACAGAAACGGGAAGAGAACATATCCAAGCGAAGGAATCTCTTGCCTTCTACGGGAGCCGATTCAGATGAAGAGGTGATTAGTGCCAACTGGGAAGATCCTGTACGTTTTCTATCGATCTCGATGAGCTTCAAAACAACTAATGTTGCTATTTTTACCTCTTTTTTCTAGCTGGCCGATGAGATGATAGGTGGCGTCTTTTCCGATGACCCTGAACGTCAGTTGGACGCGACAACCAAGTTCCGAAAGCTTCTCTCGAAAGAAAGAAACCCACCAATCGAACGTGTGATCGAATGTGGTGTCGTTCCTCGTTTTGTCGAGTTTTTAAAAAGTGGCCATTCAATGCTTCAGGTAAGCTCTGTCTAGGTTTTGTCTTTTGTTTTCCAACATCGCGTCCACTAGTTCGAAGCTGCCTGGGCTTTGACGAACATTGCCTCTGGCACGGCGGAGCACACGCAAGTGGTTATCAATGCCCAAGCTGTACCAGAATTCATCAACTTGCTGTCATCCTCTGTCCTAGATGTGCGAGAGCAGGCTGTCTGGGCTCTTGGTAACATCGCCGGTGATAGTCCCCAGTGCCGGGATTATGTCCTTCAACAAGGCGCTCTCCGTCCTTTACTCACTCTTCTGAGTGAGCATCACAAGCTGAGCATGCTACGAAATGCCACCTGGACTCTTAGCAACTTTTGCCGTGGCAAGTCTCCTCAGCCCGACTGGGAACTGGTCAGTTGGCTTGCCTCTTTGTTTTAAATGTTACTAATGTTTTTGTCAGATTTCTCCGGCTCTCACTGTTTTGACAAAGCTCATCTACTCACTCGATGATGAGATTCTGATTGATGCTTGCTGGGCCATCTCTTATCTTTCAGACGGTTCCAACGACAAGATTCAGGCCGTCATTGAATCCGGCGTTTGCAGGCGTCTCGTCGAGCTCTTAATGCACAACTCCACCTCCGTTCAAACCCCCGCTCTTCGCTCTGTGGGAAACATCGTCACCGGGGACGATCTCCAGACCCAAGTTGTGATTGCTTCGGGTGCTCTACCGGCTTTACTTTCACTTCTCTCGTCGCCAAAGGATGGTATCCGAAAGGAAGCTTGCTGGACGATTTCTAACATCACTGCCGGATCTCCCCCTCAAATCCAAAATGTCATCGATGCGAACATCGTCCCGCCGCTCATCAACATTTTGCAGAACGCTGATTTCAAAACGCGGAAGGAGGCTTGCTGGGCCATCTCCAATGCCACATCGGGTGGTCTCCAGGAGCCATCCCAGATTCGGTATCTTGTCCAGCAGGGCTGTATCAAACCTCTTTGCGACCTTCTCACGATGATGGACAACAAGGTCATCCAGGTCGCACTTGATGGTCTGGATAACATCTTGAAAGTTGGTGAGATGGATAAGTCAGCTGCAGGCCCGGCCGGGACCAACCAATACGCGGTATACGTCGAAGAAGCTGGTGGAATGATCACGATCCATAACCTCCAACAACATGACAACTTGGACATATACAAAAAGGCCTTCAACATCATGGATAAATACTTCCCTGATGACGAGGAAGTTGACACCTCCATCGCTGCCACTGCTGTCGATGCTCAAGGCCAGTTTGCTGTATGTCTTTGGCTCTTTTATTTGTGTATCTCTTCGCTGATGATTCTTGCCAGTTCCACTCGGACGTTGCTGCTCCCCAAGGAGGATTTAGTTTTGGACAGTAGATGGCTTGAATCATGTATAAGATTTGTTATCAGGTTTTCAATGTTTTCTCTGGCGATTATATTTCCTATTTCCATTGTTATTTCTGTTTGTCTACATACTCTTCGACGACTCTCGTCTTTGTTGGATCGCATGATGGTCCGAGCCTCACCAAGTAAAAGTTTCAAGTACTGTATCCAATTGCTACACGTATATCTATCACATCTGAAGACTATTTGAATTGAACACTAGAGCATCTTTCAAACTACGAAACGAATTTACCCAGTCCCCAGCCTATTGTAACACTGCAACAAGTGCTTGAAGCACATGTTATTAATATAGTGCGATACCTGAACTTGACTACTTGCCTCTCAGAAACGTGAACAACTCTGGGTTTGGGACAATAATCGCGGGTAATCTTGGCATTTCGGGCACAGAAATAGTCACGAAGAGGCTTGTAGTTTGAATGAAGCAGTCGACTTTTATAATTGTAAGATCATGCGGCTTTCAACTCACGACTTTACTAGTAGATTGAACATCTACAATGTAAACGACGCGTTATTGTAAAGTTTGGTCCCCAGACTGGCTACAGCCATGTCGACAAAGAGCCCCTAAAAAGGAAGGGTGGAACTAGGCCAAATCACGTTGAAGAATTGAGCGCTCACGATGGCTTCTCAAGTACTTCCACTAGGTTTGAACCTTTGCTCAATCTCTGTTATGCTGCTTGCTCAGATTTTTTTGCACTTCAAGAATTAATCGATAAATGTATCGGCTCTCGGATATGGGTTGTTATGAAGAGTGAACGTGAATTTACTGGAACTCTACTTGGTTTCGATGATTTCGTTAGTACGTGGTGAGAAATATTGTCTTTTAGAATCGTCTTGAGTCCTTCACTTCTAGACATGGTTCTCGAAGATGTTACAGAATAGTAAGTCTTGGGAACATTTGGATCGAGAAACTACTCAATATGAGCTTGATGCGTAGTGAAATAACCCCGCAAGGAACGAAAAAGACCAAGTTGGCCCAGACACTTCTAAATGGGAACAATATCTGTATGGTGAGTGGTTTTCTTATAAGCGTCAGTCTATTATTCATTCTTTGTAGCTAGTTCCTGGTAGCGATGGAGAGGAATCGTAGCAGTTATTGTACAATATTTCTTAAAGTTGAGACTCTTTACAGACGCGACAAACAACGTGACTTTTTTGCACGAAATTTAAATTGATTTGTTCTTCTTTACTTCCAACATGCCCGTACGACTACGGCTGGCTGTTCATGGCCTTCGTCACGATCGTATTTTCCATTTGGTTGCCATAAACTCACGTACACGTCGCAATGGAAAGCCTACAGAGCTTTTGGGTATATATGACCCCCGCGTTAAGGCTGGAGGAAAAGAGTACAAAACGATGGAATGGAGCGTTGGAAGAATCAGATATTGGCTGGATGTTGGCGCTATACCGAGTAAATCTGTTGTTAAACTGCTAACTGCAGTGTGTAGCCCTTTTTTCTTCCTTTACACTCGTTTCTCAATTGTGGTTATATAGGGAAACATTTTGAAGCCTGGCTCGCCATACCATTCTACATCGCCTGCCGTATCTGCTGCCCCACTGTCGGAAACACCATCTGCCTCTGAATCATCCTCAGAATCGACTGCAGAACCAAAACCAGCTACATGACATACTTTTGTCTGACAGAGCTACAGTATACAATTTTCGACCTGCATCACCGATTGGATAGCAGTTGTGCGATATCTTCATGCCCAGAGGTCTGGGCTAGTTCTAGAGGAGTCATTTCGTCCGAGTCCTATGTAAAATACATCACAGCTTTCGACAAACGAAAAACTTAATCTAGTCACCTTTATTGAAGAATCCGCACCCTTGGCCAGTAACAAACGCACAATTTCGGTATTTCCGCGATCACAAGCAAGATGAAGAGGAGTATATCCCTGTTGAGCTTGTTAGAAGATAAAAGACCAACGGACTTTACTTACAAACTCATCGAAAGCATTCAAGTCAACATCCGAATCTAGAGAAATAAGAGTTTCTAGCTTGTTGGGATCTCCGGCAATTGCGAGGCCATGCATAGTGTTGTCAAAGTCTGTTTCTGGTGCAGCCATTGAACTAACACTAACACCCATTCCAACTCCACTTCCTTTTTCACGGCTTTTACTTTGATTTGAGCTGGACTCTGAATCCCATGCACTATCGTCTTCAGGCATTGTTTGGCTTTCTGAGTTGCCAGGAACTCCCTGCTGCCATCCCAAATCGCGCGCAATCTCTAGATATCTGTTTTCTGCGTCTGCCCCATTGTTGTAGCGTTTGCTTATATTGTCCCACGCATCCCATTTCGCGCGTCCAGTCATGTCAAAGATCGATGGACGAGCAGTATTCGGTTTGTGAGCGACCGTTAGCCATTTGAACAGTCCATACAACTACAAGATGTTCAGTATTGAGAATTGCAAACGTCACAGCCAAAAACCTCAAGTTTCACAGCATTGGATACTTTTGCCAAGGACGGAGCATTCGAAAGATACGACGCTGCGTCCCGAAAGGAATCGGAAGTATCAAACCCCATGAAATAAGGAAAGATATAAGATTATGTAACAAAATGTCGGTAGTTGTAAGTATCGGTACTGGTAAATCTAGAGTCTAATAATTACGCTAATCCAGCAGCCTTCATAGCCTGAAAAACAGTGTGCTGTCAACGAAACAGGACAATTGAACAGGCAAGTTACATACCTTGAGCATCTCAGGGCCAATCTTTGCAGGGCTATCCGTAACGATAACACCTGCTTTTGAAAGAGCGGCCACCTTGTCCGAAGCGGCACCTGACGCAGAGGTCAACCGAGTATCGATGCACTACAGAGTAAAGACAAACCTTTTCCACCAGAGATGATAGCACCAGCGTGCCCCATACGCCTTCCTGGAGGAGCAGTACGTCCAGCAATGAAACCAACGACGGGCTTGGGTTTTGCTCGGGTTTTGTTGTATTGTTCAAGGTATTCAGCAGCATCTTCTTCCATTGATCCACCAATCTCTCCAATGATGACAATACCTATAAACAAGAAGATTAGATGTGTGTGTTACGCATAGAGAACGCAGCAGATATTTACCCTCAGTGGCAGGGTCTTCAAGGAAAATCCTGATAACATCAATGTGCTGGGTTCCAGGGAAGGGGTCGCCACCGATACCGACACAAAGGGATTGGCCAAGGCCGACGTCAGTAGTCTGAGCGACAGCTTCGTATGTCAATGTCCCAGAACGAGAGACAATGCCTATAAAAATAAATGAGATATAGAACTAGCGGCATAAAAAGGGATATACGCGCCTATTTTTCCAGGTTTGTGGATATGCCCAGGCTGAATACCCATCTTGCATCCCAACGGGTTGATGACTGGTACATCAGTGAGAGCGCGAAATTACACATCCATCGATAT
The DNA here is from genome assembly GCA_015501585.1 of Rhodocollybia butyracea. Taxonomy (NCBI): domain Eukaryota; kingdom Fungi; phylum Basidiomycota; class Agaricomycetes; order Agaricales; family Omphalotaceae; genus Rhodocollybia; species Rhodocollybia butyracea. The sequence continues at coordinate 424,094 of JADNRY010000007.1, forward strand.
GCTTACTGCCAGGACAATTTGGCCCAACGAGCCTAGACTTGGATTGGCTTTTCAGAGCTTGCATGACCTACAAAAGATGGTAAGTCATCAACTTGAACAGAAAAGGACCGCTCGTACCCTAATCTCGTCAGCTTGCGGTATACCCTCCGTAATGCAAACAATCAACCCAATCTCATTCTCAATTGCCTCAATAATTGCATCAGCGGCGGTGGGAGGAGGCACGTAGATCACAGTAGCGTCCGGCCTCGTTTCATTGACGGCCTGAACAACAACAAGTATTAGCACAAAATTTGTCCGAAAGACGATCAATTCTCTCACTTGTTTCACCGTCCCAAATACGGGGAGCCCAAGATGTACTTGACCAGCTTTCGAAAGAGATACGCCTCCAACCATGTTTGTACCGTACGCCAGAGCTTCTTTGGCGTGGAAAGTACCCTGCGTGCCCACGTCTTAGAAAAACTACTCCGTGCTGCTAGCTTTAAGCCACTTGCCGTTTTCCCAGTAAAACCTTGACATAAGACTCTGGTGTCTTTGTGAATTAAGAGGTTTCGAATGGTATCGTCATAACTTCTGCGGGCTGTTGATTGAGTGAACGTCCTGCGTCCAACTGAAGAAAAATAGTGTGTCAATGAGGCAAGGAAAAAGGCGCAATACTTGAGACCTCACCATTACGCGTTAAAGGTTGTCCAGCTCGACAGAACATGGCGGTCGCGGCTTGAATTTACTTTTCGGAACAGAGATAATGATTTGTCATCCCGGAGGGCGGCGAAAGCGAGGCGAAAGATATTGGACATCGATAATTACAGGTGCTATAGGTACTTTGATAATTCTAATGGTTCATATCCTATCTTCCCAACACACCTGCCCGTCGTCTATCACGAAGTTTGCGTGACTCTCGATGGAAGGTCATCACACCATACCTCACTTGGTCAAACCTCGACTCTGCGATTGCCCTATGTAAATTCTGCCATTAGTACAATAAAAAGCACAGGAAAAGACATACGCAGTGACTTCCGTGAGGAACTTTTGCTTGGCCGAGGCTGATACGGTTGCAGTAGGCATGCGCTGCAAAACATCGGGAAGCCACGATAACATTTGAGTAGGCCAGGTAGTAGCCACGATACGGAAGAGGGAGATAACCAACGAATCGCTCTCGGGAGGGAAGTCTCCAACCAAGCCCATGAGCAGACAGCCCACAAAGTTTGCTCCTTGGGTTTCCATTACACTATGAATGGCGTTGGCAAATGTTATGTAGTTTGGCGGATTGGGCGTCAAAGGGTCCAAACACTGGTGGTTGAAAATCTCTTGGAACAGTTCCAGTGCGGAATATACTACGTCAGAGTGTACAATGGTAAGAGCTGCGCATGCCGCCTGGAATCCAAGAGGGAATAACGAAGTATTGAAGTAGATATCCGGAATTTGGCGAAGTGTTTGCGAAGACAACTTTATATAGTCTTCCAATACTATAAAACGCGGTTTGAGTCTACGGTTAAGTCAATGAAGGAAAAAAATACCATCAGACAGGGTTCCTACAGGTTGCATTTGCAACAGGTTCGTCATCTTGCTGGATGCAGATTGGAAAAGCTCCGCAAAAGCGCTATGGAGTTCGCCTTCTTCATCACCGAAACGTTCGATAAGTTTACCACCAATCCAGAGGTAGCTCGCAATGCCTGTAGCTTCAAAGCCCATTGACATGCTAGCAACCACCGAAGCTGCAACACTCAGCACGGCACGGTCGAAGAAACTCAAGCCGTATCTCAGAACTCGAGTAGTTCGCTCGGCGAGCTCAGGATCTGAGCCATACTTGGATAGGAACGCCTGGAAGATAGACCAAGCCTCCTGGCAAGTGTTCTGACAGGCAGCGGGAAGGTCTTCTCCAAAGGCGCCAACTACGTATAGCATAGATTCTAGATTTTCGAGCCCATCTGAAATATGATAGGGATCAACGTGAATTTTTCAGTATATCGTCGACAAGAACTTACCTGAAACAGCTTTGAGTTCTTCCTTCGTTGCCAGATCAGGTTTGCTTGCTATGGAGTGTATGAGGGTCAGGATGTCCAGCGAAAAAGATTTCAGTGATTCAGCAGCTTTTTCCATTGGCATAGCTGAAATAACGTGGGCGATGGCTTCATATATTTGACGCCTATCGTCCTGGACTAGCTTCGACCCGACGGAGTTGAGGAACGTGTGCAAGGTGGGTAAAACTTCAACAAGGTGCTTAAAGGAGAAAAATCAGACATTTGCCACAGTGTAATTCGTATGTACTTACCTGCTTGCAATCCTGGCACAAATACTTAAGCGCTTGTCCAGCTGCAGCACACACTTCTAGATCCGTGTCCTCGAAACCCGCCGATATATACTGCAGCTGCATTTGTATATAGTCTGGATGCATATTGATCCATTCTGTGTACCTCGACACAATCAGTAGAGCGGCGTAACGGACTCGGGGGTGGAGAGGGAGTTGAGGGATAAGCTGAAGGATTTTAGGTACAGCAGTATCATCTTTAGTATCAATTACTGCGCCCATAGAGCGCAAGGCAAAGAGAGGAGCCTCGATTTCCTGCCAAGAGATGGTGTCTTGACTGCGAGAAAGCGCAGAAGCAATCATCTCGTACGTGGTAAGCAGACATGACTCTGTTTCCAGTACGTCACAACAATCCTTCAGAGTATCGCCCATTACGTGCCGGAAAGATCTGAAGTCCTCTGCTTCTTGACCAGTAAGAGGTGTAGCATCTGGAGGGAACTGCAAGTGTTTAATGATGACACCCATAACAGAACGATAGGCCTGTGTGAAGATGGGTGGCACAGAAGATTTTTTCCCAATGACCTGCGCAAGACGATCCCAAAACTGGAATGTGATGGGCACGATATCGAGGTCTGGGTAGGCAGAGCACTCTGCAATGGCCTCGACAATAGGGTAGAAAGTTTCTGGATGGCGTACAATAAGCATTCGATAAGTCTCTCCAGCCTCAGCGAAGATGCGGGCATACCCCCGAATTTTATCAGGGTTTTCGCGATCCTTTGTGAGCAAAGGTTTGAGAGCGATGACTCGGGGAACTACAAGTTCAATCAACGCCATATTATCGTCTATTTCCTGAGTTTCATGAATGATATCGCAGATTAGCTCAACCACGGCATCAAACAATTGCTCCGAAGACAAGGCTTCAAATGCAAACCCGAGCAAAGGCGACGTAGTCATGTCGGCGAGATTCACTTGTCCCGATATGATCCAACTACTCAAGCAAGCAAAGACCTGATTTTGTATATCCGTCGTGACGCCTAATCTCGGCATTCGTCAGTAGCGATCAGCGCCAAGTAGATATAACACACCAGAAGCTTGGATGTATACAGTCAATAAATCAAGGACTTTTTTTACATTATTGGCGAGCAGCACAGACATTCTATCACTCCAGTCATCATCCTATAGGCGAGAAAAGTCACACTCAATCGCAAAGTGAAAGTAAATAAAAGCGCATACGGTAAGAGGAATTTTGTTATTCGTGTGCATCTCCTCAGGAAGCAATGTCAAGAATTGCAGCAAGGTAGGGACTGTACTAGGATTGGACCCAAACTTGCTGATCATCGTGTCTACTGCATTATCCCAAGCAGGGAACTGCATCGCCAAGCCCGCCAGCGCCAAAGACAGCTGAACGATGATATTGCGAGGGCCAGAACTATACGCCTCTAAAGCAGTGAGAAGGGTATCTCTCAGAGCAGGCAGGTTAGCCGGAGCCACTTGGGCGAGATCGTAAGTAACCTGTGGTATTGATTTAGAGTGCAAATAATGAAAGCTGAGCCACCAAACTGACATACTTTTGCCCGAAAAGTCTGTGCTGCAAATACTTTGGCTGCAGGAGGCGCATCCTGGGAGAGAAGGAGGACATTGCAAGTCGTCCAAGCCTCGGGCTGCGAGCGCATCGATTCACAAGTCAGACTGAAAGGTTGAAAGGTCCATGCGAAAGACAATTACAGAGTGTTGGAATTCTTGAAGCCAATTGTTGGCTTTGTCGAGCGATGTTTTGTCTGGAGCTTGTGCAAAAACATCCAACGCGGCCAACAAGGCAGGTATATCGGCCATTTTTATAAACAAGGTAGAGGAAGAGAAGAAAGATCGTTTATCTGTGATTATGATTACATGATCATTATCACGCTCACGCTCAGCATATATGCGATGACTGGAATATTGAATATTGGTATATATCATTGAAACGGAATCGGTACATCCGTAGCTCCAAATGAAAACACAAATCTTAGAAATATAACCGTAACTAGAAGTAGGGAGCAGTAGACTGAGTATCCATGAAAAAGAATGTGTGAATGTTCAAAATAAAACCAAGATAACAGGTATTACGAGGGCAGGATACAGGGAAGAAGAAAGAAACGGATTGCAAAAAGACGACATCTGCTTTTCCACAGCACAATGCAAGATGCAAGCAACTGCCCATAGCAAAAAAGACAAACGACGTCCTAAGTACGAAGGAAACCCTTCCTTCTGCCAGTCTATGTGCGATATTTAGCAAGTAGCTTCAGTCAAAAAGGGAGTAACGTACCGCATTCTTTTCGGGAGTAATTGGTCGCCCAGACTCGATTTTCCGCTTCTTCTCTTCGAGGTCCTGTCGTTGCTTTTCGAGGGCTTCCTTCATCTCCTTGTGACGAGCGTACAGCTCCTCTTCGGACTGCTTGAGTTTGGCCTCCTTCTCTTGCACCTTTTGCTGGAAAACCATCTTCATCTCTGCCTCCATCTTGGCGAGCTTGGCTTCGTGCATCACACGTTCTTCTTGTAAACGAGCGGCAGGGCTAGAAAATATTGTTAAGACGTCTCAATATTGATGACTCTGAGTGACCCTTACTTGATTTCCTTGAACACACTCGAGTCCTGAGCAACGCCCATGCTGACGAGCTTTTCTGAACGCCAGTTCTCGTACAGCACGTCATTTGTGTATTCTCTGAGCTCCTCCATGTAGGTACGGACGAGCATCTGTCGAAGTTTAACGAAATCGCAGTGCTACACATCTTCGGGTCAGCCAGGATTCAAATCTAAACGGTAACACGCGTACCTCTTCATTATCCACCTCTACAACACCCCAAGGGTATGCACGCCCTCTGACCTTGCGGCCATCTGGGGTCCCAATAAAGCTGTTGGAGCCAACAATAGCAAAGGGAATCTTGCTGGCAATTTCCTCTGCCTCGGCGATAGTCTCCTCGTCTTCGTTTTCGTACGTGGGGGCCTGGAAGATGTGAATATTGTGGTGCTCAATGTCGGAGAGGATCTGAGGACGAGAGAATATTTAGACTTTTTACGGTATGGTAACATGATGGTCGTACCCGCTCCTTGAAGCTCGTAATTTCTTCGTCGGTCATGGTATCAGCCTTGGCGATAACAGGAATCAAGTTAACTTTGGTGTGCAGGCGACGCATAAACTCGATATCAAGCTGTTTTAGTCTGAAATGAACGGGATGAAGACGCCATTCAAGTTTTATAAATTTGAAGAAACTTACGAGTGACCTGTTGGCTGTATAAAGTAAAGGCAAGCATGAACACGGTTATCCACAGCCTTCAAACGGTTGACACGGTTCTCTTGTTCAAGGTAAGCGTCGAATCTAGCCTCGATGTTCTCGACAATGGGCTTCCAGCTAGGAAAATAATATTGGTATGCGGGAGACAACAGCCCCAATAAACGCACCTGTCGTCGTTGTTGACAAAGTCCCCAAAACCAGGTGTGTCAACAACAGTAAGATGAAGCCGGACGCCGTTCTCTTCAATGTCTATAACGTAACAGAAGATAAGGTAAACAAAAATTAGGAGCAAGGGTACACGTACCAGCACCAATGCTCTCAATGGCGACAGTTTTGGACCTTTCTGCGGATGGATGCAGAGGTTCCTTAGGTGGATACAGCGTAGTGTTAAACAAAGTGTTGATAAGAGTAGACTTTCCCAAGCCTGACTCGCCTGTGTGTTGACGCTATTAGAAAAATAAAGAAAACAAGCGTGTATATTACTTGCCAACGACCATTGCGGTAAATTGGAAACCCTTCCTCACACTTTTCCTATGAACCTGGTTGGGCAAGTTGGCAAACCCAACGTATCCCATAAGTTTTTTGCGGATAACTGAGGAGGAGAGACCAGCTGTTGGAGAAGTCTGACCAAAAGAGGTCGTCGAACCGTTGGCTGCACCATTAGGGTAGTCCTCGTCTCGTGAAGAAGCGTATGAGTCCGTCATCTGCATTTTTTGAGCAAGTCAGTCGAGACGAAAATGAAAGACGGACTAGGGATTCAAGATGTACTGAGGAAAGGCTGGAACTCGGTGGCTATGCTTTGGCTGTCACGCTTCCCATCAAATTTATTATTTGATACATTTGATACATAACCCCTCTGTTGACTTATCTACTAATTCTGAACATGCGTCTGTGGTCTATCGTTATTTCTAGTTATTACCTTCTAGTTCAAGAAAAGCATACAATTTTAGACAACTCTAAATAGATTCTTCTTACCTGTATTTTCTCCACCAAAAAGCTCACTTCCACTGCTAGCCTTTGGAGATCTACAATGACATTCTACATGGCGTAGACGTGCACGTTGTCATTGGGGCGTACAACTCTGTCGTCTCAGGCTCTTCACAGTAAAAGATGAGCCGTTCCAGCCTCGCGGATTTGGCATTTCTGTTCCGCGGCGCAGATGCTTCCAGTGGGTGACGGTTACGGCTGCGTCGTCGTTAGTGAAATTGGGTTGTGCGGCCCAAGTAACACGACGTTTCGAGACGAATGCCCCAAACACTCAAACTCACAAGACCTTGGTGCACTATGTTCCGTCTTATACTTATACTCCATGTTGTTCACAGCAATGCTTTGATATGCGACAACGATTTGCATGATTAACAAGCACCTCTAATGCACATTGGCTTTAAGTTCGAAAACTGGTCAACGGTCTGTAAGTAAAAAGGAGCCACGGATCACGGTTACAATAAGTACACTCACCATCTGGGCGAGCATAATGGCCCGTAGTATCGAGATCAAACTTTCCGCGGATACAGTCATTCAAGTCCAAAGCTGCTGTTAGCACTCCCTCTTCTCCTAACAAAGGCCCTGCGAGTATTTTTCCCAGTGGACTAACAATGACACTTCCTCCTGCAATCATGACATTATTTTCATTTCGGGCATTCATGTCAGCTACTGGATGGCCATCGGGGTAATCCTTTTCTTGGGCAAACTGACAAGCTGAGAGAACAAAGCAACGCCCTTCGATGGCAATATGTACCATAGAATTTTGCCATACTGGTCGGGCGTCCACCGTCGGAGCACAGTAGATTTGGGTCCCTAGAGAGTAATAATAGGTCCGCACTGTCAAGGAATGAGTACTTCCAGCTCTCTTATCTTATCTTTTTCAACATACAAAGAGGCATGTAATTTTCCCTACGCGAAGTAGTTAGTGGTGCAATGCGCAGATGTGTAGTTCACGGACCAACAAATACTCGCAGACATCTTCGCATTAACTTTCAGACTCCGCTCAGCAGTCGAAACAAAAGACGCTTCGTAGACAGGAAGAGTGGAGCCGTCGCCTTGTCCCCAGATCAAGCGCTCAGAAGCTGTAGGTACAAGCTTACGGTGTTTGCCAACGAAACCTTTGGTGGGATCAACGAAGATAGCCGTACAGTACAACGTGCCTCCGTCGCGCTCAATGACACCCGTAACGATGAAGATATTACTCTCCCTGCTTATTTTTTCGATTCTCGATATGGCTGGTGAGGGTATCTCTATAGCTGCATTGTGATATTGGAGATACTCTTCTCGGCCTTCTGCCGAACGGTCCCCAACTACGCAGCCGAAAGTGGACATCTTTGGGTAACCACCGATGCTAAATGAAGTCGTCAATATCCTTGATCCTCCAGAACATAACCAATGTACAAAGCCTCTGGAAAGACTACAATCTGAGCTCCGTCCCTTCAACAGTTTAACAGGGATAAGGCGTTGCAAAGGTAAAAGCCCTACCGTTCGGAGGCTACACGAGTTAGTTTTTCCATCTTGTCCAGTGTGTCGGATAACGAGTAAGCCTGTGTACACGTCTGCACGACTGAGGCAACTACAATTCTGGGGGACATGATGATGGTCTGTGTTTGCAATTAATTCTTTTTATGCAGTTTCACGGCCCGATAGCGGAAAATGTGAAAATCATTCATCTGACTTGGGATATGATATTAAGAAGCGTTACATGTTTTCGTAGGGCTCTAGAACATCATCTGGTAGCCATTCCTGCGGAAAATCATGTATCGTGGGACGTTCTAAAATACGACCACGACGATGTTCTCCTAACTTTTGTTTGCGTGCCGCAGAATCTACGAGAATAAGCACCATGTATAATCAGCACCAAAGCAACTTACAAAGGTGACCGAAATCCTGAGGTACATCTACAAAGGTATCTTTTTCAGGCTGGGAAATGTTAGTCTGGATTAAGCCGAAGAAAAAACGGATACGTACATCATTGGCTTCCTTAATTAACCGGTCTAATGTGTCACTAATCCATTTGAGGTTTTGAGCAGGATAAGAGAAATCCTCGCAAGAGATTTTGACAAAGCCGTTTCCCCACTCTGCCAACTCGCTTACGCCTGAGTTTGTGGGCGGCTTCAGCGACCACCGCGGTCCTGCGAGAAGTTTGAATTTGTGAATAGAATATTCGTCGGTCAGCGGAAGGTCATCCACAGCGACGACAGCAACGCGTTTGGCATTCGCAGGATGATCTTCGCCGCCATATTCCAGTGAACGAACAATGATTGGAGATTTTTCTGGTGCCACGAAAGGTTTCCGGTATGCTGTAAGACCGTCAAGAACTTACTCAAAATACTAAGGATTATACGCGCACCAACGAGCTTGGGCATCTCGTGTTCAATAAGACGCATATAGTAGAGAGTTTGCCGTTGTTCTCTCAGCATTAAATGGCCTCCAGAAGTTGTATCGTCGTCGTTATAGTCATACTCCAACATGTCTTCTGCCTCGAATTCATCTAAAAGTTCCTCCGAAGGCTGAGCAGCAAAGACCGAGCGCGAGGCGTGAATATGCCGATATAAACATGGCCTTATTTTTGAAGATGGACGAAACGACGAAGAACGGAGCGCTTTTCGCCCAAGGGAAGAGACCAGAAAAGACATGAACTTGCGAGACTGGCGAAACTCGAAAAAAAAATATGTGAGATTCGGCCCGTGAGGCCGTCTCATATTCACAAACCCCATCTTCTTGCCTCGATGGTGGTAATAACTTCGAATTCGTTTCCTCTTCTTCTGAATTCTGATACTGAATCGCATTAGTTCCTTCAACTTTCCATCAAGGCCGAACTGGAAAACGTAACCGATCTCACAGTCGACAGTGACTTTGAATATTTTTTTCAGGTGCGATCCTTACATCTCCCAATCACTTGAGCCATGCTCTAAACCTCAACAAGTAGGTCAAGTGTACGAGCTGCAATGAGACGCATCCCAAACTCGTCTCCATAAATCGCAGAGTATTTGCGCTCCATCTTTATTCAGAGTTATGAGCTGACTCCCGTGTCAGGAGGAATATGATGTATCTGGTGGAAAGGGGGGAAAGGCTCATTTTGTCTGGCGATGTAGCCTATGCAAACGTGAAAGCTTCGCAAAGTTTGACCCGTCGCCTCTAAAGCCTTATAATGCCGAAAACGGCCAACTCGCGCCATTCTTGAAAATCGAATGTCGAGGCTTGGAATTCATTGGCTTTGACCCCAGCGTGAGCAGTCAAACTAAATCTATTTTTGAGTACTATCTAAATCTTTTGCTAGGGGATTTGGAAATGTATCGGAACCAAGGGATCCATCTTCTCTGAAGTTGACCTGAGTGAGAAAGAGTGGACAGATTACGACGAGAAAGTGAGTTCGTTAGAAACTAAAGGGCGGTACCTGCTTGTTCTCAGTTTTATCCAAGGCTTTACTCCCCGTTGGAATTTCTGAATTTGGGAGTGAATGGTCTCGAGCATAACCAATTATCCTGTACTTAAGAACATGCTGTAGACTAGGTTGAAAAGATAAAATCTCCACAAATACGGTATCAAGATCCAGCATAAATTCATATCAACGAGTCTAGGTTGTTTCGTTCACTTGTCGTGCAGAAATGGCTTGCGGTTGAGCAGTGAAAGTCCTGCCAGAGGGCGAGTGTGACTCTGGATTGAGATTGACTTGCTGCTGCTCCTTATTCGCAGCGTTCATAGGTTCTGGAATGTCCTTCTCCACAATGCTCTCTGGGCCATCTTTGGATATGTCCGGAGACGTTTGGTTATCATTATTGGTAGACCGCTTCCTCCCCTCAAGAACCTCACGCTTCCAGTCAGAGTTGCTGATTTTGAGGGTTTCAGCAACTGCGTGCCCGGCTTTCGCAGCTTGTTCCTTGCTGGCCCCCACCAAATGGCTTTGTTTCTTTTTCCATTTTCCGATATGCTCGATTCTAAGGCTCAAAGTTCAGCTAGGAATCAAACAAGAGCGAGGTTCCCTACTTACCCCCAAAGCGCAGCCTCAGCTTTGCTGATTTTCACTTTGCTCATATCCACACCTCGTTCGTTTAGCACATCGATGAATCGATGGAAGTGCTACAGTGCACAGGGATGAGATCACAGTTCAACTGGGTAAAAAAGAGCCCACATTGATGGATGTTCTACACGTTGGATTATAAACGGAACTACCGGGGAGATAGAATCACTTACCGGTAGTGCCCCGACAAGGGCGAAAGCGTATGAATCTGACCATCCTTGACTGAAATGAGACCGGCGGAAGTGACAATTCCTCCCGATGTGAGTGAACTATGCTGGAAGGTTCCAGTGTCTGAAAACAACTGAGACATAAATATCATTAGCAAACCAAGTATTCGCGCACTCTTGATCCCAATGAACATATTATCTACCAGCATTTTCAGCAACAAATAGTTAGTAAAAGGCAGTGAAAAGAAATACAATTTTTGTCCTGAAGGATAGATATCATTCATTGCTCTGCACATAAAGCTTCCACTGCACTTACTGTAGTATATATCCAGGTGTTCCGCCTTACGGTCTTTCGTAAAAGTCGATTCGTGACACCGCGAACTGTAAAATATCGATAGAATACCCTAGACCATCGTGATTTTCCTTTCGGCGGTCCTAGATAATGCATGGCAGCATCCGATTGCGCACTCGAGCTGTGAGATGCAGCAGAAACCATTGATTCGAAGCTTCCTCGACGCTGCACAGGCCGATTTGGCATATCCTCCGGCACAATACCTTGAATTTGAAAGTCATCAAAAGAAAATCACTATGGGCTGAGGAATGTTTACCACCGCCGTCTCCTGAATCCTTCCATCGCTCTGCAGTTGTATCTACTAGCTCATTGCTCCGTGCCCAGCGTAGTTTGCCTTCTGAATCAAACTTGACAAGATAATTCAGTCCTATTAACACGACAAATCAGCAAGTAGCCATAAAAAGTGGCGACCAGGTGACAGACTTTGCTCCGCTGAAAGATATCTAGCACGAGTTGTTAGTCAAGTTCGACAAGGAGTAAAGATATTACATTATTCTCTACGCAGAATATATTAGAGATTAACCCTGGTTTTTTCCGAATGGAGTACTAACCTCTTTTTCTAACTGTTCCCGAGAACATTCGTCGAGAGATAGATCCTTCCCTTCTCCGTGATCCAGCCTAGTACAGGTTTGTATGTCTAATCGCACTTGATCTTGCCCACTCACCATTTGAAAAAGTTGTCGCTAGTATCAGATTCTCTCCATTTCTTATGGTAGTACTGGCAAAAGAACCACAGTCGGTATTAGTAGCAATTGCTTGACAGTGAGACTGACTTTGACTATGTAACAAAGGCGCGTGGGGTGGCAAATATCAAAATGGGACGTAGCAAAACACAGGGAGACCTACGATTTGAGCCATACCGATGCTTCCTAGAACGATAATCAATAATTGAGCTACTTTAATAGCGAATTAAGGCATACGCATCGATAAGTTCCAGCCAATGCTGTGTCTCAAGATGTTTCTGAATGGGCAAAGAATCTGGGTCGTCCGACCCGTCTCCAGTTCCAGGTGGGTTCATGACGTCGTTCGCGTCTAATAGTCTTGACGTGAAGAAAGCTGCACGGGTCCATCGTTCTCTGACAGAGTTCTTGCCTGCATCTGCACTTGTCCTATGCACCTGTCGGAGGATATGTGATTAGAAGAACGCGACATAATGGTTGATCATCATCACTTTGAGTCTGGCGTGTTGTGCGATATCCTTGGAGATTTGGGAGTAAATCTCGAGGACACAAATGCAACGGCTTCAGCGTACCTTCCATCTTGTGTCTGATGATAAATACTCATTCTGCAATTTGCGACTGTTCTTCTGTCTCCAAGCCTTTTGGATCTTAGCTGCTGCCCTCGCTCTCTCATCCTCTTCCGCATCGCGCTTCCCATCATGGTATCCATCTACTACCTTGTCCAATATTGAGGATTTCTCTTTAATGTATCCTTGGTTGCTGTTCCCTTCAGACATAAGTGGCAATAGCAGGGTGTGCGCTTAAATAGCAATGAAGTGGAGTTGCGCTTAAGTCCAGTGATAATGACATCATTTAACTTGTACTTAATTGGTGTTGCGATTAATGGAAGTACTGTAATGACTACACTGGCAAATGAAGATAAAGTCTGGACCAACACATATTGAAACAGAAAAGAAAACATGATAGTGATGAGGAATGTGCGTGTAGAAACAAGGAACAGCGAAAGTGAAAGTAGATGCGCGTACATTATGAAATGCGAAGCAAAAAAAAATGAAACAAAAACACACAACAGATACAGTATCAACGAGCGCGAGAGAACAAGCCCCCATGTAAACAGAACGAGAGACATAACCAATGGTTGGAAGTTATATGGTAACGGTCCTAAACTATGTAAATCCATTAAATACCCATCCTGGTGGCAGTTCCAGATATTTGTGCTTCCTGAGCTCAGCGGCAGACGGGCGCTCATCGGGATTGCTAGATTCATGATCATAAATCAGTGCTCTAGAGGTAAAAAAAAAAAAGTATGGCTCACATAGCGAAGCATTTTCGCCTTAGGTCGTCAGCCAGTTCGGATAATACAAGGCCTTCAGGAACTGGCGGAGGAAGTTTCGAAGACCACAGCTATGGAGCAAAATATCGGTGATTAGCGTGGCGAAAATAACAGCTTCAGTAGCGTTCATACCTTGAACATAACCGCAACCATCTCGTCTCCGCTCCATGGCCTCATGCCAGCCCACATTTCCAGGACAACGCAACCTACGCTCCAGATATCAATCTTAGCGTTATACACCTTGCCTTGAGGGTTGATAACTTCAGGCGCCATCCAAAACACAGTTCCCTGCATAGCAGTCGCTGCACCACCGCCAGCGGCGTCATCTGCAGTGCGCTTTGAGATGCCAAAATCCGAGATCTTACAGACCCCGGTCATTTCGACGAGAATATTGTCTGCTTTCAAATCCTAGAGGAATCAGTAAGTGAAAAATTCAAGGAACAGTGACAAGTCGACTAACTCGATGCAATATACCCTTAGAATGGAGGTATTCCAACCCGCTCAGTATCTGACCAGTGAACGATTTGGTGACATTCTCCGCAAACTTGCCGTGTTTGAGAAGCACACTCCCTATCGATCCTCCGGGAACATATTCAAGAAAGCTGTAAAAACACAGTGAAAATCAGTAACAACGTCAAGAATAGACGGAAAGTTAACAAACATGCTCAAATTCGAGGGAGTCTCTTCAAAGCCCAGATACTGCACAATATTGGGATGATCAAGATCCTTCAGTGTTTCACTTTCCGACTTCAGCGCCTGAACAACTGCAATCTGCCTCGAATCATTTTTATCCGATGCTGTTTGTGGAATCTCAACCTGTTTCACCGCAATCATCTCACCCGTCGTCGCATTGAGCGCAAGATACACGCGACCATAAGTTCCCCGACCAATGAGTTCACCTCGTACCCATTTGAACGTTGCTAAAGAATATTGATTTTCAGATATCGGGATTGAGATGCAATAAAACACTCACTGGGTAAAGGTGCCGAAGGCGAATCAGGCGTCGCCATAGTGGTTCGGGGATACACCTGCTCATGGTCGGTAGTAACTTCCTCGAGTTTGCTACCCCAAAGTTTCGTGCTCCGCTTGCGCAGCATATTCGCAGCATGATTCGGGCTTTGGTTTGGCGTGCCCACGTCAGAATAGCCATACATAGAAGTTCGATCGATTTTCTTCTTGTGTTCCTGCGCGACAATACGGATCGACTTTTTCGCTCGTATACGAGAACGATCCCTTTCGGAACTTCCCGACGGTCGATCTCGATCCCTGCCGCCGTCTCGTACAGGAACTGAAAGCTCCTTTTCCATGGGTAGTGGTGGTAGTGGTGGTACCCCCGGTCCGAGACCTATATCTACTGTTGCATTGGTAGGGCTAGTGCCACCAGAAGCAGCCTCGATGACCGGCTTATCCAAATCATGCTCGGGAAAGTACTGATCAAGTTTCTCGTACATGTCTTCGGGCAAAGGACGAGGTGCCCACCATCCCTCCGAATCAGAGGCAGCAAGGAAGGTGCTCTGTCTAGCCATTCTCTTGGCACCGCTCGCACTCGAACTCGAGCTTTCATCAGCACCGCTGGTAGGCGAGGGCCGTCGGTTCGGTGTCGGTGTCGATGAAGAAGGAAGTCCACTGATCTCACGCAAGCTTGACCCAGGCGTTGACCCGGGCGCACTTGGCACTGAAACAGGCTCCACGACACCAGCGATGTTCTCAATCTGCACCGTAAGCGGTGGTCGTTTGCAGGGAGACGACGACAACGACCGATTCTGGTTCGCCGAGTCTGCAGTTAAAGTAGGTACCGGAGGAACCGGCCCCAAAGGTTTATTCCACAAGTCATCCGAATCAGAGTCGTCGAACGTTCCTGTAGACAATGTCGTTGCAGTAGATGGATCATACGTGTCAATATACGACGATGGGAATGCGGGAAAAGAAGGGAGGGAGGAAGGTTGGAGAGAGGATAATGAGGTAGATGCTCCAGATACAGATGACCCAACAAAAGTAGGGGAAGCTGAAGACAATGCAGAGGATGCAGGGTTGGACAATGACTTGGGTGGAGACGTGGAAGTAGTGGATGGGGATGAAGCTGAACTGGGGTCTGGTAGTAACCTCGGCGGAGGCATAAGTGTCGCATCGCCGACTTTCGTTTCCGCAAACAGCTCTTTCAGCCATGGATGATCTTCCTTTCTCAAAGTTGCATCGCTATTTCCGTCTACATCGTTAGTTCCATCTGTCAGACTCTTTTGAATCCTTGGGCTCTGCGGACTTGTTGGACTATGTGTTCGGATATCCCTTTCAGGGTGACTTGCCGCTGCAGATCTTCCGTTTGCACTCGTGGGTGACATAGGTTTCTGAGATGTCGGCCACATCGAGAATGAGGGTTCCAACGCATGGATGGGACTCTGGGCTTGATTGTGTCTCTTGGGAAACGCCCCATCACCCATTGCCGACCGTGGGCGGGGGTACGGATCGTCAGGAGACACGATATTGGATGATGAGGGTGAGGTGATCTGAGGAGAGGCGCGCGAGTAATAAGATGACGTTGACGATGCGGAAGAAAAATCCTGTGAGGCACCATTGTGCATTGGCAATGGTCTAACAGGTTTCTGAAGGGCCTGCATGGGTGAGCCTTCCTTGTACGAACCACTAGTGGGGATGAACGTCACGTTCGAGTTTGATCTAGAAGATGCTCCAGCCTGCCTTCCAGGTCGGAGGTTCGCCGGGTGATTGAGAGTGAGGGTACTTCCACCACTGTGGAAAGCAGCTCGCAAGCTATCAACACTCTTGGCCGACTTTATCCATGCAGACGATATGGGGTGGCTTGGTTTCGATTCTGGACCAGTGCCGGCTTTTGATTCACCTTTCCAGTTTATGGCCCAACTAGGAGGAACCGCGTGGCCAGTGGCACGTAAAGGTTGTGGGATGCGGGAATCGTTAGAAGAGCCAGGGGGCGCAGGAGCCGTACCACGAGGAGGGGGAGGAATATTTAGCATTCGGGCTTTGTTGTAACGTGTTGGAGAGACCTGGTTTCGCAAAGTTCTTGGCTTTGAAGGAGAAGCCCGAGGGTAATCCTGAGCCGCAGACGGAGGAGCGGGAGGAGGAGAAATAGGTTGCGGAGGTGACTGTGTTTCCGGCTCGGCTTTTATAAAGACCCACGAGTCAACATTGGAAGAGTGATCGTCATAATCAGACCTCTGTCTTCGACGTTCAGGTCTTGCTGAAGAGGGATCCCTGGCGCCATGAGGCTGCTGCTGAAGTGTGCGTTCCCGCTCACTAGCGGCATCTGACCCAGACCTGACATGATGGCGAGCGGGAGGAGTAAGGGAATTGTCGTCAACGAGGGGAAAGGTAGCTCTGTTTGGTGAGAGGGGTGGTGGCGGCGGTACATTTACATATGGAGGAGGAGTAGACGGAGGCGGAGATGTGGGTCGTGAAGGCAATGGAACTCCGGATCGGCGAGATGACAGTGGAGACGGTGGAACAGCGTTTGCGAGCGAGTTGAGCACTTGTTGAGTGGGTGGACGCATCGTAGACCTGTTATCACGGTCTGGATTATCCAGATCAGCATCGTAACCTGGGGAGTCCATGGGAATCTGCTCGCTTGCTGAAGAGATGCTGCCCTCACGACGAGAGCCGGAGTTACGTTTATTCGGTCTCAGAGGCTGGAATAACTGTGTATTAAACTCTGGAAGCACCGGAGGCGGGATAGTCACAACACATGGTGGCGACACGGGCGGCAAAGGCCTCACTGGATGCAGCGGCTGTTCATGGACTGTAGCAGAGGAATGAGAGACCAAAAACTTGAGAGTTCCCCTCCCATCTCCCATTGTGCGACACAGTTCAAACAGTCTATCGTCGGAAAGTGCTTCGCTGGTTGCATATGCTCCAATTTCAGTCTGATAGATGGAAAACCTGGCCTGATCCTCCTCGTCATAGATATTGAGCTGGAAACATGATCAGCATGAGCTCACAAGCTGTGTTTGACTGCGCACCTTTGTGAAAACACATTCCCTGATAAACGCAGGACTCCTTGCCCCGGTGATTTCCACATTGACATACCTCTCTGAATCGGCCGTGACGAGAATAAGGATTCTATCATCTGCGGTGGAGACTGTGGGCGATGTAGAAGGCCTTTTCGGTTGTCTGTTGAATTTGAAGAGGCCAAACATGTGAGGGCGAGGAGCCGGCGGGTCGTAGGAAGACACAATGTGTGGATCGTCTGCAGTGAGATCGATGGAATTTCCAGAAACTCCTGGCGTAGATGGCGGTGGAGTATCTTCTACGGCTGGAGAGCTTGCACTAGAGGGAGAAGAAGGCGAGTGACGCTCAGGCTTGTTTTTCGTACCACGAGAGATGTTCGTCGTCAACGGAGGGCCAGGACGAGTTTGCGGCGGCAGACTGAGAGAGTATTTCTGATTCTGTACTGGTGCTTCTTCGTCGCTGGACTCGCTGTCGGAGCCTCTGTTTGTTACATGGAATACTCTTTGTCGTGCCCTCACCGCTTCGGACATCGACTCGAATTATTCAGTGTTGGCTAATTGACTGTTCTCTTCTCCTCTCGAGTCTCCCGCTGGCCAAAGCGGTAGTAGAAAAAAAAGCAACAGTGTCGTTTCTCCAAAGCTTAATTCACTACGCCGCTTCGGGCTCATGTGTTTTGTTTTGTCATCATCTAGGTTTCCCACCTCAATAAGTACTTATACACTATTTTACATCAATCATCAAGATCCATCGTTACTGTACATATCCAGGTCAAGGAGAAATCGAAGAATTAGACCCAAGTATCGTTCCATCGTCCAAACTCATCTACAATACAGTGTCAACTACTCCCGCAATCTCACGAACAAAAAAAAAACTCACTTTCGGAAATTCGGCATGTTCCTTCAGCATACCTTGTCCCCAACTAAGCAGTTTCACCAATTGTACAAGCTTTACTTCCTTCCCCTGACTAAGGCTTTCAAGAATAGCCGCATTAACCTCTCCCGCAGTCTTCATTCTCTGGGCCGGACTCAACAAGTCCCCGATGGCACTCGGGGTGGAACTCGAATGCTCAAATGCCAGCAACGACATTGTTCTCTCCAGCTCGGACAAAAACTCGGGTGAATGTTCCCCGAGCTGCGCAAGCTCCTCCTGCGCAAACTGTAAGGCCTCCGTCACGCGTCCTTGCCGAATGTACTCAATCAGTTTTTGCTGCTGCAGATGAAAAAAGAGGGCCCGATTGTTATCCAAAATCTACAGAAAAGCGAAATTAGTACGAGTTGATAATGTATTATTTCAGAAGAGAAAACAAGAAATCATATTGAAGACTGAAGTTTTGGTGTTTACAATTCTCATCAGCGACACAATAAGGTCTGAGAGTGGTGCATGAAACGGTTTAATCATATAAAGCAAGGCCTTGTACAATGCCTCAAATGGGCTGAATTGGACACGTAGCACCTGCGATCGAGGAAAAAATCCTCCCGACTTTCAGTGTCCATGGAAACCACAGACGCTCACCTCTGGATTCAACTCATTAACCCTCACTATGGCGTCTTCCACGTCACCTCGCTGGAGTGCCTCCCGAACCTTCATCCGGCTTTCAATTGAATCGAAATCTACTTCGGGAGCAACAGACGCTTCTTGGGCGAATTCTTCAGCAGCAGACTTGTAGCCTTCAATGACCAGGTAATCCATTATGAGGCGGTTGAGGTCGCTGGAGGAAGATAGTAAGCACGGGGAAAAAAGACACTAGAAAAAAAGACGAGGCTGTTCAGATAATACATGCAATTTTTTGACTCTTCAACGAAACACTCGGAGAGATTCCCAATAGTTTTATCATCATGTACACTCGCCGTGAAAATAAAGCAGATCGCAGAAAAACTTACCTTTTGGAAACCTGAACCTCATGAAGTCGCCTGTGCCATTCTTCCGGATGGACGACGAATGCAGGTGCGTTCGACGGCGGACGAGGCTTAGTGAGTTGGTATCATTAAAGCAATACACATAGAGTTGGCAAAGAGACACGAATAGAACATTGAAAGCAGATAAAACATCAGTGCAAAAGTCGAAAAAAGAAAAAAGATAAACGAACCATTTTGAACGCACTGCTTTAGGGCCGGTCAACCGATGGCAAAAAAATCTCGTAATGTTTAGGGCAGGTCGATCTCGTGCAGCCTTCTTTCTGCGATTAATCGTTTGTGTATACACAATGCGTTTAAAGCTCAACCAAAGTCTGAGGGAACCAGTCGCTCAGAGCTCATTCTCACTTTGGCTGATACTGATGACATCTCAAATCTCCAACCCAAAGGTGTATGTGGAAATCGAAGACCTCGCGGGTCTGATTATCACGATGGATGCTAGCCTTAGACGGAGAAGTCATTTCTATACATAATTAGTACAAGGCATTCAGGACAAGGCCAGAGGGAGCCGGTTATGGCTTGCATAACGGACGGCACAAGCTGTATTTGACAAACCAGCCTAGTAAGTGACCGAGTGGATAGATGGCAAATACTAATATATATGCTTGCAATGTTCCGTCGGGCGTAATTCATCCATCTATCCTCAAATAAGCCGTTCCAAGGATCGTTGACCAGAAAACTCTTGTACGACGGTGCAAGAAAAGAAAAGATATCCAATCAGTTTCACCGATATCAGTGGACCACCCTCGTTGATACAGAACATTTGGTCGGAGATCTCTCTTTGCTCTCCGTTCAATTTTGTATAATGAAGATGAGAATTTATCATACGCGGCAAGGATACACAATCAAAAGTATGGGCTTTCTGCTCAAACACTGGAACGTGATGCTGTTGGAATGCCGAGCATTTCCAGTGGATCAAATGACCAACATCTGTCTCACTCTCAGAGAGTAGTCGTAATGAGAGAGAGAATCCGCAGAGTAGTCACCCGCGACAAAACCGCAAACAGAACCCCATGTATCAGCAGACACTGGAGAGAACCCCGTGACAGCTGAAGAAGTACGTCCTAATAGTAATACATCTTTGAGGTCTCTTTTCGCCAAATATTTCAGGTTCGGCTCCACATTCAACTTAAGGTTTCGAGTTCAGCTTCAAATCACATGTTCGACTCTCAGGTTCAGCCTTTTTACCAACTCCAGTGTTTAGCTTGCGGTGTGATGGTTTCGGCTTTGAGACAATGCTACTTCCACTTGTGATTAGGTCCTACTTTGATATGTCAACCCTACGTTGTATGCTATTCAACTAATAAACTATCATAAACAATGGAGTAGGATCTGTTTGAACAAGTTCTGCCTTTGAATGGAATGGGACTGCCTCAATCTTGGGAACATCAGCTTGAGCTTGGGCTATTGGTTTGCATTTTTCTCTCATGTGGGTTGATATTCCCCCGTTTTCCATACAATTTTCCTCATGGTATTTCCAGTTCAGCAGTTGGAATCTCATTCAATAAGTCCAGCCTTCATTGGTTCAGTTTGTATGCGCCGTGCCACGCACGTTGCTGAGCTGAACTGGGCGCTATTTTAGGCATCGCATATTACTTTTATTTATATTTTCCCTTAATGGTAGATACCAAGTACCTAGACAGCCTGAGCGCCTGTATCCTCCATCATGTATGTGCTAAATGGAAAGAATTTCCGGGTCCTTTTACATAAACAATTGGTGTAGCGCTGGGGGAAGGAAGGAAGTTTATTGAGTCTGAAGCTGTTAGAGCAGAGATTTAAAACACTTGAGTATGATGCATGTGGCGAATTGGAGCTAGGAAAATAGTCCGAGTTTCTTTAAGGTGGGGGGAATTGTCACTCTATTGGGGGAAATTGCTCGCTAATTACATCATAGCCTATTAGATACTGTACCAGGGGTGACCGAGTCTTTGTAGAGTTCAATGCTTGCAGAATTTAGAAAAGCTGAATTTGTTAGAAAATAGTAGGAATCATGAAGTCGAAGCTGAACTGCGTCCGGTTGAAGCCGAAATCCACCGACCCAAGCTGAACCCGAAACCATTGATGTTTCCGATCAAAAGCTGAATACATCTACAAAATGCCGAAATATTTGGTGAAAACAGACCTCATATACATCCCAAGACCGGTTCAGATTGGAGAAATCAAAGTTCGGAGGATTGTTAGAACGCCGGTGAAGAACAAGAAAAACATTGTATTCCAGCACGGAACCAACACGGAGCCTTGGGCAAAGTTGATGATGACAATGAGCGGGGATGTCCGATAACAAGGCGCAGGAATAAAACTCCAGTGTTGGAATGGGTATCCTTGTGTAGATCCCATTGAAACCTGAGAAATGGATGGACTCGGATAAGAAGCTCCTTGACAGCGAGTCGAGCATCGAGAAAGTTTTGTATTTTGGGTAACAGGGCAGAAACGTGGCGGTATCATTTGAGCCGGGGCAGTGAAGGATTAGATGGACACTGAGGAAACAGGGTGATACTCAAACAGGTAAACTTAAACATTGGTGGAAAGAGCACTCGGGATTGGTTGCGTGACCGCGACTGAGCGTTTATTGCTACTGCCCGACTCGGAAGCTGTAATATCTTGTAATAATAACGCTGAGGCCTGCTGAGGACCTTTGCTTTTGGTTGAATTTTTTCGTCACATTCTCGCGACAAAAACCAGAACATTCCAAAGACCTCGGACAATTTTTTTTTGCATTATGGGGGCACAAATCTAGAGATGATTATTCTGAATTCTCGAGACACATCGTGCTACGAAAACCCCTTTTGTGCCAGTGGAAGATAGAGTCTTGAAACTCGTAGGATCGCTGTGTTTGCTCAGTAATCCCATTGTTGATTCGTATCTGCCGCTTGAAGAGCTTGTTCTCTTCAAATTTGACTTGTGCGATCAGTGTGCGATAAACCCCTCGTTTTCTAGCAATTTTCCAGGATCTGCATGAATGCCAAAACAAAACAGCTCACATCACTTGTCGTCCAATCTCTCCTTTCCATAGACATGGCTGCGAATTGATTGGCCGCACAATAGCCTCGAAGCTGGTGCTGCTGCTGAGCTGATTGTTGGCCATGGGTTCAAAAGACTGTAGATCATAAAAACTTGAAAACCCCCGAGCTAAACTTTTCGTTAAAACAAAGTGATTTTTCAGCCTCATTGGTAGTTCTCTTTATTGAGATTGATCCTAAGAAAACGTCTTCTCAAGCTAGGCCTCTGGCCATCTGATATGATCGTCCATCTTTCACATCTCCATAACCAACTTTAGGCAGAAACCCTTGAGGTTTCCCAAGTTCCTCATTCGGAATTTTCGCTGTCGACGAGCTCCTGAAGGTGTCTCTCGCGTGTGCTATCTATCCATTGTGCCAGCAGACGTTACTTCTGCCTGACCTGAAAGCGTTCGGCAAAATCGTTTTGTGTATCGCTTTGAAGCAGTGAGGCTATTAAAAGCGAAAAGGTACATTTCATCGAATATATGTCCCAGACTTACTTGCTATATCACTTACCAGGTTTTCTGAAACGTTCTATGAATGCTATTCTTATTGAACATACTCGAATTGGAAAGTTCTAGGAAAGGCACTTTTGAGGACCCAACAAGTCAATGTTAGTCCAAAGCAGCGGAAAACAAATCAGAGATCTCTTTCCGCTCTCCGCTCTCCTTGCGCAGAGGTTTGAAGATGACGTGGGACCATTGAGACTGGAGTTGAGGAAGTTTTTAACTCATACGGTACTAAGCACTGTATGTTGTAGGAAGGCGATAGAAAGAATCAAAAAACTAGAGCACGCACACATTGATTAGAGATTCTGAGCACGGTACAGTTACCCGACGCAATAAACGACAGACCAGTGGACTGGTAAAATACAACAGTGAGAGGAATCCATACGTGGAGATCTCGGTCACGACGAGCATAGATAGTTATACCTGGGTTATGTACCGGCAAGGAGCCAGCGATTCTGAGAACCGACTACTCACGGCGCGCGTAGTACCCATGTACGAGATCAAGCTCATTGAATCATTGAATGTCATTTTCACGCCTTGGACACGACCGCACCACTTCGTAACATATCGAAGAAGTCATCTTTTTCAACCGCAGCTAAAACAGAATGAGCATCAAGTCTTGGGGGTGTCAGTCTGGTCTCCACTTACATTCCTTCCCCCTGCCAATAATGTTATCCTTCTTTGTCTTCTTAGACTTGGATTTGTCGATGATCACTGGTGCAGGAAGAGAAGGTTTTCCGCTACCTCTGGCAGCCTTTTTCTCCTCTCCATCGGCTGCGGCCTGGTTTTGAGCTTGTTGGACCACATTGAATAACTTGACGACTAAGAGAAAGCATGTTTGCGATAAGTAGACAGTAAGATGTCTGTTCACATACCACCTCTCTGTGCAACTTTTCTGAGTGCCCTTTCACTCTCACCTCCCCATCCTCCTATGACATCTGTGATTCTGCCTCTATCTTCTTTGCCCTTCTTCTCCACTTGCAAAACCTTCTTTGCTTGCATCTCCAGTTTTTCATCATTTCGTTTCCGTGCTATTGACGGTTTCAAGGATAAAGGTGCGGAGGATGGAGCTTCTGTACTAAGTAATGACTGAAGAGTTGCACCAAAGGCAGAGGCGTGGGTCGCTCGTATTTTCCTCTTTTTTGTCTGTCGAGATTTCCGAGGTTTCAAACCCTCAATCTCTTCATCAGAATCATGCTCGTCATCCGCAGATTCTTCAGAGCCATCTGAAACACCTGTGTCATTGTCAACGGAAATTTCATCGTCCGAGGCCTCTGTAGAATGTTCTTTGCGTTTTGAAGACATGATCGTCAGCGGCTAAAGTTTTGTATGGGCGTCTATCGACAGATTTGCCTAGAAACTCGTTGCCTACATACATCTCAGCTTCATCTACTTGCATTTACTGAGCCAAATCTTCGCTGAGAACACTGTCATGAACTCTCCTTTGGACTTTTCTCCAGAACCCGAACTACCTATTTACCCCACAACCGCCCACATTGCAGTCCAATTATCATCACATTCAGGTCTCAATCCAGACCAGAAAGCACAACTTGTCCGCCACTGCTTTACTCGGGCATGTATATTCGGCGAGCTGAGTATCATACAGTATCTGTTTGCAGAACCGCAAGCCCAACCTTTTATCGATTTGGGAGTACGAGATGAAGACGGCGTTGGACTCGTCAGTCTTGCTATACATGGCTTTGGCGCAGAATCGGAAAGGGATATAGAACGAGAAGAATGCGTACGACTTCTGATAGCTCAAGGCGCGGATCTGTCTGCGGATAATGGTATAATTCATCTTCATTTATTACTCGGACAACATTTAACGTGTTTGTGAAAGACGGATGGACACCCTTGCATTATGCCGCGTTGCTTTCGCCTCCGACTCTGATATCTCATCTATTGACCCATGGCTGCTCTGTGTTCGACGTGACCCGACGCAAACTGACTCCTTTAGATATTGTCACGGCTCACTCGATGATGCCTGGGCGAGCTGATGTTGCGTTACTCCTCGAGGAAGCAATGCGAAGCGAAGGCTGGACCGGCGGTCACATGGAAGCTAAGCGACGAGTTCTTGACGAACGCATAAAACGGAAAGGGAAGCAGCAGTCAATACGTGACCACGTAGCAAAGGCATTAGACATAAGTCCGCGTTGGTGGAACTCTGATTCGGATGATTTCAATTTGTCCGATGAGTCTGACTCCTCGGAGGGTGAAGGAGAAGAGGACGAGAGTCTATACGTACGTATGAATCCAAGTTATAGCAACCTTTATTAATTGGGGAATTAGACACCACCACCAGATTATACAAATATGCTAGTATTCTCTCCGCCTTCCCTCCCTTCCATATTCGATTCCCTTATCACAAATTATCCGCCATCCTTTCGAAATTCTCAGCCCGCAAACCTACTTTACATGCTGGCACGGTTTGCTTGCCTTACTTGCGATCACAACTGGTTAGAGGATTTCATGTTGGGCGCTACAGAAGCTATAGAAGATAACTTTTTTGTGAGCAAGAGCCTAATACGTCGATCCTAAAGACTAACTAAACTCCACAGAACCGTCCAGATGATATCACCGTGCTCGTGTTCTGGTTGTATAACACAACCGTCTGGTTACACTTAATGCAATGCGACAAATCTATCAACGACGTTTGTGAAATGCTGGGATCATTCGAACTTATTGAGGAAACAATAAATTCAGTTTTTGGTAGGTCTTTCAGTTGTAGCTAGGATAAGCCTCTAATTTTCAAATCCAGTCTTTATCATACGCCTCGCGGAGCGTAAAGTAGATGAATTGCTCGATAGCACGCTTCTAGATTATTCACCGTTAGGCTCGGAGTTCGACTCTGTCCAATTTGAATCCGAGCAATGGTCGTTTCTACGGCCTTTCACAGGTAAAAAGAAGACCGTTCAACCGACCAACTCGACCATAAAAGCTCCACCTTCTCCACTCCCCGTTCCGCGTCCGCCTTCTCCTTCGCCGAGTGTTTCCTCCTTTTCCTCCATCCGCCAAAGCCTTAGTCGTGCTCGTGCTCCTTCTAGTGCTACACCTCTTCAAAGCTTGTTCCCAGAGCATCCGCAAGGTCCATCGCCGTCAAATCTAACCTCTTATTTGACCGCGTTACACACATTCCTGGCTCTCTCTGATATAAACCCTGCTTTGGTTACTCAACTGTGGTCCCAGGTTATGTATTGGACTTCTTGTAAGTACACAAACATTCAGAAAAGACACAACACGACTGAGTCCTTGACATTATAGGCGAAATGTTCAATCGTATTTTAACACGAAAGAAATATATCTGTCGGTGAGAATAACCCGGTCGATTCCCTTTCTTGCTTGTCGTTTATCCGCTTTCAGATCGAAAGCTATGCAAATAGGCATGAACCTTTCGGCGGTCGAGGAATGGGTAGGACAAATGGGTCTGCCTAAAGGCGTTCAAAGCCACTTTGCTCCAGTCCGTGAACTCTTGAACTGGCTTCAGGTGAGGGTTTATGTATTTTCAGTATCAGCGGTTCCCTCATTTCCGAATGGCAGTGTCTTTCTTCGATTACAGAGTTCCCAGATCTCGTCGCTACGATTCAAACGATGAAGAGCATCAATCCTCTCCAGGTAAATGACTGCGGATTCCACAGCTTTAGAAAATCCCTAATCTAATAGTTTCTTTAGATGCGACGTGCCGTGCGAGATTACAAGTACGAAGTAAACGAGGGCAGGATGACCGAAGAATGTGTACAGTACCTAACACAACTTCAGAAGGACTGGGAACGCCATCGTGTCAAACTTGGCGTCGAGGCCTTACGGAAAGAGGTGCATTACATGCGTAACGTGCATGAAACTCATACTGAATCGTCAATTCATAGATGAACGAGCGGGATCTTGAAGGCAGTGTATCTTCCTACCACAACGATTCTCCGGAGCCAGGGAACGTCTCGACACTCTCTACAGGCTCAAATCCAGATGCCGTGGCGCAAGAGGCTATCGACTCACTGTTTGATCATGAAAGGGATAAATCGACCTGGGAGCCTGCGCGCCCACCCAAAGTGCTGGGAGAGCTTTTGGATTCGCGCTACATGCTTCCCTTGATTTTCCCCTCGGATCCTCGCATGCTCTCAGCCCGTCCTGGAAAAATACCAGCCCACGAGGACGACAAGCGAAGTCCGCTGCCTACACCAGATCCCACAAGGAGTACTAGCCGAGCAAGTCAAGGAAGCCGTGGGGCCATGGCTTGGCATTCAAGAAACCGAAAGGTTCGGGAGGTTGGCAGTGGAGCGCTGAAATGGATTGATGGTGCTGTTTCTGCTTCGAGGTGGGGCAGGCCAGTGCCAGAAGAGGAAGATGCCGATCGTCCTGTTCGCATGGATACCCCCGAAGCAGAGCCCAATGAAGAAGGAGAAGATGGTTTAAGGGTAGATACAAGAATCACACAGCTCACTCGGAAGCGTTCTCGTAAAGCTAGAGCCAGTACTGGAGGCGGGGAGACGACGCCGATCGACCAATAGAAGGAGCAGTCGTGCTATAGACTATGCTGTTGCTTCAAGTCTAAAATTTAACTATTCTAATATACAGTAACGCGTCAGGCGTCAGGCCAGTGGTCATTCATGTTTTTGGTGTACAGATCAGCGCTAAGATTTCAAATGACGTTACATGATCGGGATCAATGGATGGATGGATGGCAGTGCCATTTATTTGTTCAGCTGTGTCGGTCAAACGCTGTTAAAGCGCAACGGACACCAGTGTCCACAATCTCTCTCTCTTTTCTCTTCCTTCCAATAGCCGCACTCTCCGTGGGAGATGATCCTAACTTCGGACGAAAGCTTTGACCACGAAAGCATCATGTCCCGTGGAACTTCGCCTGGTCTTGTGCGAGGGGCCAGCACAGCACGTTCCTCTCAGCGCGCACAAGGGAGCATGTCTGGGGCCACTCCTCGAACTCCCTCATATATCGATGAAGAGGACAATGATGTCTATGATGAGGCTTATAACAAGAAGCAGACATTGGAATCCTCACTTGTGGATAATGCTGCAGCACCTGCTGGCCAATCTAAAGGATACTACCAGGATTTAGGTGTGTTTTTGTGGTATATGCATTCAAACATCTGTCTAAAATATATGTACAAGAATACGCCGACCCATACGTCCCTAACCAAGGCAACCCGGATGCAAAAGCTTCTCCATTCGCTAGATTCATAGGCAACGATGGAATATACCCTATCCAACAGAGGATAGAGAACAAGAAACGTGGGATTGGTCGTCAACGATACCCTGTTCTGGGTATGAACCGTGTTGGCTTGCATTTTTTGCTCTGTACTTACCTTATTACAGTGTGGCTGATATCCGTTGTGCTTATTGCGGTCTTCATATATGAAGAAGTGATCCAATCCAGAGCTCAAGGAACTCCTGTATCATTCCATGTAAGTCCTCTTTTGCCCTTTATATTGCTTGCTCATATCTTGTTCAGCCTACTGTCAATCCCATGCTTGGGCCTTCGGGATCGGCGCTAATTTTCCTTGGAGCTCGTTTCCCGTCGGTGTTTCATCAACAGATTTCACGTTTAAATTGACGATTGGTTTAGGCCGTGTATGAAGAATGTATCATCTGTCCCAACTTCTACATTATTAGCTTGTATGTCTCCATCGTGACGCTCATAGCCTTTTCTGACATCTCTTAGGCTTGAATGACACCGCAAATCCTTCCACCATAAATTGTCCTCTTGAGCAAATTTGTGGATTCAATGGTATGTTCGTTTAGCAGCGCCTTGCAGCCCTCCTCTCATTAACTGCGCAGGATTTGATAACGGCACTCCAAATCAATGGTTCCGGTATGTTTCGTTGGTATGAAGCTAAGCACGTCCACTCAAATTACACGTAGATTTATAACACCTATTTTCATACGTGAGGCTTGGGACTTCTCCAGCCTTATTACAGAGCTAATTTCCGCTTCCTCAGACGCTGGATTTATCCATATTGCTCTAAACTTGCTCTGCCAGCTGACTGTCAGCGCTCAAGTTGAAAGGGAAATGGGATCAGGTACCTTCCTATACCACACCCTACACTTTACAATCATTTTCCTAACTCCCTCCCTAGCTGGCTTCTTCCTAGTATATTTCGCAGCTGGGATATTCGGGTAAGAATCCCTGTCTTGATAGTTGAAACCCAAGTGAATTCTTCATAGTAATGTTCTTGGAGCAAATTTCTCATTAGTGGGGGCCCCTTCAATGGGAGCCTCAGGTGCTATCTTCGGAACCACAGCTGTTGCTTGGGTGGATCTTTTTGCTCACTGGAAATATCAGTATAGACCTGTACGAAAGGTAAATGAAGTCAGTTTGCGTTTCTCAATCGCTTATATTTTTGTGCAAGCTTATATTTATGACCATTGAACTGGTGATTGGGTTCGCGATAGGTTATATACCATGTATGATTCGTATCCTTTGCTCCGCCAAAGTCTGACTATCTTTCCTGGCGTAGACATAGATAATTTCGCCCATCTGGGTGGGTATTCTTCCTATTTCTATTGACTGCAAATACTAAATCGATTTTTGCGTCTAGGGGGATTCCTACTCGGTAAATTTACAGTCTATCGGCAAGTCAATCAAGCACTGAGCTTCTTCCAGGACTGCTTGTTGGAGTCACTTTCTATCCCGTTATCAGCACAACAAAACGCCATCGCCTAATCATGTGGAGTTTCCGCATAATAGGCATCGTATTAGCGATCATACTTTATGTTGTTTTGATACGCAACTTTTATACATCGGATCCCTACGCAGGTAAAGATGTTTCGATGTTAACCATAGGTTAGTTCTCACTCATTTCTCTGTTTCAGCTTGCCCCGGATGTCGCTTCCTCTCATGCTGGCCGACTACGGCTAATGATCACTGTCAAGGGTATGTATCCTCTCTCAATCTCACTGTGAGATTCTTTCTCATAAATATTTCGCAGAACTGGTTTGTCGATCCATTGAATGACA
Organism: Rhodocollybia butyracea; assembly: GCA_015501585.1. Classification (NCBI taxonomy): domain Eukaryota; kingdom Fungi; phylum Basidiomycota; class Agaricomycetes; order Agaricales; family Omphalotaceae; genus Rhodocollybia; species Rhodocollybia butyracea. Next base: position 453,513 of record JADNRY010000007.1, read on the forward strand.
CTTACTTTCTCGCTCTGATGTTTTTTTCTTCGACTCAGGTCTCAGCGGTAGTAGTATATAACAGCCCATTATTTAAAGAATTTGCAGGGACCTTACATCAAGTATAATCTCGGCAATGAATATATCTAGTACAGCAATACAATGATATATGTACTAATGTTAATGAACTTATTTTGAAACCAAATGTTAAGTTGATGCCAATTACCACACCCACTGCACCTACCTTCTTTCTTCTCGTCAAGCAGTAATATGCAGACACGATATACCCTGAATCCTTCTTTGTCGCATCTTGTTGGATTTGCAGCTATTCTGCTTTCTTTATGCCTTGGACTTGGAAGACGAATGGTGTTTGGTGTGCATAACATGCTTTTTAGCCTGTCATATTCTAACAAACTTCAGATTGGTTCGACCCGTTGCACTGCAAGTCGTTGATAAGCAGAGGTGTCTGGCTTGACTCTGAAAAAAAGACATGGCAGCCCGATGGTACGTAGGTTCATGCAGTCGCATTCGAGTACTGATAGGTCTTAGGATGCATGCTTCACCAATACACTCCGGATTCTGCCGCAAAATGTCTTCAGAATCGACAAATAGTCTTTATCGGCGATTCAGTCACGCGTCGACTGTTCTTTCAGTTTGCTCATCTGCTGGACTCTTCTCTTCCTACTGCTCCAAAAGACGACGGTGCGAAGCATGCAAACCACACATTGCACGCGACTTCGGGTGCTGCTGTATCATTTTATTGGGATCCTTTCCTAAATTCCACCCATACGTTCAATACCATCTCCAACGGAGGAGTTGCACAGAATGTGTCTAGTTCTCAGAAGCCAGCGTTGCTTACATTGGGTGGCGGTCTTTGGAATTTGCGGTACAGTGAACTCTCTGGTGGACTACCGGCATGGGAATCCAACATTGAGAATCTTATACACTCTCTCTCCAACGACGGTCCAGCTGACAACGTCATATTTCTTCCTGTCGAAGAAATAATAACATCCAAACTATCGCTTGAAAGAGCAAATACGATGCATTCGTCCGATATTGACGCCATGAACTCGGACCTGTACCACAGAATTTATGCGTCGGCCAATCCACATCCGTTATTGGTTGATTCCACGAGAAACCTTCCAATTGCTCTACCACTCGTTTTCAACAAAATGCTCGACCCGTCCTATACGCAAGACGGAATCCATTTCGATGATTCTGTAGTTAAGGCACAGGCAAATATTTTGCTAAACTTGCATTGCAACGATAAATTACCCAAACGCTTCCCTATGGACGCGACATGTTGCCGCAGTTATCCTTTGCCGGGAGTGCTACAGGCAATCCTCGTTCTCGTTTTCATTGGACTCGGGGGATACCAGTTGTGGTCATCCCAGCCCGAAGGTAAGCTTTGCTCGAGACCTGGTTTGCTCTCGCTGATCTTGTTTCTTGAAGACCGTTCGATGAGTGGTTGGATTCAGACCGTTGAATCTCATCCTCTTTTCGTATTAGGCGTAGCAATATTACTTATTTTCTCGGCAGACCGTACTAGTCTGTGGCTGAAAGAACAAAAATTGTTTTCTCCATGGACCTTTGGATTTTTGAATTTAGCAAGCTTGGCTGCTGGAGGGTTGTCTCTCAAGTATTCCGACAAAGATATGGGCTTTTTGAATCGCGAACAAACGGATGAATGGAAAGGCTGGATGCAAGGTAGGGGGAAAGTGCTCATATCAAGATTTTGCTCATACTTGGGTTCAATAGTCGCTATCTTGATATACCATTACATTGGTGCTTCCAAAATATCAGGGATATACAACCCCATCCGCGTCCTTGTCGCCTCGTATCTTTTCATGACTGGATACGGGCACGCGACATTTTATCTCAAAAAGGCCGATTTCGGCTTCCTTCGAGTAGCTCAAGTAAGTAGTTTCTTACTTGAGGTAACGTCCTCTTACTGAGTGCTCTGTAAGGTTCTGGTTCGGCTAAACTTGCTCACCGTGGTACTTGCATACACGATGAATACCGACTACCTTTCCTATTATTTCGCTCCTTTGGTGTCGTTCGTGTATCTCAACATATACGTAACTTTGGCAATTGGGTCCCGCTTCAACGACCATACACCTATCCTCATTGGGAAGATTATTCTTTCTGCTGCCCTTGTTACTCTCTTCTTTCACTATGCTTGGCCATTGGAACTCATCTTTGACCTCTGCTCCAGCGTTTTTGGAGTTCAGTGGTCTGCCAAGGAATGGGCTTTTCGAGTAAAACTCGACCTTTGGATCGTATACGCGGGCATGTTTGTAGCTCTCGCTGTGATCAGAATTCAGGCGCTCCATTTACCCGATTCTCCACGATGGCCCACAGCTGTGAGGGCTAGCATTGTAGCTTCCGGTCTGACGATGGCGTGGTTCTTCCTATTTGAACTGGGGCAAGAGTCCAAATACACCTACAACTTTTGGCATCCATATGTCTCCTTCCTTCCGGTACTGGCGTTTGTAGTACTACGGAATGCGACCCCTGTGCTACGATCGGTCAATTCCCAATTCTTTGCTTTTATTGGACGATGCTCTCTCGAGACATTTATCATCCAGTATCACTTGTGGCTCGCCGCGGATACTAAAGGTGTCCTGCTCGTGCTTCCTGGGACAAAGTGGCGACCTATCAACTTTATCATCACCACCATAATGTTTGTCTATCTGTCTAACCAAGTCGCGCATGCTACAGGTGCATTGGTCTTGACGATATGTCCCCAGAAACCGAAATCGACTGGATTGCCAACGACAAATATACCGTTAGAAGCACCGGCACCTGAGAACAGAGAATCAAGCGACGCTCCTCGACGATGGGTCGATCGTCTAGCTGATGGTCCTGGGCCTTCTCAGCGTCAACCTTCCACCTCGAAATTCGAACTGTGGCAAAAGCCAAGAGTGGCCAATTATCTGACAAGATTGGCTGTTATCGGTGGAGTGTTGTGGACACTTAACCTGTTGTGGCCAAAAGTGTAAGAAATGGAGTTGTTTGGACGATAATAGTGTACATATAATTTAATATTACTGCTCCGGTCATATATCCATAAACTCTTCGAAGAGTACAGTAACATAGCCAGACTGTGTTAGCCTACAACCGAGAAGCAGAATGCCATACTTGTAGACCACCTTGATCTTCTAGTGTTGGTAAACGTCGATAAGGGTAAGCTTGTACCGGACATTTGACTCGTTCTCAATGCCGAGGTAACACAGTGTAGCCATAAAACTTGAAGTGGTGCTGCAACTAGGCTACATACTTACAACCGGAGTTCTTTGTAGAGCTCTCTGGCGACTGACCAAAATTCGAATCATTTGATATGTACACGTATCGTTCCCCAGCTTGACATTACTTGAATTGACCGTCACTAGGTCTATCTCACTGGAAGCTAGGCTGTCGTATGTTGAAATATTTTAAATGGAGACGAAGTTACTTGACAAATCTTCATTTTCTCGCAATAAACTGATACATATTCGTACATAGCGAAAGGATACAGTAGACTGTGCTTAAACGTGCCCGGTGACTATAGTAAAAGAGAGTCAGTAACAAAGACAATCAAAAACGCGGAAAAAGGTGTCAGTATTAGCATGGTATGTCTTCAAGCCCCGTCCTTGAGACGAGATCTGTGCTTGACTTCTAGATATGTTACATCACACGATGAAAAACATGTGCTCTACGAACCATTGATGAGATTGAGGTAGAAGGCATCCTAAAGGAAAAAAAAAAAGATTTTCAGTAAAAAACTTTTTTCTGAGCGAAATTGCTTTGAAGCTCAGAAATTTGGGTATAATGAAAACAGCTCATTAGCCGCAGCTTCAAAGTAGCGATTCGTTTTGTCTCATCACCAAGCGCAGAGAAGAAATACGAACCTTGAATTGACCTTGAGTTGGGCTGATGGGTGACACGAAGAAAGAAAAAATTCCACGGCGCGAAATTTGAACAAGGGAGTTTAGGGCAGGTTCCGGCAAGGTTGTACAAGCGCCTGTCGTAAAGCTCGTGCACACTCCTGGTCTTCTAAGGGCTACATTTCCTTTGATCCTTTCTCTTTCTCTCTCATGGCCAATGTTTTAGATCCCTCATATTCGATAGGCTTCCATCCTCGTTCCTCTAAAGATGCTCCTGGCTTTGGTTTCGGACTAAGTTCCAATAACATGCCTTCTCCTTTCCAATCAGCTCAAGCAGCTTCGGCCTTCAACCAACTGGCTTCCACTTTTCTTGGAAATGCCACTCATAGAGCTCAAAAACGAAGACATGAGCCCGAAGATTCAGAAAATTATCGACAGGATGAGGTCATGGACAGAAGTCCTACGCCTGAGCGACCTAAACGTGCAGCGCCAAAGAGGATTCGCATGGCCACTTCTTCAGATTCTCAGAACAAAGATGATAATTCAGCCAGAGTGCCAGAAGATAAAGATGTTGACATTGGTGTCTTGCTTGGTACGTTGCCTTGTCAGATTCATATTAACCTTGCCAACACAAATCCACAGCAACTCTTCCGCCGCAATCTTTGCTGCCTATCCTGACTTCTTTGATAAAGTCCCACCCGTCTCTCAAGTCGGCAATCCTCCCGCTCATCCCTCGTCCCACTGTAGAGACTGCGATGCAGGCATTGGCCGAGTCTTCTAAGAAACTTCGGGATTCTTATCCCTATTCCAACAATTCTTTATTCTCACAACCACAATCATCTTCCACTTCTTTCGGATTTGGCTTTGGCGCCGGCCCAGCCAGCGGCACTGGCATGCGAGATTCGTATGTTCAGTCTCGATTACGTCCTCATGTAACCGAATTCGTCTCGACATGCATATCGTATCTCCCTTATTTCTCCTATACCTCCTCTTCCTCCCAGTCGGCATTGGCTTCGCAAAACAAGGCCCATCCGACAGAAGTGTTTGTTTTTCTGTCCAACCTGACCGCACATGTTTTGTCGCACCCACAACTTGCTCAGGCAAGTCTTGAGCCCCTCTTGATGCTCAGACTTTCCGAAGAGTGGAATGCATGGGTAGCTCGAGTCGATGCTGTTGTTAACCAAGAGGGTGGCATGTTTGGTCGCGAAACTGTTGAGAACTGGATGCAGAAACTAGATGAGTTTGCTGCCAAAGATTCACAGTTTGGTCATGTCATGCGAGGGGTACGGGACCAATGGGTGGCACGAGTGGGTTGGTTAGCAGGGCGCACACATCAACATCCCATGGAGTCTTAGTGGCTTTCAATTAGAACTTATGAAAACATTCACATTGCTATCTTTAAATAATGTTAACGGGTGCTCTTTTGTGCCTGCGATTCTTTCCAGTGGACTAATCTCATGATTCTCATCGAGTAGGGTCTAGTAGCTGTCTAGTAGGGTACAATGAATTGAGCGCTTACTGTATTTGGTCCTGTGTGTCAAAAATTGACAAAATTCTTCGTGTAACTGTCGCTGCCTCTTGAGCCAGTTCATGCATGCTCAGCAGAGGATGGTCTCGTTTCCTCGGACATGCTCCTCAATCTCAATCTCAGTCTATTTCATTTCTTTCCATACTTCAAAATGCTGCTGGTCAGGCCTGGCTTCGTCGCGCTACCGGAAAACCGTGTCATTCCTCGACAGTAGCTCACGGTGACACACTACGTAGTGTTACTGAAGCTGTCGTTGCGCCCATGTATACTTTTTGTTCGATATCTTTCCGCAAAAACTAACGCGTCTGCGAACAGTACTTGTCGGTCATTTCGCGGAAATACGCATCCAACGAACAAAAGCCAGACTCGTGTAGACCGTGCTTTACGCCGTAAACAAAAGAAAAATCTTCGCCATTTTCCTCTAGAATTGATCACAGAGGCCGATGTAAAGTTTACGGAGCCTGGACAGGCCACAGATGCTTCAATCCCTAAAATTGACGACGAAGAGCTTGGGACATGTTGTATTTGGGGAGACCCGTCAATGGCCAGGTGGCCAGCACAGCGACGTACGCTTCCCCGAGCTACAAGCCGCGTCATTCTCTACCGGAATCTCACACGACTTTTGTATCGTACCCCGCCTATCACCCTGCCGCAGCTCATGGACTATCACGATATACACCCTGAAGCACAGTCTACGCGTTCTTATAATCTTCTCATCAGTATGGCCATAAGAACTGCTTCTTTCGGTAGCGTTCAGCTGCTACTTGAGAACATGGCAGCAGCCAATATTAGTCACAACTTGGAGACCCATAAGCTCGTCATCCGTTGGCAGATACGCATCGGGGAATGGGACGCTGCTTGGCAGATATTGACCAGCCCGCCAGTTGTTTCAAGCCTCCAAAGTATAAACGAGGGAAATGACAGCCCTTGTTGGCCTGACTTTTTGTGGTTGGAATTTTTCGGAAGCCTCAAACGGCGCTCCCTTCGTCGGAAGGGAGTGATAGTCCAGGAGCAAGACGATCCTTTCATCTTGTACTCGCAGAGGTTCCTTCAGCTGATGGAAGATCGTCCTTTCTTTTCCCCAACGCACGCCAAACCTAGGATCATCCACTCCATCGCGTATGTGTTGCTCCAGATCAACCAACCGCAGCAGGCGCTCCAGCTAGTCAAAACATACTTTAGCCACCTTCCTGCTAATCTTTCTCCCGAGTTTCCCATGAACTGCCTCGATATCATCCACATCTTCATCATATCTCACAAACGCGGAGGGGTAAAAAAGTTTCATGAACATCGGAGCATCCTCCTCTCTTTGTTAGCGCTCCATCCCTCTTTCAAACCAACGTCTACCACGCTATTCCTATTACTTGGAAGTCTACGCGGAGTTGTGCGGAGTGGCGTGTTAGCCTCTGAATGTCTTGCCTCGTTCAAGCGTAAATGGGGACCAGAGATAGAGGACTATAGAGTTAGGCTTCGTATCGCGTCTTTGGCTTTGAAACAAGGGCGCCTAGACATATCTAGGAAGATGCTGACACCAAAGGCGCAGAATGAGGGTGCCGTCCAGCGGTCTTTGGGACGGAGGAAGGGGCGTCCTCGGTTCAAAGATATATTTAGAGGTATAGGGAAGCTGAAACAGTTGTCGATTCGTCTGAAACGACGGATGAAAAGACTCAAGCGCAAAAGATCGTATCCGAATAAAATTCCGTTATCATAGTGCTGATTAAAGTGCATACCGTTCCTCCACTCCATGAAGACGTACCCTTTCGTACAGTTTATTTTTCGATTGCAGCTTTCGGGAATACACCGTTTCCATCGCTCGACCAAGGTGCGAGACAGCCTTCTCGTTCACCGTCGGTTCTCGATGTCACGGTCACCTGGTCTTCGTTCATAGTCCCGCTGGTTTTCGGCGTCTCATCTTTTACGCCCGAGAAACGTTTTTTCCCGACATAGCTCGCTGTCATACGTCACTAGTCGATACGAAAATCTGCTCCTAGCTATCGGATTCCAATTTTTGAAAAGCCCTGACCATCTCAGCGCTGATCGCGCACGCGCCAGGGGTATAACCCGATACGCTCCGCCTATATGGGGCTTGGTCAAAATTTCTGGCTGACAATTAACTGAGGGGAAGCGGGGCAAAGACACCTGTAACTGTTCGATGCGGTACTGTCACGTAAAAGAAGAAGAAGAACCATCCGGAACCGTTAGGCATGAATATTTCATCCAGAGGATTGATGGAAAAAATCGAGAATGTTGAGGGGTATGTTTAGACTTGTGCTGGCAAACAAATCTACAGTACTTTGTAGAAAAAAAATGAAACAGTCGACTTGTAAAGTTCGTTCAAGGAATCAGCCATCAGTGACAAGGTTCGCCGGTTTTATCGTGATCGCTCGCAGAGTTGGTTCTTTTATGATCTACGGCTACGCTGTTTGCAAGTCAAACCCTCGTGTTTTGTTCGCGATTTCTACGGACGAAGAACGTACCTAATCTCAATGAGATTTTTCCCAGAACGTATCCCTCTCCTTCTCCATCCTTTTTATTACCTTTCCTGGCCACAACTTGGCTTTCAAGAACTCCAAAATGTCGTCGATTGACTCGTCCGCTGTCAACTCTCCTTCAGCTCGCGCCAGTATATGCGCCAGTTTCCAAAATCAATGTTTACTGTTCCGCCTCGTAGTACTTAAGGACGCTGCATAAGCCGCTCCGTTCGTATCCTCAAACTTTTACCCCTCGTATCTTTCTCTTTGCAATGTCTCAGATCTTCGCAATCTCGTGTATCAATGTCGGCGTTGGACCAGGAGGCACGACGTCGATGCTAGCGTACGGCCCTTTTTTTTCCTTCTCATTTTTTTTGCTTTAGCGCGTTCATGCTTCTAGTCGGATCGCCATCGTTGACTTTCGAGGAAACACCGTCCTCGATACATATGTTGCACCAACGATGAAGGTTAGTATTTGATTCTGTATAAGTTGTGTGCTTTCTTTTAGTGTTGTGCTTCCTGTAGATTACGGATTACCGGACGAGTCAAACAGGGATACTTCCCGCCCATCTTTCTTCCAGTAAGTAACCGACTGCTCTTGGTTGGAGTTCCAGCCTTTAACGATTATTCTAGAAGACGCTGTGGCCTTCAGCTATGTCCAGCAGCAAGTTGCCAACATTGTTAAAGGCAATGTGATCGTTGGACATAGTATTTGGAATGATCTTTCTGGTATTGTCTAGACAGCTCGTGTTCCAAGTTACTTGTTGTGCTCAATGATTCTACAGTGTTGGGAATACCACATCCCGCGGTGGACACGAGAGATGTGGGTCTCTATCAGGTATTGTTCGTTTCGATGTAACGCATTCCTCGCTCACATCTCGCCATTTGGAAGCCATTCAGAAACGCCCTCCGTTCCCAAAACCATGTTGTCGGTCTTCAAACTTTGTCCTGGCAGCTCATGTGTCGCCGATGCCAAGAAAGCGAACAGAATCCAGTAAGTTGGTAACCACTGCTTCCTCGGAAGAGTCCTCAACACAAGCTCGTACTATTAGCTTGAAAACGCGCGTGCTGCGTTGGACCTGTACCGCTCCGACTCGAAGAATTGGGAGGATACTATTAGACGCGGAAGTTGGCCATGTGCTTTACCGCCAAGTACCTTTTCTCGCTGCTATCTTTAGATGCCTGCGTTACTCCTTCTTGGTTTCAGACAGAAAGTTTTTTGCGCTTGAACGTATATTATCCTATTGCTAATACTTAAACTACTGTAGTTTTACGTGGATATGGCTGATCGTGTACCATAGATACTGGTTAGACAAATAATACGGAAGAGTTCCATAAGCAGCAATTTGTTTTCCATATATGTCTAATTTTCTCATTAGTAAACAAACACGATAGAACTATCCCTTCTAGCACTCCTGCCACTGGGCTGCGGTGACACGCTCTGCCCATTCTTTCCTCGCCACCTCAAATCGCTAGATTGCAAGAGGATAGGGTGTACTTATTGCGCTTCCATGAGGAACAACGGCTGCATGAGCTGATAAAAGTGCCTGTAAAGAAGGCCAAGTATAATGATACGGGCCCCATAGTCTTTGAATAAGTTTATGAAGTATGTGGCTAGCTTGACCACGAGTTGAGCGAACAGTGAAATCGGTTATATACTACTGTGGGCACTCACTTTCAAGGAGAGGTAAACCTCCTGGGCCCGGAGGGCGACGAACGTCGAATGACTAGCGTTCTGAAAACGAGTGTGATGGCGACTAAAGTAGCTTGCTAGAGGGAGAGTCCTTCAGGAGATAAGATTAGATATGACTTTGAAGATTGATATGATCACTACTAACAGACGCCCGTTTGGATACCTTGATTTGCTCTTCCATGGCCAGAGATGCAGCGGTGCAGGACGACAACCGCGTTAGAATTGTCGGGGCTATAGCAGGCATGGGAAGTGGTAAGAAATGACTGAAACCTTCTATCTTCGCAACTAAAGTATATATCTCACAGGATTGACAAAAGTAAGCAAAGTAATTTCTGGAAGCCTCGGCTGCAAGGTCTTATGGGATGGGATGGGTGATGCAATGGACAGTCGTTAGAGACTACTAGAATGGAGTGTCGTGTGAATACGACTGATGGCGGTTCTGGTCCTAGATGCCTTGTGGAAGCTTTGGGGTTTAGTCGGCTTTGTGTGCTCACCTTGCTTGTTAAAGGTTACTGTAGGCCATGGATTCGACACCATAAAAACCAGGATGCAATGCTCGCCTCTTGGAACGTATCGGAACGCAATGGATGCGTTTTTTAAAATTATTCGGCAAGAGGTGCGTTCATTTGCGCCACACATCCAGCCCTTCTTGACTCGCAAAAAGGGCCCACTTGCGTTGTACAAAGGTGCCACCCCTCCAGCTATCGGATGGGCAGCAATTGACTCCCTCCTTCTGGGGTCTTTACACAACTATCGGCTCTTCCTGATTCGGAACGGAATGACTGAGCCTACTCCAAGCTCTGGTACTCCTCGATTAACCTTGTTGGGTCATGGAATGGCAGGACTAGCCGCTGGGATAACAAGGTTTGGCGTACTATGGTCTAGTTGTATAATATCTTATGTATGCTGACTCAATTTAGCACCATAGTCGCGACACCTATCGAGCATATAAAGGGTACACTCAGTTCGAGGCTTATTTCATCAATGGAACTGAACTCCTCCAGTGAAGTTACAGCTGCAATCTCAAAGGTCAGTCTCCGACCGTCAATTCAAAGGTCCCATAGACTGCATTCGCCAAATCTGGCGAATGCAAGGCCCATTAGGACTCTGGTCTGGCTTTACAGGCAGTGTTGCCTTCCGTTGCAATTTCTTTTGGATGTTTTTATCCTTTGAGGTACGTTTGCGTCTATCGATTCTTTTTTAACCTGATATCTGTCCTCGTCAGGGCTTAATGAGGACGTTTTCGAACTTGAAAGGCACGTCGTTCGAGGCGAGTAGTTTATGCACGAGTGACGACATCCCTTGACTGAGCTCAACCTTGATGTAGATGAGCACCGGTACCGCAAACTTTTTGTCGGGCGGTCTTGGATCCTTCGTTTTCTGGTTTTGCGCCATGCCCGCTGATAACATCAAAAAGTGCTGACGCCCCTCATTGAACCGGACCCTCTTTGACCTATCTTCTTTACAGCCGAATGATGTCCTATCCATATCCCTTGCCATACCCTCAGCATGCTGCGGATCTTGGGCGTCGACCTTCTTTTTGGGCAACTGCAAGGTCCATACATTCAGTACATGGACTGCCGGGCTTCTTCCGTGGCTTGGGGCCGTCCTTTTTACGCGCCTTTCCAGTCAATGCCTCTGCCATGTTCGTTTACGAAGGCCTGTTGAGGATTCTCGGCGCCGAAAAAGTCCGTGTTATGATTTCTCCTACTTGCAGCGCTTATGTTCTTTGTTGTAGACTCGACACTCTTGAATGTGACATTGTGTTGCAGACTGATTATCTACTTATCTCAATAGACAACCCTTTTTATACCTTGTTACAGTCGATAGAAATTTCTCAAGACCGAATCCTCTAATTTCACACTGCTGTCCCGATACTACATTTCTCGTCCAACTGAGGCGTTTGAGGTTGAACGACCTAGAATCTGGGTTTTTTGTAAAACAAGTATAGCTTGAAGTACTTAACTGAATAGCATAGGTTTTGACATGACTGTCTGAAGTTCAGTACAGCGGAGCTTAAGCTGTACCTCGTAACTCGCAGTGCAACCTTGCGTCTTAGGCCTCAGGGGGGGGGATAAAGGAGGTTCGTTGATTTATTAAGTTTTAATGGTGTACAGTATGTTCCAAACGTACAGCCCGATATTACAATAAATTTATCCCGGAACTACTACCAATTTCGTCTCAGTTGTCGTTTAACAACTTCGTACCTCGCCTTGGTCTCAACGCGGTCAGCGTTTAACTCGGCAATGTACTGATCTATCGCGGAATCTATCCGACTGACAGGGAATTCTGAACGGCCCACTGATGAATTAGGTCGCTTGGCTTCCTCTAGCCAGTCAGACAACAAGATAGCTATGTCGGATGAGATAGCCTGCACATTTGCTTGGGCATTGAACGGTGGAATCTGAAAAAGATAATGAGGATCGAACGTGGGGTAATCACTGGACACCACCTACATGTGATTCATACATCTCGTGCAATGCATCCCATACCTCGACATATGACACGTTGGCTTCTTTGAAGACCCTAGGAGCCCAACCACTGGGTAAAATGTCCTTTCGTTCCAGTGAAAAGCGGACAAGAAGATCGGCGACTAATTCTAAGAAGGGGTCAAAAATCATTCAAGTTTGTAACGTTGACACTTACGAAGAGGGAAAGCAAATACAGAGGGGTAGAACTTTCGACCCAGTTCTTGGATTTTTGCCGAAAGTAGGCCTGCTTGAGCCATTCGATCTGGTTCCCCTGCGATGACTAGAGCGAAGTATCAAAATGCAAAGAAGAGCAACGAAGATAGTGTTGGCACGAACTTTGGTCGAATATTTGGTTCCACACCTGCCGAAGCATAACCTCATCGCGATGTTCAGCAACATTCAAGCACAGAAGCTTAATTTCCGGATCATCGAACGGAATTGCATAGTCCTGGTACAGCTGCAAACAACGTTATTTATCAGGACGAGACCGAAAAAGAGCAACATACCTCTGACATCGTGAATAATCGCTCAGTTAGTGCATGTATCCTCGCGCCAACCACTGGATCGTCATTGACGTGGGGTAGCAACTGGGAATATATGAATAATTGCACTTGAGCAACATCCAGCTTCTCTTCTAGATCAGTTAAGAAGGCGATTGCCGTTTCATGCCTACCACCCGCGGAAATGGGGTGCGACTTGGCGTTTCCAACCGCTCGCGTGAGGTTTTCTATTCTGCGGTCCAATGGCATTGGGAATCTATAATAATGCAAAGGTCAGAAGACAGATTCATCTCCATAACGGACAACATACTCGGTAGATTCAGCCAACGCAAGAAGAACTTCAGCGGCTCGCAAATGCTGGCCAATTTTAACGTAGAACTGCCAAAGAAGTTCATATTTTTCAGCAGAGACAGGCTCGCGTCGAAGATGAGACTCCAAGAATGGGGGTGCAATCTGATGACATGTCTAAGTCTTGCAGTGGAGAAGGGAAGAGAAATCACTGACATCCAGCAGACCGTCGGCCAAGTTCCTACTTATCAGCCAGTCGTATAGCGTCGAGTGAAACATCTCGTCATCGCTCGCCAAAGACAGCCGATAAGCGTGGTCCTTCACCGACTCAAGTTCTTCAGTGGAGAGAGGTGTATTTGCAGAATTTAGCTCCTCCATTTGGCGCTCGAATACGGATAGAGAATCCAGGATAAGTTCGTAGCATTGCAATCTACGCTCAAAGGCTATTCGTGAAGGTCCGTCTGATTTGGCACCGGACTTCCAATAGTCCAATCCAGTATTGTCAGGATCGAATACGTGTGCGCATACGAGTGGTAATTCAACAGCACCTTGAAAAATATTAAGAGGTGGCTGAGGGTTCCCGGGAACGCACGCTTGAGGACTCACCTTTAGCGTAGCTCAACAGCTGGAAATCACCACATATTTCTCGCAACTTTTCAAGGTCAAGTATCCGAGCTCCTTTTATATACAATCTGAACGCAAAATGAGAAGGAGGAAAGCAGTAAACATCAAGTTAAACACACCTGAGAGATTCCGACAGCCAGTTCTGCTTTTCCACAGGGTTTGACGTCTCCACGGCTTTTCGGATGTTTTCTTTGGCCTAGAATAGTATATAGGCGGATGAGCTTTGGCACTAAACATAAAACTTTACCTTATATAACATAACATCATCAGTACTACAGAAAGATCCGCATCTATTTTGTAGGACTTCGCTTATTGTATCCACCTGGAACAGTTATCATGAACGGTGAAGATACAGCGAATCATAGGGCTTTACACTTATTTGTTGACCTATTTGCTGATCAATAATGACGTTTACCAGAGCTCTCGATACAGTAAGGCCTGTCTGAGCCGTGATGAGGTCTTCGAATGTTAGTGAGGATACTAATTTCTGGATTTCGGTGTCGCACCTAAAGCGAATGAGTAGGGTAAGTGTATGGTTCAACAAATCTTACTTGGTCATGATGTCTCCAAAGTGATAATCGTTTAAAAGAAGGACAAAAGATAATGCCTCAATGGTTCTTGTTAGCAAGGAAAGAAGTTGAGCTACGGACGCCTGTTCTGCCTGCGATTCACCGTATAAGCGTTTGCATTCGTTGTAATCGAGTAAGAGCCTACTTTCCAGGCTTCCTGCTCCATAGTGGGGGCACGGGAAGCCGAAGAATCTCCGGGAGACGAATGGAATAGGTGTGGGTTTTTGTCGAGAAGTTCTTTAAGAGCGTACAGGTTTTTTTGGATGGTTATAAGCCGTTCTTCTTGAACTGCAGGCTGAAGGCTAGATGGACTAGACTATTTTTCAGCTACATAAAAGCAAGAAGGCGAAAGATAGGTACCCAGGAACAACTAATTTGGATTTCCAAATCGGTCTTACAAGTCTTGATAAATACAACGCCAGCCCTTCTCTCCTACCACTGAATATCGCAGTGCCCTGATTTTCACCTTGTACAGGAAACGTGAGGTTTTTTTCACTGAAGGAGAGATCATAGACATACTTTTACCATAAACCATCCGCTCAGACCAGATGGGCTTTTCACCAAAGTCGTAGAAGGCTTGCTTGGCGACAGCCGCAAGGTCGGGGCTAATGGTGCTGATAGTATTCGGCGAATAATCTACACCAGCTAGGAATGTATTGCCGCTAGCAAGGGCGAGAAGCATCGCACAAGTCTGATTCCGCCCGAAGCTGGAAGCCGCACAATTTTGTTTAGTATAGCTCAAATGACTGAAAAAAGTATCATTCACCTGTCTCGGAATTCAATAATGGGCTGAACATTTCCTTCTGACTGAAGCTCCTCGATTACCGCCTTAAGATAATCGAGAGCGCGGCGTTTTACCAGAAAAGTGAGACCGACATTGGTCAGGATCATAAATTGACGCGGAGGTTCACCGAATTGTGTCGCGAGCTCGTTTGCGACACTGATGCCTGCTACGTCTGCAGCCAAAGGTTTTTGTGGTACCGGAGCCATTGCCCATGTTCGCCCAGGTATTGAAAGCAGCGTCGCATATTCAGTCAAAGGTGGGCGGCTTGACACATTCTGACCTCCATAAGCGGAGTAAGTGGGTTGTGGAGGAGGTTGAGGTAAGTTAAGTTGGCCCAACGATCCAATACGCGTTAGATCCGGAGACATGCACAGAAGGTAGTCAGCCGTGTCGATGTCGCCTGGTTGAGCAGAAACGGTAAGACCATCTACGTAGCAAGAGTTGTCTATTGTCGATACAATATAAGGACGTGACTGTCTAGGCGGTGGATTCTGTACTGAGCCAAACGTGTTTATTGAAGGTGGCGGTCGGTGCGGGTTTTCTTGCTCATCGGGATGTATGAGATTAGATGGTGGTAATCTGACATGTGAAAGTTGCAGGGTGCGGGCACCAAGCGTTGACCCACCATAACCAAATCCTGGCGAAAAGTACAGTCGAACTCCGTTGGCAGTTATAGCAATCAGTTGAACGCCTGAGCGTGATTCAAGAAGGCTGATAGGATGAAGGGTGATGATTTGGAAAGTCTGCGGTGTAATTGCTGGTGAACCGGGGCATTTATCCTGGGCTGATTTGTACAAGTTGGACAACGTTTGAATATGCTGTATAGACTTTTCAGAGGTAGGCTTGTAGATAGAGATTACGTTCTTCTCTGTCAATGTGTAGAAACATTCTCTCTCGGAATCCGCAACCACATAAATGATACGGTCTAGGATAAACCTTTAGCTTCAGAGAAGAAACGACGAAGAGGCGACGAACCTTCAGCGCTGGTTGAAGTAAATCGAGGAAGCAAGCTCGACATCCCACCAACAGAGTGATTGATGAGCTGGACACGTTTTCCGAACCATCCTTCGGTTTCTTGATAGTGCAATTCGTATAAATTTCCGTCCTGTGATCCACACATGAAAATCCGACCGTCTGGAGTCCCGGCAACAGAGGACATTTCGACCTCCGTTGAGATAGTAAGGTCAGTAGCATATAGTTTGACCTCTTTCCGGAATCGTGTAGACGTCCCGGGGACCGTAGAGAAAGAAAGGGCGATGAGGAGAATGGAGACTGGTGTACAAATGACGAGGAGATGGGATATTTCCTCAATGAACAACCCCTTCTTGGGTTTAACAAGACCAACGTGTGTTATCACATAAGGTTGATCCACAAAAGAGCTGATCTCTTGACTATTCCATGGTATAAGTTTTTCGACGCGTCTGACATGAGTCGGCAACTCACCTATCGTTGTAATCCCATAGAAAGAGTTTATGGTCAATAGATATCCATACCCGCTCGATTTCTGGTATCAGCCCCATATGTGAGTTCACGCTGGTGCCTAGGGAGTAAATAAGTACTTGCAGGTAAGTCCTTCAAAGGATACGTACTGTTATAATACTGGAACAAGGCTTCGGGAATCCCGACTAATTTTCGCTTTTGAAAGGGAACTCGGACATCATCAGGAAAGATGCTGTACGATGTAGAGGCCTGGCCAGATGCTAGTTGGGAGTTAATAATGATAATTCACCAGTGACCAACTGAACGCACGCAGAGTGTCTCCAAGCTCAGGAATTGCTTGGGAGTCTTTGGTAAATTGTTCCTCGAGGGCTTTGCTAGCATTGTGAAGGACAGAAAGATCAACTGGAAGTGCTTTTTCTGACTGGGGCAGCTTCTGAGTGCTGTAGCTTGTGGAAGCTGAGTGGAAAGCCATGGTGGCGCAACGCGTCCAAAGTTCGAGAGTTGAACTTGAAAATTTGGTAAGCGCTTCTTTTCAACTACATACTACTAAATTCCTTGGTATCGAATTTCTAGGAAATTCATGGTGAACGCTACAAGTTATATTCAAAGGAAGCTGTTCAAAATCATAGATCACACTGATTTTGTCTTCAGCCTTCCCAGTCTTTGTCGAGAATCTTGGGACTCAATCGTATCGAATCATTCTACACGAGAGCAATTGGAGGTAAGTTGGCCAGGACGAGGTCACATACACTCTGATTAGGCCTCCCAATGCGCTTGCAGTATATCGGTGACTCCTTCATGTCTGCTGCTGTATCTGAACATCTTTGGCATGTTTTGCCTGAAGGAACACCTTTCCAGTATACTGTAGGTTCGTCCAAACAACCTAGTTTTTATACTCATTTACTTTAGACAGTACGCAGTGCTGTGAGTATCATTTTGCAACTTCAGACGACGCTGATCCGAAATGGATAGTTGACCGCCAATGCTACATTTGCTCGGATAATGGACCGATTAGGATTTAGCAGCCCTCGTCTGAACGTTAAAGCTCATGGAGATGCATTTGAAGCAATCATTGGTGCTAAGAAAAAGGAAGACCCCGCTTTACTGGACAAATGGTTTCGAGATGATTTCATGCAACTTTTGCTCTATGCCGCAGACGTTTGTCGGTAAGCGAGCCCGGCCGAGGTATGTAGACGCGAATTACTTATTATTTACTATAGCTCTCTTCCTCACAAAGGCAAGCCTGCAAGGTCAAGACCGCTTCTGGCTTCAATCCGGCTTCGCTCGATTGATTACAATAGTCGTGAGTTTTCTGGATTGAGTACTATGACATCCTTGAACCATGTGCGCAATACCCAGCTGCTAGAAAAAGACGGCCTGCATCTTCCCCAGCCAGTAGCAAAATAAAGAAAACACGCCATTCTCTCAACTATCCGTCAATGCGCGCTCCTCCTTGTATGATAGATCTCACTGTTGACAGCGATGTGGAGGATGGCGACAAGGACATTGTTCAAATAACCTTCGAAGAGTTTAACAAGTCACAGGTGCACCTTGTTTTGAAGTGTTGCCTGTTTTGATTCCCATTCTGTTACCGACAGATTATGACTTCTCCTGCCTGGATGCCTCATCGTTCGACTCAAACCGATTCAAAGAATCGCGCGCGCGTACCTGGTGATTCCGACAGCCCAATATTGGTGGAATGACTCCCGTATCCTTCGGCGGGACACGGAACTGTAAACGCTTTTCTTCGACCTACTTATAAATCATCGGGCATCGTATAGTAGTCTACAATTCCTAAGCATTATGTACATAGTCAGTTTTCAGTACGTACAATACACCGAAGGCGCTTACTTCGCCATGTAGATCTGATTCTTAACAATGAACACGTCGAGCCAATCCCAAATTTGGACCCAGCCGTGATGATCTGATACCATGATACTGGCGGTGCTAGGATATAATAATATAGATGCAACCAGATGTCACAATCTCAATCACTGTACTTGGCTTTCCCTCGGATTCACAAATCAAGCGATCTTCTCCCTAGCCAGCGTCGACTAAATGTTGGGCGACAAGCGGCCCCATTCCTCATCCTCCTCATCGACGTGGGCCTCGGAATCTCCTACGAGCGACACGTGGGCTGTACGCCCAAATACCAGCATTTTCAACACTGTTCGACGCAAAGCTAGTCAGTATCTCAAAGACAGTCCCTTTCGGACACCAACAGCTACTTTCACCAGCAGAACCTACAGTTCTGATGGCGATTCAGCCACATTGAGGCCCGTTTTGAGCGCTGTTTACCCCAGCCAGCCTCCGGTAGTAGAGCGTACGTGGATGACCTTCTTTCTCTCTTTCGCATGTTGTAGTAATTCCATTTTACTAGTACCCTCCTTCCAATGGATCCGTGGAGACCTTATTGGTAAAGGGTCATTCGGCCGCGTCTATTGGGCTTTGAATGTCACGACTGGGGATGTTATAGCGGTCAAACAAGCGGATATGCCTAGGGGGGTAATGCAATCCAAACACGAAAAAGAAAAAGCTGACGCTTTGAAATTCGAGAGCAACACCCTCAAGGACTTGGATCATCCAAATATTGTGCAATATCTGGGCTTTGAAGAGAGTGAGGACCATATAAGCATTTTCATGCAGTATATTGCGGGAGGATCTGTGGGGACGTGCTTGAAAAACGGGAGGTTTTCAAATGAAGTCACCAAATCCTTCGCACGTCAAATTCTAGAAGGATTAGAGTATTTGCATTCTAGGGGGATAATACATCGAGTGAGCTCTTCCAAATTCCACAAGTTGCATCGCAAGGCTGGCCTGCTTACACTTCTCTAGGACATCAAGGCTGATAATATCTTGGTAGAAAAATCCGGCGTGTGTAAGATATCAGATTTTGGCATATCCAAGCAAGCCGACGACTTTGATGGTCGTGCTTTTACCGGAATGCGAGGAACGGCGTATTGGATGGCTCCCGAAGCCGTCGACTCTAATACGAAAGGTTACGATAACAAGATTGACATATGGAGCGTCGGATGCGTTGTGATAGAGATGTGGACCGGTAAAAGGCCGTGGTATGGCGAAGAGATATTGCCAGTTCTTTTAAACGTAAGCCAATTATTTGAATATTTATTTGAATATTTCGGAACTGAACATTTTCCCAGCTGTATCGAAGGTTGGCGCCTCCAATACCACCTGAGTTGCTTTTAAGTGATGAAGCAATGGACTTTAAAGACAAGGTATTTGCCAGGTACGCCAGCATTTTCATATTTATTGGCCGTCTACCAATGATTTTTACCACAGAGATCCCCAAGATCGACCCTCAGCTGCGAAACTAAAATTGCATCCATACCTTGTAATGGAGCCAGGTTGGGAATTTGATCCAGCCTTCTTCGAAGCACCTCGGGATAATAACTCTGAACGAACTCTTCGCCGAACCAAATCCCACTCCACCATGGCACAAACTATACGTCGAATCCAGTCAAAAAAGACTTTACCGCCAGTCCCTCCCATCCCTATCCCGCCTCCAATCCCTGCCATCCCCATCCCGCCTGCACCTAGTACCCCTCCCCCGGTTCCTCCTCACCTTCGTAACTCCTCCCCGCTTGCATCCTCCCCACTTGCATCTTCTACCCCTACCCCTTACAGTTCACCTGGGCCACCAATCGTTTTTATTACACCCCCTCCATCCCCTGTGCGGACAAATCCACAGCAGCTTCAATTCCCAGATGATAGTATCTCGTCCCCTAGTACAACTAGCTCAAGTAGACTGTCGGCCCGTCATCAGCGGTCATTCCATATTGTGAACCCTGACCCTGACCCCAAAGAAAATACTGCCCTCAGTCCAAGCTTTGTCTACAACCCGCCACCCCTCCCCGATATCGGCTACAAGCGGCTAACAAAGCCCACAGACAGATTGGCTATTCATAGTCCTAGGCGTGTCCCCTCTACCCCAGTTCTGAGCACACGTACACAGACAAGCTCCCGCCCTCGGCACGCGTCTTCTGCTATTACTGATGCACCAGTGTTTCACTCGGACAGTGACAGTGACGATGACACGGGTACTGGCTGGCAGCGACCACCGAGGGTCCCTTCAAAGAAGCGCGAGTCTGCATGGGCACGGGCACCCGTCGAAGACATCTATGAGCATTTGCAACAGTACTTCTCACACCATGACATCGACAAGCCCATAGTTGATGAGACGGAGAGCGTACCGACATCACGCCCACTAACGAAGGGAAACGGAAATAGTACTCTCAGACCGAAAAAATCGATACGCATGGTTGCCGAAAGGCAAAAACGCTCGCAATCTTCCGCTCGCAACTCGAAGCGGGCGACCATGTTGTGGGACAGTCATCTCGAAGAGCTGGATGGGACCAAGCCATGACCTAGTGTCAGCTATGTAAGTAGTTCTGTTCTCCTGGAGAGTAACTGTCCGTCACACAAACCCTCATATCATAACTTGCATCTCTAATGTATCTTAAATAATGTAGCCAGTTGATCATGAATTCAATTCAGGCACTCTAATACGCTACTCGTACGCTACTCTGATCGATCGATAAATAGTACAGCAAGCAGCAGATCAAAAGTGTTCCTACAAGACATCGTCACAATGAGTCAAGACTAGTCAATATAACAACATACCTTGGCAAAGGTAAAATTGACAGAAGCGCTAGTGTGGTGCTCAGTAGCTTCCCTAATAGCCTTAGCGAGAGGAGTTGGGCCACAGAAGTATGTCTACACGATTGATATCAGATATATGATCGTTGTCCATTCATTGCTTGGATACGTACCGCAACCTTGGTTTTGAGTTGTGACTTGCTACCAGGAATGTATTGACCAGTCTCGACAGCTTGTTTCATCTGTCCGTAGATGGTCATCCAATCTGGACGTCCGAACATGGTACGTGTTCGCAGGAGAGTGAGCGGGTCATAGTCTGCACCGGCGTCGTTGACCGCAATGTTCCAAAGCATGTCTTCGCCGATCTTCTGAGTGAGATAAATGTTGATTCTCAAAAAGTTTGCTAATCAAAAAATCAGCAAGAATCCAAGGCTAAGGCCAGGAAAGTAAACTTACGATCGGCCTGAGCAGCCTCAACCTCCTGGAGCAGGGTTTGGAACCAACCAAATGAAGGAGCATCACGGCAAACCCAGAAAAACTCGACACGGCGAAGGGTACCAAGGTTACCTCTTTTTTGGCGGTACCATATGTGCTTGAGGATCGATGCGAAGGGGGTGACACCTATTGATACATCAAAAAATGATAAAAAGGACTAGTTTGGGAAAACCTACCGATACCAGCACCAATCAGGACAGCCACTTCAGCGCTAAAAACATCCTCAGCTGGTGCACCGTATGGACCGTCGATACGAATAGCGGGCAGTGTGACATTGTTAGAGTCAATCTCTACGAAGTCACCACGGGTCATTCCGGTCTTCTCGTCCTTCTCGGTGCCCTTCATCGCAGCCTGTGTCATGTTAGCAACAACAGATGGGCCGACACCAAGGCGGTCCCCAAGGGCCTGCGTCCAGTCACCAACTTGACGGATATGTACCGAAACGTATGGGTCCTCTGGGGCAGATGTGATAGTGAACTGTCGAAGAACAATCAAACGTATCAGCTGTAGTACATTTGATCGTAGACGTCTAAACTCACCGGATGCCATTGAAAGCCGGATATATCTGGTACTTGAACGAACAGCCATTGACCTGCCACGTACTTGAAACTAGGCTTGACAATACGCAACTCCATTGCACCTGAGTGAGGTGTCAGCTGAAATAAAAGTGGCATGTATTGTATGACATACCACTTGGGTGTACGAGAACCTTGGAGAGACGAGTGGCCCTACGCGCGCGATATTCTCGGTACATTCGCTCGCCGAAGTACAAGATTCCTGGCCAGATAATGAACCGCCAACTTTCGTAACCGAGACAGCCCGAAGTTGAGTAAAAGGGGAAGGTGAAGGTATAAGTTGGCTCTGGGGTATCACGAACGAAACACCCAGTGGCATGAGAGTAGAGACCAATCATAAAAAAGAACGCCAAGTGGTGAGTATACCAAAAAGCCTCGAAACATTGCTGGCGAATTTTGTTGTGAGCAGTGCCGTACATCAACACCATCATTAAAAGCATGAAGTGACCGGTAATCCCTCCAGCTTGGGTGTAGTGAATATCCAGAGCAATCTCCGGGCGAACCTCTGGAGTTAAGCAATGAGTATAAGGCGTTGAGAATGAAATGGATAACTTACGAGTACGTTCAACGTTGAAAAAATTGACGTAGTGAGCGGTTGTGTGCACCATTGCCCAGAAAGCCATCGAGTAAGCAACTTGACGATGGAACCAGATATTCTCGTCAGCAGGAAATGCCCACTGGAGCTTGGGCCGAATGACACGAAGAATATTTCGAAGCATTGGAAGTAGAATGAGACCTCCGTCAAAGGCAAGGACTAGTCCTGCACCACGGGATGTCCACACGGACCATGTAAGGGCATTGAGAGCAGCGAGCTTTGTGTTTATGGCCTAGGAGACAATCAGTAAGATACTTGGGCTGGTGTTGTGTATACGTACTTGACTGTGCCAACCGTAACCGAAGAAAAAGAAGTGGAGACCGTAAAAGATCACATTGAAGGCAAGCCTTCTTCCTGTGAGGAATTCCCTACGAAACCAGCTTTCACCCATTGCAATTTATCGATCGTTAAAGAAAAAAGAGCGAAGTCCGGTTCAACCGTGACGGTGATATACAAAGCACAAAAACTGGTGGTGAAAGAAGAAAAAGATTGTGGCCAGACAGCGATACAAAAAGCAAGAAGAGGTGTAAATAAAGAACAATGATGGCCCAAGCGACCGGTCGTGACCATAGCAATCGATCACGGGTAACAGTTCATCAAGCTTCAAACTTCAAGACTACTGACAACACCGCCAAGAAATGTTCATTCTTCATACCGATAGGCTACCATGGCTTCAATGCGATGTATATCTGTACTAAAGCTCCTCATTTTCACCTGCTGACTCTTCGACGCTTCAATAGCCAAGGGATCAGTGTCAACCCATTCTCCTGCAGGAATATCAGCCGAGTCCGACGTGTATGCGAGGATGTTGAACACTGTTGGCTCGTTTATGACAGGTAGATATGTGACCATAGAAATTATCTGTTTTAGAATTGCACGGATCTCGGATTGTATCTCTGCTTCAGGCTTCGGACTTGGTGCTCTGAAAAGGTACAGATTAGCGGAAGACCACACAGCACAACTCAATTTAGTTCTTACACATCACTGGAATCAACAGGCGGCTCAACTAGCTTGATATCAAAGACCCATCGCTCCAGGGGCGTTCGGGAATCCTTCGAGATGATGGCGAGAACCAACTGTGTCACAGAGCCCGTAAGAAGCCATTCTATGAAAGTTGTTAAGGTGGCTAGATTCACTATTGTTGTTGAACCACTCACTTTGTACCTGGTTCAGAATTCTGAAAAGACTAAATAAGAAGAAAACACGAAGAGTGGCAGACATACTTTTCGAGATAATTCTCCAAAGCAATGTCCTGGGTGACAAGGACAGTCTGTCCGTACTTTTTCACCATATGGAAATCATCCGAAGGGTATACTTCGCGTTGAAAGAGAATTCTGAACGAAAAAAAGTTGGGCAAAATGTTACTCAAGACAAAGGACACCAACAGACGTGTTGACTGCATATTTGAAGAATTCTGTGACCAACGCGGTGGATCCCTTGAGGGTGATTGCTGTATGAAGAACTCGATATCGGAATCACTGAAACATTCTCCAGCACCTACCTTGACGTTTTGCTTGTCTGGACGCCATTGTGAAATCGCAAGGCAAAGAATTTGAAAGAGAAGCGCGTTAAGATATATTTTGTCACATGACCCCGCAAGTTTAGCGTCCAGACTCCATTATCATACTCGGAGGTCTGGTTTAAGATGTCTGGAGCAACACCCCCTACACAATCCCAGTCTCCCAGTGTCAACTCTCCTCCCCAATCTCAAGAACAAGCTCCAAACGGCAACGATCTAGATCACCTAGTCCTTCAATATCTACGCGCAAAAGGGCATACAACAGCAGAAAAGGCTCTTTTGAACGAGATTGACAACGGCTCATTCGATGGCACTGTCAGCGCGGAAGAACTGGTCAAAACATTGGCCGTTTTCACGCAAAAGCCTTCGCATCCTGGCGAAAATGCTCTCAAGGAATCCAATACCGTTCTTTCAGAGTTGAGCGGAATGGGAAATCCCCCTGCGCTTCAAACTCTCATATCGAATATATCATCCATTGGTGCCGAAGAAATATTGACGGAAGATCCGTCAGACAAGCCCGAAGGATTTCGAGAATTAGTCGCCTGGGTAGAAGGTTCTTTAGATATGTATCGGGTGTGTAATGCTCTTTTGTTAGTCCTGAGACCTACTTTGAACTCTGCACTGTGGCTCAGCCCGAATTTCGACCCATCTTATTTCCCATATTCTGTCATTTCTATCTGGATTTGATACAAGCAGGCAGGAAGGACGCTGGTAGGTTATTATCCTGCTTCATGAATCACTTACGGATCCTTGTTAGCCCTTCAATTCTTTGGAACATTCGCGCCTCAACTAGAAGCCGCACATTCTGCGACTCTTTATCATCTCTCTACCCTACTTTTACCGGCCCATGTTCAAAATGACGAGCTCGCTCAACGTTTCCGCGATGAAAAATATTTCATTCGTATCAGCCGTTCTGGATTCGGTTTACTCTTAGGCTGGTTAACGGAAGGCATCGGAGGAGAGGCAATGGGAGCTGGGCATGGTTTTTATGGAGAAAAAGGCAAACGAGGGCGCGTAACCGTGATGCAGGTTGTGAATAACCACTTACGCTTTGATGGTAATTATATTTTTCGTGTGTATGTTCTTATAATCCAAATTTACACGGAATTCAGTAACTTCTTCAAGCTCCGCATCTGTACCACCCAACACATGGGAGGAATCTACGGGGCTAACCTCATCCTTAATACCCCATGCGAGTGGTACCCAATCCAAGATTTACAACCCACAAGCGTTCAACCTTTCCAAAGGGGACCTCAAACTTGGACCAGCTCCCATATCCGAAGAACTTCGAGCTGAGACCGAACGCGTCGCTCGTGAGAAGGCGATGCTCGACGGTGTCCCGCCTACACAGTACGATATTTCTCTAGCGCGACCTCAGATGCTGCCAGGGATGATTGCACCGACAGAAGCCGATATGCCATCTCTACCGCCAAATTTCAAGTTCATGGATGTCGAACGTGAGGTCGGCGCCATTCGCGATGCCAGGAAGCGGATACGGTTGGAACCTTCTGCTTTGAATGCCCTTGATCCTGCATCACCTCAAGCCAGCGCTATTCGCGCGCGAGCTTTACCTAGTATTTGCGCCTATACACTACATGACGTTCCTGAAGGGTACGTGGATAGGCTGTCTCGACGGGCTCGCACTCAAATTTTTACCTAGGGCACCATGTTGTACCTTTTCTCAAGATACTTCTCTTATGGCCGCAGGTTTCGCAGAGAGTTATATCCGATTGTGGAGCCTGAAGGGTGAAAAGCTGCGAGGATTAAGAAGCGATTTTTCAGCCACTGCAATTCGAGATGGTAAGTTGTTTAACATAACATTTCCTTCATGTATCGTAACAACTCTTCCAGCTACTTCTCTCCGAAAAATAAAAGAAAAAAAGGGAAGCTCTACAAGGAAACTCATTGGACACAGCGGTCCCGTATATTCTGTTGATTTTGACCCTCTTGGTGGCTCAGCTGCCCCTCCCAAGTATCTTCTGTCCGCATCTGCGGATGGCACAAGTAGACTTTGGTCAATGGATACTATGACCGATATCGTTGCTTTCCGTGGTCACGAAAATCCCGTCTGGGACGTTAAATGGAGTCCTCTCGGTGTGTATTTTGCCACTGCCAGCCGAGATCGTACAGCCCGACTTTGGTCTACGGATCGAACGACATGCTTGAGGATCTATGCGGGACATTTAGGTGATGTAGATGTAAGTCCGTCCCGTACTGTCAGTAATAATTCACTCATAAATTTGTAAGTGTGTGCGATTTCACCCCAATTCCTTATATCTCGCCACTGGCTCGAGTGATTGGACGGCTCGTTTATGGGATGTTCAACGAGGATCGTGTGTTCGAGTATTTCTCGGTCATCAAGGCTCTGTCTCCACGCTAGCAATCAGTCCGGACGGTCGCTACCTCGCGAGTGCAGGTACATGTTCTCTTTTCTTTTTCTAAGCCAGATTTTCGCTGACATCGAATATGCAGGCGAGGATCTAGCTATAAACCTTTGGGACATAGGCTCCGGAAAACGCTTAAAGAAAATGACAGGACATACCGCATCCATCTACAGCCTTGCTTTTAGCGCAGAATCATCACTGCTCCTCAGCGGAGGTGCTGATTGGACCGTTCGGTGTTGGGATGTCAAAAGCGCTGGCGGTGTGTCTAGTAAGCGTGATACTTCAACTTCAGGCAACACCAACAATCCTTCGATTCGTAAATTTGGGGAGGAGGGAAGCATAGAATCGTGAGCTACTATGTCTCGTGCGAGAAGGCACAATTACTGATTTAGTTACAGGACTACCGATATGATTTCTATGTTTCCTACAAAAAGAACACCCATAATCAACGTTCAATTTACCCCCAGGAATCTTTGTCTAGTGGGTGGCATTTATCAGTCATCCGAAGCAAGATGACCGTATGTAGTAGTACTTTCATCCCTTGTATGTACAGTACAGTATATGCTAGTTGTACCTAATAGTGTAGACTGTATGCCAAGTACTGATTTCATGCATTTGTAGCCACGAGAAAATGAATTGTCGATGGGTTGGAGGAGGAACTGTCACATGATCCGATGATAATTCGCTCCGGATTTCGTGGACTTCTTAGCTTTGTATAACTTGACCAAATCCCTCACTATCCAAGATCTTTCCGAACAAGGTTCGAATTATTCTTTCACGGTGCTCGTGAAGGATTAAAGCCAGTTTTCTAGATGGATGAGAGCATGGAAGTTGATGATGGCGCTGCGTCGGTCTCGCAAGTACCTGCGCCCAATGTCGTTTTAGAAAGTGGCAATGTTCCAAGTGAGACTCTTCACTCTCCTTCAATCTTCTTTAACGATCTCTTGAATGCTCATTCCGCGGTATTCTTGATCTATAGCACCCATCATCTCTCGTGATATCCAAGTCAAAGTTCATATTCGACGGCCAGAAAGAGACTCCTGGGTTTACATGGGTCGGGGTCTCGTTAGTCAGGAGATGCTTGGCCACTCTTCACGCGTCGGTTCGTTACTTGTCTTCACTTGTCCATTAAAAGGGTTATAACGTTTACTACAGTCGTTCGGGCACTGAGTACCAATAAGCTCCTCACCCAGGTACTTCTAGTCACCTCTACTTGAATTGAAATTAATACTTGGCTCAGTTTGGAGAGGGTACTGATGTGCAGGCAGAAAAACGGGGCAATTTTGTGGTTATCGGTACGAGTGGTCCCAGTTTGTGAATTGCAAGTTATCTCATCATTTGCTACAGGTTGCGTCGAAGATCATGGCGTCGTATCATGGTCGTTGAACGTGAGTGCTCTGTATGGGTATCCGACTCTGGTCTTTGACAAGTTTTCAGGCTCTGAACAATTCTGAAACTCTTCGACTTCTTGCCAGCATTGAGCTGGCCTGTTACAAGTGCAAGAACGCGTTGACAGACCCTCGGAGGGCTGGAAGAGATCGGAAGAAAATTGAGAAGATCATAAAAGAAGACAGGCGGAGGAGACACCGGCGTCGCAAAGACCAAGAGGCCCTCATTGATGCTTTTGCTAAGTCGAATATTCATTCCGAGCCGATAACCGACGCAGGTCCTCCTGCTCCTTCGTGATATTATTTGTTGAATTCTCGCTATCCTCAGTGAATATTTGTATGTTGCATTACATTGTCACCTGTATACTTTGGAATTCTGTAGATCTTTGCACCTTATTACATCTATGTATCAGAATCACGATTCACGAACGAGATTTACCTTGAACATAAGTCAACAAGCGCTCACAGTGCTATGTGCGCTAAATCATTTCTTTCCTACCACAATAATTCTGATAGATGAGGATCGCTATGTCCACAACCATGTCCACAACAGTCAGGAATGGAAGGCTACGAGACCCACAGCACTACCGCATGTGAGTCTACCATATGCAACGCGAAAAGGAGAAAGATCGGCTGTGTACTATCCACGAATTGTTCTGGAAACCGCACCAACCTCAACCGAATGATGATTTTCAACACAACCACAAAAGCTGGACTCATAAGTATATCAAGCGGAGCTCGAAAACATGATATGGACATTTCTCCAAAATTCCCCTGAACTTGGCTACAAGGTCCCGACCCAATAGCTTTTTGGGTCAGTTTTACCGGGTTCTTGACTCGAGTACATTTATCTTTGAGGTATGCTTACAGGGCACTACAAAGGAGTATTGATGAAACCGTTGACTCTTCTTCAGGCAATTTAGATGTGCAACGTAAGGTTTTCGAGTGTGTTTAACTGACGTCTTATGCTTGTTTCGTTTAGGTGTGGGTTTGTCCTTTTTTTGCTGTGAAAACAGCAAGAGTAGCGCGCCATTTACTGCATTTAGTGTTCCTTTCATTGGCTCCTATCATAAAGTTCTTCTAGATATTACATCCTGACGGAGACAGAAGCCACATATACCCCCTCGATAGCCATCACCCAGTCCTCATGCACTGGAAATTCTCGTATTGTATCAAGGTCACCGAAAATAGATTTTCCACCATGATCAATGTCCGTGAACAACTCAAAAATGAAGGTTTTGGTGAGTATTGTTTGTGTATATTTTATCATCAATAACCTCTAGACTAGCCTTCCCTCAGTCTGATGGTCTTATCCAAGATTATCTCACTCCTACCTCCCACCTCGCTGATTATTGAGTGGGTGTGCTCTCGCCTTTGCACGCTCCTTGCTGCATCAATGTGGAGTGTATGCGGGGAATTATTCAGCCGGTATGGCACAAGAGACTCTCCCACTTAAACAGCCTTTTTCACTCTAATTTTTCTGATAAAGTCAAGAAGGATAGGGTAGGCATATGTATTGGCCGGGGATATTTCTAATCAAGTTGTCAAGATAAGGCAAGGGCGAATGTACAAAGTATCTTAGAGCTTGGACTATTAAATTGGATTACCATAGATTATGCTCTTTGGTCCAGCTCATGTGCTCGTCAAGTTTTCTGCTTGTTGTGCTGTTATTTGGCTCACACCTGGCATGTTTGGGTTCATGTGATCTCTCTCCTTCAGACCCTTGCACTCCTTGCATGGATTCAACGTCAACGGCCAGTTACCTCTTTGTTTTGGATTTCCTTTCCAAAACAGTACCTGCCCCAGTGGGCCCACTTTGCGTGGTGTTGTTTTCCCCACAAAATACACAAAACAAATCATTGATTTGATTATCTAGATTTTCTTATACTCGTTATATGCCTACAAGATACTCTCTCTTATCAAGCCCTTGCCTTATTATACATGGGCTGGGTGCATTAACTTCTCTCAGGGGCGGCACATCCTGTTATGTGCAACACTCAACCTCTATGAAAATTTCCCAGAACTCAACTAACTGATAATTAATGCAGAGTCGACGAGAAAAGCAAAAAAAGATTGACCTAAAGGACCGATAAAGGACCGATAAAGGACCAAACCGTGAAATGACCAGATTCCACAACGTTGATCCTTGACTGAAGGTGCGAAGTTTTGTGTGTGTGTTTGAAGTAGGTCTTAGTATTTGTTAGGCAAGTCTAAAGTGTTGATGCTCTTCTGTGGGGTGGAAACCGTGACCAAAGTGGCGAGACTGCAATTCTTGCAGTCTCACCTCCCACTAGAAAATTCCAGAGACGGACTAGTAATGATTTAAGAGTGTGGTAGTACCGCTCCCTTTTGACTTCGGACCACGTTATAGCATCTTCGTGGTCTTGTTCCTGACTATCAATTCCACAGCGCTGTCGAGTAATGCCAGATCTGTGTGACGAGCTCCATCTGTACCCACTACCACAACCAGAGCCTGAAGGTAGCCTATCCCCATGCAACGTTGATGCAGAACCAACACCTCCGATCACAGAGTAATAATAAGGGTATACTACTGGGATTCAAGGGGATTAACGCCAGTAGTAACACGACCGCGTTGCCGGATATGAGAATCGGCGTTGACGAGAGTGGGAATAACACATCATATAAGGGTTGATACAGACATTTCTACTTATGGACAAGGGATAGTAGTAACCACCTTTGAGTTGAGGGGCAAGTAACGAACGATCAGCAGCCCTAGTGACCATGTTTGAGTTTTCACTTACATTGAATTAAGCGCTGAAGATCAACCGTATAAACAATAGTTTCAAAAGAAATCGAAATATGATAATGGTAAGGAGCGTACGAATATCCAAAGTAGATAAGAATGTTCAAATCCCAGATAAATCATGAAGGAATTGGTTCTTTTCTGTCCACGAGAGCTGTGTTGCCTGAGGTAGAGGCTGAACCTGAAGCCGAACCAGAAGTCGAGGGACCAACCCTCGGTTTATACATCGGTGGTAATTCAACCACTTCCTCCTCCTCCTCCTCGGCAGCAATATCTTCGGCATCATGGTGAAGAATATAACGTGGAGCACCCAATGAAGGGGCCATTGAACCTTTGGTTCCGCGGCTGGTTCCGCGGTTTGTGGATGGAGGTTCACCAGTAAATGGTGTGATTACACTTCCTGGGGGTAGGAAATTCGTGGATGATTGCGCATCAAAACTATCAGAATATTGGGTTATTGGGTGACTTAAAGCACTGGAGCGGTTGTCGTGATAAGTGCTTGGAGGGATGGGTCTGAGAGAATTGGGGTTGCGCGAGTCAGCGTAAGGTGGATGCAGGTTCGTTCCTTCATCGCCGGCAAGAAGGTCAATGTCAACGGAACGACGACGTCCAGACGAAAATGCGCCTGATGCCTCAATCCAGTTATTTGGGTTTCTATGCTCTTGCCGCCGACGGATGCAGAAAAGTACGAGCGAAATAACGACGGCAATGAATAGAAGTGCACCTATTACAATCCCAACTATCGCGCCAGTTGACGGACCGCTGCTGTCTGAACCGGAAGGACTAGGAGAAGGAGAACCAGAAGTCGAAGTTGGTGAGGCGATCGGAGCTTCTGTGGATGAAGGAGATGTAGAATTGAGACAAGAAGGATCATCAGTCTCAGCAACAGTAAGAAGGTTGGAGCTTCCTCCTTGACGGCCCTGTGCGTCAATCATGATAAACACGACCGATGTCCCGTCCGCCACATTTGCAGTCCAGTCAAAGCTATCCGGGCCTTTTGGAGGCGAAA
Organism: Rhodocollybia butyracea; assembly: GCA_015501585.1. Classification (NCBI taxonomy): domain Eukaryota; kingdom Fungi; phylum Basidiomycota; class Agaricomycetes; order Agaricales; family Omphalotaceae; genus Rhodocollybia; species Rhodocollybia butyracea. Next base: position 485,072 of record JADNRY010000007.1, read on the forward strand.
GGGTGAAAGCCTGGCCTCCAGGAATAATACCCTAGATATGGTAGTTCAGCTTAGTGGGTGACGGTGGAACGAAGAAGACAATGACCATTATAGTGACGGGCTGGACAGCATCGGTGTAGGCACTGAAAGTGTATTGGCTGCACTAACATAAGTATAAATTATTTGAAAATCAGGACTACGTACCGGCATTGTTGGAGGGCATTATTCGTCTGATATTCGAAAGCCTGGTGTTATGAGATTAATACAGCACAGGATAACCTGATATGACATTTACTCACAGGACCTAAGTTACCAGGTTAGCGCTGAAGGGAGACCAACACGACGAATTACATACCAGGATCTGTGGTGTTACAGCTACCTGACGAAGTACCCGCCATTGTTAATACTTGAGAATTGCCTCCCGAGCCAAACCCAGTTGAATCAGACTAAATAGCAGAGTTTACACTGTTTGAGGGAAACACATAAAACCAACGGACCATTGTCAATAAGTCTGGTAATGATTGTCGAAATCCGAGTACATAAGTATCCTTCAAATGATCTTTTATAGAAAAGGGCTGACATTTATGATTCGCAGGGAAGGCCAATTGCGTCGAGTACGATCCAGTGCCACTTGAAAAGGCAGAATTTGGAATTGAAAAATTGCGAGGAGATCCAAATATTGGGATTGCTAATTTTTAGGTGATTGTTTAGATAGAATTCTGGTAGTAAGAAAAAATTTAAAAAAAACCTGTTAAATAGTATGGCGAAGTCCCCCCGACCATGTTACTGTGATATTGCCGCAAGAGTCAACAGATGCAGGAGTTGCAGTGAAACTGAAAGCCTTCACAGAAGGCAAGTCAGATAGCAAGCCAATGCAGGCCAACGCAACAAGGGAGGAAAGAGGCATAGAAAACAAAGAACTCAAACGAGTGATGGAAGTCGAACGAACACACGACATGATACTCAAGCGCCCGTTCACAAACCAGTGCCTGCCTGGTCATATGTCATATGCCAGCTTGTAGTAAACTTAACGGTTTCGTTTAGGCTTGAGGATAATTGAGAGGATAGGGTGGGTATAGTCATGATTATGAAGTAACATAGATATGTAGATACATTCCCGGTCCACGTAGATTCAGAAAACTTCAGCTCTATTAGTACGTACTCAAAAGTCTCTCCAGATTTGTTTAGCAGTTTCGACGACCAAAGTCAATTTATTTTTCTGGTCCTGTTCCACTATTATGAGTTAGTGCTCATAATCTGGAGTTATACACGTACCTCTTCGGTAAGTGGATTTCCTTGCCACACAGATGCGAAGCCGCATTGAGGACTAATACACAGCCTAACAAAATAAAGAAATGGTCTCTTACAATACACGTGAATAGAAACTCACTGGTTTAAAGCTATTTCCTTGGAACGCTTTGGATTGCCTTGAGACATGACAGTAGCCGCTTCGTCAACGCGTCGCTTGAGGTCATCAATGTTTTCCAACTGGGGTAGCAAGATTTTAATGAGACGTAAACGATAACAAATCACAAGAATTGAACAAACCTTTGGATTCTTCGTCGTGACAAGACCAAGCACCACAGTTTTATTTAAAGGAACATGTTTTAAAGGCTCAAAGGAGCCACTTCGCTCATCATCATATTCAAGCTACATATCAGGGTTTCTCAGCGACATATATTCGTCAAGAAATCGAAAAACTCAACGTATAGTGTGTCCACGTCTAATCCAACAAAAACCTTCTCCGCGATACGATCATATCCACCCTCACAAAAGTGAAAACCCTGGCAGTCGTGAAACAGATGTAAGCAGCATACAGGAGTAGCTGACTAACTTTGTAGTTTCCTCTGCACATATGGAGTCCGACTTTCAGATCGCTCGGTCGGTCTTTTGTACATACGTTGACAGATCGTATGTAGGTTTCCAGCAAAGCATCTGGATCGACACCTTCTGCCTTCATTCCCTCAATTGTAGGGTCGTAACAAAAGAAGGCAAACGTTGGATCATCCAGTTGAATATTGCCTAAGTCATCCTTAGTTTGCTCTACGGTTGTAACGGTGAAGAACTTACGACACCCAAGTTCATAGAGCTCTTTAAACTCAGCCCTATAAGCGACCCCGAGGGCATCAAAGAACTCGTCTGAGCGAAAATAGCATGATAAGGTAGTGTAAAATTCGCCAACTTGGAAGCGCGTACCGTCATTTTTATACACGTTCAAGTCGTACGACAGTTGTGATCCATGTCGATGATGCCACCAGGCAGGAGGGCACATATTAACTTTGATGTTCTTGACTTCCTAGGATATAGATAGGTATAAGTCCCGATACAGCATGGAAGGGTGTCGCCTCTACCTCTGGCGATACGAGGCTCCTAAGCGCCTTGAATTCCTCCACATAAAAGGGTTTAGTACGCTTGATCTTTCCCTAGGGTGGTAATATGATTTGTGAGTGTCATGAGTGCGAGACCGCATGTACGCGTACATTGCAATAGTAGGTCGCATCAGTTGGAGCTCCGGCCGCATACAACATGGCGATATACGGTATGTAGCGCTGAATAATGTTGTATCAATTGCAAAACTATCTCCTCTGTAGGTCAAATCTTACCTTGAACTCGGTGATAGGACCTGCGAAGACGATAAATACTTGACACGATATGGTGAGTTGAACTGATACATACGTGCAGGCATGTAGACCATTCCTTCTAACTTTTCAAAAACTCCATCGAAAAACGACGCCCTGCAAAGGATAGAGTTTTTAGACGCATATGCATTCCAAGATATTTGTGTACTGACTTTTTCATTTCGCCATCGGTGATTTCACTGATTCCTAGGGACCTTTGTAACTCTAACACATCACCCACAGCAATGTCTTCAGCATCCTTGAGATCTTTGGCTGAACATTTGCCCTCTTCAAGCTGGGAACGTTTCTCAAAGAGAACACGAGGACGTAGCAATGAGCCTACGTGCGTTGCACGAGGGAAGCTCTGGAGGGCTTTCACGGGAGAGTTCGACATGAGTCTACACAGAGTTGAATCTAAACTGGACAAACCTTTATATTTTGAGAAAGACCCCACGTAATTAGAGTGTTGACATCGGAATAATTAAAAGACGGATAAGAACTTAGAAGGGTCAGTTCCGTACACGGTAAAAGCGCACCCGGGAGAAGGGAGTTTGTCGGCTGAAGAAAGGCACTGGGTGTTGTTAGACAATCAGATCAGATAGCAACCCTTGTAGATCGTGGGCTTCTCGAGTTCTAGGACTTCTCGATGGAAAAATAAAGGTGTATGCTATAAGTCCCAAACATGCTTCAAGTGATGGGAAGGCAGAAGAACATAATTGAAAGCGCGATATCCGCGCGCGAAAACAGTGAAAACAGAAATGAACTTGAAATGGACGCGAGATTTCCATTGGCATGAGGACATTATTGTATGATGATTGAGAGAAACGGGTATCAAGGGCCGATAACGTTCTAGTCTGAGAGTGCTGGCACGTGACAATAGTCCGTGTGAAAGCATTAGAAAATCATAGCATCACGTTTTGAAAATTTGACCTGAACAACTACCTCAAAACCTCGTCGTTCTGCAAGATAAAAGGTGAACTTGCTAATACCATTCTTAAACGACTGCTTGCTGAATTTCCGATCCCCAAAACCGTATTATCTACTTCTGATCCGTTTTGTTGTCTCCGATTGGATTTTTCTGAACTTGCACGTTTCAAGAACTGAAGGATGGGTTTTGCTCACAATAATGGTTAGTGCGATCTTCGAAATTTCACTTTTCGTATCTCAACGCCCACAGTCCTTCACGCGAACCATTTCCGCAAGGATTGGCAACGCCGCGTCAGGACGTGGTTTGATCAGCCTGGACGCAAACTCCGTCGCCGTAACGCTCGCAAAACCAAGGCTTCCACTCTTGGCGTTCGTCCTCTGACCCTTTTACGCCCTGCCGTCCGTGGCCAGACTGTTAGATACAACCGCAAACTTCGTGAGGGTCGGGGTTCACTTTGGCAGAGTTGAAGGAGGCTGGAATTGGAAGGAAAGAAGCTAAAGGTGTTGGCATCGTCGTTGACCACCGAAGGAGAAATCTGAGTGAGGAGGGCAAAAAACTCAACGTCGAGCGACTTGTTGCTTACAAGCAAAAGTTGATCGTCTTCCCTCGTCAAGCTGGCAAGTTTAAGAAGGGCGACTCTTCAGTAAGTAACAGATGTGATGATTGTGTTGTTCCTCGGTGTATTGACTAAACTTATTTCCAGGCAGAAGAACTTTCTGCATCAACCACTCGTCTTACTCTGCCCCTTCCTGAATCATACCCTGCCGAAGCACCTCGTAAAATCACCTCTGAGGAGCGTGAATTCAATGCGTACAGGACTCTGCGGACTGCTCGTGCTAATGCCCGACACGAAGGTGCTCGTAAAGTTCGCGCTGCCAAGGCAAGTCTTGAAATCATTCTGTTGCTGATTGATGTTGACTGTTTCTTCTCCTTTATCCAGAAGGAAGAAGAGGAAGCGGCAAAGAAAAAGTAATTGTATTAATCTTCAATATGATTCTTTTTTCCTTCGCTGCGTATGCGTATCCTTCAAAGTAACCGTACCCTATATGCATTGCATGTTTCTATGCGCTCAATATGAAGTGTTCTTGGACCCTGTACTGTGGCTGACTCCAGCACCTCTCATTAGCTGCCATACTTCATGTCTTCTGTCAGAGGTGTTGATTCTCTGCCTTGTGGCGTTTTTACTCTTCTCTCATTGCCACTCGTGACTCTTTGACGTTATTGCATAGACTGAGATCAGACTGAGATAGAGATCTACTAGTATTGACCGAGAAGCGCTGTGGCGTCAAGCCAAAGCGGACCGGGTGGTCATTGCGTGGTGGTGCATATTGTACTTGCATTGTCCACTCATAAGTCCAAAGTTCGAACCGGTGGTCGGATGTCTTCTCAGAGTCTGGATCCGGTCTAGATATAGGGATAGCTCAATGAGTCGTGAGTACCTGAACAAGTACGTTCGAAGCAACAGAAGCGGACCTCGAGTTTTTTACTTCACTCTGGCTAGTGTTCATGGGCCACTGGAAAAGCGCGGTGAAAGGATCTTTCGAACAGTCACTATATATTAGCTCGCTATCGGCTCGACCACAAGTTCCAGCCGGCACCAGCGGGAAATAAAAGGAAATAAAGTGGTCGCGAACATGAAATTGGCGGAGACTGCTCCGCATCATTGACAGGCTTCGTTAATTTTGGAGGCTCTTCCTCGTATCTCTTTCAGCTACTTAATTTTTAAAGTGCCCAACATATACTGACACCAACAATGGAATGCGTAGGGCAAGTGCAAAAATCTCATCAACGTTTTGAATCCCGCTTGTACCTCGATGATGTCGTGCATTCCGGAATCTTCCGTCGAGTAGTACTCGCCATTTTCAGCTCGGCAGTTAGACAAAGAGTCCAATAGATACATGTAACATGATACCGAAAAAAGCAGATAACATACACTAAGTACACTAGTACAGACTGGTTCGACATAGAGTACCGTAGAAAGCTACAATACACCAAAAAGTTAGCCGTAAAGACGGCTACTAAGAAGAATAGTGTCATGTGAAATTTCTGCCAAAGGTGGAGCCAAGTGTGATAAGCGAAAGGTGGGGCAGAAATGTCCATGACATGGGGTAACGAGTGAATGAAGTGGCGGACAAAGAGGACAGGATAAATTCAAAGAGTGGATGTTATGTACGAGTAGAGAAACGCAAGGAGAGAAAGGAAAAATAGGGGAGTACAGAAATTACTGTGTGTAGATTGGCTGGGATAGTAGATGGTATGTGTTTATACAGGTCCTCGACCGATTCAGTAGGTTCGAGAGGCGAGACGTGAGAACAAGAGCAAGAAGTTTTAAGCTCTGCCCCTTACCACTCTGCCGACCTTCTTCATCAAGCTGCTCTTTCTTCCCAGGCCGCCACCGTTGGGAGAAGACTCGAAATAGCCTGCTGGGCCATTTTCTCTGGGCGAGGCACTATCCATTGGTGGCGATGGTAGATCTTTCTCTGCGTTTGAGGGGGCGATTAAAATGAACGGTTCAGAAACAGGAGCGTCGGACTTGTTAGGCCCGAATCGACCGAGAAAAGAGTTGTTTGAGCGATGTGTAGGGCGCTCACGAGAACGTTCGATACTTGTGGGGGGTGACGACGGACCATCCTCATAGTCTGAGCCGACCGGAACATTTGGATTGTCTCGCATCTTACGGATGCGATGCATCAAAGACTTGGAACGTTTAGGGAAACCCGGAGACGACGGTGAAGTCCCTACCGGAATATCAACGGGGGTAGAAGAGGAGTCAGGCACAAAGATGGGCTGAGGAGGAGGGATTTCCCTCCGACGAGGAGGTCGTGAGCGTGCCTCTTGATCATCAAGATGCCCCCGATCACGGGTCTCTCTACGCTTGCCATGAGAGTCTTTGCCGTTGTAGATTGAGCTAGCAGGAGTATCGCCGCGTGCGCCACCGCCAGCGAAAAACTCCTCAAAAGGCTCAGGCTCGTGGATGCCCCAGGCCTCAGCAATGGCGTCAACTTTCTTCTTCGGAGGTTCGTAAGGAGTAGCAGTAGAATGAGCCTCGGTGCGAGGTGTGGGATAAGGACCGTTATCTGCGCTTGATTGGTCTGTCCATGCCATCATCGGAGCCTTGGTACGATGACGATTGCGTGAAGGAGCACAGGCATCAAATGGTCCGTCATGGTGGAACACTGTGGAAAAATAAGTACCTGCGCTACAACGATGAAATTAACGCACTGGCGGCGCCAACGCCTGTGAAGTCAAGACGGTCGATGACATCGGCGTGCCGAGAACTTTTCTTCTTGGCCTTGGGTCTCTCCGCAGGTGCAGAATCTGATGACTGAGAGCGAGGTCCGAGCTGAGGGGCTTTAGTGGGCGGAATACTTGAAACAAATCAATAATTTCGATTTCAAAGCGGGAAAAAAGACATACGCTCCAGTGTTGCTTCTGCCCATACGACGGCCGTTGATTGTTACAGTATCAACAACAGCATTTTCGAGATCTCCAGTCTTGGTAGGCATTCGATGATGTCGACTTTTTGGAGGTGGTGGTGGAGGATCAGAAAAGGGGTTGTGAATTTGAGCTGATACTTTAGCACTCATGGTGGTTGACTACAGTCAAGTCTTGGCAGAGTCACACCAATTAATCTCGGTCCCCATGCCGGTCCGGCAATCATTCATCATGATCACAGGTTTGATGCCGGCGCTAATTTAAAGTCGCCCAGCTCAGCTGCCATGCAGTTCACTCGTCAAGAGCTCTGTACGCGTATTCTTGAGGGCCAACATCTCATCATCTACAACAGAAAAGTTCTGCGTATCCCAGCCTCTTGGCTCGACGCTCATCCCGGTGGTTCCTTGGTCCTTCTCCATTTCGTAGGCAGAGATGCTACTGCCGAAGTTGATGCGTATCATAATGACCAGATTCTACCACTTGTAAACAAGTATTCCATTGGATTTTTAGCAGAACCTGGCCCATGGAACCCCCTGCTTCCTCCAATTGCAGCTGGCTGGGCTCGCAAAGACGGTGAATGGGTCAATGAAGCTGCAACTTGGAACGACTCCAACCAGGTGTTCCTCGTCGCGAAAGACTCGCTTGCTCTCCAGAAAACGGCCCCGACAATCGAAGCTCTTACTCCTTCACCGTCGCAGCTATCTCTACAGATACAGGAACAGCATTCTGCGGCATACAAGGCGTTGCACAAGCGGGTAATCGATGCAGGCCTCTATCGAACTCCTTACTTGACTGGTTACGGTCCAGAATTTTTTCGATACATCTCCCTTGGTCTGATTTCAGCATATGCGTTCCGACACAATTGGCTGTTGACAAGCGCTTTCGCTCTCGGTCTGTTGTGGCATCAGCTCATGTTCTTCGCACACGATCTTGGACACATGGGAGTCACTGGGAGTTGGACCGTTGACCGCCTCATCTCAATTGTCATTGCTGATTTCATCGGAGGCCTTAGTATCGGCTGGTGGGTTGATGTAAGCGTTCCTTTTCTCTTTGCTTCTTCGCTGCAGATACCTTACATGTTTTCCTAGAATCACAATGTACATCACTGTACGTTGTCCAGATTTGTTATTTGTTCCTCATTGACTTTGTTCCTCAGTGGTTACCAACCATCCTTCTCAGTACGATCCGTATACTTGCACTGTAGAAACAAGTAACTCACTTTTTTAATAGTGATCCTGACATTCAGCACCTTCCGTTTTTTGCCATCTCACCCAAGTTCTTTTCCAATCTATATTCTTCATATTACCGAAGGATCTTGCCCCTTGATTGTGGCGCTCGGTTCTTCATTCCCCTCCAGCATAAACTATTCTTTGTGGTGATGGCATTCGCCCGTTTCAACCTATACCGTCGTTCATACGATTGGATGGTCTCTCAAATTTCTCAAAAGAGACGTGCGCGTGGTGGAAGATGGGCTGTAGCCTTGGAATTTGCCGGCGTCTTTGTCTTCTGGTGCTGGTTCGGTGGTATCGTTCTAAGAGGATGTGGATCTTGGCAAAAGGCTTTGGCATACATTCTTGTTAGTCATGTCACCACAAGTCCTCTACATGTCCAGGTAGGGAACAACACTTTCAAATTGTCCATTCGCCTCATAAGTTGTATAGATTGTTCTTTCCCATTTCGGGATGTCTACAGAGGACCTAGGTCCATTAGAGTCTTTCCCAGGCCGACAACTCCGCACCACTATGGACGTGATATGCCCCGACCAGTGGGCCTTCATTCATGGTGGATTACACCTTCAGGTCACGCACCACCTTTTCCCTCGTCTTCCTCGACACAATCTTAGCAAAGCCAGTCTTATGGCCAAAGAATTTGCAAAAGAAGAAGGCCTGACTTACGTGGAGTTTGGTTTCATTTCAGCTAACCAAGAAGTAATGGGTGTTCTACGAGAAGTAGCTGGACTTGTCAGCTCGCTCGGCCAGCAGGTCAAACTTGTCGCAGAGGTTGCCAGCGTAGAGGCCAAAGAAGCTGTTGATAAAAAGATTGCTCAACAATATGCCTTTAGCAGGATGGATAATGCATCTCAAGCAATATAGATAGGAACTAGATTAGGCTACACTAGTCCGAACTTTCACAGCATTATGCTCTAGATACTCCTTCACTTGAACAATGTCTACTTCTCCGCGATGGAATATACCAGCGGCCAGGGCTGCTTCCACTCCCGTTTTCTCAAAAACGTCCGCAAAGTGTTCCTTCTTCCCTGCGCCACTGCTAGCAACGACCGGGACTTTAACGCATCCTTTGACAAGGCGTAAGAGATCTGAATCAAAGCCAAGCCCAGTTCCATCGCGGTCGATGCTGTTCACGAGAATTTCGCCCGTACCCAGAACCTCAACGGCGCGAGCAAGTTGACAGACGGAAATCGAACGTGTCTCCCGTCCGCCTGACACTGTACAGGCATACCACCAGGATTTGCCTCTGTCAGCCTCGAAGACAGAGTCAGCTGAACCATGAATTAATTCGTCCTTGTGAGGACCATCATACGTAGCTGCATCCACGAAGACTCGCCTAGGATCGATAGAAACCACCACGGCCTGACTCCCATACGCATGAGCTATTGTTTCGATCGAGCTCGTCCCGTTACCGCGATTCTGGCCACTAGAAAGTAGCATTTCGGCAGCGAAAACAGCGTCAGATCCTATACTGACTTTGTCTGCTCCAGCTCGGAAGTATTCTGAGGCTACTTCTAGCGCGGTGTGCTTCGTACCATCTGGGTCAATGGTATCTTTGATGCCACCGCCGATAGTGAGGGGAACAAAGACGCACTCGGCAGCTGCTCGGACGACAGCCAGCATGGGCTGGTCTTGGAGAGGGGACTGTCGGAAAGAGGTGATGTTCAATAAACAAATTTCGTCTGCCCCTGCAGCATAATATTTTGCAGCTAGAGTGACGGGTTTGCCTAGGTTGCGTACTGCGCCGCCGGTTTCCACTCGCATGGATGTCCCATCAGACGAAACTTTCTCTCGGACATCATACTGATCGCCTTTGGTAACGACAAGATTACCGTCGTCGTCCGATCGTACATCCATGCAGGCGATGATACGTTTCGTCAGGTTATCTTTTGATTTGAGAGATAAAACGGGAGGACTATAGAGAGATTCGGGTTTAGATACTCCTGCTGATCTTTCGGCCTCAGGAGTTTTCACCCAGTTGTCTAGCACAGCAAGACCAGCTGCTCCCGATTTCTCGGGATGGAATTGAGTAGCAAACACGTTTCCTTTGCGGACGGAAGAGACAAATACTTCTCCACCGTACTGAGTGGTGGTGTATGCCCAACCTGCAGCGTCGGGTCTATCTTTGGGAAAGTATTTTGAGCAGTACGAGTGAACAAAGTAATAGTATGCTGGTTCAACATCAGGAGTTTGTACGAGGTCCGCGGAGTTCCATCCTATATGAGGGACTGCCTTATCCGAGTCATCTAAACGTTCAATGATGCCTGGAATAACATCCAAGCCCTTGACATTCAGTGACTCGGTAGAAGATTGGAAAAGAACCTGTAGGCCGATGCATATCCCAAAATATGGTTTACCGGATTGAAGATATTCTCGGAGAGGCTCGAGAAAGCCTTTTTGTGTTAAATTTTCGATAGCAGTTTCGAAAGCCCCTACGCCAGGAAAAATAAGGCTCTGGGGATTGAATGAAATACTGCAAATGAAAAATGATGTATAATTGAACTAACTGTCGCTTTATGAAAATCATCGGGCGAAGAAATCCATGTAAAGGGATGTCCGAGCTTCGATAACGAGTTCGCAAGACTCTGAACGTTGCCAGCACCGTAATCAAGAAGATAGAGGCCCATAATCAAGATGTAAATGAATTGCCGCGTTTCGGAGTCATTCTAGTTTTGTGTATCGGTGCTATTTTTTTTTTTTCCGAGTCAGTATAAGCTAACGCAATCCATCTTTTGTACTTACACCATGTCTTCGCCAGTACAGATTCCTGGATCCATGGGATCGTTCACCGGGTCTGTTTCTCCTACAACCAGTACTACCATTCATGACCGGTTTGCAAAAATCCTTCGTCAGGAAACTGACATCCGACAGCCTCGAGTTCTTCATCCTGTCGAAAATGAAGGCCTGAGACTGCTCATCCTCGAAAACATCAGCCTAGAAGCAGTCAATGCTTTTAAAGCTCAGGGTTTACATGTAGATCACTACGCCAAAGCCATGTCGGAGGACGAACTCATCACAAAAATCGGCTCCTACCATGGCATCGGTATTCGTAGCAAAACAAAGATTACCGAAAAAGTAATCAAAGCCGCGACTAAGGTATGAGATCCATAGGCCTGCACATCCCCAGCTAACCTGATCATAGCTTCTTGTCATTGGCTGCTTCTGTATTGGAACAAACCAAGTTGACCTTAAAGCGGCTGCCTCTGCTGGAATTCCTGTATTCAACTCTCCCTTCTCTAACTCTCGCTCGGTCGCAGAGCTAGTCATGTCCGAACTCGTCGTCCTTTCCCGTCAGCTCTTTGAGCGTTCTTACGAACTCCGACAGGGACTTTGGAATAAGCAGTCGAAAGGCTGCTGGGAGATTCGCGGAAAAACATTGGGTATAGTTGGTTATGGCCATATCGGCTCTCAGCTTTCAGTTTTGGCTGAGTCGTTCGGAATGCGGGTCGTCTTTTACGACGTGATTAACCTCATGCCTTTGGGTACGGCTCGACAGGTGGAGTCATTAGATGCCCTTCTTTCTGAGGCAGACTTTGTCACTCTTCATGTCCCCGAACTTCCCGAGACCATCAACATGATTTCTAGTGACCAGCTGGCGTTGATGAAGAAGGGCTCGTACCTTATCAATAACGCTCGAGGTAAAGTCGTTGACATACCTGCTCTTATCGAGTCACTACAATCTGGCCATCTTGCCGGAGCCGCCATTGACGTCTTCCCTTCCGAACCTGGCTCCAACGGTGCACCCTTCGATGACCAAGTGAACCCATGGGCAAGCACTCTTCGCGCGCTACACAACGTGATTCTCACTCCTCACATTGGTGGATCTACGGAGGAGGCCCAGCGAATGATTGGCCAGGAGGTTTCTCAGGCTCTCATCCGTTACATTGGCCTTGGCTCAACCATCGGTGCTGTCAACTTTCCCGAAGTTGATCTGCGCGCTATCACTGAAGAGGCTGGTCATGTGCGTGTCTGCTATGTGCACAAAAACCAGCCCGGTGTGCTCAGACAGGTTAATGAAGCCTTTGAGCCTTACAACGTGGAAAAGCAATACTCGGACTCGAAAGGCGATGTGGCATATCTCATGGCTGATATCGCCCATGTTAGCCCCACCGACGTTACACATCTCCAGGAAACTATCAGGCGTACAAACGCCAACATCCTCACGCGTCTCCTCGCTTAAAAATAATCTATCACTACCTAAAATGGCTGTTTACTAGAGCTTGGCCTTTCATATTAACCATTCAACTGGACTGTTTTCAAGCATAATACTCCATGTATGATTATTCCGGAAGTAACTGTACAATCTTTGTCTTTGAACCCATACCCCACGACACGATACATATTAGAAGGAAGTGTCTAAAATTCAGCTGCAGACGAATAAGAGGGTTCATACTTCCTCCTCTGGATCACCAACACCACTCGCGAGAATAGCAAAATGAGTCTCCATTTCTGGGAGACAAGGAGAATCATATATCTTACAAGACCGTGTATTGCCTCTAGATTTCTTGAGTTGCAGCCTGGGGTACACCTTAGAAAAGACCGGTACGAAGATACAATTTAATACTCACCGAGTTGTGGAAGCATGAGCCATTATGTTACCTCCGATGGGCTTCTTCTCATTTCCGGCATACGGTCCAGCGGCAGCGTCTGGGCTGGACATGACTTGATTGGTGACGACTACAGCAATTCCGAACTAAAACAAGTGGAATAAGGTCTGAATGCCGGCACGATCAACAAAACGAACCTCATCCGCTAAACGCTGCAATGTTCGCAAGAATTTCCCAAGATGGTTCTGACGGGAGGACAGTTCACCACGGCCACTAAAGTCCGTACGATATAGAGCAGTGCAAGAATCGACGATAAGGAGACAAAATCTATAAACAATCAGATAAGAACATGCATACATGTGTAAAATTACACACCTAGACTCTGACATCAACGCGCTGGCATTGGTCAAGAGAGAATTCTGATGATCGGCGTTGTACGCTCTAGCATAAGCAACGTTATCCAGAACCTCTTCGCCGTTGAGACCGTATCGTTCGGCGACAGCCAAAAGACGAACAGGACGAAATGTACCCTCGGTGTCGATGTACAAGCATTTACCTTCTCCACCTCCCATACTAACGGGAAGCTGACAGGTGACGGCGAGGGTATGGCATATTTGAGATTTTCCGGTTCGAAATTCACCAAACAGCTCAGTAATCGCTCCGGTCTCGATACCGCCTGTGGACTTTGGTTGAGAGACACGACCAGAAGAGCGTTAACATACCTCCAAGAAGAGCATCGAGCTGCTTCGATCCTGTCGTAATGTGTACTAGTTCTGAACGACGTGCATGAACCTCGGTAGCGCTCTGAAAGCCGAGAGGAACAATTTTTTGGGCTGTTTAGGGAGCATGAGTTCGGGAGCAGTTTTCTGGGTAGTATACGTGCCTTCAGCTAAAATTTTATCTGCTTTCTGCTCAGATATTCCCTTAATAGTGATCAGGTGCTTCTTGGGGGTGAATGCGACTGACTCGACGGTATTGAGTCCAGCTTCTGATAGTTTTTTGATGTCGTTGGGATGAATTCCTGCCTCCTGAAGCTTTGCGACTAGAAGAGGACCAGAAAACTGATAGTCTTCGTCGTTTTCTGGGACTTGGGAATCCTGAGGAGCTTGGGACATCGTGGTTGTAGAAAGAAGAGGATTATAACTAAGTCATCAACGCGTCACATACACAAAGCCTCGTGATCGTGCACGATCGCTTCTCACGGACTCTTGTGACTTAAATAACATCTATTCTCGATTTTCGATTTACTTATAACCCCCCTGTTTTCTTGTCATTAGCTTCATTTGAATCCCAGGAAAACACCGAAGGTACCTATCGCTATATGCGTCCTCGACTGGCTCAATCCGTTCTATATCTAGATGCAGCATCATACCTCCAATTTCTTTGATATTCTCCCAAACGAATTGATTGCGGACATTTTCTTCTTTGCACGGGATATGCCCTTTTCCCATCATATACCACTTCCTGTTGTTGTTTCATACGTCTGTCGTCGTTTCAGGGATGTGGCTCTCAGTTCGCCGCAGTTGTGGACTTTGATCAATTTATCCTCAGAGAGGAGTTTTTCTTTTGCACCACTGTTCATCGATCGTTCCAAACCACTGCTTCTGGATCTGAACATTTCAACAGATTTTGAAAAGACAGATGTCTCTTCATTATCATCGGAGATAACAGGTCGTGCTTGTTCGATTCATATTCGGCTAGACTACCTAACCGAATACCACGACTACTGCAAGGTTCTGGCTTCAAATCCTGTCACAAACCTCACCACTCTAACATTAGAGTCATGCTATTCCAAATTGGATTGGGTTTGTCGTCATCCGACTGTTCATTTCCCCGTCGTGAAGGACGCAGTGTCATTGCGGTCCATGTCGCTCAAGGGAACTTGCTCACAGATAGCTCCTCCTCTATGCGGCCTCACCCATCTTGAGATCCATGAATTCTCCCCTACATTTCCAGAGTTCTGCAGTGTGTTCGCTTCGAATCCAAACCTTTCTACTCTTTGCTTGCCCAAATTCTTACCAGTCGACTGGGAAGAGTATTCACCCATCGACGCATCGTCGTTACGATCGTTGTCAATTGGTTGTTCTATGCATTGGGGAACTGGGATGTGCAAATGTATGCTATCAGCGTTGCAGTTGGAAAACTTGGAGTATCTCGAAATTTACGGGAATCTTAGCGAGCACGTCGCTAATCACTTTTCTCGCAATAATGGCCTGCAGAAAGTCAGAACGTTGCGCCTTGCTGACGTGCGAATGGAGGATCTACGCGAGTGCGCTGCGGCCTTGGAGGGCGTTACCCGAGTTGAGTTAGCAGATGTAGTGGGGTTCATTTTCTTTCTGAAGACTCCTTCCGCTGCAGACGAGGTACTCTATTTCCCGAAGTTGAACTCTCTCATCTACGATGACATTGACCTTATGAACGAACGGGAAGTCAATATCATTTGTTCCAGGGGCATTACAGGTCTATCTCGCGTAGAAATCCCGGTGGTTCTCCAGGACTTCTCGAACGAAGATATGGAGGCGAAGCTCAGAGCATCTGGGATCGATATGGTTTTTATCGACACCAACGATTTCCCGGGTCTGTTGCGTTTAACATACGAGTCTGAATATGACGATACAGATTCGGATGCAGAAGACTTTTGGCAGGCGTCGGATGATTATGACTACGACGAGGATGACGATTTTGATGATGAATGGGATGAAGAAGAATATTGACCAAGTCAAAAGTTATTTCTTCGATGGTCGGATCGGACAATGTACAGAGACAAATCTCAAAACTATACATACATAATAGACAAATTGACAATGTAAGAAAGATTTTCAATTGATTGTACTCGTACTACTGCTGGTGAGCCTTGCCCAATGTCTGCTCAAAAAAGTCTACAGCTTTTGTATCCAACATTACGCGAGGCCATTTCAACATGTCATATATGTTGACCTGTTTGCTAGTGGTTAATCGCACCATAGGTACGTTTCGCATTGCTCTCTGGAGCATGATTGGCGCCTCATCCTCTCCAGTGATGAATAGCGTGTTCTTGAGCTTCAGCGCTTCAATCTTCCGCGCCAGCTCCCGTGTTTTACCAGTGGGCCAATCTAAAGTCTCCATAACCCCAAGATTGCTATCCTGCACCTTGGAACTCAACGCTACTCGCATACCCATTTGAATCACTTTTCTTGGGAGTTTTGTGCTAAAGTCGCGTGGTTTAGGACCGAATGCTACACCTCCACCTCGTAGCATGGGACTCTGCGCGTCACCAAGACGCGCTCGACCGCTTCCCTTCTGAGGTCTTATCTTCCTGCCTGATCCACGAACTTCACCTCGGGTCTTGGTGTTAGCCGAGCCTTGTCGAAGAGAATCACGGTATTGGATGACACAAAGATGAAGAATGTCACGACGAATAGGTTGATGGAATACCGTTGGATTTAGAGCAACTAACTGATCCTCTGCCTGTTCCTTGGAATGGAGCGGTGTAGTAAGGGAGACATAGACTGGTCGAGAGACAGGAAGGGCTGAACAGGGTATTTCAGAGCTTCCTTTACCGCAAAGTGATAATGCTTACCACTTCAGAGATGGCGAAGACTGGAGGGGGGGAGCAGCAGCTCGTTTGAGTTTGAGTTGGGTGACTTTTGTCAACGAAGGCCCAAAACGACGTATTCTGCCGTGTTTCAGTGTATTTTTTGCAAGAGCTTGGAGCCTTGGCAGCTAAAACCATGTTAGAAACGTTAACATCAAGTGTGTACCAGCATACCGTAGACTTCAGCATGGAACTTTGAAGATGAGTGCAAATTCAAGCCGCTTAGTCAGTAATCGGCAATAATATGTCATGTGATAGAGCATTAGTAATACTAGTCAGTCGTGTGGCTTGCTTCTTCTTTTCTCATCGTAGGACGACTTCAAGACAAAGGTTTGTTGTCGCTGTTGCTGGCCATTATTGAATCTCATCTTTACTATAGAGACACCGACCCACCCCCCGTCTTTTCTATCAAAATGGCATCCACAAAAGCCGTTCAAACATTTGGCAAAAAGAAGGTAACTTCACTCGCCCATCCCATCTACTGTTATTGATTATCTTAACTAGACTGCCACCGCCGTCGCCCACGCAAAAGAAGGTCGTGGACTTATTAGAATCAATGGCTCCCCAATCAACCTTGTGCAGCCCGAAATCATGCGCTTGAAAGTATACGAACCTGTACTTGTCGCAGGCGAGGATAGCTTTGCGCCTATGGACATTCGTGTTCGTGTAAAGGGAGGAGGACATACTTCTCAAGTATATGCTATTCGCCAGGCTATCGCGAAAGCCCTGGTTGCCTACCATGCCAAATTTTCGGATGCGTACAGTGCGATGGAGTTGAAAAAGAAGTTGGTTGCCTACGACCGAACACTTTTGATTGCAGACCCGAGGCGGATGGAACCGAAGAAGTTTGGAGGTTCAGGTGCTCGTGCTCGCAGACAAAAGAGGTATGGATATTTTGCTGCAAATCTCCTTTGCTCATTTTGTTTTCAGTTACCGTTAAACGGCTCGTACTTGTATTATTTCCACCATGTTTACTTTACTTGCTTTATGCTATGCACATGGTACTATGATATTTTCATGGATCTTGTCGCTGAGCGCCAAATAAGCGCTAAATCACTCAATAGAAGGCGCCTAACATCCTAGCGCGTCGCGTCAGGTCGCGTCAATGAAGACCACTTTCATGTAGTGATTGTTGGCTTTGTCTGTCTTGAGATGTTGAAGATCTTTTAAACCTTTTGGATTCTTTGGGCCATGTGCAACTGGCACGTGTTACAGTCCTTTAGCTGAGCTGAGCTTTAATATAATAAGTCTTCACCAATCTGAGGTCCTTTGCATTGTCCTTTCTACATCATTGAACGAACGTTCAGCTTAATGAACGCCTTCGCAGCGCCCGGGCTTTCGAAAGTTGGTGATTCGCGTAAATCCAATATAGAGGACCCTGAGCTCGAGGCTGCTGATGAATCGTTAGTGATCCAAATTTTTCTCTTCTTTGTCCATAAGCATCTCATTTTTGCAGACAATTCCTTCCTCCTCGATTAATGCGTCGCGATTATCGCTCCCCGAATGAGCCTCACAGTCCTTCAGATCAGTCTTCTTTCCAGTCGAACGCTTTTAACGTTCCCACATCGCATACTTCTTCTCAAACACCCGATTCATCTCGCGGAAACACCGCTGAACCCTCTTATGCACAGCAGAATGTGCATCATCCTTCTCAGCAGATGCCTATGGCTCCATCTTTTGGGCAGCCTGGTCCTGTGTTGCCTTCTCCGTTTCCTTTCGACCAGCAGCTTTTGCCTCAGATCATTTCCAATCCCATCCAAAGTCAGAATTTCCTCATGGCCCTGGCAGATGTATATAGAAACAATATGCAGAACAATATGCAGATGAATTTTTCCGCCAGCACCAACGTTACACAGGCCCAACCGCTTCACAGTGGAAGCAGCTTGGGCCATTCATCAGCAGTCAAAGTCGAGGAGTCCTCTGGAGATGTATGGCACTCTTCTGAACCCCCGAACTCTTCATCGTCTTCACAGAAAGGCAAGCGAAGAGCAGCTTCTCCAGATTCCGCCAATGCCTTGTCTTCTCGCAAAGGCAAACGAAAGGCGATCTCGCCTTCTCCAGACCATTCTCTTTCGAATCCACCTGACGAGATACTCACACGAAATGGAAAGAGCCTTGTCTTTTTTGTTCAAGTGGACCTCAGCCAAAGACATGACCTTGTTAATAAAATCAAAGTGAGTAAAACTTAATCAGTAAATAACCTTTTGTGCTAAATACATATACATCAGAAACATGGTGGGATTATTACGCCCGATCACAACGTCGCAGATTTTTCTATCCTTTCCCCAAAATCTAAAACATTCTCAGCATTATTCAAAGCAGTCAAGGGCCCTGCTATCTCGACCACGTTCATCCATGATTGCGTTGAAAAAGGAAGGCTACTTCATATTGGTCTTACTTCCAAATATCTTGTGGAAGCTCCCCGAAAGTTGACCAGACAGTCGTCGGACAGTTTCGTACAAAAGAAGAAAACAAAGCTTGAAGCTAGGTCTATCGAAGAGCATACCCAAACAAAGAAACCAAAGTTTGAAACTGCACGAGTGGTTAAGGTGGAACCAGCAGTGGTCAAAAAGCGAGTCGCGTCTGCCCACAAGCCTGCATCTGCCGAGCTTAAAGCACAGAAATATATTCCGAGTTATCCACCTTCACCTCCTCCTCCTCCTGAAAGCAGTAGGATTCTGTGGAATAGCGGAAAATACCAATACACTGCTTCGGAACGCGAATACGTTGGCACCCTTGTTAAATGTTTGTTTGAGCGGGATCATCAGATGAGCATGACAGAGATTGCCAAACACCTCCATCGAAAGGTAAATATCTTCTCTTAAATGGGTTGGGACTTAGTTCTCATTTTTGGTTCAAAGATGCCGCACCATCCACTAAGGTCCTGGGAGACGACGCTGACCGGACAACTACGCGAAGTCGTCGACCTGGCACGCAAGCGAGCCGGAATAGCTTTCCGAAAAAAGCAGTACAATGAAGAGAGATGTGGTAGACAACAACCTGTCGCTTCGAGCTCCTCTGAAGTTGCTCATAAATCTGCGAAACGACCAAAGCTGGACGCAGAAGATTCGATGGGACGAGATTTTGGTCAGGTCAATGTGGAAGATCCAGAGGAACGAGATCTTCGTTTTGTTACTCAATTTTTCACCGGAGGCGGAGCAGAAGGGATCGACGAAGACGATGACGAAAACAGATCTGAACTGTGGGTACGTCTGCATGAACAGGTAAGTGCAGTTATAGCTTCTTATAGCAATTGTTGATGTCTGTTCAGGCCAAATGGCGAACATCCAGTTCATGGGAAGAGTTCTACGAAGAGCATCATGAGGAGATTAAGCGCCGTTTTGGTGAAATAATGGGCCAGGAAACAGAAGAGTAGCTGAATCTTGCGAAGTATTCTTATTTCCGTATTTTTGATATCACATTATGAGCTTCCGCACTATAACATAAAGATTATGATGATTGAGAAGGTGGGCTCAAGTCTAATGGCCTTTTCAAAAACTTGTTGCGCTGCTCGTCTGACAATATCTTCTCTCCCGTCCCTGTAAATGCTCCTACTCTGTCGAAGATGCCCACAGTGGTGCCAAGGAATGCACAACCTCCGATAGCAACCGGTAATGAACGGGCTTGAGAAACCAGTATTAGGGTGTTTTAACAAGCGAACTTTCCGGATAACATACCCCGTATTCCAGCTAGGAAACCCGCTGCACAAGCACCTGCTGCTCCGTTGAGGGGATCCTCCGTCTGACGCAAGTTTGCGACTGTAGCCTCGGTAAACGCAAACGCAGCGCCCATTGCCGCTAGAACAAATTCAGAACGATCTAAATGAACCTGAAGAGAAATCAGAGTGTACCAAAAAATGTAATTGTGCCTCCAGTTCGAGTGAACACACCAGCGGCTCCAGCTGAATGTTGTCCAAGAGCATTTTGAAGAGTGCTATAAACAAGTCCAAGTGATCCTGTCGTAAAACCTTGTCCATAAACATCCAAAGATTAATTTCAAACAACACAGACCAGCTTGCAGGCCAAGTTTTGTGGCATTGTTTAATGCCGGTTTTGGCTCAAAGCTGTCTGGCATGACGGAAAGAAGGAAGATTAGATTTCTCACGTTACGACTTATTGCTCACTTCTATGTCCTACACCGAAAATTATGTCCGATTCTCAACCATGGTTCGAAAATCTTCGAAAACCGCATCCTTTTATTCATCAGACAAGGATAGACCTGGTAATAGTTCTACTATATCACTGAACGACTCTCATCCACGTTCATAGCCTCAGAAGGATAGAATAGTAAACATCGCTCCGTTTCCTGAAGCTTGGACAAGTAGCACCAGCTATTCCAGTATCTGGAGTTCTGTAAATCTCTTTGACGTGGAACTCGGTGAACGCCTCGTGACGGAAACGGTAGACGCGGTTGAGTGGAATACGATGATCAACAAATTCAAAACTGCTCTTGCTGTAGCTGGAGAACAGAATATATATATTATCTGGCCTTTTAGTTCAACGCGTCCCATCCAGATTGTCCTCCCTGAGGTTTCTAAACCCAAACACCGGTTACAGCCAAAAGCAAAGGCTAACATTGCCTGGGCTTTGAGTCCAGATAAACCATACCGTCCTTTGTTGATCTTCACCTGGGACAGACAGATCTACATTCTCGATGCTTACACTGGTTTAGTAGAAGGATGTCTTCGTGGTCATGGTGGAGTATGTGCGAGCCGTGATGTCCTATTACATCTTTTCTTGACCACTTTTCCATCCAGGAGATAACCTCAATTGTCGTGCATCCTTCTGCTGCCAACATGTTTTGTACGACATCGCGAGATCTAACCTCCAGAATCTACGATCTTACAAGACCGCCTAATCAGAAGCCAAATAATCCTCATCAGCCACCTTTGAAAACTCCTAGTCTTGCGGGACCTGCTCATGGGCTTGATGTGGCTGACGAAGGGACAGGGATAGGAAGATGTGTCCTTGTACTTAGAGGTAATCGTTCTGGAGGCCACAAAGGGGAAGTGCTAGGCGCAGTAGGTGTTGAGATATTGTGATGTTACTTTATCTAACAAGCTACTTAGGCATTTCATTCTGCTCTCCCAGTCATAGCCACTTGCGGTGTCCGTCAAATTTGCATGAATCACAGCTCAGTTGAATCGCTGATGCACATCTAGATGGATCGTACAGTAAAAATCTGGCATATTCCTCACTTTTCGAAAAGGACTGAGCAAAGGCTCCTCCAAGAAGACAAGCCACTGTTTTCCAGTACAATGATTCATAAAGCGAGGATATTGAGTGTGAGCTGGTTGACTGGTGATATCTTACTCACCCACAGTGCCTCCTCAAAAGTCTCTCCAGCTTCAGTTCGAGCTACAAGTCTGGAGTCAGACCTAGACTCCCCAGAGGATGAGCCTGGGACTTGTACATTGTGGAAGTGGCTCAGCTCAAGCAGATTTTTCCCTCCTGGATGGAACGAAGATATTTACAACCGACAACAGCGGTTGCGAGGATTTGGATCGGTAAGGGTTTGTTATTTTGTACAATTTTCTAAGCTCATATTATGATCTAGGATTATCAAGAATCATGCAAGTAACTGTTTGTTGATGATAATATCTACTTTCATTCAACAGTTTTCTTCAGCTTCATTCCGAATCCTCGCGAATTACCACTTTCCGGCGCAGCCAAGTCAATATACCATCCACGTTCTCTCTGGCTGCACCAGGGGGCCTTTTCTTTTGTTCCTTTACTCTGGATCTCGCTTTCTTACCCTTGTCAATGTTTCCCTGTTCAAACCTTGTCCCCCGCAGCCTCGCTGGTGGCCGGAAAATGGAAAGATGGACCCTGTGATGAAGAAACACATGAGTGAAGAAGACGGCCAATTACGAGGCTGGAACATTGAGCTTGACGATCAGGATAGTGGACGTTTGGAAACCTGTGCTATGCTTGCAGGTGGTAGGCTGATAATTGCAGGAGGGACTGAGGGTTCTCTGTGGTTCTGGGTGGACAAATCTTGACGGGTATAGCGGGTAGCTGAGCTTCTCTAGAGATATTCACAAGTACTGTCGAAAATTTTAGATCTGGTCGTGGAATACGAAGCAGAGAGTGTCAGCTGAGCGACAATCACACTTGTGCACGGTCCGGACATAATCTTCAGTTGCATATAAGATGCATATAGACTACTACTGATTTTCCCGCGTTTATCGAGAATGGCTTTGGTACAAAACAAAGTAGTGGTCATTACAGGCGCGTCTAGAGGAATTGGGCGATCCTGGTGCGCTTCAGCAGGCTCATTACCAGAGTCAAAGCAATAGATTCATTGATAACTTCGAACACAGTGCTCAAGAGTTTGCAAAGCATGGGGCTACCGGTTTTCTTTTACATTACTACGGTGATGCAGTAACCGAGGCGGAAATCCAGTCACTGAAACAAGAGATTATCGATGGAGGCAGCCACCGTAAAGTTGAAATCGTTCCTGGCGATATCGCAGATCCAAAGACGTCCACAAGCGTACATACTCTTTCCAAATAGGCATATTCAGAACACTGACTCGGATTGGACCTAGATCGTATCGAAAGCGGTTGAGGCTTTCGGAAGAATTGACGTGCTTGTTTCTAACGCAGGTTTGTGCGCCTGCACTTTTGTCTGCATCAGATGGGTAAAAATCCTGGATCATTGTAAGGCATTTGCCCATTCGCAGAGTTTTTGACGATGCCACATGCTACTTGGGAACGGACGAGACAGGTGTTTTTGATCCTTCTACTGCGTGTACTTTCTTATCTCTCTGAACTTACAGGTTAACCTGGATGGATCGTTCTATGTCACTCAAGGTTGGTCGATACTTGGTCTGACTTTGTGCACTCACTAGGTATATTTTATCTAGCCGTCGCGAAACAAATGAAAGCTCAAAGTCCACAAGGAGGCGCGATTATTGGCATTGCGTCCATTTCTGCCCTCGTGGGCGGGGAATTCCAAGTGTAAGTCTTATATTTTGACCAGTAACAAACCTGAATAGTCTCCCACGATAGCCATTATACTCCTACAAAGGGTATTCTTTTTGGCATACGCCTTCGATTTGATACTTACAGGTTTCGTAGCCGGTATTCTTTCCATGATGCAGAGTTGTGCAGGTAAGTTCTTGAAATGTTGAGAACGCTACCCTCGATATCGATGTTTCGTATTGTAGTCGCGTTGGGAAAGTATGGGATCCGTGCCAACGCTGTGCTGCCTGGAACCATCGCCACCGACATCAATAAGGAAGATCTATCTGACTCGGTCAAGAGAGAGGGTATGATTGCGCGAACTTGCCTGGGTAGACTCGGACAGCCAGATGATATTGCTGGCCCTGTTGTATTCCTTGCAAGGTATGTAGATGTGTTGCCATTTCAGTTTCTTGGCTTATGCAAGGCATCCAGCGATCTCGCAAAGTACATCACCGGAAGTTCTTTGCTTGTAGATGGCGGGCTTTTTGTCAACTTGCAATGAGGCAACTTCAAGCTGTATATTAGTTTCTATTTGAATAACACAATATTTGCGACCCCCTATTCCACAGCGCTTTTCTTGAAAGTTTACCTGCAACCTTCAACGATCTCTCCGTATCTCTCAGTATCCTCGTTCAAAGCACCGGTCGATCCGAGATATCTTTTGAAGAATGGTTGTGATCTCGATGTGCAAGATACACTGTGCAGGGGTTATTATTGAACGAGTGTCGCGTTGTGACTGAGGTGGAGAGCTGTTGAAGGCCGACGGCGCCAATATGAAGTTCCGCATGCGATAATGAAGCGCGCGCTTAGCCAGTCTTTCTCATGTCCTCACAACCTTCAGATACGATTGCACCGGTGAATCGCCACAATCTAACTGCAGTAGAACGGCAGCGAGCCCAGCTCGAAAAGCTGCTGAAGGATCCTACGAAAAATGCATACGTTCCACCTCCACCCAAAGAAAAGACGATTCGTCCTGCTCGGGAGATGATGAAGAACGTGCAGGGTTCTAGTGCCGGTGCTGGGAGTGGTGAATTTCACGTCTACAAAGCAAGTAGACGGAGGGAATATGAAAGGCTCGCGTTGCTTGAAGAGGCGTCACGGAAAGTACGTACGCATGTTCTTCCAACATTTAACTTTTGTACTTAAAAAAAACTTTTGTACAATAGGAGACTGAGGATGCCGAGTTCAAACGGAAAAGGGAAGAAACAAGCGCCGTCGCAGAAGCAAAAACTGCAAAGAACCGGGCTAAACGACAGAAGAAGAAGGGCAAGGGAAAGAAAGCTGGGTCAGGAGACACCGTTTCTTTGTCTTCACGAGGAGGAGATGGGAATGATGTTCCATTGAAGAAGAGAAGATTAGTTAATGGACGTGAGCTAGTGTTTAGAAAACAAGAGGACGGTGAAGATGGTGAAGATGACGAGTCGGACGAGGATGAACAGGACACGCCCACTACTGTAGAAATTGTCTCGAGTACAAGCATAGTGGATGCACCACTTGTTCCAGTAGCTGCTCCGAAGATTACAATTCACGAGGAAGACTGAAGAGGCTGCTCAATGTTTGTATAATTACTGTATCAATTTAGCTCATCTTCCCTTTACTATTCAAACACTGGAGCCAAATCCTTCGAATCATACCGCACTGGATCAGCACCTATCATCACTGTCGCCCAACGTGCGGTAGTTGATGCCGGATTCTTCCAAAAGTGCAGACCACCTTTCATGATAACGGAGTCACCGACTCTGGTCAACCTTGTTTCGCTGCCATCTTCCATGACGAGAACGAGTTCGCCAGCCACTGCAGCTCGTAGCAGACGTAAATAATAGTTGATATGAGGCGCGTTTCGTCCACTTACGGAGAATGTTGTAATCAACTGACGACGTTCGATGCTATCCATACACTCAGCATTCTGAACATAAAGAGGCAAAGAAGCAGCCTACATTTGGAGTTACAGCTCCAGCAGAAAGTTCCGTCAACTAAATTCTTTGTTATCGATTTGATATTTATATGATTCTCTCAACTAGACCTGTAGGTTGGTCCCTTTACGGGCCACCATGCCAAAGTTCTCTTGTGGGTCAAATTCTTTTTTGGCTCCATCATCCCTGGTAGAAGCACTGTACTCAGGATGTACTCAGTGGACAGATGATATGAAGTACAAAGTATTGTTAGACCCGGTAGGAAGTCCGTCGTTGGTCTTCCAAAGTGGGGCAACAGAGGCACCTGGGACGAGAGGGGCCACCTGTTGTAACTCTCAGCTCCAAGTAGTCGGTAAACCAACAAAAGACTCGCTGTAAATGTGACCTGATTCTCGCTTTGGATACTGCTGATACCTTGAGCGGTATGACCAGTTACGATACGATGTAACGAAGGTAGGTCACTAGACATGATAGTAAAGGAAAAAGATGTATTCTAAGAGAATACATCACATGAGGTACGATAAGACGGATCCAAGTTGCCCCTCATAAACTTGGAAGCATCACATACACGCGTGCCTAAATACACAGTCCAAATAAGTAACGACCACTTCAAGGCGCCGTGTCTGTGAAATAAAAAGTAAGCAAAAAACAGCGTATAAATTTCAGGCAACGTACAGTAGTGATATTCGTCTATCAAGGGTATCCAGTCTTGAATCAGTGTTCCAAACAAACCTAGTACAGGCGTGGTAGAAAAGCTATCTGCAAGTGATGCTACCTTGGGACTGTAACAGAAGGTAAGAAACGACAAGAATGAAGTATCCAAAATGCCTACCGAGTGTAAGATTCCCATATTGTACCACGGAAAAGATACCAAAGCATGTCTCGGTCTCTTTTTGCGTACTCGGAACGCTCCAGAGTAGCTGAAGGCGGGACATTTCGACGCAAACTTCGCGAAACAAGTTCCATTGCTAGAATGGTGATCAGGGGGCGGTTAGACTTGCGATCTGAAAACAATAGTGTCGCTACAGAAAAGCAAAAGTTAGCACATTCCATTTCAACTGTTGATAAATGATTGTACCATATACTAAAGGTCGTAGTATGTACACGACTTCGGATAGCCACTCCTGCGGGGACGAATATGACCGTACAAGGGACAATGGTGGTTTGACAGAGGCAGTTGTTAAAGCTTTAGGAAGAAGGTATTCCTCTATACCGATGTCTGAGCGTGGTGGTGGTGGAACAGCCAGCGGGGTATGTTGCGGTAGGGGAACACGGTTATTCTTGAGATGATCGGGGGTTTCCGGAAGAGAGGACGGCGGCGAGGAGGGAGCGAGAGTAGGAGAGGTTTCAGTAGATGATGGAAGTGTTGTAGGATCAATATCACGTTCAGGTATAGGAGGAGAGATCAATGGCCTCCGAGTTATTCGCAAAAGTATGAAGCGAAGAATTGCTCTAAATTTCAGGATATGTCAAATGTTGCTGAGCTAGAGAAAAAGTGCGGCGTACTTGATAAGTTCGAGAATGATTATTCCTCGGTATCGGTTTTTGGCTGATACTTTTCTCCGTAGTCCCATCTCAATGACCAGCTCAGTAAAACGAATGGTCTCGAGCATGCGCGCTGCCCATTTGTACCGCGAATTCTTGTCTGCCCAAGCTCTGGTGAATCGTGTGTGCAGGGAAAACGGTATGAGAGGACGGTATTTTGGATCTGACTGCACTATTCGCGCCAGAAGCGTATCATGATACATGCTCATCATATTTAAAGAAGCAGATACTAGAAACAAAAAAGGTCAACTATGGATATAGAACGGTAGCAACTTTACTTGCGGGTTTCGGAAGCCAACTCGGCATCTTTGAAACGACCTGGAAGAAACCAGGTCAAAGACCTCAGTGATGACTCCAAGGTCGAAATGGTAGAAACATTATTAAGAAGGAAAGACTCGTAATGCGCTATGGACATGGATGAAAGAAAGTAACGCGGGGTAAATACACGGCGTGATCCGGTAAACCGGCACGTAACTCACCCGTTAGCCAGCTACTGGCCAGCTAACAGCAGTCAACTTGCCGTATTCAGGCTGATTCTAGTATAAAAACCTAATTTGTTGCTGCCTCATGTAGAGTACTATATTAGTGGAACTGAGGCGGGGTAACTCCAGGCTTCCAGCAAGTTGTATCGTGTGTTCGCAAGAAAACTGAACTCGACAAGTCAATTTCCGACGTCAAGGAGATCTCAACAACATTACATCTCCAAACAACACGAGGCCCGTTCGCGGAATATATAATCATTGTCCCTTCATCTGTCTACTATCTTGATGCAGGAGCCCTATGCTCAGGCATAACAGACCCAACTCTTCTTTGGAATTCCTGCGTCCTGCTCCGGTCAGGGGTCAGCTAGAACCTCAGGATCCTCGAACACCCAAGGGATGGCGATCTCTCCAGACCACAGATACCCTCGATGAACTAAAGGTGAGTCACATTAAAAATATTTCCATGGCCTCCTACTAAAAACATTTCACCATAGGTTCTTATTCCTCCCCAGACGGCCTCTATGTACGAACAGCTACTAAAACTAGAGAGTTTGGAGCTTGCAAAGAAAGATCTGAATTGGGAGAGACTCTGCGAAATTCGGCACCTAAAAGATCGAATGATACGCAAATGCCAGAAATTATCCAATTCAACGAAGAGAACTGGACACGGGGAGCCATTCACTTTCCAGACTCTCGTCGCCCCCTCAGATTTTCGCTTGAAGGAAATGGAGAAATGGTTCCGTCAGCAGCAGACACGGATTTCGTCGAGTGGTCAACGACCTAGTCATGCGTATACAGGCAATTCGCAATTTCGACCTCATTCTACTCTTTCAAAGACCAAGGGCCTCACGTCAAAGGCTGGGGCAAGCAAAGTTCCTCTGGCATCGTTTACGGATGAACCAGAGTCCATGATGCCCAGTCCAGCCCCATCTCCCCCAAAGGCTCTTTCTCCAGAACCTCTTCCTCACCTTCTGCGGAGCAGTATGGCTATGGCGTTAATGAATCAGAATAACACGATGGAAACGACGACTATTACGACTTTACAGGCTGAAGCCAGCATGCGACCTAATGGCCCTGTCTCGGTCTCGAAGATCGAGACCACAACTCAAAAGCTACGGCATCAGAGGAGTTGCATCAAGCGAACCAACACTGGAGATTCAGTAAAGACAGTGTCATGGGCAGACGACCACGACTTGATGGAGCGGGTAGGAAAATTCACGAATGCGACTAAGGAGGCACAGGAGATAGGCAAGTTGTTTTCATATATTTCATTTGGAAAGTAAACGTGACGTTTCGTAGACGATGAATGGCAGGAGCTACAAGGAGTATACGCAACCCATATGGATCAACTAGAGTCCCTCGAGGAGCAAGTGCAGGGCAGCCTGCGGCGGTTACAGATTGAAAGCGAGACCTTGCAGAAAGTAGTCGGCTGTATACAGGAGCAGAAAGAAACTTTACGAGAGGTGGTGGGTCGGTTTGGGCGGAAACAATCTCATTACCGAGCAAAAGGTTCGTGTCGCCTAAGAGATTCTACGGCAGTTTGGCTGAATAAGGCATTAGTGCAGGAGGTCTTAAATGAAGCTGATGGCTTGCTGTCTCTGTACGGCACGAGAGAACCTCAAGGTGATAGTCGAACAAGGTTTATGCCAATTATCGACGAGGATTCACGTGAGGAACCCGTTGAACCTGCAATAGAATAAATGATGTCCAACGTCCAGTCGTTTAAGGTCTGCCTAGTATGTTGCTCCTGCGTTTCTTCGCGTTCACCCACCACCGCCGGACCAAACCTAGAAAAGCTATGAACACCAAAATATCTATAGCCACAATGTAACCAAAGACATGGAAGGAATTGGGACTTTCTGGAACATTAATGTTCAGAGAAAACATGCCTGATAGGAATGTGAGATCTTGAACTGACTGAGTGACATCGACGATGCAGCAATAACATACCAATTATGGTTTGAAGGCTCAGAACCGCCATACTCACAGTTGTGAGATACAGCAAGGCCTTGTCGGCGCCGCTTGTGGACAACGACGTATTGTTGCGGAGCTGATGTAAATACGTGGGATGCGACTGCGATAACATGCGTTCATAATGCTCAAGTGCATGCTGGAGGGTCAAGATGTGATCTGGAGGCGATGATCGTAAGAGCTTGCATTTGCATCAATTGTCAGGCCACTAACCTTGTACGTCGCCCATATACATAGCAACTTCGAGTTCCTCACTCCTGCTAGCCTTGCGATTTTCTGACTCAGTAAGTAGTCTTTTTCGGATCTGAGCAACAACGTCTGACTTTGTCGCCAGAAGGCGGGCCAAGGACGTCACTAATTTGCGTGTCCTCGCCATGCGGCGAAGGGTTATCATCCTGGAGCTAGGAGTAGACTTATCGGCGGCAGCGGGTGAACCTTGCCATCGGGAGCGGAGGTACCGTAGGAATCTTCTATATAGTAATGGGAGAGGAGGCCGTGTGATTGCAAAACGCGTGCGCGTGGTGAAAGTCCGATCGAGCTTTGTCAAGTTTTTCTCGTTGAGTGGAGGCAAAGACTCTTTCTCAGAATCATGAGCATTACGGGGAGGCTCAGCATTAATAGGAATGTCACTGGTGTCGGCTATCGTGTTGTCTGAGTACACAAGCTGTTCAATTGCCATGACCTCCCGCTCAATCTCGTCTGAGAAAGGAAAAAAAGAGTCGACAATCGAATCCAACAAACTGTGGGCTATCCAGGCTGATACATAAAATGAGAGATCAGAATTCCATTTGAACATGCTCGAGCTTACCTGACGACATGTTTATGGATTTTTCGAGCGAAATTATGCGGTGTCGAACTCGGTCAATATGTTCTAACATTTGTTGAGACGATGAATACCATCACAGGAAGAATGTGCTTACCAGAAGCATCCATGAAATGGAACTAAAGGAGTACTCAGCAGGAGGGATGGATCAAAAGTTGGTCTAGCTCACTGAACATACACCTGTTTCGCCAATGAGTAAAAGCCAGATGCATTGCGTTGATAGAATTGACCTTCATTAAACACAACCATATAGACATTGGATTCCACCAATAGTCCCTCATCTCCAGAGGTGTTTGCAAGCTGACACTCTAACTTTGCACGAGCGGTGCGACTCTCTATTGTCCGGAATGATATAAAATAATATCCGAGCTTTGGAAAACGTTCGATTTTCTCGCGAGGATCCTGCTGTAAGATATCCTCCAGCGTCAAAGGATGAAGATGCAAAAGCTAAAAGATAATAAGAGAAAAAGTACGAATCGGAGTCAATTCCTCACCTTTCCTATGGCGCGCATATCTTCAGAAGTTGGAGAAGAAATGTCTAGAAACCATGGGTTGTGGATCTGCATGGTTTTAGCAACGTCGGGCGCTATCTCGGCGCCATCTTTAGCTTTTCCTTTCTTCACCTTTCGCAATGCGGGTAAGTCGGTGAACGATGCAGCACGGCTAGGAGCTTTCAAATTTTCTGGAAGCATAATGTTCTGGTGGGTATCCCCCGGGGAGCTACGAGAAAGAGGATGGTCTTTCTCGCGGCGTTTAGCCCTTGTAGTCTTTTTTAACGCTGCGTCCAGCTGATTGAGAACTGAATCCAAAGAAGATGTCCATAACACGCCTTGTGAATTGGGCGAATCGATATCCCCAACTGGCTGAGAGGCTTGATTGCCCACTGGGCGCAACGAAGGCGCAAGGTATAATGAGAATTGTCGAGGAATTATTCGGGATTCTTCACGAGCTTTTATTAGGGATATATGAGCTGAGAAGTCCCGTTCGGATTGCTGTCGTTTAAGATCAGCTGAACTGCCCCGTGATTTCTGCCTTTTAGATGAGCGAGTCATGGTTGCGATAGAGGAAGATGAGTCGGAGGATGAATCCCTCCAGCCGCTAATGGCGGCTTCTAAAGTTGAAACTAGATTGGTAAATGCACCTAGCCTTCCGTTGAAAAAGGACCAAGAAGAGGAAGATGATGAAATAGAGATAGCAATAGAAGATTCTGGATGTGAAGAATGACGAGACGAAGATTGGCCTCGGTAAATATCGTTCAAAGGGGTATCTTCGCCATTTTCCGACTCTGGATGGTATAATGGCTTCACAAGAGGTCGTTCTAGAGCTGGAGAAGGCAGCATGAATGCTTCAGCTCATATGTGGATATGGTCATTGGCAAGAGCCGGCGCTTCATTTACGCGCGCACGTGGAAGGTGGATCCTCCTTGTGTTGCCACTGGCACTGTTATAATACCGAATATTCCCTTGTATATTCAACTAAAATCCATTTGTCTCGCTTATTATGCTTGACTAAAAAGCAAAACTACTACTTCTAATCTTTATCTCTTTCGGAGTCTTTGTTCCTTTGTTATTTGTCTCATGTTCATGGCCACGCGTTCTCAAATGTCTCCGATTCTTTCTTGCACTTACCCTCACAGAACTCACCTTTGAAAACTAAATCTACCATGTCTGTTGAATACTTTCGCGAACGAATCGATACGGCGTCAACCATCAAGTCCATTCTAGACACCTATCCTACCACTTCTGTCTTACGGGAACTGATTCAGAACTCGGACGATGCGGGAGCCACCACTCAAGTACGCTGACTGTCAATTTCAGGTTGATTCAAATGCTCACTAGTAAACAGTCATTCATTATCGATTTTCGACAACATGGCCAAAAATCAGTGGCTGACGAAGCGCTCAAACGTACTCAAGGTCCAGCTCTGCTTGCTGTGAATAATAGCATCTTCACCGAAAGTGATTGGCTTGCTGTCCGGACTATTCACGGCTCGAACAAGTCTGCGGATGAGACGTATGTTCAAATTCTCATTACTGATCGATAACCTTCTCACATTTCCCGTAGAAAGACTGGGAAATATGGATTAGGAATTCGAGCATGCTATCATGCACGTAGTCAACTATATCGTTATGCAGCCAACGACTGACATGAAGTTTCATAGATAACTGACAATATAGAAATTCTCTCCCATGGAAAATTGGCTATCTTTGACCCACACGAAGAATTTAAGGACCACCCAGGAGGTCTTCGTCTTTCCTTACCGCAAGGCCGAGAAGTTCATGAAGATCAATTTGAAGCTTTCTCGGCTGCCTATTTGAGCACCAATCCTTCATATCTCGACTCAACCGTGGTACGCTTACCGCTTCGAACTCCCCCAGAGGCGGCACGAAGCAGGATCAAACCAATCGTAGTCACCCCCTCAGACATTAAAGCATTATTCGACAGCTTCATCGACAATGAGCTGTCAGTGGCTCTCTTGTTTTTGAAGAATATTTTGAGCATCGAGTTGCGAGAAATAACAGCAGAGGGTAGGGATATAGTGATCGCACGGTCCTCCATTACAAGCACAGACGGCGCTGGATGTCGACCCCCCTTCCCTCTTGCGGTCATCGATGATTTTAAGAGCTACGAGCTCAATGTTTCATCCATAGTCCGAGATGCTCCGCCCACTTCTACAACCTGGACGGTTGCACACTCGGTGCTAAAGGAAACATCTGTTCACAAGTCAATGAATATGCAACTCCAATATGATGTTGGAGATCGCCTTATAAAGGATAAGCTATCGTCCCATGTATCCTTAGCGTACCATCATAACCCACCGCAGAGTACCGTTGGTGCTCGTCTATTTACTCTTCTTCCTCTCCCAATTCTGACAGGATTCCCTCTTCACATCAATGGTGTATTTGCGTTGACTCCTGACCGTCAAAATCTTCGTAATCCCAATGAGCTTGGAATTGGCCTAGAGGCTCGTGAAAGGTAATGTACTTTCCAAGGTCTTACGAATTGATATAAGAGCTCATCGTCATCCATAGGCTTTTAATCACCTGGAACTCTTTTATCTTTCAGGACTTGGTTCCCCTGGCTTGGGTCAAACTGATCCATGTATTGATCAACCAGGGCTTTTCAGAGAAAGATATTTGGTCTGTTTGGCCTCCTGCAAGCCCACTTGTTGTACAGAGCCAATTGCTCCTCGATTGTTTTACAAAGCTAGCACTATCGCATGATGAGGAACTTTTCCCTTCCAAGTTGAACGATAAATGTGAATTTATTAGGGGAAACCAGCCAGCCTTGGTGGTATCTCCTTTCGTCGACCAGGAGTTGATCCGAGCTGTCTCACTTCTTGGAATAGCGGTTGTCACTCCTCCTTCATCCATCTACGAAGCGTTTGAGAGGTGTGACTTTGGGGGCTCCGCTTTTCGATTATTCAACCCTGAAAATCTTGCTAATAGCCTTACGGTGAGTTAATTCGGCTTAATTATCATTGTTTACTTATCTTTTCTTTTTCCCCATTCGAAGAGCGAAAGTATTCTGAGGGACAAACTCGATCCGACATCGAACTCTCAGATCCTTGACTACATCATTAGTGTCTCGCCATCGCTCCTCATTGGGCTGCCCCTCATCCCAACGGTTACACCTGGATTATACATCTCCTTATCTCGACCTTCAATGGTGCCGTATACATATATCCTGTGTTCTTCTGTTGAAGCCATGCTGTTTCGCTCATGCGATAGCCTCCTAATCGATCTCTCGCAATTAACCTATACCTCTCGCCATCAGCTGGAGAACTGTGCAAAAGACAACCTTCTGAACGTTGCCCATTTTGGGCCCGGAAACTTGGAAGCTTTTTTGCGAATTATCTGCGGAGAGAAACCAGAAGTTTTCATATCATTTCCTCCCACCCTACCTCCCGATTGGCTCGCCACTTTCTGGTCGTGGATGGATTCTCATGCCTCTCATGGTCCATTTTTTGAAGTGGCCTGGCGATATCATCTCCTACCGACAGTTGATAGTTCTGTTCGAAGAACCTCTGAAACAGCGTTCATAGTTCCCAGTGGCCGACATGAGCTGTACGTGTTATTGAAGGAGGCAAATGTTCCGTTTCTGCACCCAGATGTAACTTCCACCTGTGCATTATCTGCGTCTGACGCCGCCTTGTCGATTGATAGTATCTCGAGACTGATATCTTTCATTGAACCAGAACGCATCCGCACTCAACCTAACAGGCTTATGCTGCAGAATTACATTCGTCGATGCATGCACGAATTGGACTCTGTGGATTATTTCAAATTTAGGAGTCTGCCCATTTTTCCGAACCGAGTACCCAATCCACACAGTCCTTATACTCCAGTGACAGTTTTAGATACTGCGATCGGTCATCTGAAGTTCATTGCAGTTCCAGACGACTTTCCGCTACCAGTTGTTGATGGTATCACTTTCATCGATATCTCAGGGCCTCATTATGACATCAGCTCGAGGATCAACCCCGATGCTAATTATGTGCTCAGGGAAAAAGAGGTCCTAGAACTGGCTATTGAACAGTTTTCTGTGCAGCCAGAAGCTCTTCGAGACGCCTTGATGCTGCGGGTTATGCGCTCTCTGCAAACTCTCGATCATGAAACCCAAAACCGAGTCCGCTCCCTTAAGTTTGTTCCAGTAATGGGTTCCTCGGAACGACTGGCGCCCAAAGACGTTATAGATCCAAAATCATCATTGAAAGCCCTCTTCAAGGACGAAAACGGCTGCTTTCCTTCCAAACCCTATGCAAGTGGCGAGTATTTTGACATTATGCGGTTC
Organism: Rhodocollybia butyracea; assembly: GCA_015501585.1. Taxonomy (NCBI): domain Eukaryota; kingdom Fungi; phylum Basidiomycota; class Agaricomycetes; order Agaricales; family Omphalotaceae; genus Rhodocollybia; species Rhodocollybia butyracea. The sequence continues at coordinate 519,876 of JADNRY010000007.1, forward strand.
AGGAAGTTGTTTTGCTCACAACTTACATCTGAGCATGTAACAGAGCGAATTAGATATCTTTCTTCGGGGACATCCGGTCACGAGAAAGCAAGGGTTTTCTTGCGTGTGCTGGAAGAGCAGTGGAACCCTGCATTTACATCCATCTTACAAACTGATGCTGATGTCTGCTGGATTCCAACTGTGACATCATCTCTCGTATCTAGGCAATTTTGTCAGGATGTGCACACAGGCGAACACCACTTCCTCTTTGATCTGGTTCATTCTCAGTGTGCAAACACGGTCTCGAATGATATTCGAATAGCACTGGGTTGGTGCTCGCCTATTGATTTCGATGTGCTCAGGAAGCAGCTGTCTCTCACATTGAACTTTACCAACGCCTCTGAACGATCCAAACGACTCCTGTGTCTTGTTAAATACTTGGCCAAATTTCGTTCAAATAGTTCAGACATGATCAAATCTTTACAAGAGGTAGTTCGGAACACTCCCTGGATTCCTCTTGCCTCTGGTGGGATTGGATCCACAGAACACGCTCTCTTAAATCCTGATATTAAAGTTGGAAAACTCTTTCAGTCAGTTTCTCTAGGTCTATTGAACTCGCCTGGTGCAGATTCTTTCCTTCGCTTAATGGGATGTACAGACAGGTGAGCTATCTTTCTCTCCACGATAAAAGGAATCACTATTCATTGCTGGTCACTCCAGACCAACAGTTGATTCACTAATTGGGGCTCTTGAAGTTTCGGAGTCTCTCGATGACAGTGTCGATATCCTCAAGGAACTCGCATATCATAAAAATGACTTCACAGGTGATCAGCGGGCGAAAATTCTGGTCCCTGATGACCTCGGTACTATGCGACCTCTTTCTGAGATTTACCTCAGTGATATCAAGGATCGTCAAAATGATTTTAGAAAGACGTCTATCTTTCCGGCTCATCCATCTATATCTCAGTTAGTAGCTCAGAGAATCGGACTGACGACTCTCAGTTCTTTGCGGCTTAATGACGAAAACAACCTCGATATTGATGACGAGGACATGTCGGAGGAGTTCGTTACTCGGATCAAATCCGTCTTGGTTGAGTATGATATCCAATACTCCCTCGGAGAGTTTCTCGCCAACGCAGCAGACGCGGGGGCTACCGAGTTTCAGATCCTCTTGGATCGTAAACCAGAAGAACAGCCGTTTAGCTCTACCCAGATTCTTTGTCCTCAGATGACCGAATTTCAAGAGGAACCAGCGTTGCTGCTCTATAATAATGCTGAATTTTCAGAGAACGATTTCAAAGGCCTCCGCCGAATAGGCGAAGGCGGGAAACAGAATATGAATGACTCTATTGGAAAATTTGGCTTGGGAGCTCTTTCGTTTTATCATTTTGCAGAGGTAGTGTTCCTAACGTTATCATTCACAACCAAGAACTCAATTCCATGCTTTTAGGTCGCCTTCATACTTTCTGGACAATATCTCATGATTCTCGATCCTTCTGGCTTATATCTGCCCAAACGCCACGGGCAAAAATTCCGAAGATGCTTTTGGCGACGGCTTGAAGATGTTTACAGGTGCTCTTCGCAGTACCTAACTGGATGCCTAGATCTAACAATTATTTTCAGAATTCACTCAGATATACTCAAACCATTCGAAGGGCTGTTTGACTTCCAATGTGAAATGAGATACTATCACGGTGTATGTGTGTACTCCGTTCAAAATACCACTTTCCACAAACTAAGCCATTTCATAGACTATCATTAGGTTGCCTTTGAGAAAGCGAAGTTCACAGATATCCGAGAGCAAATTGACCTTTTTGAATTGCTATGACCTGGTGGTTGGACCATATATGGATCTCGCGAAGGACGCTACCCATTTCACACGCCTTCAGAAGATTTCTGCTTTACGTCGCGACATTTCCGACGTGAAGGAGCCCGTACTTCTATGGTCTATTACCCACAACAACCACACGAAAGTTATGCCTACCCATGCCGATATCGAGGCTAGGTTATTCAGTCTAGCCGTTGAAAGTCCTCATAACAGAACTAGCGTCTTCGAGCAATGGCTTGTCGTGCATAACTCTGTACCTCTTGAGAGTGTCCCAGAGGATTTTCATTTGCTCTTGAGAGCAATGAAGGTTTCCAATGGCGTCGATATTGCTCTTGCGTTCCAGTTGCAGTTGGACTCTGATACCGGTTGTCGCCAGAACTATCTCTTCTCCGGACTCCGAATCCCTCAAACCGTCTCATTTCCTGCTCATGCTCATGCTTCATTTGCGATCTCGAACGATCGTCGAAGCATCAGGTTTGATTCTCCTGATAGCTCTGGCGAACGTATCCTACAATCGCAATACAATCTATGGATATTGAGTTATCCTCTTGTTGAGCTCTATATAAATGCTTTTCGTTACCTATTCCAGGAGTCTCCCGCTGAACATACTGCTGGAAAATGGTGGCCTGTGAAACTTAACGATCCGATCACCAAAGAATTTGCAAATTCGTTTTATCAAGATTTACCCAAAACCTCAGTTCCCGTCCTCCCAACGGTCACCAATCACTTGGTGCCACTTAGTGAAGCCATCGTCTCCAGTGATTCCGTTCCCAAACCCATTCATGACCTTCTTGTACGATTAAGGGCCAACTCCTTTGTGTTCTTACTCCCTTCCGTTATGGCTTTGCTTCCTCAGGAATTTCACCTAATTCCAGAGTCCCTCGTTCGCCTGTTAAAGGAACCTAAAGTTGAAAGGCGACTGCAAGCATGCTATTTAACTCTTGGAGTGGAAATTAATGCCACCGTTGATTTCCTTCTGCGTGACGAATTTTCTGGTGGACATTCACTACCTTTGCTTGTCACAAAAGACAACCAGCTGAAGCGATTCGACAGCCAACTCACATATATCTCTCATCAAAGCTTTCCAAATGAGTTGTTTCCGCACAATCGCTTCATCTCAACTACAATATATACGAAATCGTCACTCCTTCGTCTTATGCGCATGTCTTCATATCAGGTGAATGATTTTGGAGAAGCTGCATTTCTCACGTTCCTATCTGAACGCGTCGGAGCTCCACGGGCTATTGCTTCACATTCGGACGAAACTATCGCATGGATAGACTTGATGTGGAAATATTTTGATGAGCTCCTCCCGGCCAGGATAAATTCTCTCTCATTAAGGAATATCCGCTCTTCCCTACGCTTGGAAAGGACTCAAAGGAGTATGCATCCCTGATGTACTGTCGTGCTGGAGGTGTGATACCGCCCCTTAAATCAGACTTAGATGGTGAATTCTCCGCAATTCTTTCGGCTTTGGGGATTTCCGTACTTGTGGACCATCCAAAACTTCGAGATGCAGACAAGCAGTTAAAGTTTTCACTTTCAGCTTTTCTTGATTGTCTGGGTCATCATCAAATCAACGATTTCTCAGGGTTGACTCAAGTCCAAGCGGAGTTGTTAGCAGAATGGATGATTCGACAGACACCTATTGAGCTAGCGGGTCTGAACAAAAAATGTCTTGAGTTACTCAGTCGTCTCCCGTTATGGAATAGCGCAAGGGACGGCCGTATACTGCGCCTCAGTGCGATTGGCCTCGACATGCTTCCCTCTGATCTTGAACTTGTTCGAGTCCTCCCTTTCCTCCATCCCCATAAATGTGTCACTGAGTACTCAGGTGAGCTACTAAACTTGTGGGGCTACCTCGGAAGTAATAGCCGGAACATTACTTCGTATTTGGACCTGCCAAATCTGCTTAACCTGGTCAACCTTGCGAGAGTTGATGACCTGCCAAATTATCACTATCTTATTCGACAGCTCATCCTTCATAGCGTCCCTGCTCTCAAAATACCTGATGGTGCCTGTGATTTGCGACCTGCAGCAGAATTTTTCCACGCCTCCGTTGAACTCTTCACTAGTGCATTCTTTCACGACCAAGAGGTGAAATTTGTACACCCTGTTTTCAGAGACCTCCAGGACCAGCTACCTGTCAAGCAGATCGTGACACCTGAGCTTTTCAAGGATTGTGCTCAAGCGATAAACGACGATCAGTTGAATGGGCGCACTCTCGAAATTCTGCCCAGAGCCAGAATGATCTATCGCTATTACAATGACGTACTTCCGCAGCTATTAATGAGTAATCCTCATCACTGGCGTCCTTTGGAGAGTATATGTTTCGTCCCACGAAATAGAAGGCCCATCGAGCAGCTCGGTTTTGATTCGAATGCCTACATTTTTCCACACTTTGATGATATAGTTCCTCCGCTTGCGTTAATCGACGAGAGGTACCAGCCGATTGCCTGGACTCAACGTGCGAGGTTTGAGGTCCCCCCCTCGGCAAACTTACAGGCCGTGAACCGGTATATTGGAGTCCCTACTGCAGCAGAAGTGGTACGCAACTGGAGCCTTTTGTTCTCTTGATCCAGGATCATTAATCGCTATCATAACAGGTGCAGCATCTATTTGTGCTTGCCACTAGAGTTGCAAAGGACCACCCTCATAATTCTACCGTTGCTAACCACCTGCAGGAAACGTATAAATGGCTATATGAAAACGCCGACGAGGCAGCAGCGGCACTTGAGCTGCACCGAAATAACCCTATTTTTTTGAACGTGGTGAACATTCGATCTTGCACTGAGCCTTGGGTGTGGCGAAGTGCGAACGAGCTCGTCCTGGGCCCCGTTTTCGATTACACGCATACCTTCAAAGTTGAAACTTTTCTTGCAGAATTTTCTGACCTGCTACGCGCGGCTGGCGTCCAAGAAATACGGGATGGTCATCATGCAAATGAGGCCTACTTTGGGGACCCAGACTTTAACCGTCTCCGTACTGCTGGGAAACTGCTGGACATAGAGCTACGCCCTGAGGACTATGAAAATAACGAGGTTCCCGATAGTGTGCAACTGAAAGCCCACTCAGTGTTTCTGGCTGCCAAAGTCCCACATATTGAAACGGCTTTGACAGGAGGTTGGAGCGAAAGTCGCGACCGCTTTCTGTCATTTCCAGGTTCATACTTCGCAGCGCGCGCTTTTCTTGGTGAGCTGTCGCGGCTTCCACGAACTGACAACTCTTGACTAATAAGTCGGCCCTAGAACTGCTTTATGTCGGTGATCTCAGTGATGAGCGGCCAAACAACCCCGAAGATAGTTTTGGCTTTTTGGATGTCCTTTTCCAAATGCTGAAGGTGACTGACATGTGGGATCTCCCGAGGTTAAAGAGAAAGATTGGATGGTTAATAACCGTGAAATATACGTTTATGCATCCAGATACCATTTCCAGTAGTACGTGCTCCGTTGCCACCTCTATACCTCGTGCTGATCCTATGCAAGTACAAGAGTCTGCTGTGGAGTGTCATGCCTCAGAACTTACTCAAGCCTGTAACGAGTGGATCAGCGAACATGCAAAAGTTTTGGAGCTTTTCAACGCCACCTAGGACTGAAGGTTTCGAGCATTATATGATAATAGATAAACATATGGACACCTATTGGCGGTACTTACAAGTCATAATTCTAGAAATGTCCAAAAAGTGACACTTGAATACAACTTTGCCATTTGTTGGACTGGAGGCCAAAGAGACCAAAGGAAACAGTGTCCACTCAAACCCAGCTTCGGTTCCGAAATTGTTCTGGTAAGCTTGTAAGTTGCTATTATATGGACACAGATACTTCCACCCCCACGTTTGTCAAAACTGTAGCCAAATTCTGGTACGAACTTGTTCCCCCATTTCGGCGGTTACATCTGGGACAGATAACCTCTCAGCGATATGCTGTCGTCAACTTAAAGAGTGACAGCTGCCCCAAAGCAAGTAACTTCCTGCTCTTAGCGAATTGACAGGTCTCTGGCTTTCTCTCTAGGCGCACCTGTACTGACAATGAGTATGAATAATCGAAGATTTTCTTCAAGGATTGTGGTACTTATACGACCTAAATAGCTCGGCGCTATAAGGAAATTCCACCAACTTCCTGCGATTCACCTATATCTTTCTACCAGTACAATGTTATGAGAAAATGTAGTATCTAGTCAAACTTCCTTCTTTTCTGTCTATGTTGATCCTGGCTTTCAAAGTGGCGCTTAGAGGAACCACTGCTCTCAGTAAAACTCTCTTTCGCAAACGGCCTAGATTTCTTTTCCTTTTGTGCAATCTTTTTCCTCTTCTTTTCGATACTCTTCTTTACAGCTTTCTGACCTCCCTGCTCTGTGATCGCGTTGTACCTTGCTTTCACCAACAACTCCTTCTTCTCGGCTGTTCGACGTGTCAGCGACGGGAAAGACGAAGAGAGCACGAACACACGTACAGTCCTTCATGTACCATTGTCCCTTCCCCGATTTTTGTTTCTGTCGTTCTCGTTTCCTGGCCTCCTGGAGAGCAGTTTCCTCGATTGCATCGCGGCGATCTTTGTTCACAGTACTTTCCGCCCTTTTCACGGCCAGTTCCAAGCGATTTACTTCTGCTTCCCGTTCATGTCTTGTATCCCGTGGAGAAGAAGCAAGCAGCTTTCGGGCTCTCTTGAGATTTTCGCGTAGGATGGCAAGTTCTTTTTTGTGAGAATCACCCAAAAATCGATAGTTGTCGTGAAATTTCCCGGAGGAGAACTCGCCCGTCATGGGTAAGAATCGGGGATCTCTAACTTGCTGATCGATTGTTAGAATACGCAGTGCTAGCAAACGGTAGCCATACCTGAGTCTGAATATCGACGACAGTTCTCCGCCTGGTGACTGGTTTTTTCGAAGTGATTTCCATGGGGCTACCAGGAGAATCAATGAAAGCATTTTAATAAGGGTGCGTAAAAACCTACGCATGTTTATTCTTTCGCTTAGCTATATCAGATCTTGGTTTAGTGCTCCACTCAGGCTTTCGAGGATCATTATCTTCGCCTTCAGAAGATTCGTTCTCGCTATCAGAGGGGCCAGACCCTTCGGAAATGGCTTGGGAATTTAGCATTTTCTGCGCCCGACGAAGGGCACCCATAGGCAGGGTAGAGAGATCTAGTAACCTTAGTTATGCGATGAATCCTCTTAAAGTGACTTACTGTTTTCGAGTAAGGTCTTTCAAAATTGTTAGCATTTGATAGGTTCAATGATATTAGAGCTTATAGTTACAAGGCTATTGTTTTGTGCATTGGATGTCGCGTCCTCTTCGTTTTCGCTATCCAAATCATCTTCGTCGGCCCATTGAGCGATTCTGGGAGCATCGGCGTCCGCTTCATCGTTGGCTTCGGGAATACTTGATTCCTCTTGCCAATGATCTTCTTGTGAGAATACAACTCGAGGGCTGTGTGGTCGTTCCTTTCCTTTGGATTTAAGAGGCATATTTTTTGAACAAGAAACAAGAATAAGCAAGCGCTGAAAATTTCGGGCCGTAACTGAGCAAAGACTTTTGATTCTTGAAGTTGAACGACTTTCTCCAGTCAATCCAGGAGAGGAATTTGTTGCTTTCTGCACTTTCTACTGTTCTCATTACTCTATTAATGTCTGCCAATGATGTCTGGCAAGACTTTGAAGTACGTGTAGTCCACCTCAGCGCGCTGTTTTGGCGTCCTCATTTTTGCTCAGGGTCTCCGGCACAACGTGAAGCTTAATACCGTCGACAGATTGAAACAAATACTGGGAGGATTTAATGACGAGTGCGGGACTCACTTCTCCAAGTCGGGAAAAAAGCAAGAGATTATCGACAGAATTGTGCACACTATCGATAGTTGGAGGCAGGCGAATTCTGTGGACAAGTGGGTCAAAGCGAAAGCAATCCTTTATCAGGTTCGGAATTCTGGAACGTGAGTGATAAACGCTTTGTGTAATCTTACCACAGAAATCTGTCCTTTGTTTTCTAAAGCCACGCGCGTTGACAAAACTCTGCTATTTCAGCTATACTCCTTCCCGAGCTCCCACTGCGTTACACTCCGCTTCAAGCATGGCTTCAAACTCCTACACATCTGCTGCTTCAATCGGCAAATTGTCTTCCACATATAGCCCTGCTAGTGGCGGTCTGAGTGCGAACAGTTTTAATAATCCATACGCTGCCCGCAAACTCCTTCCGCCTCTAGATTCTTCGGGACCTTCTGCTGCATACAGAGCTCCAGGGAGCTCCAAGCCAGGTCCGGTTGTATCTTTTGCCTCACAACAATTCAACTTATCGGTTTTTTAGAGCTGCGCTTCAAAGACTCGCCTTTCTTCCAAATCCACGAGACAGTGTCGGGCATTATAGAATGTCCAGGTGATCTTTCTCGAGTCGGGGGATAACTTGAGCCCATTCTGAACGTTTTATTTTCTCTGTAGAATCTCAAAGTGCCGCCGATCGCAAATCGTCTTATGTGAACTTTACCTTGACACCAGACCAAATCAACAAACTACAGGCTTCCGGGTAAGTTTTGACGTTTGAATAAAACTCACCAAGCTAAGTTCTTTCAGCTCTAAATATCACTTACGCCTGTTCTGCACATCATCCACATTCTACTCTCCAAATTCGACTTTTCGCTCATTACCTTTACAAGCCCCGATTGAATTTCCTTCCACTTGTGAAGTGCGCATAAATAGCAAACCGATCAATGCCAACCTTAAAGGTTTGAAGAAGAAGCCCGGAACCGCGCCTCCTCCCAAATTGGACTACAATATAAATTATGACCGCCGTTCTAATCAGATAGAAATGGTGTACGTGAACAGCCAGCAACCCACTCAGCCCAAGGTTGTCCCACTCTTCAAGTGACTTGGCATACTCAGACTCATTTTATCATATAGAAATTCTACATTGTAGTGAAGATGGTCGAATCGACGTCAGTAACGTCTCTAGTTGACGATCTCAGGCGGCATCATTTCGAGAGTTTTGATAAAATCAAAAAACAAAGTGTGTTATTGCTTTCTTGAGCTTCTCTGTGACTGAAATTGCTTCATGGTAGTGCAAACTTCCAGCCTGGAAGACGATGATATCATTCCTGGGCCTCAGAAGGTGTCATTGAAATGCCCGGTATGTACATTTTTTCGTCAAAAATACTCTTCCAGTTGACTTTGGCTCTAGTTGACACTTGCACGCATTGTCACGCCCTGCCGTTCGTCAAAATGTGTACATATCCAATGTTTCGACGCAACATCGTGGTTCAGTGTTAACGAGCAAACTACAACATGGTTATGCCCTGTTTGCGAGAAAACACTCGATGTCAATGATCTTATTATCGATGGGTAAGACCTGTTTCAGTTTAACTTTTGCAATTGCTCAGTTCCTCGATTTTAGATATTCTGAAAGTATTCTGAAATACTGTCCTGATAGCGTGGATGATGTGATGGTTGAAGCAGACGGTGAATGGCATACGTCAGACGACAAATACGGTTCTCCCAATTGGCAGACCAAACATCCTCCAAAGTTATCGAATACCCCTTCCCGAAAATCCGCACCCACCCCGAAATTGCCCACTATCAATGGTGCATCTTCTAGTACAGGTTCTAATAGTGTGTCCAAAAATATCGAGATAACAGTGCTCGATTCGGATGACGATGAAGATGAAGGGCGGGTAAAACGGGAGCTGTCGCCGTCTTTTGGCAATATTTCATCTGCATCTGGCTCTTATGCTCCACCTACAGTTTCTCGTATACCATCTGCAGACATCATAGACTTAACCATTGACTCGGATGACGATGAGCCTCCTCCTCCTCGAAATCCTGGGAAGCGAAAAGCCTCGGATGCTGTTTCGCCCACAGAAAGCATCTGGAAAAAGATGAGAACAACGAACTCCTCTCCTTCCTCGTCACCTGATGACCTTTCCTCCTCTCGCTTTGTCAATACACGCCCTACAGCTTCAGCTCCCAATCCCTCCATGCACCTACCTCCCCTTATCCTTCTTCAACCTCTCCTTCACTTCCATCCTTTCATTCTTCATTCACAGGTCGGGCTCCTGTGACAAACGGGACACCTCAACTTCCTCCTCTCAATGGTTTCACTACATCTCGAGCTTCAGGTGGCTCGACCGCTCGGTGGGTGTGACAACTTTGGACTTTTATCTTTTGGTATATTAGGTCGTGTTCTCAAAAGCTTGATGGCATCCTTAATCCATATGTATCATAAAACGAGTATACTGGTATTTTGCAATCCGCAATCCATATTATCCTTGCACTAAAATACGTAAGGCCATCTGACGCATGTTGATTTTGAATGGTATCAGGTTAACGATGTACATTCGGTGCTAATCAGCTCTCTCTTTTGCAAAAGTGATGATACTAGCCAATAGTAGCTCCCCGGACCTCGCGCCTTAGCAGTATTTACGCGTATAAAAAGTTACTTTACTGTTAGTCTGTTAGTCATTGTCAATAGATAAAGCGCACGATCACGTTACACAAACGCGTATGGACAGCCACATACGACGTTGAAGTTGAGCTATGTCATCTCGATTACCGCTACCTCGCCACCGAGGCTCTTCGCCGACCCAGAATCCAGGCCCTTTTATGTCTTCATCTTTGAAACGGAAGACCATTCCAGAAGAAGATGAAGCCTCGAACCAACCAGTCAGAAAGCAGTCACGACAAGCTCTCCAGCCTTCTCGCAGTACAGCGAACCTCAATAACAGCTCTAGTATAGCGCCTCTTCGAAACACAAAACCTATCCCGACGGCACTTAATCAGAGTCGTTCAACCAGAGGCAACAGTGCTCCACCGCCTCAGAGCATAGCTCGAACAATATCGAAACCGGTCCCCTCTCGCGGGAGAGTCGCCTCTGGCTCTGGAAAGGGCGCGGAGGATAAACGAATCAACGAGGTTTGGAACAAACTCTCTTCGATGGAAGAGGCAAGGGCTGCTGATGCAGCAAGGGTGGCCGAAGAGATGGAGCAGGAACGTGCAAAGGTTACCGAGTTGCAGGAAAATCATCGCGCACTCTCACTTCAGCTAGCCGAATCAAAAGAGCAAGAGCTAAATCGCCGCCAGGAACTTAATATTGCCAGCGACGAGCTGGAGAACCTCCGAAAGAAACATGCGCGGGAGATGACTGATTTAGAGATTGATATACAGAAAAAAGATAGAATTATACGAGAGGCGAATGAGGATCTTAGGGCTTGTCGATGTGACCTCGAAATGGAGCGGAGTACTATTGGGTCCCTCAAAGCCGTTCTCAATCAGCAGTCAAACGCTCAACTCACCCTATCCGCCGAAAACCGCTCTCAGCAGGCGCAAATATCCATTTTGCAGGCTCAAATTGATGCCTTCTCGTGCTCTAATGGTAATCTCGCTCTTGAGCTGGAAACGAAGGATCGTCAGTTGGAGGAGTTGAGGACAGAGGCTATGGAAAACGAAGCCGTCAGGCGGAAGTTGCACAACATGGTTCAGGAGCTCAAAGGGAACATACGGGTCTTTTGTCGAGTTAGACCCGTTCTCCCTTCTGACGCTCAACCCTCCACTCGAACGGATGGCTCTAGTACCAGCAGCCCCACATCTCCAGAGCACCTTGCACTGGTTAGACAAGAACTTACGGCCGATATGACCTTTCCGGATCGTCGGCATCACAAGGAAATCACTCTTTGGTCCTCGAGTGAAAGCGCCACAGGCCGAGGGAGAAAAGAAAGCTACAATTTCACCTTTGACAAGGTCAAACTTTTTTCATTTGAGCACGACACATATTATTAACATCAATTGTATAACAGGTATTCGAGCCAGAATCTACGCAGGCGGAAGTGTTTGAGGAAATTGCTCTGTTAGCTCAGTCTGTGGTAGATGGGTACAATGTATGCATCTTTGCCTATGGTCAGACAGGCTCGGGTAAATCCTTTACGATGGAAGGCGGCTCCGTGCGTGTTTTTTGCGTGTTTTCGAATAATATACTGACGTCGTTGTCCAGACCGATGCAACAAAGGGCATGATCCCACGAGCAGTTGATCAAGTCTTTCGCGTTGCAGAAGATTTACGAAACAAAGGTTGGGAGTATAAAATGGAAGGCCAGTTTCTCGAGATTGTGAGCGCAATTTATTCTCCACCAACTTTCGAAACCCAAATACTGAAACCGACATTCTTTTGTCCAGTACAACGAAACTATCAATGATCTCCTTGGAAAAGATGAATTCGACATGAAGCACGAAATCAAGCACGATCCGAAGACTGGATCGACGCACGTCACAGATCTCAATGCTGTCCCTCTTAACTCGCCAACGCAAGTGCGCACGCTTCTTTTGTCTGCTCAATCTCGAAGGAGTGTGGCCGCGACGTTGATGAATGAACGTTCATCGAGATCTCATTCCGTGTTCACACTTCGTATCACTGGAACTAATGCAGGTACCGGAGAATGCTGCCAAGGGTGCTTGAACCTCGTTGATCTAGCGGGAAGCGAAAGACTCAATGTCAGTTTTGGGAGCGGATTTGGTACTGGTGTCGGTGGCGGAAATGATAAAGACCGACTCAAGGAGACGCAAAGCATCAACCGAAGCTTGAGCGCGCTCGGAGATGTTATTGCTGCCCTCGGTGAAAAAGGGGAAAAGAATGACAAGCACATCCCCTACAGGAATTCCAAGGTGAGTTGCTAAACCTTGTGCGGCTTCAGAGTCTTGACACTACTTGCTTTATAGCTCACTTACCTTCTTCAAAACTCGTTGAGTGGTAATTCTAAAACACTGGTTAGGTCTTCATGTTCTCTCAATGTGGCCGATACTAACTGTTCATAGATGGTCTTGAACTTGTCACCTTTGGCTACACATCTGAATGAGTCACTCACCTCTCTCCGATTCGCGACGAAGGTAAGCATATGCTAGATATTCGTGTACTGGATATTAATTAGCTCTTTCCAGGTCAATTCTACGACACTGGGTACAGCGAAGAAACAGTCTAGATAGAGGCACCTGGTGACTGGAGGGTCGCGGCATATCTTATTATTCTTGTAGCTGTATTGGACACTTGTATATCAGTGCTGAGCGAAATTGATTACAAGCTTGGCTTATCGCCGACGATATTTTGTCCACAGGACCGCCAGCATTCAGATTTGCATGCCTCAGAACAGCTCAGAACCGCTTAGAACCTGGTGAGTGTGCACATATATATACTTACTACCGTGGCTTGTGTACGTTTACCACATGAAAGAGATAACGCGCTACAAGGTTGTCCACTAGATCACTCTACAAACTATCTTTAGCCTCCATACCTGCCCTGAATGTGGATCTCTACTAGGCAAAGTAGTTCTTACATTGATACTTCTGGGTTGTATATAAGGAGAACTATGGGGGCTGACCTAGTCTTGTAAGCAAGCATGCTTCTGCATGTTTACACTTAGAGGCAGACCCAGAATTTCATACCCAGTTCATCCACCGCTCTACTATTGGGCGCAAACACCTCATGCAAAAACACACAGATATGCAGTACGGAGAGGTTGAGATTTTCACTGGCTTGAAGGGGTTTTCCTCATAGTGGTCCGAATGGTATAGTTTCGACCAAGTTTTGACCAGCGGTCTTTCGTCACGGTTGACTTCTTTTTTCTTTACCGCTTCCAAGGTTAAGTTGAGCACAGGAGAGGGTTTATGGCAGAGCAAAGGTTGAAAATTCAGTAATCGAAAGTCCTGGGAGTTGGCGCTGGCAGAATTTTGAATTTGAATGCGGCACTATAAGCTTCCGGATTCCGGCCCTGCCCGATGAATTTTTCGCGTTCCTTTTGTTTCCTTCTTTCTTTCCTCTAGACCTCCATCTGTAAATACCCCTTCCGTCTCAAAAATGGCCGACGTCAAAAAGACAAAATCGCCAAAGGACTTTGCCAGTTCGTTTCATTCTTGTTTTATTCATCTTGCTTGCCAGCTCACACATCTTTACAGTCGATTTTCTGATGGGAGGTTTGTCCAGAGCGTTCGATGATTGAACACGAGACTGAATGTTAGTGTAGGTGTCTCGGCCGCAGTTTCGAAAACTGCTGCTGCTCCCATTGAACGTATTAAGCTACTGGTGCAGAACCAGGATGAGATGGTACGTCTTGTTGGCAATACTGAACAGCGTTTGTTTCTTTACCATTAAGCTATAGATCAAGCAAGGTCGTCTCTCTCATCCATACAAGGGTATTGGTGATGCCTTCAAGCGTACCACGGCTGACGAAGGTATGGTGGCGCTCTGGAGAGGAAACACCGCGAACGTCATAAGATACTTCCCCACACAGGCTCTTAACTTCGCCTTCAGTACGTGTTTGTTTCTACGCGGAATGTCCTAGTCTAACACTTACTAAAAGAGGACTACTTCAAGTCCCTCTTTGGTTTCAAGAAAGATGACGGGTACTGGAGGTGGTTTGCTGGTAACGTCGCTTCTGGTGGTGCTGCTGGTGCCTCGTCGCTTCTCTTCGTGTACTCGCTCGACTACGCCCGTACTCGTCTTGCCAACGACGCCAAGTCATCGGCCAAGGCGGAGGAGAGAGGCAGGTTCGTCATCTTGTTCAAAGAAGCATCACTAGCAGATTCTTACTCGCATTGTTTCCCAGTTCAAAGGTCTAGTTGACGTTTACAAAAAAACTCTTGCCTCAGACGGTATCGCCGGTCTGTACCGTGGTTTCATTCCCTCTGTCGTCGGTATCATTGTCTATCGTGGTCTCTACTTTGGTGTCTACGACTCCCTCAGTACGTTAATTCCGTGTCCCTTCTTGAGTTTTCGTTGGTTTCTGACTCCATGTTCAGAGCCTGTCGTTCTCGTGGGTGCTCTTCAAGGCTCCTTCTTGGCTTCCTTTGCTCTCGGCTGGAGTGTTACCATCGGTGCTGGTCTGGCTTCGTATCCTCTTGACACTATCCGTCGTCGTATGATGATGACTTCCGGTTCTGGTGTCAACTACAAGTCTATGTTCGATGCTGGTTCTCAGGTGCGATAATTCTTTCATTAATACATTGATCTTTTTATTTAAAAAAATCTTCATTCTACAGATCATCGCAAAGGAAGGAACAAGCAGCTTGTTTAAGGGTGCTGGAGCAAACATTCTCCGTGGTGTTGCTGGTGCCGGTGTGCTATCGTTATATGATGTGTTCCAGGCTGCCGTGTTTGGAAAGGTCTACTCTGGTGGTGAGTGGTGATCTATCTCTATCTCTTTTCTGTCTTATTAAACAATTGTTTATAGGATCTGGTTAATTGGATGTTAGAAAGTACAGTTAGCTTATTATGTCTCTTTTGCTGTCAACTCCTTTCTCCCATGATCGATATGAATCAAACCATAAAATATTCCAGATCTTACGATTCTGGAAAAGACAACACCTATTGAATCAATGCATACAGGAAAATTTAGGATGAGATCCAGACTTGAAGCTCGTCCTCATTCATCAACTTTAAGCTACTTCCAAAAAACAAAAACAAAAAAAGTTTGCGCTGAGCAGAGTTGGAGTTCGGCAGCTGTTCATGTCAAGCCAGTATTGAAATGACGTAGCTTGCTACGTTCTTTCTACTCCTAAATTAACAAGCGCGCGTGCATTTTTTTCCCACAGTCAGATTTCAACATCCTACGCTAACAATCATACTAGAAAATGGATTAGAAATTGTAGAAAGTTGAAGTAATACTTACCGAGTCTTTCTTAATATATTGTCTACTACGTTTGTTGCAGACAAGTCGTCATTCATAAGTGGATAAGTCAAGGGATAAGTTACTATGTAAGACTCGTCTTCGTTTACGCAGAGTTCAAAGAAAGGTGCAGTTGCTGCGCGACTGAAGAACTCTGGATGTACACCTGTGCATGCGATAAGACCTGTGGTGTATTCCGCCACCGCTCCGGTTGTATTTTTTCAGTTGTGGTTTGTTGGTTTGGTTGTTTGGGGTGTGTTAGCAGGTTCGTTTGGACACCCCTTTCCAACAGTTACAATACTTCGCAGGTTCAGAAAGTGACGTTGAGTTGTTTCTTCGCATAGCTTCTCAACTACCGCATTTCAATCTCTCGACATTTCCGTATGGGAGCATCGCAAATATGTTGCCCGCTCTGATTTCTTTGACGTCCCTCAAGGATTTGACTTTGAGAAACTTCGTAGTCGCCGAGGAATTCAACGGGGTAACGATTGGCCGTATATCTCATTTGCACACCATTAGTTTCTTTCCGGACGATTGTGTGGATGACAATGTACGTGAATTGATCTTCATTTATTGCAAAGGTTTTGTTGAGAATGATCCACACCATGACTCTACTGCCACGAATGCCTGCGTTGTCCTCAGTGAAATCGGAAGGACGTCCAGGTCAAAAAGTGCCGACAACTCGGTATTTTGAAATCTGGCTTTTTGCATTGCTTTTGCATTGCTTCCCAATCCTTGAATAATTCTCAGAAAAGATAAGACGTTACCAAGGACAGCGGAAGTTGTTTTCAAAAGTAGTCGATGCAATTGGTCAACTGTAGTGCTAAATTTGTGAAACTATGTATCTTTTTATTATGAAGCAAAATTGAGGTAGTCGCTCGCAAGCTACGTCGGAGGAGCCCCGGAAGGGGATCACTAGTCATAGTGATACTGTTATGCTGTTCGATTGTGGACAAAACCCACTTTGCGATTCTTAGGTAGTTCACGTGAATTCTGTGTTGAAATAAGCCCGCGCGAGGGATATGAGTGCGCGACCAATCAGTGCGCGCACGCCGAGTAAGTCCGCGATCAAATCACTGCGCGCACGCGCCGAGTAAGTGTGCGCGCTCCACAACACCACTTCTCCGGTTTTAACCACAACCATCATCACCTCGATTGATACCTCGTACAGCAAATACCAGTAGACACTGAGCAGCCAGGTACAGCTACATGAGGCAAGGAATTCCTTGAAAATTGACTAGCAGTTTATTTTAAAAGGATTATTCAATCAAGACAATATCATAGGTCATAAAAAGTAATTAAATAACAGTATTGGACATAGAAAAGGGTACTTACTTTATAACATTTACTTAAGAATTGCCATATCTGACAGAGCAATATTTCTTTTCTCTATGCAGATACATGATATAAATGCTGCTATGGATTAGTTGTTTAGAGCGCCGACTCTGGGTTAAGGTCATGCTTTCTCTAAGCTTCAATGTCCTATCCATGTGAGTTCAAGCCAGTCATGTGGCAAATGTTAAAAGTAAGTTTAAACTATGTCCAATAAGTATTATTATTCAGGCCTTTTTCAACTAGATGATTACTTTTTGTGACCTATAATGTTGTCTTGATTGAGTAATCCTTTGATAACAAACTGCTAGTCAATTTTCAAGGAATTCCTTGACTCAGAAAGTCCGTGTAGCTGTACCTGGCTGCTCAGGGTCTACCAGGGTCCTTGGTCTTTGCTGTACGAGGCATCAATTGAGGTGATGATGGTTGTGGAGGGTTGTGGTCGCACACTTTGTGTGTAGTGATTTGATCGCGGACTTACTCGGCATGCGCGCACTGATTGATCGCGCACTCATATCCTGATCGCGCACTCATATCCCTCGCGCGGGCTTGTTTCAACACAGAGTTCACGCGAACTACCTAAGAATCGCAAACTGGTTTTGTCCACAATCGAACAGCATATACTGTAGTAAATTGTCCGAGACTTCACTCACCTTTTATCGATGAGAAAGGTTTGGTAGTTTTGCGAGCCTTGAAGTACATACTGCGATTACTAAGGATTAAACTGTGCTTCATATTAAACAAATATAGATTCGACTATCTACATTGTCTAAGATTCCCTTGTCAACATGTCTTCCATTGTACTTGCTTCGAAATCCTGCTTGAGGGCATCTGCAAAGTCTTGCAAACCGTCACCCTCGATGACGGAAGCCAAATTCATGATGCTCAGTCCAATACGATGGTCAGTAACCCGTTCCTGCACCGATGTTACCAGAGAGAGCGCGAAAAATTATCGGACTCACTTGTGCATAATTATATGTACGAATTTTTTCACTACGATCGGCACTTTTGATGAGACTATTCTTTGTGGCACGGCGTTCAGCAATCTCGCGAGTGATCTTGCGGTCCATAAGTCGAGCCGATAAGACTTGGAAGGCTCTCCGTTTGTTCTGTACATGAGCAAGTGAGCAGAGATGCCCGGAGAACAATTGATAATAATAATAAATACCTGATGCTGGCTTCGTTCGTCTTGCATTGATACACTAATCCCTGTAGGTATATGTGTCAAACGGACCGCCGATTCTGTTTTGTTGACGTGCTGCAAAGAAGTTGGGGTATGAGCGTATCATGCATCTGACAATTGTGCCAACCTGGCCTCCAGCACCTCTGGCACGCATGACTTCCAATTTAATGTCGTCCATTGAGAAAAGTTCTTCTTTTTGGACATCCTGTTCCTCTATTACAGGTAGGACCTGATTAAGATAAGATGTTCGGTTTCTCAGAAGAATAAATACAGAGTCGACGTACAATGACTGCAACTGTACTGGTGTGAACCCTTCCGGCGGATTCTGTCGCAGGTACTCGTTGTACTCGATGAACACCACTCTCCCATCGTAAAGCATCATAGGCACCAGGTCCTTTGATCTCGACGATCGCGTCTTTGACTCCTCCACCCTCGTTTTCATTATTTGCCACGATGGCAGCCTTCCATGAATTATTCTGAGAGAATCGCATATACATCCTTAACATGGTTTCAAGGAAAAGGGACGACTCTGTGCCACCAACTCCGGATTTGAGCTCGACCAGGGCGGAGAGTTTCTCGGTTGTTGAAGGAGGTATTAGAAGGGAAGGAAATGTTTGCTTCAACATTGCGGATAGCTTCTGGTCCAATTCTGTAGTTTCCTCCAAGGCAAGAGCCTTCATTGCTGGGTCCGGGTCACTGAGCAAAGGTTTCATATCATCTAGAACCTATTCTGCGTTTCTATCTGAGGTCTGAGCAAAACACTTATGCAAAGAACCCTGACCTTGAGAGTAGACGTCCAGTCGTCCCAAGTTTCCTGAAGAGGCTCAGATTCCTTGAGCTGGCGCAATATATCTATATCTTCAGGTGACGCCATGGTTTCTGAAAGCTGTTTTGAAATTTTAGAGGAAACGTATTGAAGAATAAAGGGCTGACTTTGGACCGAATATTGGCTCTCTCGTCGATACGTCTCTGCACGACGCGAAGGATACGCGAGCCATCGTTCGCTGTGTCTTTCGACGCGATTTTTTGTTGCCATAAAGGATAGAACGTCGAAAATCTACGGAATGAATGGCGAAGACATGAGGGTGTGAAACAAAGCATCAGCTTTTTTTTGACCTTCCATGCCACCATGGTTTCGCAATGTTCTTCGAGGAGGTATTAAAGTTGGCCATCTAAGCACCGAGGCTGCACGCTCTGTTACTCTTAGACCTTATCAAGAGCACTGTCTACAAGCTTGCGAAGATGCATTGAGAGCAGGCAACAGGTAAAGTAATTGAATCTCTTAGGAGCTCGTATTCATCATGGACTTCGAAGTCGTATTGGATGTTCTATGCCCACTGGTTCTGGGAAAACCACAGTCTTTATTTCCCTGCTTTCTCGCATACCAGCTCCGGCCTCAAACTTACAAGCCTCAAGGTCGCTCATCATCGTGAATAGTATCGAACTTGCCAGACAGTCTGCCGAACAGGTTGCTCGTTTGTTCCCCTCATGGACCGTCCAAATTGAACAGGGTGCCAAATACCAGGCCTCTGGCACCGCTGATGTGTGAGTAAAGCCCTCTTTCTTGTCGTTCGACTCCTGATCAACGACGCATAGAACTGTAGCGACCTATCAGACCTTGTTGCAACCAGAACGTTTTGCAAAATTTGACCCAGCGCGTATTAAAGCAGTTATTATCGATGAAGCACACCATGCTGCCGCTCCCTCGTGAGTGCCTTTTATTTGCTGCTCGTGTCACTGCTCAAAGCACATCTTAGCTATCTTCGTCTCCTTTCACACTTTGACCCCAACATTAGGAACCCAGATCCAGAATTCAAGCCTCCCTCTTTACCGCATACGATTCCAATCATAGGATTTTCGGCCACTCTCAGTCGTCACGACGGAATTGCTTTGGGTTCGGTCTTTGAGCGCATAGTTTATCATCGGGATTTTCTCAGTATGATTAAAGAGCAATGGTATGATATCGCCTGCCTATCTTAGCTCGTCCATCTCATTTTACTCCAAGGCTTTGTGGAGTGCGTTTCACTACAGTCCAAGCAAACATTGACTTGGAGGATGTAACTGTGAGCTCAAGCACCGGGGACTTTAATGCAACTAGCCTTGCTCACGTCATCAACACCGACTCCATCAACCACCTCGTTGTGCAAACATGGCTAGACCGTGCTGGTAGGCTTCCCGCTCTGATTTTATTATCTACATTAAAACAACGATTAGCGGATAGGCGATCTACTCTTGTCTTTTGTGTCAATATTGCCCATGTTCGAGCCCTTACACAGGTTTTTCGTGGTTTTGGAATAGATGCGCGTTACCTGTATTCAAAGACGCCTACCGCTGAGCGGAAGGCGTTGATTGCTTCATTCAAGGCTGGAAAGTTCCCCGTACTTGTAAATTGCGGTATGCTACCTTTGCTTCAACGCGAAATTGCTTCACTTATTATGTCTCGTCTCATCTAGCAATTCTTACTGAGGGGGCAGACATTCCAAATATTGATTGTGTAGTGGTTGCAAGACCTACTCGTTCACGAAATGTTTTCGCTCAAATGGTAATCCATAACTTTGTTTCTCTAATTTTACTGAACTCGTCCTTCAAGATCGGTCGAGGAATGCGACTTTCGCCTGACACAGGGAAAACAGATTGTCGTATTATTGACTTCGTAAACAGTGCAAATCGGGTGTCTGGAGTTGTTTTCTACCCCACACTCTTCGGTTTAGATCCTGCAGATTTGGAAATTGAAGGTAAAGTATTTCACAGTCATGATTGAATCATCCCTCAACTTTTGTTTAGATGAAACACCTGAATCTCTGGAAGAAAAATCTTTTGAAAAAATAGCATCGGAAACTAGTGACGGTGACGACGTTCCGGACCCGGAATCTGTAATTTATACGGATTATGAAGACCCATTCGCATTCGTCTCTAAATTTTCTGGTGTTCCTACGCACGTCAATAAACTGAGCAACAATGCTTGGGTTGGCTGTGGTAACGATATCTACGTCTTGGAATGCTTGGGAAAGGGATTTATCCGAATAGAAAAGGTTGAAGCAACAGATGGTAATTATTTTCGATCCATTCATTGACGCACTTTTAACGAAATTGCGTAGAAACACCAGCACACTTTGTTGCTTATTACACTTCTGCCCCTTTGGATAAGGTTACTGCTACAAACTTGAAAGCTTCTCCTTTTCAAGGCTTATTGAGGCGTAGGCGTATTCTCCAATCTGAGGAGCTGAGTGGGCTATCAAGGGATGTGATACGTACGCGAAAACCAAAGTTGTGTTTGGGCCAATGGCTTTAGGGTCAACCTATTCTTGAAAGGGATACTATACTTGCTAACTTTGATTTATAGTCTTCTGAGAAGCGCGCGTTGGAGGAAGGACCCTGCGACGCCTGGGCAGTTAAAATTTGTCTCTAAGCGGTGGAACAAAACCCTAGATAATGAGGATGGTCAACCAGCGACCCTCACGAAAGGCGAAGCCGCCAATATTATCACTCGATTAAGAAATGGTGCAAAGGTATAAATTCGAGTGCTTGCCTAGTCCACTTCTATTAGCTCATCCAATCTCTGAACAGGCTCGCCATGAAAAAAAAGTGAAACAAGCAGTGGCGAAGGCGAAGGCAACGGAGAAAGAACGAGCTCGTCGCGCTCGAGAAGAAGTACGAGTTGGCCCTTTGTCGTGTTGAATATTCTGTATCAATATTGGTATAATTCGCGTACTCTACGGTATGACAGTAATCGTATTTTAGTTGTATTAACTTGCACGCCACTGCAATTCTGATAACCGGGGGGAAACTGCGTCTTGGCTTTCCAAAGTGAGCACGGCTGCACGCTGCGCAATGTCCATGATTTGGAATAGAGTTTCTGGACTCTCGAAGGCACTGGATTGCTGAATCAGCGAGGCCAACAGTGCTCCTGCAGCAACCGTTAGAATGATAGGAAGAGCGTTATATACGTAGTCTCTCTTACCTATCAATGAATCGCCAGCACCTGTAACGTTGATCAAACTTTTCACAGGTAGCGCCGGGAATTGGGAAACAACAATTGTCTCCCCCGAATCACTGTGGGATACAATATATCTTGCTTTGATATTACTCGGCTCGTTGTTCCATTTAGATGTAGGAATAGAGATCCTCATTACCACCAACACGCCCTTTTCTCCACACTTGACGATGATATGCCGAAAAAAGGGAAGGAGTTTGACTGCCATTTGTGCCACTCCCTGTTCCAAAAGAAAGGACAACGTCCCCTGTGAAGGGTCCTCAGACATCTTCGCTCGACATAAATGTTCCAAATCCATTCGATATTGCGATCCAAGTGAAAAACTATCCAACGCTGTCCAATAGCTTGGTCTCGACATTAAATCCGTAGGACCCTCGCCCGCAGCTACGTATAGTTCTCGGAGTTCGATGAGATTCGGAGAGATAAAATCGATGGGTGATATATGGTGGTTCAAGTTAGCTTCGACGGCTTTCAATATCCGAGTTGATTTGATTACTGAAGTGGGCTCGCTGTATGGACAAGCATTTTTGAGGATCTGTGAGCCAGACACAGGAACGGCCTACTCACAAAAACACTACAACCCGCATGCTGTTGATCAGCGATATAGGAGCGTGTGTGCAAGGACGAACCTTTGACTCCTTGCTCCTTAAGCCACTTCGTAACAGTGGCTATTACTTCCGGCGATGAGTTGCCATCCATAGCAACTATTTCAGGTTTTCTTTCCATGATAATTTTGATAGCCTAAAAGACATGGTTTGATCGGTTAGTGAGCGTTCATAACTTACCTACGCACCTCACGAGCGGCCAAGGCCTCAGTTATAGCCATATCCGCGATACCTGTAGTCAAATTACCCTCGCGATCCATGATCATGTTACAGACAGCCGTCCGCTGGCCTTGTTGCATTAAAAGGCCGTCAGTTCTCATTCCAAGGGACTCTGTCCCCTTGACTAACAGATTTCCGAAAGAGTCATCGCCGATCGGAGAAGCTAACAGTACAGATTGTTTTTTCTGGAGCAACGCGATGTGCAGCTTCTGCGATGTTTCGTCCTACACCACCCAAAGAAACAGAGATACTACCTGGAACTGTCGAACCTATAGCAGAATTTGAAGCATCGAAAGCCTTAGCGGTAACATCCACAGCGGCAGCACCGAGCACGACAAGTTTGGCTTTTTCATTTTCAACTCGCGTCAGCTTGGGTAAAGAGTCAGACTGAGGTGTCCATCCAGAGGGATTGGAGGTCCCAGTTATGTTTGAGTAGGGCTTTTGTAAATAGAAAGACAAGTATTATGATACATCGCACGGAGCCAAGCGATCAGCTGCTTACTTGCTCCTGGGCCAACTTTTGGTATTCCACAGCTATCTGACCTCCTACGTGAAAGTATGGGACCACATTTCCGCTCATTAGAAGAACATCGACTCACCTATGAGGGCGGTATTCTCGAGGAGGGCTATGTTCGAGGTTATTGAGGTACCCTTTGAAAGCTCACTAACACGTTTCAAGAGCCAGGGTGTAGCTTCTTTGCCTTGTCTACTAATACCGTTTGCCTCAGATTCTGCTACTGCTTGGTCAACAGCTAGTTGGATCTCCGCCCCAGCCGCTTCGTATTTATCTGGTATTGGTACGGCAAATAAAACGCCATTTTGCATACGAAGCTGTGATTGTGTGTCTAAAGAGAAACAGTTAGCAAGTCGTATGGAGAAGGAAATGTTCATTACGGAGGATTTTGGCAGCGATAGATGGTGAAGCAGCATTCCAAGGTACCTAAGTTTGGATAAACATTCAACTTCACACTCAGAGGACATTAGCGTACTTCGAAGCCACTACGGGGAGAGAAGAAGGCAGGGAACTCTCTCGAAGGTCCGTAAGACAACACAGGTACGCCTAGGGTTTCCTAACAACCTTTGTCAGGTAGGGGTTGCAAGACCTTCTTAGACAAACCAAATATTCCAGGGTTCTATAGCCGATCTCAGCACAAAACTGTAGAGGTGAAATCTCTATTTACCGTTGTATATCCAATATTGACTTGACGCCCGACGATACAAGACCCACTGGACAGCGAGTAAGTTCTTGTAAATCAGCCGATATGTCCATTGCTAGAGGGCATGACAGTCAGTGGACGGACAAAAAGCACTTTAAAGAGTTCATATATGTACTGGATTCGCCTCCACGGTGTACACCACCTAGTCTACAAGAATATAAGATAAAAAATGGTACGAATGTAACGGACGTACCCTCCGGTTGCAAAGACCTAGAAGTTGGCACGAAATTTAGCTCAGATTCAACGTCAAACTTGTTCTAACCGACCTTGATTCCTGCCAAAGCTGCAAAAACCAGCGTTGCGGCACAAGTGGTACCACCATCAGCTTTCATAGCGATTGCCTGTTGCGAAAAGAACGATTAAAAAAAAAATAGTGCGAATGAGGTAAACGTACAGGCGCGATATCGCGCCGAGATATTTTAAACACCGAACCAGGCTTTGCAGGACTGGCCAGTCGCTCTAGCTCAGCCTTCTCCAGCCCAATTTTGATTCTTCCTTCGACAATACCTATGGTAGCTGGGACAGCACCGGTGGATCTCACGATTTGCTCGAGAGAAGTTGCCAATTCAACGTTTGTTGGGTATTCAAAACCATGCGTTACGAGAGTGGTTTCAAGAGCGACTACCGATTTTTTTGAGGAGAGCGCATCAAGGACTTCAGGATGAACATCAAGAGGAACATTTTGCGGAAGGCCAGAGTTGGAAAATCCCCTGGTAGTTATTGAAAGTGGTTTGTACTGCTTGAACGCGCGGCCTGTGGCTTCAAGTAGTACCTGCATCCTCGCCAGCCTGTGATTTGTTTTAAGCGCCGTATGAAGGGCTCGAAAATAAGCGCCGAAATACGTTCATCACTACACTACCATGCTGACTCCTGGTTCATCTGTGGAAGGCTCTATTGAACTTCCTGGCGCAGTTTGCTCGATATCAAACAAGTTGGACTCGATAGAGACCATCGTAAATCAAGTACTGGATTATCGATGCGGGGCGATAGCGACGTCGTGGATCTTCTTGCTCGGGGTATCATTGACTCATGCTGCTCGCTTAGGTTCATCGGTACCACGCGTAATTCCTTCCAAGGTCAGCGTGCAAAACTCATATGGACAGCAATCTCATCCTATAACCTAGGCAAGGTCGTAACTAAGCTCGAGTACCAAGCGTACACCAAACTCGCTTTGAAAACAATGGCCAAAATCGTAAGCGATGCCCAAACTAGTATATTGCGTTCAGAGCATACACCGTCACAAACGACAACACCTGGACTCGTTATGATAGCCATACATCACAGAATCGGCGTGGTGAAAATCGGTGAACCATCAATAGGTATGTAAATTAACACCTCCGTTCGGTTCGACCCAAACACTGGAGTGAACGTGAACTTGACAGTAATCGCGGTCTCGTCTCCCCATCGAAAAGAAGCATTCAACGCATGCGAATTTATCCTCGAAGAGGTGAAGCGTAAGGCGCAAATATGGAAAAGAGAGTATTATGAGGGTGAAGATGAAAGTGAGGCAGAGTGGAAGTCAAATACATGACAGTAGGATCTATTCTACTTTCCAGTCCTTGACAGCATCATTGTCAGCGCTGACTAGCAGCTCTATCCCCCACATTATCAATGTGAAGAATATGTTGATCCATCGCCACCACACCTGGGAAGAGTGATCGAGTACTAAATCACGCAAATCAAGGAAAGCACTTGTCATCTAGTTGAGTGGACTCACGCAGAAGATGCGAGTAGACGGTAACAAAGAGCAGTTGCCGGTACGTTAGTAGGATACGAGTCAATGTAGACGTCTGTATCAAGCACAACGGTCAGCATCAAATGACTTGAAAAAACAGCTTCGTACAGGTCGATCATCCCATCGGTTGTCTACACCTGTTTCTGACTCCCAGCTATCCGCACCGATGGTAGGTAATATGCGAGAGGCAACATGCAAGATAGTTAGTCGATAGAAAAGGGTTATGAGCACGGGCTTGGGTAATGTGTTTGTCACAAAGTTCTGCAAGGCTTCGAAATGTGGTTTTAGATTGCCAATAAGCGGAAGACTACACTTGGATTTATAAAGAGCAGAACAAATGAGAATTAAAAGAGGGACGCACTATGAGGATGCCGTGTCAAGAAAAAATGGCTGGTTCTGATCAGCTCCACAGAGCCAGACATTATACGCGATGAATAAACTGAGGGCAGATGATTCGATAATGTTTGTTTTCCTCAAAACAAATCCGATGAAGGTCAGAAAGACGAGAGCCGTGAGCGCGACCCCGAGGAACGTGGATGACAATGGAGAAGAGGCTGCAGCAGGATAAGACTTGTATAACAAGTTAGACAAGGACAGAGAAATCGAGGGTTTGATTGAAACTCACGGAAACAATCCACCAAGCGGAAGTCACATAGGCTGCAGCAGAAGCCACGAGTAGGGTGAACTGCGAGATCTCGGTGTCGGCTTGCTCAATACGTCTTTTACCCAGCTGTCCAAGTCTTATAGAACCGTCAGCGACGACCATCTAGGCTTCGAGGTTTCATTGCTACCTTTGAGCCACTATCAGTGATGATAGTCCTTCTAAAAGGACGAAAAAAGGGCCCCACTACATAGGTATTCAATTCGAAATGAATATTGCGAGGTGTACAAAGGAAAGAAAACATTACCAGGGACAGTGTATTACCCCACAAGCGAGCAGCGGTCATAATCCACGGATTGACATTGGAAGAAAAGACATTGAAGCAAAGGAGAAGCAAGAAGGGATGTATGGGGACTTGAAGAAAGGTCAAGTTTGGAATCTCGAGTAGGACCATGGTGCCATGCACGACCGAGTGAATAGCCAAACAAAGGGAAAGAAGAAGAAAGGCTGGAGTGGATAGAGTGGCTAGTGTAAGTGGGCTACGAGAGACATAGGTTAAGACATGACAGATGAGCAATTATACAGATATTCACAGAAAAAGCAGAATCTGTGCCACAGTTATTGATCTTGAGAGAAAAATTAAGCGATGTTGCTCGAAACAAATATGTGAATCTATACTTTGCTGTGCTCGAAAAAGCTCGCCATAAGAGAGGACTGGACATGACAAGGTCGTAAGATAAAAGAGACTACTAGCCACAATAGACCATGAGGTTTAAGAAGAGTCACGGCTTGTCACGGCATGAGCTGTTACTGTCACTTTCGTGCCTCGGCCCGCAAAAGGCCGCAAGTAACGTTACTCCAATGCTCGGACAGCAGACGACGTCCCTTCTTGTACAGAAACTCCTTCATACTTGAAGCTTGACCTACGGCGGGGCGATGATCGAGCTTCAGTTATTATGAAATCTCTACTCGTCGCGCTGGCGGCGCCAGCTTGTTCATATCGCTCCTCGTTTTCGTCTTCCCCTCGCGCCTGGTCTAATCTCACAAAGGCCATTGCATCTGCAATTGCTTTTCTTGTTAAAATCCCTCACTCTCGCATGCCAACGAACTTATTTGATTAGAACATTACTGTTAAGGGTCCTTGCCTACTTGGTTGAACGACGCCAGTGAAGCGCGGATCATTATGTGTGAAGCCTTTTGGCCGCAGGAGTTTGACCACTGGACTGTTTTGGACGTTGTTCCAGCGCAGAATCTACTGAGAGTGTTTTCCTTTCTCTCACCCGTGATGTGTACATTTGATTTATTGATCATATCTTTTACGTCGGCAGTTGACTGTACTTCTGTATCTACTTGCCAATTGGACCTAAACGCAGTTTACAAAGCTGAGTCAGTCAAATCTAACTAACTTCCTACACGAACAATGACTTTACTGGTGTCGGAAAAGAGAGGTACCGCTGATACCATGCCACCTGTTGCGCCTGCAGATAATTACGATTTGAAACACGATAGAGATTGAAGTTAGTCGCGATTGTATTACATGGTTGACACTAAGCAAAGATTACAGGCAAAACATCCTACTTTATCAATACAAAAAGATCCCCTTCATCGTGCCACTCTACAAGAATTCTTTGGGACGACTGGTAGGGTCTCCTCCTGCCTCATCATACACCAGGCCTGCAACACGCATGGCAAGCTCTGGTGAAAAAAAAAAATCAGCTATCACAAATTTCGGCGGTTGACGACACTTACCGTCAGCCTGAGACTTGAGCGATGCTTCAGCATACACCCGAACTACATCTTCCGTACCACTCGGCCGAACAAAGGATCGCCCGCCCTGGTATCGTAATACCAACTCATCTATTCTCGCCTGAAGACCAGGAGGTGAAACCAAACGACGCTCAGCATCCTCCGTCTTGAAAGCATTTCTGTCAGGGACGGAGCATTTGGCGAGGCGATTCGGAAGATCGACATATAAGGAATCCCATTCCTCTCCTCTGTACGATTTATGGGTGAGAACGACTTCGACAAGGAGCATGTCGGAGAGGGCGTCACCGACGGTTTGGTTGATGAGTTCCGTCAAGCTGACAAGGTGTTCCACGGCGCGGGATTGCGCAGGCGTCGAAGGCTGATACTCAGCAAGTATATCTACGGTGGGCTGCGAGAACAGGACTGTACCATGGCCGTTTGCCTCAAAGTAAACACCAACATTGTACCTCTCAGCAGCATGATGCAAATGCTTAACTCCGGTGGAAACACATTTTACTGGAAGACGCTGACGGAATTGTGTAACCAGGTTTTCATCAGGCAAATAGATAAGCGCACCTCTTGCAGATATTTTGTGGATGCACCGTTGGCATAAGCTGTTTGTACGACACCAACTTTGATCTTCTCTTCCAGACCAGCAACTTTGACCAATTCTATGATGAACGCAGCAACGAGTGCGGCGATCTTATCACCATCTAGCATGTGGAAAGCGCCGCGGTCATCGAGGTAGTAATATATCAGACGATCAGCATCTCCGTCGAGACTACAGGCGCGTTGACCCGGCTGAAGAACATTGGCCAAGGAAGGAGGGATTTTCTGAGAAACTTTAACAAAGTCAGCACCACAAGCGTTGTTCAGCGCGCCCGGAGTAGTGGTCGATGCATTCTCCAGAACGAGTTCCAGCGTATTCCCAAGCGATTCGTTGAGTGTTTTCGCAGCCAAAGCACCTACACCATTTGCGCAATCGATGACCAAAGGTGGCTGAACTGCTTTTCCGGTCTATATTATAGTCAACAACCAGCACTGACACCTGAATGTTTGACGCACAACAAGCTTCTTGTAGGAAGTACTAAGCTTGGCAAAGTAACCTGCCTCAGTGTCTTCTCCATAACTATATTTTGTTCCTTTCGTGTTGATCGATCGAACGAGATAATGAAGAATGGGAGTCGTAGTTACACCGGCGTTTCTTGCTGTGGCACCCATCGCTTTGAAGCCATCTTCGAGGGCAGCGACAAGAGATGGCCAGAAGGGCGCGTGTCTCGGGCGTAGACAACGTTGGCTGGCTTTGACAAGTCGATCTTGGCTGTCTGTACCAGAACTTCAAGCGCGTCGACGAGATCGTCTGCAGTAGATGCGTTGGCAATTGTGGTAGCATGGACTTCCCAAGAGGCTTCTAGCATTTCTCCACGAGGGTCAACGAGTTTTACTCCATTGTCCTAGACATTTTCATAAGAAATGAACTATCAGCCTATCACGATAAGAGCATACATACCGGTTCTGGGTTATGGGACGCAGTGACCATTACTCCAATCGTTCTGCCATCGAGTTTTTTACTTCTCAAGGCGGCAACAATGCCTACTCGAAACAAGACAGAATCCAGAATACTTGCGCTATAACACAGTCAGATTTGGGTCCGTAGAAGCAGCTTGGATAACATACGTGGTCCTAAAGCCAGCAGTACCATACTGAAAACGGATGATTGATGGTTTGTGATGCTGGCCGCTGAGCAATTTGATGGATTCAACGGGGAGAGCAGAGGGCATGGTCAAAGTAAGAGATAAACTTTATGTCACTGTCAGCAACTTTAAATTTATAGACGCGGCGAGTTTAGCGCCGGTCACTCAGCCACTGTCGTCACGATTGCCTAAATTCGGAATTCACATCTCTCCTTTGTACCACTCCGATGCCTTCTAAATCTCCTGCTCAAGTCCTGCTAGAGAAAGCGGATAAGAAAGCCAACTCATCTGCTGGCTGGTTCAACTCGTCTTCAACTAAATTCGAGGAAGCCGGTGATCTCTATCAGCAGGCCGCCAACTCGTTCAAGCTCGAGAAGCTGTTCAAAGAGGCGGGTGATTGTTTTGCAAGAGAAGCAGAATGCAGAGAACAATGCAAGGAAACTAACGAGGCCGCCAATGCTTGGTGGAACGCTGCTAAAGCATACAAACGAGGATTCCCAAATTGTACGTGTTTAACGATCGCGCTTGATATATCAGCTAGACTGAACATACTCTTCAGTGGCAATCCAAGCATTGACTCAGACCATCACTCATCTCACAAAGAGTGGTCGTTTCAGACAGGCTGCTGACCGAGAGAAAGAAATCGGCCAAATCTATATTCAAGAATCTCAGGATATTCGGAAAGCTTGCGAGAGCTATGAACGAGCCGGAGACTGGTACGCCCAAGAAGATGCAGCGGCGTAAGTATATTGGGCTTTCTTCTTTGGTTTGTATCTGAGTTCTTTCTAGTACTGCAAATGCCTGCTACAAAGACGCTGCCGATCTTCACGCTGAAATCGACGAGTTTCCTCAGGCCATCGCTCGTTATGAGCAGGTCGCAGACCACTCTCTTACGTCTGCACTAACGAAATACAGTGTGAAGGAATACTGGCTGAGAGCTGGTCTCTGTGCATTAGCGATGGGTGTAGGTGTATCTGTTTACCTGTTTAATTCTTGTATTGATTGATACCAGGATCCTGTTACTGCGAAACGAAACATGCAAAAGTATGCCACCCAGGACGCGACTTTTGTATCCACCCGTGAAGCCAAATTCGTGAATGCTCTCATCGAATCTGTTGAAGCTGGGGACCCCGAAGCCTTCACTGGAGCAGTGTTTGAGTTTGATCAGGTCACAAAGTTGGATAATTGGAAGACGAGTATTCTTCTCAAAGTCAAGAGAGGAATCCAAGAAGAACCTGGCTTGACTTAGTAATAAGTAGCTCCTAGGGTCTACCTGTATCATATAATACTTAATTTTTGTCGATACTTGTGACTACGTGGCTGTGACGAATCCACGCCACGTAGTCACGCGTCTCATTTTCGCGCTTTCCAGTCTTTCCATCCTAGAAGAAATGGTGCTGGCTTACCCTTTCTTAGCCCTACTCCATGTCATCTACTCGCTCGTTGTGGCCTCATTATCGCTTTTCAGACATCTTACCAGACCGACTCCGTCAGCGTTGAATGCGAAGCGCAGACGTATTCCTAAGCACCTCGCTCTTGTTTTTGTAGCAGATAATGAATTCGACGAGCAAACAAATGAACACTGTATTAGAGAGAGTATACGCAAGGCCATCATTTGGTGCCAGCAAATTGGCATAACCCAGTTGTCGGTATACGACACCCATGGTACGCGACAGGCCGTACATGTAGATGTATCTCTGATGCATTTTCAACAGGAATTGTTCTGACAAGCATCGAAGATATCCCAGCATTTGAAGCCCAGGATAATAACTTTGAACTTGACCGAGGACGCATAGTTTACCCTCCTACGCCTCCCCTGTCAGACTATTCTGGTTCGCGACCACTTTCGCCTCAAGAACTCGGTCACAAATCATTTTCTACTCTTCACATTCCAACCCGAGGTATCACGCTCGACTTTACTCAAACTTCTTTCAATCTAATACTGTGTCCCCAGCCTCGAGAAAATCACATTCTCTTACTCTCCATTTCTTGACGCGGGAAGCTTCCAAGCCTTCCATCGCTGCTACAACGCGCTCAATAGCAAGAATAGAACGCCAAACTTCCAAGAATGGTACCAAAGCAGCTTTTACGCTGTCGGTTGCTAATTTAGAAAGCTACTTAGAGGGTGCGTCAAGCGCTAATGTCTTCTTCATGCAACTAATCAAACCCTTACAGGAAAGAGTGGATTATTACCTCCTGACTTTATGATCATACACCCTGTCCATCCCTCAAAATATCATAGAACCCCATAGAGTTGCATGGGTACCCTCCATGGCAGATTCGATTGACAGAAATATAGTAAGTTCTCGTGTTCGTGTCTTTGCTTGGGTGGTATTGACAGAGAATTAGTTGTAATAGATTCCGAAAGCAGTATGAGGGCAGATTAATGTGGTTTTTACCTTCGCATATCAGCTCGAGCCTTCTTTCATCGAGCCTCACCGAGTGGGAGTTTCGGGAAGCGCTTGACCAGTTTGCGTTTGCTGAAATGCGCTTAGGGAAGTAAAAGCTGCCTTTCGCGGAGTACCATACACCGAGTGGTTGCAGCCTCCCCTGATTGAAGTAAGTCCTTACTTGCCGGGCTGAAATGTGCCAAACCACCCGAGTCTGTTGTGTTCCTGTACGTGCTTGCTCCAGTCACCAGTGCGACAAATATAGACGGAAGTTCCTTACCGCCGATTAAGGACAGCCCCTGTAATCAAATAATACTCGAATTCGCAGCTGTTCGCGAATAATACAATGTCCGCGTGATTAATTGCTGATGGTTATAAGTCTGGTCTCTTGATCTTTCACGACCAATACCGTCACTTTTGTCTTCAACATGCACACTACAAACCAGTTGAACACCTTCGGAACGAGAATCGCGAGTTCAGTTTACAGCGCGTCTTAAGCCAGCCTTCAATAGATGATGCATCCGCTCATTTGAATGGCAAAAGAGTAAAAAAAAGGATCATTGTATGCTGTGATGGGTAAGGCTGGGTTAGAGTCAGAGAACGCTGCTTATCTTTTTTTTTGTGGTTCAGGACGTGGCAAGATGGCAAGTGGTAAAACTAGAGTCGCGACGTTCCATATCAATTCCTATTATATCAGGCATAACAACAACGGATCGTTTGTCGTACACGAACGTCTTGGTACGCAGCTCCCGTGGGTTCATATGGACAGCACTAATCGCGTCTTCTACAGCGTCTAGCTCGAACAATAGAGCACGAGGACTTCCGTACAGACCCTCCGACCCCCCAGATCGTCTTTTATCAGTCCGGAATAGGTGCCTCCAGACTCTTGATTATTTCTATGATATTCATACTCATCACTCAACTCATGAAAAAGGCTCTGCTGATAACTTCTACTCTGAATATGTCGAAGGAACAACCGGAGACACGTTAGGTTTGCGGTTATCAGTTTGATCTCAATGAGTGACAAGCCACTGATTTTCTAAAAACGTAGGTGATAAGGTGGAAGAAGCTTATGCGTTCATTGCCCAGTAAGTTTCAAACCAATGGACTACTCACCATTTTCTCATTTATGCATTTATTTTAGCAACTACTTTCCCGGAGATGAGGTAGGCATCGATTCAAATCTGTGTTGTATTCACGCTGAATGACTTGCGTCTATCTAGATCTTTCTTTTCGGATTCTCCAGAGTTGGTTCTTTGCTTTTCAACCCCAACCATGTATGTTCATTGACACTCGTCCCAAAAGGGAGCGTATACTGCCCGGATGGTAGCCATGTTCATCGGTGCTATTGGCGTTCTCAATCGTAAAGACATGGACTCTTTTGCTGGAATCTTCATCACTTATCAGAACTTGGGTAAATGCGACGACGAGCAAGGTGTGTTTGTGTATAAGTCTTTATTTTCCAGGTGGCTGACGAGAAGCCAGAAAAACAGAAACTCAACGCTCAGCTGGCTCCATGGAATAATCCCAATTGTGCTGGAATCCGTAGAGCCTATGCAGATGATAGAAGTTTCTCCGTCAAGTGAGCTGTTTGTCCTAAGCTGTAACTCGATCTGATTCATGAACTACAATCAGATGTGTTGGTGTGTTTGAGACGGTCGGAACGTAAGTAGACTCAAGACTCATCGAGTAAAACGTACGCAAGTCTAATGGTATGCTTTCAGCATGGGGTTACCTGAAGAATTGACCCTACAATCACCCAAGCTCAAACGGCTTTTCGGGTAAGCAGACCTGACCTATGAGTGGGCGTGGCATCTGAAATCGTATAAAAGATTCCCAGATCGACTCCTTGGGCCACACATTGAATGCGCTTACCAGGCCTTGGCTTTGAATGAAACTAGGTAAGTTCTGATGCTAAAATCGGATTTCAGCCAAGCTGATGGCACCATGAACAGAGCTGATTTCGTGAGTGTTACCGGATCTTTTGAGTCCAATAATTAATGGAGGTTACGACATTAGAACTGCGCTAAGTTTGAGCAGAAAGAAGAAGGTCGACGCAAGGGACAGATATTGAAGCAGGTACCTGTAAACGTTCGTTCTAAATATGAAAGTATTGACGCTCCACTCTTCTCAGTACTGGTTCACTGGTACGTACACTTATGATCGTGCAAATGTCGATGGCTAAAGTTTCCATTTTAGGCTGTCATTCAGATGTAAGTCGCGTTAGCCAGCTGTAATGACGTTGGTTATTAATTCTGGTTCTAAAGGTCGGTGGGGGATATAAACACCATGACTTGGCTGATATTTCTTTGACGTGGATGGTGGTGCGTTGAAAGACCCCTTTTATAAGTTTGAAGTCGAGCTGATCTCTGAAAAGGCGCACGTTGGCAATATACTTGCCACGGACCCGCGATATTTGGCTACGCTTCCTGATCCTATTGCCCCCTGGGGAGCTCAGAAACCGCACGAGTATGAATAAAAAACTTTGACCAAAGTGTGTACGCTAACAAAAATTTCAGTCCAAAAACTGGTGTCTTTGCCCTTTCCTTCACAACGTTGCGAACTTTGCCAACCAAAACGGACGATGTCACTCACGAGAAAATTCATCCATCGGTGTTGCAACAAACGAATCTCTCTCCCCGAGTTAAGCAAGATTTAAAAGATCATCCAGAACTTATTGGTGAACTTTTGCCTCTTGAGGAAGAGATGAAAGCTGGCTGGCTGTACAATCCTGCTCATGCTGCCGAGGAGCTGAAGAAGAATCCAGAATCATCGCCCGTGGGAGGTCCCCCACCAGGACCCCATCTCAGCCATGAGCGACACCCTTTGGCTGGGTTTGCGCATAACGTTGTACAAGCTGCCTCTTCGATAATACAAACGGTAGCTAAAGAGGTTTAAGAGCCACAGGATTGGCTATTGAAAGCCCATTGTGTAGTTAGCGCCCACGGTAGTAGTTCCTTTGTATCATTATGTAATGTAATCAAGCTCTCATTCGCTCCACTTGCTGCTTAATCCACTGCACGGAGTCGATGTATACACAGAGGGAACATGGCCCATGAACAGGAGTCCTCTCCCCTTTCCTTTAACTCCCCTTCATCTGGCCAAGGCAGTTTCTCTCCTTTACCTGCTCCCTCCCCTGCACGTTTCATCCGACATCCTCTACATAATGATTTCAGCAAGTCCGATCCTCATTCTTCTTCAACTTTGATATCCTCTACGTCTTCATCTTCTACTACGAAATTCACGAAATTCACGAATGACCGTCATGACATAACGACTCTTGATATAACGGATTTAAACCCATCTTCATCTCGCAAATCCAGCGACGCCTTACAACTCGAAAGCCTTGCGAAAATTTATGATGAAGATGACAATTCAGAATCTCAGCATCTGCTGTTAGAGAAGCGTGTTACATCCCCTAAACCAGATTCATTGCGTTCATTCGCTTTCAAGCGTTCGATTTCTTCAGCCACCCTTGTAAACGAACGTATACCTCACAAACCTATTCCTGCTACGCAGATGTTCGCTAGGAATGCTGCAACGTTGTATCTCCCAGAGCTGGATGCTTACCTTGCCTCGTTGCCGAAGCCTCCATTCTGCAACGAGAAAGCATATTCGAAACCTCGTATGTTCACCCCAATGGATAGGTTGACACAAACCAAACTGTCTCTGGAGGATCTGGAAAGGAATTCTGAGGTAGCACTATTTTGGAGGAACCGGAAAACT
Organism: Rhodocollybia butyracea; assembly: GCA_015501585.1. NCBI lineage: Eukaryota > Fungi > Basidiomycota > Agaricomycetes > Agaricales > Omphalotaceae > Rhodocollybia > Rhodocollybia butyracea. Next base: position 555,752 of record JADNRY010000007.1, read on the forward strand.
TTGCTTGGTGCTGCTGTCAACCTGGTTATCGGCTTGACAGTCAGTGATCTTGTCCTCTAGCTAACGATTAATCTCAATGTTTGACTGCAGGGCTCCAGCGTGATTGCCACATACTACAGTCTTCAGGGTGTCATTAATACTGTTCAATTGTTCGCTCTCATTTTAAGCACTATTGTGCCTGTGACTGGAGGTAACTTGGCAAATGAATGGAGGGCGCTGTTCCTTGGTACCATGTCCGTTCACTATCCTGTCTCTTAGCCCATTTCTGACTTTTGACTGACATCTATACAGACCAAATGTACTGGCTCTCAATTTTGCATCTACCTTGACGCAGTCGCTGATATTCTTGGTGATATTCATGCTCATTGCTTCTGGGCTGCTTTACCACTTCCTCAGCGTAGCTGGTCGCTGCGACCGCTATAACCGGCTAGAGGGTTTGCGGCAACCTACCTCGGGAAAGCGATGGGGAATAGTTATCACGACTTTTCTCCTCACTGTCATCTATCTACCTATGAGTATCATGGCAATACACGTCCTTGTGTGGTCTGATGATCTTTGGATCGTCGAAAACCCCTACGTCAATGCTACCTCCTTTCCACCTGTTCTCCCTCCTCTTGGGCCTGCAAGCGAATACCGAGACCCTTTGGATTTCTGCTGGACTACTACGATGAAGAAAGACGAGATCAATTGGGCTCCTGTCATAATCATCCTTTCCGCAATAGTTGTCGCCATTGTTTGTGTTTCTTGGCTATATTCTAGCATATTCTGACTAGTTCTGCAGTTGTCAATCACCTTTCCGATCGTGTTACGGCGCGTCATCCAGCGATCTGCACCACGCGTTGACCGCTATACTGAACTTGGTCGCCGTAGGACCGAAACTGATATGGATATCGAATACCATCGTGTTTTGACTCGAGATCAGAATCCATTTGCTTTTTTATACTCAGGTGGGTGCACCAGACACTGTTATCTCTTTCCGTGCTCATAATTATATTAGGCTTTCGCAGAAATTGGGGAACTTATGAGTCCACATACTTGTTCGCTAAATTGAGCACTTTGCTCATTGTTGCGGTTATTGATTCTGACAACTGCCTTTTTCGCTCTACATCACGCATAGCGGTGCCTATCGTTCGTCAAGTGCTACTGCTTGTCTGTACTATCGGATTCTTCCTTTCCCAGTGCATTCTTACCCCTTTCCTCGATCCTATCAACAATGCTAGCGAGTGGGTATCGCGCATCAACTATGTGTTAACCTCCTTAATTGCGTTGCTGGTTGTTCTTGATGTGCCTGGTGAAAATATTCTCGACACCTACGTGCTTTATGGGTAGGGCCTCCTCCATATAACCTTGAATTTTCGACGCTCATAGGATTCATTTCCAGCGTTTATGTAATAACTTATGGTTTAAGCTTTTGTAAATGATCCAATATCTTGTCGTCTGCTTTTCTGCGGTACTGACGGGTACATGCAGATTTCATTATCATAAATCAGACGCCTCTTCGACGCCTAGTAAAACGTGGGTCGCCTAACCGTTTTCGTTTTATTCTTTCGCTGAGCCACTCATAGGGCTCACCCGTCGTATCGATTTCAGTAAGCATTTCGGCGTTTTAAAATCTTCTTTCTTCTTTTAACACCCACCTTAGGCATCGATGTGTTCTCACCACGGTTAGACCACTTTTTTTTGCTTTTTGTTTCCAACAATTTATTCATATCTTCTAGCCTTGACATTTCTTTCCTGTCTCCACACATAAAACGAAGAATCTGGCAAGAATCCGTCACCACTCTCATCCTCACTAATTCAGACTGCAAAATTCCCTCTAAACAAATCATGGCTTTTGCTCAGGCTCGAGACTTCGAGTTCCCACCATATCTCTTAGGTTTTACTGGCTCCCCTGGTGAAAGACACGTAGAGAACCTCAAGGTTAAATCCGTTAAATTTGATGCGATCCGGGTTTCTAACCCTCTTTCAGATCCTTCGGGAAGTGGGCTCGTCTGAGTATCGTAGAGCCACGGCTCTAATTACGGGTCCTGATTTTGAACGGTACCATCGGGTTGAAACAGAGATCCAGAAACATTTCATTGGACCCGACTCTTTTTGGAAGAATCCTAACGATGCGTTAGTACCTGGAAAATCCGGTTTTTTTGGAAACGCGTGGTTCATCCCTTTCCCTCCGACTGTGGTATATTCTTCGCATCCTTTAGTCTTAATCAGTACTCATAATGTTCAAGGTGATACGTTATGATAATGGGGGACTTGCTGTCCTTCGCGACCTTGGTGACTTGGAAGAATACGTTGTTCAAAATTCATCCCGCAGGGTACAACGAAAGCGTGAAATCCGGATGGCTCTGCGGGCAATGGAAGGTCAAACAGTCCGATGGCCTTATAATCACGTTACAGTAAGTACGGATATATTTTAGAGAGCATCATCCTCAAGTCATTTAGCCTGTCGGGGCCCAAATGTTCTGCTGCTGTTTCAGACAGAAATATACCGCGAACACTGCCGTACACTACGATACTTGTGTGCTGCAAATCAAACGCAAGGGATATTTAGTATGGGACAAACTCCAACTAGGTAGCGGATTCCAAGTTCAGTTGGCCTATGGGAAGAAGGTTGTTCTGGATGGCGATCTCATTGGTCTCACCGAAGACTTTGAATTAACCCCTCAGCTGGCACATTTTTTGACGTTGAATGAAAGTTTGATCTTTCCTAGGCTAGAAAAGATAGAGTCGTCGATTTCGACCTACCGCAATCACCACCGGAAGGAATGTCATCACAAGGCGCAGGTTATGAGTTACCGATTCTTATCTCACGTCTATAACCAACCTCGTCCTCCTACCGGGTTGGCGCAAAGCTCGTTCGAATTCGAACATGATCTCAGAATCCGTCAGCTTATGGCAGGAAGTGAGATAGTGTTCGAGGTTGCTTATGCTCGATTATCTGCAGTCTCTACAACAGAAACAGCTACCTGGTGGTATATATTCTGGGTATGTCATGTGTTGTCTCCAGTACATCCGGAATATTTATTGAAATATTCAGGACGATCTATGGCGAAGAAACTATGACACTATATCCAGCCTCAAGCTACATGAAACGGATTTCAACCCATATTATCCTTCATCGATAGCGTACACTCCCCTTCCTCGACCTGTATTGGAGTCGTTTTTGATTCAGCGGGGCTTACTGTCTGTACCAACAAAGCGGGGAAATTTCTTTCATAACGGGTTCTTGAACAAATTGTACCTGCGCCTGAACGAAACCGCATTTCATGGATCTAGCAAAGCAAGTCCCTTCACAACGATATGTATCTCACTGTTAAACGATGTTCGACAGGTGATCCACTTCCATCTCGGTGACCGCAAATCCAAGCTTGACATGGATGGTGTTGACCTTGAAATCCAGCTGGATGGACCGCCTTCCATGATGGGAACGGGTGGTGGAACAGACCACGACAATTCTTTTATCATTGTCCGCCCGGAATACAGATGGGAAGGTGTTTTGACCGATAATATTCAACACCACCACTGGCGGAAAAAGAAGTTTTTAACAAAGTTGGGGGCCTGGTTTGGTATCACTCCGCTTTGGAGAGCTGGTACGGTCTCACCTGGTTTGTCGATAGATGCTCGGATGGAGAACGGGCGGTACGTTTTGCTGAACGATGTACATCTGAGAGCAAAATAGGGACATTCACTTCTATATATACACATATAAAAACATTTTTATCTGCAAACTATAAGTTCGAACTGGGGTACTTCCAAGGTTTCCATGGCTGAACGGTGTCACGGTGTAGGTCAAGGAGTGCAATTGGTGCTTCGCGCGCTATCTATTAAGTTATAATAAGCGCTTTCCATCGGTTTCCAGCGCTTAAATTTCTTCATCTTGCAATGTCTGGTTCTGCGGAAGAGTACGACAAAATGTCGGAGGAAGAGAGGAAGGCTAAAGACAAAGCCGACAGAGCCAAAGAACAAGCGGAACAAGCTGGTAAGGCTCTAAATTCATGCGATTAATTTCGATTCGACTGGGCATTATACCAGCTTTACCGTACAAATGGACGCAGATATTGGGCGAGCTTGACGTCCACGTACCCGTACCCAAGGGAACCAGAGGAAAGAATCTCGCGGTTGTCATCCAGAAGAAAAAACTCAGTGTTGGTCTGAAGGGATCTGAGGACAAGATACTGGACGGGGAACTTTGCAAGGAGATCAAGGTCGAAGATAGCACTTGGACGCTCGGTGTGAACTCCGCATTGAGTTATCGTATAATCCGATATTGATTTCTGCTAATTCAGAGGACGATGTAGTGCTCATCCATCTCGAAAAGCTAAATCAGCAATGGTGGGAGAATGTTCTAACTCACCACCCCAAGCTCGATACCAGAAAGATCGAGCCCGCTGATAGCAAGCTCAGTGATCTGGATGGTGAAACTAGGTATGCCCATGATCTACTTTTTACAGATCAAATGCTGAAACAACCCTGTGCTACTTAGAGGTATGGTTGAAAAAATGATGGTGAGATTGAACCGTTTAGTTGCGAAAATATACTCATCGGATTGTCATAGTTTGATAACCAGCAAAAGGTCACTTTGTCGTCTTATCATTGTCCGTCTTTATCTTACGGTTTCGTAGCAAATGGGAAAACCAACCTCTGATGAGCTCAAGAAAATGGAGGTTGGTTCACAACATTCTTTTCATGCTGATCTATGGCTAATAGTGTCCGCACAGGCTCTGAAAAAGTTCCAAGCCGCACATCCAGAAATGGACTTTTCCAACGCTAAAATCTCTTAAACAAAAAATTGTGCAGAACATCTGAAATGTATTAATTACTGTAAATCTACTTTTGACTACTGGAGTTTACGACGTTTTCCTGGTAGCGGTATTACAGAAGTTGTGCTTTTCCTCTTAATGCTTTCTGCCAGACTTTGCAAACTTTGACCATCACTTGCATTGCGGGGTTGGGCGTTCGAAGATGTTGCCCTTTCCTTCGTGCGTGCATCCAGCAAAGTTTTCATTGATTTAGTCTTTTTGAAACTGTGAATAAACTTCAGTACGGTATCGTTTGCGAGATACAGGAATCTTACCGAGGATTGGAGGGATCAATGGCGAAATCGTGGTCATCGTGAACTGCTTTAAAACGATCATCGTCAACGTCAATTTGGAAGTCTTCCTGTAACTCGGCCTCGTCCAACTTCTTTCCCTTCCTTAATTTTTTGCCCTTCAGCTTCTCAGCTTTAAGGACCGTTTTCAGGTTGAAATGCTGGGGCTCCGCGTTACTGGAAGCGATAAGAAGAGAAAGACTCTCCTCCGTTGCAACCTGTTTCGGCTTTTGGGACTCTTTCGATTTGGAGCCTTTGGCAGTTTTTTTGCTAGCTAGCGCTGGCTTATCGCCTTCATCGGCGTCGTCGCTAGCTGCGGCGAAGAAATCATCAGCTTCGACAGCATCTTTCTCCTTCCCACCATCCTGTTTCTTCCTGTTTCTCTTCTCCTTCATCTTGCGCTGGTATTTTTCGAGCGAAGTTTCATCTTTGTCCTCTTTCGAAGTTGATAAACCAGGAGCAAAGGTGACCTCCATATCAATGTCTGGTTCGCCGTCATCACCATCGTTCCAACCTTCCGGTAGGTCATTACCACCACCAAGCAGTAACGAGCGCAGTTTGTCGCGGGAAGTTGATTTTCGTTCGGTTTTTTCATCTGATTCCGATTCTGAAGACGATGAAGCAAGATAGGCTTTGAAATCTGCTTCCTCCATCTCTTTACGCGAAATTTTGCGACGAGTGATTTGATTTCTGTTGGGATCATCGTCGTCCCAAGTGAGCTTGACTTTAGAATGACGCAGAGCCTTACGTATAGACGTTAGACAAATCGAAACCGAAAACTAGTAAACCTACATCGGTTACGAATTCTACACCCTTGTACGCAGCACCCTCGTCGTTTGTAGCTTCTTCCCTAGGGACAGATTGAGCGATGGACTAAGTAACGATGAAACTATAGTTACCGAGGCTCATCCTCAAAAGTCATCTCATCGGGAACAAAGCTCAAATCAAAAACGTTAGCGGATCGTTCTAGTTCAGTTCCTTCGAGTTCGTCGTAGATGTGAGAAGCAGCCTCGATGGTGTCGCATGTGAGTATAGCGTAGTAGTACCTTTAATTGTTGTAAGAAGATGGATTTGGATACAAGAGTTTCCAACTCACCGTAATCTTTCCAGTTGATATTTCCTCAAAGCATCTTCGTCAAACTCATTCTCATCCCCGACTTGAATGATGTTTTGTGCTGTGACCTCGTCATCGTCATCGTCTTCCTCCGACTGCTTCCTTTTAAAGATCTCAGGGGGAGGGCCTTCCTTCTCTTCACGGACAAGTCTCTCCTTCCCAAATTGACTCGGGTAGACTTTAACACTGAGAACACGACCACGGGCGACGCTGCTGGCACCCCCTTTTACATTTCGTCGTTTGTCTGAGTTCACCTTGGAGGACGAAGACGCTGCCGGCGCGGTTGGAGACACCAATGAAGAGCAAATTTTGTAGAGATCGACTGCACGAACATGGTCCCAGTCTAGATTAACTATCGCTAAACGATTAGTTCTGTCGGTTTCGGGGGCAGGAGCAGGTTCCGGATTGGATTCGTTATATGCAGCTGCTTGAGCATCCAAATCCGCAAAATTGTTTTCATCCAAGTCTATTTCCGCCTCATCATTGGTGATGGATATTGGACGGGACGCATCACGTCCGACAGTGACAAAGTCACCTTTATCGCTGTCATCGTCACCATGCTCCTGTTCTTCTTCGTCAGATGATTCCAGCAAGACCTCCCCGCGAGCATAGTCCAGCGCTGTAGAATGGCCTTGGACAGGTTGGTCTTCGTTCTCAAGGCGATAGAACCGCCTCAGGTTTTCATGGTCCTGGTTATCCGAAACAGGACGCCCATATTTATCCACGCGGCCTGGCAAATATGATGATATGAGCGCGAGACAACAATCAATACTACCAGTCACAGCCAACCTGATTGGCCCTTTTTCTTGCTTTTTGCAGGAGCAAAAACAGACTTGAAACGGTCGTCGACCACAACTTTTGACTGTTGTTTCTTGGGTCGACGAAACCGAGGGTCTGATTTTAGTCTGGCAAACCGAGGGTCCGACATGGTAGTAGTAGAGATGAACCCTAAAATTTGATTTCACGCGTCGACGTCCATCATTGATCATTTGATGTGCTTGCAACTATAAAGATATCCATGTATAAATTTAACTCTTTCACTTGTTCGTTCATCTTCCCCTTCGTTCCCCTTCCCTCCCTTCAGGTAAGTTCTCGAGGTCACAAAGTTTCTTTCTACTCAAAATCGTTCCTAGTTTTCCTTCTTTCTTCCTTGCCCGGTAGCAGGAACTTTCAGTCATTTACACTCGAATACATTTCTTTCACGTTCTCTTAAACAATGTTCTCTCGTACGATTCTTTGCTGCACCATTTTGGTTGCTTTGGCTGGACTAGCAACTGCCTCGCCGCTACCGATGCCAGTATGTATCCGTCGGAACATTTAAAAGATAATATAATTCTGATATAATTATAGCTTCAACAGGCTCGTAGAAACGGTCTCGGCCCCCTTGACACAGTCGAAGTGTACAAGAGAAATGAACCCGTTGTTGTGCGCGCTATTCCTGAGCCAGGTACCTCGCTATTTCTTTTCGTATCCAACAGTCAACTGACGCTTTCACCGCGCAAAGAGGATCTTGTTGCCCGCCAGATTCCCGAACAGACTCCTACCAAGGGGGTTAACGGTCAGATCTTAGCGTACCGCAACGAGCCTGTTGTGGTTCGTTCTATTCCGGAGCCAGGTACCTATCGCTATCCTTTCTCGTTTTAATAGTGAACTGACTCATCATGCAAAGAGGACCTTGTTGCCCGTCAGATTCCTGAGGAGAACCCGACCAAGGGTGTTAACGGCAACATCGTGGCATACAGCCGCCGCCAGATTCCCGAGGAGAACCCAACCAAGGGTGTTAACGGTAACATCGTGGCATATAGCCGCCGCCAGATCCCTGAGGAGAACCCGACCAAGGGTGTTAACGGCAACATCGTGGCATATAGCCGCCGCCAGATTCCTGAGGAGAATCCGACCAAGGGTGTTAACGGTAACATCGTGGCATATAGTCGCCGCCAGATCCCTGAGGAGAACCCGACCAAGGGTGTTAACGGTAACATTGTGGCATATAGCCGCCGCCAGATTCCTGAGGAGAACCCAACCAAGGGTGTCAACGGCAACATCGTGGCATACAGCCGCCGCCAGACTCGCAGGTAGGGTGCTGCCTCTTCACTCAAGTTTTTTCTGTTGCTGATTGATTTTGTTCAGGAATTGAGTGTTGGAGAATTAGGATGCGGACATGAATTGTATCTCAAGATAACGTGCTGGAAGGAGATTTCGACAATCTTAACACGAGTTCCGACTAGTTCGTTACTCCTTTCTGTGTTTAGCGTACATCGCACTGGTTGTATTTGTCTGGATTACTGTTGGAAGTTTTTTTCAATAATAATGAAGTGGTAGTCATTCTTTGCTGTTATGGTCCCACAGTAACGCAAGTTCCGTTGATGGTTGTTCTAAGTGCTTAAGAACACTTCAACAGGTGTAACTGCAACATGTATAATAACTGATTGACTGTTGTCAACGCCCCCAAGTACGCAGCCTCTACTTCTAAATTGATTTATGATTCTCCTCCACTACCTCGCATCGTATGTCAAACTTGGCATACTCTCGAAGCCGCTGGACAATAGTGTTTCCCAAAGCGGTCGCAGGTGTTAGCACACCTCCTTTTTTCGATAGTGCTGGTAATGTCTTGCGGTTTAATAGCAGTGCAAGCCCACTTTCTGCCAACATGACTGAACATGAAACATCAGTCTCAAAATTGGCCAATAGAATAGATAACACGGACGTGGAGATAGATAATATCCTGGATCACCCTTGCCAGACAACGTTGTTTCCACTTTCACAGGTTTAAGGAACGCGGATGACGGTATGGATGTGGTTACATTTATGACAGTCAGACTGCCATCGTTCTCGAGTTTCCTAAATCGATGATATGTATTAGTGACTCTGCAGCTGAATGGCGGTAGTGCTACATACTTGTCAAAGATAGCACTGGTCTCTTTCATCCCTAACCTCCCAACAAACCATCTGACCTGAATGAAGGGCTTAGGTTCAGCTGATTATTCCATTGATGAGAGCGTACCGGAGAAAGAGCCAACAGACTAATTGCTATCAGTAGTGTGAAACCGAGCATAACGCTGGCAAATATGCTTTTCTGGCGCATAAATTCGTCATAGACCATTGAGGGCCCATATCGCTCTCGCTCTTTGCCTGACCCCACAAGTTTTTCATACTCAAGAAGGCCCCAAGAGCGTTGTACGATAGCTCTGTTTGGAGTTGACATAACAAAGAATCCGCCAACCACGGTCTCCCGAGTGGTTGGGAGTGTCATCCGGTAAATGAGACGTGCAGGAGGAGAAGGTTGGCCAGCAACTTGGGTTTTTACAGTTAGTGGTCGGTAGTTGACGTATTTCAAAAAGTCCCAGCGCACCTGGACTAAGATAATAATCCCGCATCATCTGTGCGAGTTGCTGTTTGGATGTGTCAAATGCACCTACCAAAGTGGACACTGTCCCATTTGACATGACCCCTCGAGGTTCATACGAAGTTGTTGAAGCACCGATGTACAGTGGCTCAGCAGCATTGGAAGAGTGCTCCTTTAGTGCTTTATTGGCAAGGAACACTGTGATGTCGGAAGGCAATGAATCCATTCCACATGAAGGAATGATTATAGATCCAGTTTTGGTAGCGAGATAGTCGTATCTGGGGACCTGTTTAGATGTATTATAAAAGTATTAATGATAGATAGACATGCCTTTCGATAATATCTCTTATGAATATGGATTCGCCAGTGAGATCCGCGTAGCTGAAATACAGGTGAGCTCAAGAATTCAAGAGCCGTAATATTCACTAACTGCACACCATTACGAGCGCAAGCACTAGAGGGTTGTTAGATTCATCTTGGATGGTGTATCCGTGTACTCGCCAGACAACAGGAGGTCCCCACTTCACATACGGGCCCACACAATTCAAGACTACTTTTGAATTTTTCACCAATGCTTCGACTTGGTCAAAGTTTGTAACGTCCACGACATGAACTAGTATGGATTTTGGCAGAGACAAGCTGGAGACGAGTTCATCTGTGTATAGTTGAGCACCGACCGCCTAGAAACAGCGCACAGCGTATTACGAGTACCTAGTTTCTTCCTGGACCTTCCGGCTATTGCAAGTGTAAATTGAGCGCGTTCAGGGTGACCAGCCAAATAACGAATGGTTTGTCTTCCTGTGATGCCTGTAGCACCGAGGACAAGGATATCGACCATGAGGGTTAAGCGCAAGTAACTAACTTATACGTCATTTTACCGCGGACTGATTTCGAGTTCGGTCAAAGTTCGGTCAAAGTTACAATACAATACAATTACAATTATGCTTTAATCGTCGACCATAATGACTCCCATACTCTGTTTTATATCCATGCCCAGTAGCTTCATCTTACCAGCCTACAAACACTGGTCAGCGAAAGATATCGAGAAATGCATTTGAACAAAAATATGAACCTGTACACGCTCGTTCTGAACCTTCCTTAACTCCATTAGGTGCTCCGTGGTGAGGTAACTAGAGCTATCAGTCTTCTTTTTCTTGTGAGCATTACTGAGAGCTTTCATGTCCTCTTGCGCATTATACGAGTCATCTGCGGGAGGCAGAATCTCCCCAGCACGTATTCCAGCCATCCTTCTTTCGAACGCCTCCATATTGTAGTATTTTTCGTGCGGTAGAGTCGCTGAGCTGAGGTCAGGAAGAGCTCAGTTTCACGAGAGCTCTCACTTGCCTGTGTTATAATCCTCAATGAATCGAGAAAATTCCTTCTTGTTTTGATCTTTGGAAATCGTTTCGGGGTTAATCTTGCGTTCTTCGACCAACCATGTTTGAAACTCTGAAGTCTTTGAGAAGATACTAAGGGGACGTGAGTTTGAAGACACATATAGAGAAGACTTCGACTTACTCGACCTCGGAGATGATACCGTATTTGCCCCATTGTGAAGTGTGTGCACCGGCTTTCTTTTTCTAAAGAGTCAGGTGTAAACGCAGCTAGTTCCACCTCATATCATACCCACTGACCTTTTCCTTTCGTTCCTTCTTTTCCCGCTTCTTTTCCTTTCTTTCCCTCCGTTCCCGTTCTTTACTCTTGCTCCGCTTTTCATCCTTTCTCTTCTTCCGTCTCGAGTCTGAAGAGGAAGAACTAGAGACGGAATCTGCTCTTTCTCTCCGCCTTTTCCTGTCTCTGGACCTCGAACGTGACGGAGATGGATGCCTTCTTTTCGCAGGCGGACTTTTGCTGCGACTTCTGCCACGATACGGATGTCTTTCTTCGCTTACATTCCTGTGTCTGCGATGAGGAGATTTTGACCTGGAGCGACGTGAAGAGTAATGGTCTTGATGATCTCTTCTAGAGTCGCGTCTTGGACTCTTTGAGCGTGAACGACGACTGCGATCCATGGGCCAGACTAGCAAAGAAAGGAAATGATCACGAGTACCACTGTCTGACTCAATTCTCCTGAAGTCACGTTATTTTCGTTCTTTCCCATTTACTTCCAAGTTCCAGAATGTCGAGAATGTCGTCTCCCAACGGTAAAATGGACGTCGATAAATCGCCAAAACCAAAGTCGTCAGTCTCTCTAAAATTTTAGTCTGTAAAAATCTACTAAAAATATCCTTCAGTTCTCGTAATCATTCCACGGATACGCATCACACTCGCCGGTCTCACAGGTCTCCTTCCCGAGACAAAAGTGACAGGAAAGACAGGCGGCGCGATGACCGAAGACGTAGGAGTACAAGTCGCGATAGGCCTCGTTATGACAGAGACCGCTCTAGAGACAGATATCGCTCAAGGCGCCATGGAGATTCAGACCGCCATAGAGGCGAAAGTCGTCACAGTAGTCATCGTGATTATGACCGCGAGGATAGGCGAAGAAAAAGAGTCGATGATGACGACTTGGATGCACCGGAACGCATGAAAAAAAAGAAAACCGACGACGACGACTCTGTAAAGTCCGCAGGCTCTGACCGTCGCAGGCGTCCTCGTGATCCTAGGGATGAATTTGACGACGGTCCTCGCTACAGAGACCGCTATAGAGACGACAGACGTCGTCCTCGTGACGACGACAGACCTCCTCCTCCTCCTCGCGATGACAACAGACCTCCTCCCCCTCCTCATCGTTCTCCTTCCCCGCCCCCTCCTCCTCCCATCAGGTAAACTACATGACTTTGGTTATCGCTTATCATACTCACGATTTACAGGCGTCCTTCTCCTACTTACGAGCAACCAGTTGATGAACCATACAATCCAGATGAACCGAAGGAAGACGACTCTGAAGCACGTTCTGTATTTGTATCGCAACTTGCCGCAAGGCTAACTGCTAGAGATTTGGGCTACTTCTTCGAAGACAAACTTGGAGAAGGTACTGTCATGGATTCGCGAATTGTGACTGACAGACTTTCTCGGCGTTCCAAGGGGTATGTTGTCTTGTTCTACCTATTGTGATAGTACTGATATTACCCGCAGTATCGGTTACGTGGAGTTTCGCTCTATCGACCTTGTGGAGAAAGCAATCAATCTGACAGGCACTGTTGTCATGGGTCTTCCTATCATGGTTCAGTTGACAGAGTCGGAGAGAAACAGGCTCCATCCTGGCGACGGGTTCGTGCTTGATATTCCATGTTTGGTACGGAACTAACACCGCATATTTCCAGTAATCTCAACCTGCCTCCTGGCGTTAGCGCCCCTCACGGAGCTATGCAGTTCGTGTCTCGCCATCAGATTCCTCTCCTTTGCTGATTGTTGGTTTCAAGGCTTTATGTTGGCTCTTTGCATTTCAATCTCACAGAATCCGACATCAAGCAGGTATTTGAGCCCTTCGGGCCTCTTGAATTTGTCGACCTCCACAGGGATCCAATGACTGGCCGCAGTAAAGGTTATGCTTTCGTACAGTATGTACCGCGGCTTTCAACCATAAACTGTTTTCTCACCTTTTTCCTAGGTACAAACGATCTGAAGATGCCAAAATGGCTCTGGAGCAAATGGAAGGCTTCGAACTCGCTGGCCGTACAGTAAGTAATCCCTAATGGGAGTTGTATCGTCGAGTAACGGTTTTTATTTGCAGCTTCGTGTCAATACAGTACATGAAAAAGGAACCGTCCGATACACCCAACAAGACACGCTAGATGAATCTGGAGGTGCGCCACCATTTTTTGACGCAGAAGCTACCTTTCTAACCTACTCCTAGGCGGTAATCTGAATGCAGCATCACGTCAGGCACTAATGCAGAAACTTGCTAGAATTGATGCGCCCCCTTCGCTCCCTGAGCCTTCGTAAGTATCACTTTCGTTCGAACTTTGTTGTTTATCTCAATTTTCTTTAGGCGGCCCAACATCCCTCAACAGGCGATGCAATCTCGTTCGGTGTTGTTGAAGAATATGTTCGATCCAGAAGAGTACATACTCCATCGTTCAAACTTTTTAGTGCTGTAGCTCATTAGTTTATTCTAGGGAAACGGAAAAGGACTGGGACAAGGACCTTGCCGATGATGTCAAGGGCGAATGCGAAGAAAAGTATGGCCCAGTAGAAGCTATCAAGGTCGAAAAAGACACCCAGGTATGTGTCATTCCTTTATTCTACCGATGCTCTTCGAGCTGATGGACTTGTTAGGGCGAAATTTACGTTAAGTTCGACTCTATGGAAAGCGCGAAGAAGGCTGTTCAAGGCTTGAACGCACGGTGGTTTGGAGGAAAACAAGTGTCAGCCGCGTTCATCTCAGATGCGATTATGCAGGCTCATCAATAGGTTCTCTCGATGGACGCGCAACACGACGTGGATACCCTGGTATACGTATGCGCCCGAAACTTGGAGAAAAGCTCAAAAACAAATCATCATTGAAAGGTCGACTTGCCATAGTTGACAGTTGTTCTTATTCTTTTTCCTTTTTTTTCTTGTGCAGGTACTAGACGATCAAATAATCCTCTTTCCAATTCCTCCATCCAGTTCATCTTTGCGTTTCATAACACACGTCGTACGTGTGGAGCGCCGGTACAGTAATGTTTAGGACATTTTACTTTTATACTGAATGTGAATATGAACAGATTTTTTGCCTGGCCCCTCATTTAGTCGGAAGTTGTTCCATCTTTGCGCATTTTTGAAACTCATTTGACATGGAACACAATTGTCTGTATAGATTTGCACAAATTGTTTGCATAAGGCTGCAAAAGGATTCTCTCATAATAAATGTGGTGTTTTGAAAATTAAGGATTTCGAAACATCACGTTGAATATTTCTCGCTTTGACCGATTCAAACTCTCTTGGAGAACGTGCATCAGAATATAATATGTAGTGTCTAAAGTAGAGAAAGGAGGGTGTATACACGTTATCATACGATAGTCCGGTGCATGTGGTGCATGTATATGTAAACGAAGTATAGACGAATATGGAGAGCAGGGGGTCATTTTGGATCGCGGAGGAAGCACTCTCGTAGCGCAAATGAGTACGTTGTAGAATATCGTTTACATGTAACGAAGCTGGGCGTACAAGTGATAACGAACAAAGCGGAAAATAGGGTAAAGTCCTTTAGAGTATGCAATGGCGGGGGTCATAAACAATGGGTAAACAAGTTGATAAATGGATAAAAATGAAAGAGTCTACAACATGGTTGGGTAAGTCAGCAATGTCCATCACCCAAAACCAAAAAAACAGTAATACGATGCGGAAGGAAGAGCAGAGAGGCCGCATGAGCGGTCACATGCTCAAATTTTGACATGAAATGACTGAAGTCCCTCCCTACTAGCCCTACGATTCCAAACTACTCCTAACGCTTCGTGCACGGTCCAAGTCGGTCGCATTTCTGACTCCTAAAACGCCTCCGCCTCCAACGCGTTTCGAGTAATCCTCATGATCTCCAAAAATACTCGCGTCCTCTAGCCCCTCTCTTCCCGCTTTGACCCGAGCTTTAGTTATCCGGTTAGCTTGAAGCTGATCACCAACCGTGTTGTGGGAGTAGACAGACGAGGTATCATCGAAAACCTTTTTTGTCTCTTTTTGGGGTGCTCCAAGTCCCAGCAGGTCTTCATTAGGTTTGTTCGGGTGCCCAGCACTAGAAGCCAGTGGAGAGGGGGTACCAGAGGGCGAATCAATCAATCGACGCGGATTTCGAGGGGGAGGCGTCGGAACTGTTCCGTCTCTACTACTTCCTGCAGTCGGAGGCTCGTCCTTGATCGCGTCTTCATTCAGCAAACCTTGACTGGCCCAGAAGGCGCCTAACAAGGGTTCGTAACTGCCCGCGCTCGCGTTGTGTCCATGGCCCTTCTCGCCCAAATTTGCACCTCCGCCAATACTTGGACCGGGGGAATGGCCTGGGACGGGGTTACCGTGTTCGGCGGTAGGAACGGGAATATATCCAGGTCCAGAACCAGGAGGATTATACGACGGTGAAGGTTGTCCAGCCGGCGCTGAAGGGGCCATAGGTACAGCGTAACCGTATTCTGCGTAGGGATTAAAGCCATTGCCGGTCGTGTTAGAAGGAGGACTATTAGCAGAGTCGAAGAAATAGGCCGAGTTTCCTTCCAGATAGATGACTAGACGATCGCTGACCCATTTCCAAAGCACCTCCACTACCTGCGGAGTGGTTCACGCTTCTGTTGGTCCCGAACGGATCGGGATCCGAATCTCTGTATCTCGTACCAGTACTTCCTGGCGGACCGTCATCTATGTCATCATCGAGTGCTCTCCGTGTAAACCCAGCGGCGGCTAGTGTTGCACTAACAGCAGTGTCATGTTCAATCCGAACCCTTCGTCTCCGACGGCGGACATAGAACAGCACAAATATGAGAATCGAGGTCACCTATGAAAATCTCAGCCATGTACACAAACGCGGAGATTGCTCCATACCGATAACCCGATAAGAACCGATACTCCAGCGACAGCAGCAGTGTTGCTGAAGAACCTGTGATGAAACACGCACGTCAGGTTGCAGAAATTTGACACACAAGGAAAGGAAAGGCAAATATAATGAAAGCATGCCACAGCGCGTAGAACATGATATGCGCAGCTTAGATATGCATTGAACTTTCCAGAACAAACGTTATCGCACTGCAAACCCTGGGAATTAAAGGCGAAGAGAGGCCGTGGCAAGTGTCCATAGCCGTGATGGCGTTGCAAAGTAATGTGGGATAAGGCGGGGGGGCAGAACGCCGCATATGCAGCCACAGTCCGGCGACATAGCCCGACAACAAAGGGACAGCAAAAAAGAAAGAACAAACTTACGAGTTCCGTTGATTTGCATTGGAAGAGCTCAATGTTGGCGCGGGATTGGCACCAGTTGCAGTGATCGTGACTTCAACGCCATCCGATGATGAAGTGAATATGCTGGTGAGGAGAGTTGGAGTGGAGGTCGTGGTGTGGCCGGAAGAATCTGTAGTTGTAACGAACACAGTGGTTGAAAAAGTTGTTCTGTGAAATGTATTGAGAACGAGAGGCTCCAACAATAGTGAATACTCACGTCGGTATGAACGCAGGAGTTGGACTCGGCGTAGTGGAGGTATCAGAAGACGTATCTGGTGAACTGGAAGAGGAAGAGGACGAAGAAGTCGAAGATGAGCTCGTTGAAGATGATGTAGAAGTGGTTGTCGTGGACGAGGAAGTAGTGGACGTAGTTGTGGATGATGTTGAAGTCGAAGTCGAAGTCGAAGTCGTCGTGGAGGTCGAGCTGGTTGTAGTTGTCGAAGAAGAACTGGTGGTCGTGGACAAAGACGTCGGAGGGCCACTCGGAGAATTAGGGTCTGAAGCCGGACCAGACTGGGAAGCGTTGCCGGACATCGAAGAGCTGGTCGAACTTATCGGAGAGCTAGTCGAAATCGGAGCTGAAGTCGCTGGAGCGCTGGCCGACGCTTCTTGTGACTGTGAAGCAGCTATGGAAGTGGCAGAAGCTGTCGGAGAAGCAGAATTAGTGACAATGTCAGTTGTCGACCCTGTAAAAGTATTTGAAGCTGAAAGACGCTGAATGCAATTGATGATTATTCAAAAAAAAATACTTACTATCACTAGTTGATTGCTGGCGAAGACCTAATCCCATATCCTCATTGCTGTTGTTCTCTTGCTATGTGCCAACAGAAATCCAGTAAGCACCGGGACTGTTGACTTGGTCGTTGAAGGAGAAGTAAACTGTAGCCGGGAAAAATGCGGGCAAACTGCGCCCAAAGGGCCAAAAGACGCACAGCCAATGCCGTCACTTTTGAATTTGAAACCTTGAAACTTTCAATACAAACTGCAGCTTTGCTGCCTTTGGTTAGGCTGTCTCTCTGTCTCAAACATTCATGAACTGCTCAGTTTCTAGGATGGGTTCAACAGAGACAAAACTTGACTCGTGCCGCCTCAAACAGCCTCAAACCCTACCAAACTTGGCTTAGCTCGGGCGTTCTGATAACAATCTCTTTCTGGGCAAAAGTTTTTTTCAAAAGTGCTAAAATCGTCGATGTCTACGCTGTCTACAGCCCACTGCTGGAACCCGCCACTCCACCTAAAGATCTCCCGAACATCAGTACTTAGATGGCGATCCCTCAACACCATCTTGTGATCCTCTTTCGCTGTCAAATGTTGCAATCATGGATTCTACTCGAGCTTGTTTTCGAAAATGATTTTGATTCACTGCCATGGGAAAGAAAACGGGTGTGTTTTTTTCACAAGTAGCTTTCTCAAAGTCTCGGTAAGTTCACTGCAGAGCAGCGGAGAGCAGTTATCTTGGTAGGGCGGAAGGAGCTTAATGAAATTTTTGAGGATAACTAAGAACTTGCTTCCTTCAAAGCTCCATCTACCCTTACTAATGTCAATGAGCGCTGCCGCCACCATCGAGCAAGCCACCGGCCCCCGGACCAAGTCTCGAAAATCGATGACCCATACTGAAACAAATGATTCCGGAGACTCACAAGGCCCATGTGTGCTTACTTCTTATGGTCCGCTCTTAGTATATTGCAAGGTGGATTAACAGATCCAAAGGTTTTGACGTTGTTTGCCATCTACGAAGGCTTTTGGTGGATAATCCAATTAGACTAACAATTTCCTCGTTGATCATCTCAAGTAGGATAAGGGCATGTTCCTTGAGATCCTTGTCAACATGACGAAAAGCTGCCACCGGGGGTGCTTCCCTCTTCGGTACTAAGTATCAAATTTTTCACTCCGGGCAAGAGTCTCCGAAACTGCTGTAAGCCTACGTACTTTACGGGGGAGGCACTTGTTCGATATACTACTACTCCTTGGTATACTACCTTGTCAAACTCCACGTTCCAAGTGCAATGACCGGTACTCAAACTACTCGATATCCAGCCACACTGCACCTCGCCACTTCGCCTTTGTTCCGTAAACAAGATGATGGGCTCAGCGTCGTTGAACGCACCATCATCGCTTACAGGCGCGCAGAAGCTATTGGGGTTGCATACGGTAAGCTCGATATCTTTCTATTATTGCAGGTCAGTTCACTGACCCAGATAAAACCATATGGATACACTAGATCTGTCGACGAGCGATCTTCTTAACCTGACTCCAAAATTCTGGAAAATGCACGAGGACCCCATAATGGTTATGGATGGAGCGGCAACGACGTTGTTTACGACTCAATATAATCTTGTTGTGGGTACTATAGCGCAGTATGCGCGGGGAAGGAGGGATCTGGACGGGCTTCTCGATGATCTGTTGAAATATCGGAAAATGTGAGTAACTTTCGAGTTATCCGGCGGTGAGACCTGGCAAAGATTTACGTTGCCTACCCAGCGGTCAATTTTGCTTGACCGAACTTGGCCATGGTCTTGACGCAGCTAATCTGGAAACTACGGCAGTCATGCTTTCTGACGGAGGATTCGTGTTACATACACCACACTTGCAAGCATCGAAGTGAGTAAATTACTTGTCTTATCCTTGGACATACAGTTTACGAGATCTATCTTTAAAAGATATATGCCACCGACAGGGCCTATGCTCGGAAAACCATGCGTTGGAATTGTTTTCGCCCGATTGCTTGTTGCTGGTGATGACCACGGAGTCCGGGCATTTGTTGTGACTCTCAATGATGGCTATAATATGAGCCTGGAATCACCACAAGGTAATTCCCCATGGGTTATCGAGTTTCTCAAGTCTCTGAAACATCATTAGGGTGCTACCATCTCGCGGAGGGACTAATCCCGTCGCTCACTGTATCACCGGATTTAATAAGGTCCTACTACCACCTAGTGCACTCCTAGGCTCAACAAAGAAACCAAAACACCCGCATGTGGACTTTAATCGTGCGATTGGGAGAGTATCGGTGGGATGCATGGCTTTGAGTCTCATTGGAGCATCATCCATAGAAATATACTGCGCTATTGGCGCCGCTTACAGCTCGCGGAGGACTATCGGCCCTCCCGAAAAGCGCATACCGATTTTGAATTTCAGAACTCAACAGATACCTATACTCAACGGGATCGCGCACGCTTATGTTCTCAGAGCTTTTGGAAAATGGGCCAGGTCCAATTTTTGTGACCAGGATCTCGACCCGCGAATCAGATATGGAATCGCTGCGTGCTCAAAGGTTGTTTCTGTGCAGCTTTCGCAAGGGGCTGCGATAGCAATTTCGGAAAGATGTGGTGCCCAAGGGCTTTTTGGTGTTAACCAGATGTCGCGAATGCATGTACGTTGGACTTGGTTGATCCATCCTTTCTTTCACTGATCTAACGCAGTCTGAAATGCGGGGAATTGCAATGGCGGAAGGGGATATTTTAGGCTTATCTGTCCGTAAGTACAGTCCAGTCCAGTCCAGCTACAAGGTACCAACGAGATCTCTTGATAGGGTTGGCGATAGAACTTGGACTTGACCGATATGTGTTGCCACAGTCAAAGTACCCCGATAATCTCCTGGCGCGTCACGAGAGATACCTCATGAAGGAGCTGAAGGAAGCGCTGCAGGCAACAACTCACAACCATAGAGGTGGCGATGTAGATCGCCAAATCCTGCCTAAATGCCAGGCCTTGATCGAGGCCATCGGTCATCGGATGGCCCACGACGCGGCTGTAGAAGCGGGCGTAATGCCGGAGCTGACTGACCTGTATGTCTGCAGTGTCGTCAAACTTGATTCTGCATGGTATTGTGAAACTGGAACTGCCAGTCGTCAGAAGCAAGCTGAGGCGGAAGTAGCAGCGTACGATGCTGTTCTTCCACACCTCTCGGCACTTGTTCAAGGTATGAATGTTTCACCGTATGTGACGGCGCCCATTGTATCGGATGAGGCTTGGGAGGCATACGTCTCTGAGCTGTCATATCAGGGCTCCGAAGCGGATTTGATTAGGGCTCGTCTCTGAAGTCGAAAGGTATCTGATACCTGTGGAAATTCCAGGACAATAAATACGCATTATCGAGCTTTAGATTTCTCGGCTCTCAAAGAATACCAATGGATTGACTGTAGCGTAAATACCCTGATCAATGCTTTACTCATCAAAACGCTTTCTTCGCACTACGTTTCGACACTATACATCGGGGTCGTTTTCCGTTAGTACTCGAGGCTTGCTAGAGGCTGTCAGATAATATAAAATAGACATTCATGGCTGCCATCATCTTGAGTTTCATTGGCTGAGTCCTGACTCCATTCGGAGCTCACTGCTCAGAGCGTTAAATTCCCAAAACGGAGTAAGGTAGACATCGTGTACATGCATTCATACATCCATCCCCGGTTTGACAACTAAAGTAGCAGTGGCCATTAACAGGCGTCAATACAACATAGTATTGCCCTTATGAGGAACAGCATATATATATATAAAAATACAGCAAAAGGTCGTATTACATTGATCCAGCGTTCGAAATCATTCAAGCAAACTCGTGGGTTACCTTACTTAGCAGCGTTTGGAATACTATCCCGGCTAGGGCGGGGACGGACCTGCTCAGAAGAGAGAAAGTCAGGTTCAGACAAAAGTTTGCAATTAATTCGCTTACATCAAGAAGTGTCCGCCTCATCACAATATCCTCTATGCTTTTTGATGCTGATTTAGGACGGGGCTGGGGGACCGGTTGGACAACAGCAAACGAGAGAGGGGCTACCTCATCAAGTGCCGACAGCCCACTCATAGAGCTGGGACTAGGTGACGATTCCCTCTCCAATTCGTCCGCGTTTCCATGCCCGTGCCCTGACAGAGAAGATGGAGGGGTGACTAGGCTGTGGTCTGTTATTATCTTGGACGGTGTTTCCCGTAATGAAGAACGTGCCGGACGGTGTGGGATTGGTGTTGCCACGAGAGGCGGAGAAGCTATGGCGGGAGCCGTAGGCTTGATACCGAACATATCGTCGAAAGGACCATCACCAGGGCTAACAGGACTCGGAGGAGCGTAATGGCCAGTAGCCGATGCTTCTGTCTTCCTCTGTTCAACGGGCTGGCTGGTCAAGTCGATGTCTTCATATACACTGGCATTATCGTTGGGAAGAGGCAAACTTGGGGGATAGATTGAAGGGCTCGACTGAGCAAATGAAGGTCGAGATTGCAGGGAAGGCCGGGCCTGGTGGACCGGTGGACTATTAGTAGTAACCGCAAGGCCAATTGGATTATCCTCCCGGTGGCCGGGGTATAGATAATCATCGAACGGACTGATACGCGTCGCTTCCATGAGACCCAGAGAATTAGAAGGAACAGTATCTCTAGGTGCGCGAAGGTCGTCATTCCGAGCAACGCTGTCCTCGACAGTGAAAAACGGGCGAGCCGTATGAGGGGATGACGTTTCGAAATGGTAGTAGTTATCATTCGGATTAAGGGAACGCATCGCAGGTGCGTCGCTGGGGCTTTCGAGCCCTGTGTCGGGAGCAGGTAGGCGTTTTTGGATGTTGTCGATCCATTGGTGCCTCCTAGCATTTCTCCTGCGTCTGCGGCGACAGATTAAGAATGAGCAAATAGCCAGTGCACTGGCCAATATCCCAACAACTGTGAAAACTCCTGCTACCGCCCCTTCATTATGGAGGAATCTACGATGGTAGGTTAGATGAGCAAGTAGTAAACACGGACAAAGAAAAAAATTCACGATTTGTCGCTAGTGCCTTCTACAGCTGCGTTTGTCGGATTGGCCAAAATTGAGGTCCATGTTGTAAGGGCACCATTGGCTTCTGTGCTCGTAGAAACAAATGTGACCAAGGCTGGGAAAGAAACTTGGGTATGTCCGCTTGATACCGTGGTAATCCCAACAGGAGTTGATAAAGTAGAAGCAGGACCTTCTGTTATGGTACCCGTCACCGTTGAGCTTGGAGAAGTAACTACACGAACTGCACAGTGCCAGTGCCATGAACAAGAAAATCAGGATAGAAAGTATCATTTAGAATCAATGATTAGTACAAGTTCATATTGCGTACCTGAAGTAGATCCAGCCTTACTCGGAGTACCTTGAACACCATCCGCGTTAGAGGTAGAGCTTGAACCTTTGCTTAAATTATTAGAAGAAACCGGGAGGGTGTTCGAAGGGATAAGAATACCGTTAGCACTCGCTTTGGGTGAACTGGTGGAGTCACCGGGATTAGCGCTGGTGGTAGCTCCTGCTTGGGTCTTTGAAGTTGTGCTAGCAGCCGGTGATGAGGACGAATCGCCGACGTCAGTACGGCCTTGTGTGCTCGAAACAGAGGAAGACGAGCTGTGGGTGCTACTACTACTAGCAATACTACTGCTGTTAGTACTCCCCGAAGTTGGGTCCGAGTCGTCGCCAGTTCCAGGTGAATGAGAAGCGGAAGGGGGAGCAGGCATACTGCATATGTGAAATCTCCCTCAGTTTTATTCAATGGCAGTGGTAGTTAAGAGATACTTACGTAGATCCAGAGGTTGATATTTCAGTAGTTGATGAAGAAGTCAGGGTACTATTAGATGTGGCAGCTTGGGGTGACGAAGATGCGGGTGACGCTACTACAAACGCGGACGATTGACCTCCAGTAGCAGAAGCGGGGGGCAAAGCTGATGTTACTGATGACTGATTCACTGAGGAGACGTCTGGGGCTACTACAGACGCGGAGGATTGGTTGGAACTGGGAAAATGCTGAAAAGAAGAGATCAAGTACACCAACCAAGTCGATCGAGGATAGATACTCACTATCGAGCTCGAGTTCGAAATGAGAGGAGTACTAGATATTAATTCTACGGGACAACATGTGAATCAGCAATCGTCTTGGTATTATACTCGGGGAAGGTGCTGGCAGCGCCTTAACAGCGCTGATCGAACTAGACTAGAAATGGATGACGAAGGATGAGTGGTACTTACTTGATTTCGAGGAAGCTACACCCATCCTGGCTCTCAAAGTCCCAATCCACTAACCATGACCACTCAGCTTGCGAGAGTAAGAGTTTGAGCTGTGAGGTGGGAGGTAGGGATTCTAAATTGCCTTGGTTTTAGGTCCCATACGTGTCAGAACCTGCGGCCATGCGGCAAAATCTCGAGAGATAGCACGGGGAACCATGGAGTCAGTTGATAAGCAGGTGTTCTCACTGCTATATGATAGCCAGTTGGTTCACGAGGAGCCATGTAAACAAAACATATGGATAGGTCAAAAAGAAAGCTCTGAGAAACCCAAGTCGGGACCATGTGAATTGTGATCAACATATGGGATTTATGATTAAGAAGTCCCAAAAACTCTAGTCTTTGCGAAGAAACGGCGAGAAGTCATAAGGAATGGGTCCGTAAATTGATTGATACATACAATATTATCCTGTAGATGAGACAACCATTATGCAAATGTAAGGTCTATAGACAGTATATGAATAGCGGAAGGAATGTGCTGCGGTCCTTGTCAGCAGGCAAACTTGCACGAAGCGAAATGTCACGTACACATGCGTAAAAATGCAATGGTGTGAGTAGCAGACGACTGTCGAGTCTGGATAGAAAATAAAGCGCATAAGAATAGTCGACAATCGAGATGGGGGTAGGGATAATGCAGAGTTGATGGTAGGCTGAAACGGCGTGAGAACTTATCATTAATTGGAGTGCGAATGGGAAGAACGGTCGTTGCACATACGATAGACAGATAGCGGCTTCTCAACAACACCTCGCCCGGGAATCCAGCCTTTCATCTTCAGTTTCACGGTTCCCTTTCTCGGCCTCCCACTCAAGCTCCCAAAACTAAGTCGGCTTGAGCTATTCACTCTGCGTAAAGCTCTGTCACCATAACTGACACCACTACCAGCCTTCTCGGGATCTAGTATACCGGATTCTATAGAAAGTAAGATGGACCGAGCGGCTAACAAGAATGGCGCTTCAACGTTATCCCCTGTTAATGAAGAAGCTTCAAGAAAATGGACATCTAGAAATCTGTGATTAGGTATGTTCGTTTTGTCATTATGTAACGCACCATTCTCAGCAGCCCATCTACTAGCCTCTGTCCATTCCACCTCTCGTTCGTCTTCGCGGTCGGCCTTGTTTCCGACAAGAACCACAACTAGATTAGGACTCGCTAGAGCTCGTGCATCGGCCAGCCACCGGGATAGCTTGGAAAATGATTCCCGGCTTGATGGGAAGAAAAGAAGATAAGGCTCAGAATAACGCAAGCACTGAAGAATGACGGACTTTGTAATGTCATAGACGAGTATTGCTCCAGCTGCTCCTCTATAATAGCTTCGTGTGACGGAGCTAATGAATGCGTCAGCCATGACTTTCGGGAAAA
Source organism: Rhodocollybia butyracea (assembly GCA_015501585.1). NCBI lineage: Eukaryota > Fungi > Basidiomycota > Agaricomycetes > Agaricales > Omphalotaceae > Rhodocollybia > Rhodocollybia butyracea. Next base: position 580,501 of record JADNRY010000007.1, read on the forward strand.
AGCGCAATAGAACCGCACCGGAATCGTTCTTGTCCAGCAGTGTCCCAAAGCTAGAGGATTGCGAAAGAAGTCAGCTATTGTTTGTAAGATTTGAAGGGTACTCACTTGAAGTTTAATCCGTTTCTCTCCGAGCTTTATCGTCCGACTAGAGAACTCTACTCCGATAGTGTGTTGTGAATGATCTTTGACTGGAGACGTCGAGTTAATTGCTGTAGGGAAAGTATGATGACTGGACACAGACAAGAGTTGTGGGTGAACTGATGCAAAAGACAGGACTTTCCCGTTCCTGCTTCGCCTTAAGATAAAAGTCAGTGGTTGTAAAGCCGCCGCTCAAGAACAAGCCAACCAATGATAATGTATTTCATGAGAAAATCTGCAGTGAATTATGGTTTCAACTTGATTGTTTTACATTGCGAGACGCATACCATAGGTTTCCAATAGCTCTGTAGCATCTTCCCAGTCGTTCACAGCCATGATGATAGTGGTTAGAGAAACAAGTGTGACGTCGTTTCCATCAAGTCACGCCGCTGCTACACTAATGACTATCTACCACCCTTTCCATGGCACCCAAATATCAACTACTTCCTTGCCTTGCTTAACATCAGAATCCACAACGTAAAACCAGGGATAAGCAGCGGCAATGAGGCATGCGTGCTGGCCAATAATGTCCACTTTATCACCAACTTTCAACTCTTCATTTCCTGCGGGCGTTGTCCTAGTCAATGTACCGTGTTCTTGCGATATTCTACCCAGTTTCCAATCTGTACCAATAACCTCTCCAAAGGTTTGAGATGGCCCAGTGTCTTTGCTGAAAGCAAGAGCGCCGCCATCGACAAGTGCTTCATCTGTCCCTTTAGCTCCTCTGCTGGGATAATACGACGCAACAGTTACTCGGACGCGCTGAGCAACTTTGGAACGATCTATCAGGTTTGTGGATAACTGCTGAAGGTCCAGCATAGGATAATTGCCTTTCATTGAAAAGTAAGTTGAACCGCTGCCCCAAAATAAAAACAAGACGAACCAGCATGCAGCTCCAATGAACCATGCAGCGAAGATGTCAACTTTTCTCTTGCTTCAGCACTAGCTGCGTGTGCGGTTGGTGTGGAGCCTACTGACAACACGAACATTTGACTAGTTGTTTCTACGCCCATCGAGCTCGCTATTTTTATTGCCGACTCGGCCCCCTGGTTGACGCATTGAACTTCAGATGACAGGAAAGACGATGCTTGGTCGAGTGAAGTTGAGGCATATGAGTTTCCGGCATGCGCGTAAAACCCGTAAATCGAGATGGCAGGAGACGTTAGTAAAGCTTTGATCAGGGTTTCAAATGTTGAAGCGCCAACCGACACTCCAGCTCGTCTGGGTAGAGCCATTTAGTCGTTATTTTACCTTTCAAAAGTGACTTACTTCTGGCCACCATCCATCTTCACAAACACTGACCATTTCCGAGGCTTCTCTCGTTTACTTTCGCATTCTTCCAAGAATTTGATTTGATCTGGATGGTCGATAAGTACGCGAATTGTTCCACCTTCTTCTGCAACAAGGTCCCAGAGACTTGACAAGTCTGCGACTTTGTTTGGCGCAATAGGCAGACCGTAGAGAAGCTACAAGTATGTTGTTCAGATGAGTTTCTTACGTGCGGATAAAGGTCAACTGACATCTTTCACAGTGCCGTCTGTGAATAGCCCTTCGCGAAAAACTTCCCAGGCCTCCATTAGTGTAGAAACTACAACGGCACTCGTTCTGTCTGCGCTTGAAATCATCTGAAGACGCGTTCCATCCGCCGTCTAGTGAGATCTGAGTGCGCGAAGTGAAAGTTTTTGATTATTCATACCTTGTGCGTCTTGAGATGCGCTCTAAATCCAGTGCCCCACTCTTTTGCTTTCGCGTGCATGGCTGCACAGTTATCTGCAAATATCTTACGATCGATAATCATCGCGGGGGTCCTGAGACTGTCAAGACTTTGACCGATAAACTCTTGAACAAGAGCATCCTTTGAAGGACGAGTTGTAAAGTCATATGGAGTTTGTGTTTGCTGCATGAAGTCGGGAACAAGAAGCAAAGAAATAGGTCATGAGTCGTTTCACCCGGTATTTTAATTTTATTTCGCATAGTTTGTTCTTCCATTTTTACACTTTCACGATGCGTAGCCACAAAGCATCAGCAAGCTGCAATGGCTTCAATCTCAACATCGACATCATTTGGTAGTTTTCCCGCTTGAATACACGTTCTGGCGGGTTTGGGATTGGGAAGTGTCTCCAGAAGAAAACTTGAGTTCTATAAACACAGCGGGTAAGAAAATCGCAACTACCTTTTCATATATCTCGTTCATCGCTGTGAAGTTGTCCATGTTTTTCAGATATACGTTCACCTTGACCACCTTTTCCCAAGATGAGCCAGCAGCTGTAAGAACGTTTTCGAGATTCTTCAGGCATTGGGCAGTGTGCTCCTGGATACCCCCTTCGACAAGTTTTCCGTTCTTATCCACTGGGGTCTGACCACTAAGGAAGATCAAGCCTGGGACCTTCGTGGCATGAGCTGTAGTATGAGTTTAGAGATATATGTGTATTCAAAACATGTATATTCCACTCACAAAGGATACGAGTGAACTGAGAGTTCTCGTCCGAGTTGATGCGTTCGACTGACATGGAGAAAGTGTAAGCCGGGCTCTTGGGGTTTTATCGATGAATAAGAGTTCGATAACCCGGAAGGAGCCGCGGAACCATCTGCGTGGGAAATCAATTCGGATTCAATGCTCCGCTTCGGCTTTCGGATGTACATAAGTTATTGAAAGTACCCCGCTGCCTCAAAGGAGAAACGGAGACCACGGGACTCTATCCAGTCTACAAACCAAATGATTCTTAAAGCATCACGAGGTGGAGGACTTCCAACTGGCTTCCATCATGGAGAAGAATGAGACAGTCCCGACCAGCTATAGTGCCCCTGTAGACTTGGAAGCCTTACCAACATTACTCTCATCCAACACTCGGAAAGAAGAGGATAATGAACGCTATAGCACAGGAACGTTCAACCCTGCAATTGAACGCAGCTTACTCCGCAAATGTGATTGGTTCATTCTCCCTCCTCTGACATTTATGTACCTCTGCAACGCGTTGGATAAGGGAAATGTTGCTAATGCAAAGACTGGTAAATCATCTCGTTTGAATTAGCTCATGCAGATACTCATGTATTCACAGATGGATGGGATACGGTGAGCGAGCTGATATCTTCGCCAGGGACATCATGTAACGAGTTTTTAGGACATTGGTCTTACTGGAGATCAGGTCAGTCTTCTTAATTCAATCCTCCTCGACTAGCCCCTCAATGTTGTGGAAAGTATTTCCGCCTCGTTATGGTTTTCTATGTAAGGTCCGCTTTTTCTCGTCGTAATTTTGTTACAAACGAGCAATTTAGGTCCCATTTTGTTTGTAAGTTGACCTTCCTCGCTTGGGAGTCTTAATTTAACGACCTCAACGCGAAGGTTTGGTACCCCAATATCTATAGCCGTGAAAAAACTTTCAGCTGCTCGCGTCCTTCCGTTAATGATGATAGGCTTCGTGAGTTTCCTGCTACATATGACATTCTCACTCTCACTCTCACCGTTATCTGTGGTAGGGTGCTATGTCAGTAAACCAAATAAAGCTCATCTCAAAGCCTCAACTTGATACTACACAGGTCCTTGTTCACGAGTATTGCCAAGAATTTTTCGCGTCAGTATGCGCCCGTTCTCATTACGAAAAAGCTAAATATAAACATGTTTCATAGAGGTATTCGCCATCCGATGGTTTTTGGGCATATTTGAATCTGCCATGTTGCCGGGGGTCGTGCGTAACGTCTAAGGTTCGCTTTCTTCCATGGTTAAAAGTTTGCACAGGTGTACTACTTGTCTACGTTTTATAAACGTGGAGAGCTTGCTTCTCGTGTGGGGTTGTTTTACGCTGCTGCCTCGATTGCAGGCGCCTTCTCTGGCCTCATCGCCTTTGGAGTTTTCCATATAAACAATCCAAAGCATCGCTCATGGCAATACCTATTCTGGGTTGAAGGTGACTCTTTTAAACGCGCACCGAGGTTGATTAACGTTGATTTACTAACTCGAATACAAACTAATCAGGATCTGGAACCATCGCTTTTGCCCTTTTTGCCTTTTTCTGGCTACCTCGCTCCAGCGATACCTGGTGGATCCTAACAGAGGAAGAGAAATCCCTGGCTCGACGTAGAATTCTGGAAGACTCTTCAGTCGAGATCGATGAAAAGTTCAGTTTCCGAGACGCCTTCAAACCTTTCAAGAATCCACTGTATTGGGTGTGGGCCCTGATCTCAGTATCTTTGGGTTAGTGTTCAATGCTTTCAGTATCTGTGGAGACATCTAATCTTGTCAAGGCGTACCCCTTGCATCTGTCAATAATTTCTTGCCCCAGATCGTTGCAAGCCTGGGACTCTCTACTATAAAAACCAATCTTTACACAGTGGCCCCCAACGTTGTAGGCAAGTGGATAATATCTCAACTTTTACCTGTCTGAATATCGCTCCTTGCAGGCACAGCGGTGTTGTTGGTTTTAACATTCTCGTCCGACTATTTCCGGGAGAGGTCTATACATATAGCTATTCCTCTCGCGGTTACTCTCATCGGATTTGTCCTCCTAGGATGTATAGATCCTATTGCTCACCGCGCTGTCGCGTATTTCGCCTGCTTTCTGTTGACTGCTGGGGCATCGGCGCCGTCGGTATTAGTGGCAACCTGGTACAACAATAATACGCCTCAAGAGTCGAAGAGAGCGGTGGTAACAGCAGTCATGAGTAATTATTCCGATGCGTGCATGTCGGGTACTAGCTAATGTAGTTCCTTCCATAGTTGCATTGGCTAATGCATCCGGCCTCATCTCTACAAATGTTTTCATAGCGAAGGACGCTCCCAAATACGTCCCTGCTTTAGCAACTTCTGGTGAGTTTAGCAGCGTCCACAATTGTCGGCCTGTGTTTACGCTGTCCTTTAGCTGCGTTCGGTGGGCTTTGCTTGATCCTAGTGATATGGTACGTTCTTTTGAACATTTCTACTTCTGCTAACCTCAAAGCGTTACACTGCAGCACCGGAACTTGGATGAGATGGGAGAATAGAAAACGCAACCAGATTCAAGGAATCACCCTCACTGCTCGTGATATTCCTACGGAGACTTTGGGTGAAGGGCCTTCAAATCCTGAATTCCGTTACATGTATTAAAGATACGAGCCTGTTTAAGAATGCAATAGTTTGTTGTTTGGCTTGAGGTTAAAAAAGTGGCCGTCTACAAATATAGTAACTAGTACTAGTCTACTGGGTACATACATACAACACAACTATACACGCGCCACCGTGGCAGTCCTACCTAGGCAAGTGCCCAGACACGACCTACGTGGCGCCGCGCGCGATATCTGGCTCCTAGACGGCCCCGCTCTACCGAGTTCACCAATTCTATAAGAACCGCCCATCGGTCGTTCAACAGTTCCTGCTAATTGATCTATGACGGTTTGCCTATGTAACACCCCTGTCGCAACGGTGGCGATGCTATTTATGTCTCAAATGTTTTAAAGATCAATCTGATAATTATTTAAAGTCTCTTTCCTTCCCTTTCTTCCTTGAACCACACCCAGACCAGCGCTCAGGTTTAAGCATAACGCAGGATGTCATTATTTGACAAAGTTCTCCACAAAGCCGAAGAAGGTAGAGTCTTTCGTCTATATTACTACCTAGCTCAGGATCTTATGCTCTCGCAAAAAGGCTTGAAGCGCGCTGAGGATCAGGTAGCTGGCTTCTTAAACCCCGACCACCGCCATGATTCTGCTGCAGAAAAAGCCGAAGATCAGGTTCGAGCTGAGATCAATGCAAGCCATCGATTCGATAGTTTTGCACAAGAAAGGACAAACAATGTTGTCAAGTGGCACGTTGACGGCCACGACTATATGTGGGCTGTATCCGAGATGCTTGACAATGCCAAACAGTGCATCTTTATATTAGACTGGTGGCTCACCCCCGAGCTATACCTCCGCAGGCCCCCAGCCAAACACCCAGAATGGAGGCTGGACAAGGTGCTAAAACGTAAAGCGGAACAAGGAGTCAAAATCTATGTTGTGGTGTACAAAGAGGTTACCGCTACGATGAGCATGGGCTCAAAACACACCAAGGTACCTATCAGATACTGTGCTTGCTCTTGGTCGCTTTACTAACACTTAACATAGGCTGCACTCGAACATCTCAACCCACCTGGCACCCACCAAATTCAATGCATGAGACACCCTGATCATATCGGTGCTAAAGACACCGTTGAGTTTTGGAGTCATCACGAAAAGGTCGTTGTAGTTGACAATCATTACGCCTGCATCGGCGGTCTGGATTTATGTTTCGGAAGGTACTAGCCTCGGTATTTTGTCTGTCCGATATCTTACTTTTTTGTAGATGGGATACCCACTCTCATCCGCTTTCAGGCAAGTTGACTCTTTTCGATTTGTAGCTTTGTAGCTAAACTGACCAATCTGTCCATCCAGACGTTCACCCCACGCACTGGTACAAAACTCTTTTCCCAGGCCAGGATTATAATAACGCACGAATCATGGATTTTCAAACCGTTGACAACTATGCTAGTAACCAGCTCAATATTCTGGAGAGTGCAAGGATGCCTTGGCATGATGTTAGTCTCAGCAATGATTGCCTCCCGTGAAATTTCATTTATCGAACGGCCATAGAACCATATGACCCTGTCGGGTCCCGTCGTGCTCGACATTGTACAGCATTTTGTCGAGCGATGGAATGAAATCAAGAAGAGAAAATATCGTCAAGACTCGTTAGTGGTATTTTTCTTTCTTCAGATCGAGAGCTCAATCGATTCACTGACAGTGCGTTCGATTGGCTCGCATTTCCTCACAATGTCCAATCCGCGCCTAACGAACCCATTGCCCGTCATCCTCACCGAGAGGCATTCCATAAGATGGGAAGGGCGTACAAACAAAGGTGGCATGACTGGATGGGACAAAGTAAGCGGTCCGTGGTGGTGGTCTTGGATGTTGACAGTGATGCCCTACAGGCCCCGAAGAAGAACCAGATGATTCTGAGGAGGGAACGTATTATCGTGCTCCAATGCCAGCGACAATGAAGGTCCAGGTTGTCCGTAGCGTGTGCGACTGGAGCCACGGTGTTCTTACCGAACATAGTGTCCAGAATGCTTGTGAGTATCTCTCTGATATGGTATCTGGCACTGGTAAATGAAGTCTGCTAATGTTTGTCCCGAAATAGACATCCAGTTAATCAACGAATCTCGCCATTACATTTACATCGAGAATCAATTTTTGTAAGCCCTCATGCAAATTTATGATTTTGGTAACCAGCTAATCTAACATTTACAAAGCATTTCTGCGACGCACAAAGGCGATGTCGTCACGAATCAGATCGCAGGTGCTCTCGCTCAGAGGATTATCAGGGCCGCAAGAGATGGACAAAATTTCAAGGTGTGTTGTCGACGGGTAATCATAAACGAATACGAACCAAATGACCTTCATCTAGGTTGTCGTTGTTATACCTGAGGTCCCCGCGTTTTCGGGGAACATTAAAGATGAATCATCGCTCAAGACGATTATGGCTGCCCAGTATCGCACGATCAACCGTGGCGGGCATAGCATCTACGAAGTCGTAAGGAAAGCGGGTTACGAGCCAATGGAATACATCAGATTCTATCATTTGAGGGCGTACGATAGAATTAACGCACCCCAACGTGAGTGGAAGATTTATGCAAACGTTGCGTAGTTTTGCTCACATTCCGTACAGCATCCTACCTCGAACGCATCCAAGAACAGTCTGGAACTTCCTTTCACCAAGCTCAAGTCGCTCTTGCTCGCCAATGGCTTGGCGACAGTGGCCCAGCAAAGGTGACGATCAAGAGCCCCGAAGTCTCTAAGGAAGGTGTTGTTATCACCGAGAAAACACCCGTCAAAGAAGAAGCTATTGATGTTCCAGCCACTGAAGAAGAGGCGCGGGAGATCATCGCGAAATATGAACGTGCTGCGGAGGCAGTAAGAGGAGACGAGAAAGTAGCAGATAATGTTGTGCAGCACATGCTGGAAGACAAGACAGACTTGCTACAAGAGAAGTGGTTAGGAAGTGAGCAGGAGGAGTTGGATGCGTGAGTTACTAAATCTGACATGAATTTGAAGTTGACCAAATCCTATTCATACAGATATGTATCGGAGTTGGTGTACATCCATTCAAAGGTGATGATTGTAGATGACAAGAGAGTCATTGTGAGTGCATCCATTACTTCGTGTTGTCTTCAGCTCAATCCTATGTAGATGGGTTCTGCAAACTTGAATGATAGGAGTCAAAAGGTAACGTTTACGTGATCTCTCATTTTCTTCTCATACCAAAGTTCATACCACAGGGAGATGGAGACTCTGAAATCGCCCTCGTTGTTGAAGACACGGACCTTGTGCCTTCTATGATGGACGGAAAACCTTACATGGCCGCCAGGTTTGCGACGTCCTTGAGGAGACAATTGTATAAAGGTATGTGACTTCCATGGCTGTCACAATGATAAGAGCTGAAATCTCCACTTACCCAGAGCATCTCGGTCTCATCCCCCCTCAAGATGCCGATATGGATGACGACCATCCAACGGCGTACATGCGACCCGCTCCATACCCCAACCCCGACCGATTGGAATCATCAGAAGACCAAATGGTCGCGGACCCACTTTCAAAACAAACCGTTGACTTGTGGACTGACACTGCCCGTAAGAACAGAGACATCTTCACAGAAGTGTTCAGGCCTATTCCCACCAATTTGGTTAGGGATTGGAATGCTTATGACGTGAGTGTCATCTAATTTGCAAGTACTGGTTCTGAACGCTTGATTTTTTTTCGTAGCGATACGTGCCCAAAAACAAAACAGGGCATGTCGTACCTGAGATTCCTCTTTCTCGAGTCAAAGATAGGCTTTCAAAGGTCAAGGGTGCGTTGGTGGAGGCGCCAATTGTAAGTTCTTTGCATCTACCCCTATTCATGAGTACTGACGATGCTTTGATCTCGTAGGACTTCCTTATTGACGACAAAGGGTTTGTCGAAGGGATTGATTGGGTCGGACTGAACCCCACCTTGCCGATTTACCTCTAAAGCTCGTTATGCTGATATTTAGTGAGTAGACTCTAAAGTTGTAGAATCTAAAGTTGTAGTTGTACATCTTAACCATATAAATCATACTACTGTAATTTATTTGCTCAAATGTCATGATCTGTTTGAAGCTAAAGAAAATAATAGTTGACCAAACTACGTACGCTAAATTTACAACGTTCTTCAATTTTTATGCATCAGAAAGGAGTGGAAGTCAAAGTGGGAAAACTTGACAAAGTTATAGGAATCCAAGAAGGAAGTGAGAGAATAATCGATCGATAGAAATGATGAAATCAAATAAACGAAATCCAACTACATAAAAGAAAACGTTGGAGCCGCAAGTACTGGGGTGCTGTGGATGGTATTACAGTGTGAAAGGGCTACTGTTGGAATAGATGAGTAAGAATAAGATACTTTGGAATGCAAAGTTATGCTGCGGATTGAAACGAGTGTCAAGATGAGAAAGACTCAAGAACGCGGTGCTATGGAACGAGTTGTCCATCAAGATATCCCATAGTCCGCTGCTGCCCAGGAAATATACTCTGAAAATTCTCCACGGCATCCGAGACATCATCATCACTATTATTAAGCTCAACTTCGTCCTGCCGTGACTCCGCCTCGGTGAACTCCTTGCCTTCAAGCAACGCTAGCGCAGTCTCCAAAAACCACGTATTTTGTTTGATGAAATGGACAACGATGGTGCCTCCGACTCTTTTGCCCTCGTAACGGGCGTTTCGACCTTCACGGTTTGCCCATGCGCGCGCGACTGAATTTTCAGTTGAGCTGGTGGAGAGTGATGAAGAGGATGAAGTATCTTGTCGTACTAAACTCATTTCCGCGCCTTCAACCAGAGCTTCAATGCTCTGGAGGGTGGTGAGGTCGGGAACTGGGGGAGTATAACGAACGTGGAATGTTGAGACGCTGGAATATGCCCAAGCAGACGGCGTGCGGCCATACGGAGTGAGAAGTTCCTCTACATCAAAATGCTCAGAAGATGACGGTAGAAGAGAAGACGATGCTTCCGGATCCCGCGAGGGTGATGAGGGTGAAGTTGAAAAAAACACCAGGATTGAATATACGCCCCAGAGCAGATGACATGTGTTTCTGGATCCGGCGAACCTCCGAGGGAAAAAGGAAACCATGGCCATACCTGAAGCAAGAGTGTGAGTCTCAAGTTATCAAAGAAGATAGAAAACGTACACAGTTCCTGCCCTAGGATGGTCGTATATCCAACATCGTTCGCTGACCCAGCGGATTTTATCGGCTTGTGGATGCATTTTCATCCATTTAGCAGTTTGCTTGTCCTCCGCACCCCATGCCAAGTCCTTGACTGATGGATCTCTCGCAACCCAGTCAACCAAACTCCAGCTCAGTGCATAGAGTTCACCGGCCATAAATCGATGTAATCGGTTTGTTACCAGGTAGCCCCAGTAGATGAGGGGATCTTGTTCCTGAAAGGTGGAGTACGTGGTCGGGATGTTGAATAGCTTGCGATACGAGTTATTGTGGCGCGGAATACCGGAACTATGACTAGTACTGGTTTCGGACCGACGGTGGATAGGACGGTGTGGAGATATAGGTGTATTCGTAGGGGGAGGCTTGGCATGCATTTCTAGGCGTAGCCTTGCCTCGAGCTCGGCGAGCATAACAAATGCGTCATCATCGACTTTTACTACAAAGTCAGGCCGTACCCAGGGCTGTGGGAGGGGAGAAGAGAGATCTTGCCATGCGTAGGAGGGATCATGGGAAGCCAGAGGAAGAGGGAGTTTTGAAGCGTTGGAATATGAAAAAATAGGAGGAGGAACAGAGGATTTGACGTAAACCGGTGGTACCCACGCGTTGATAGAAGCCCAAGAGAAGTAAGTATGGGATTTTCCGTCATTCATGTTTTCAGAGACGGGAAGTATTATGATGTCATTGTATTCTTGGGAGAAGTTAGCAGGCTGCGTAAGGAACGGAGGAAATACAAACCTTCCATCTCGAGTTGGATCCGTCTCTCCCAGTCTTTGCGGGGCTGTCCGAGAATAAACCGGACAATTGTGCGTGAAGTCCCTGCGCCGTCATCGCCTACTCCTGCGCCATCCCGGCTGCGAGGATGAGAGGCCCAAGTGGAACGCACGAGAGCGCGGCGTTCGAAAGAGGAGTCTGTTGAAAAAACACCAACAAACAAGCCTGCGGGGGGAAGGGTATCTAGTTCATCATGTGGAAATGGCGGAGTTGTCATTTCCATAGAATAATTGTGGTAAGGATCATGGTATAATGACGGATTAGCAGGGTCTGGCGGTGAATTCATATAGGGCATTGAGCAATATGCTCTCCAAGGCAAAGGCTCCTTGTCGGGATTAAGTATGTACATTAGGAAGAGGGTGAGGAAGATGGCGAATAAAGAGAGGATGATCAGGGATAGAACCTGTAGTAAGGAATTAGAACAAAAAATTTACGGAAATATATAGAAAAGCATACAATGGTAATTGGCTGTCTGGGAAACAGTGGATGGCGAACAATTCGTTTGGCCCATCGTTTTGTGAAGCGCCAAGTACGCCCGTCTCTTCGTCTGCTCCTGCGTGAAATATGCCACCATGACCGTCGTTCCTGTCTCCACGGGTTTCGATTTCTTAGCAGCGCGGCAGGCTCGCTGTCGGTGTCGGAAGTTGTAGACACTAGTGGCTGAGAATTGACCAGAAATTGAGGCAAAGGAGAGCCTGAACGCGAAGGAACTGGCGTCGAAGTTGCGCTGGAATTAACGGAAGAATGGCCGGAAGGAACAGGAGGAATAAGAAAATGCGAGCGTCTTGACTGGAATCTGTTAACCATCGCCTCCGACTCTGACGACGAGCTGTCATACTCGTAGGAGACCCGGCCTCTGTCGGAAAGCTCAACGGAATGTGGCATTGGCCCCGGAAATTATAGCGAAATTACAAGATAGCAGACAGAAGATAAGAAAGAGGAAAATCTTGGAAGCCTTATGCGCTTATGTGAGCAGGAGGCATCAGATTCCTTCCCGACGGTGGGCGCTTCAATTTCAAATGGCTTTGTATCCACACAGCTTTTTTCAACAAACAAAGTGGGATTTCGTTGAAACAAAATTCTTGCAAAGTAATTTCTGAGCCGAAGACCATCATTTGATGCCCTATCTCGTTGGATTACCTGCATCTGTGACTGCTGAGCCTCAGAATTATTAGTTATCGAAGGAGGCGAATTCGAGGCTGTATTTCATCAAAAGCATCCACAAGCAACCACAAGCTCAACCAGGTTCTTTGAGATACCGAACACGCCATCAACTCGACGCCAATACTTTCTTAACTCGGCGCTGTCAAAAATTATTATCATTTATTTAGTGCAACCCATCAGCATAAACTTTCCAACTAGGTCGTTCCTTGACTGCATCCCAATACACAGCCAACTTGGTCAGTACTAGAGGCTGTTCTACACCAATGTGCTTGACCAGTTTCTCGATAGCAACAGCGCTCGTGTCATTATACGTTCCACCTGCGAGGCTGATGACCCTTGTGAGCCAAGCAGTCAAATGCGGATCAGCCAGCGAGTATTGCTCTCCTGCAAATCAACAGTCAACAACGTGATGAAGTTAAATTATAAGTGCTCACCAAGTGCATAGGGACCGATAATCTCCTCATTCAGCTGATTCAGGACACGCACCAACCCCACCTCCCAAGAAGCCTTTGCCACCTTGAAGTACTCCGTAAAGTACTCTGCGCTTTGTGCACTTTCAGGTACCTTAGCATTCTCATACACCTCGAGTAAAACTTGTGCAGCATCTTTCTTGGCACCCCAAAAACTGGTTACTTTTTCAGATGCGCGAATATTGCCTGCTTGGGCCTCAGAGATGTAATGCGAGAGCGCGTCGACCTTGCCTTTCATCACTGGGCTTAATGCGTCTCCGAGTGCCCGGAGAGAAACATTGTCCCTGGCGTTCACGTACAGCAGATTGTTAGGGTCAGCGTCCTCGGAATGAAGAAGTTCGTCGACTATGCGTTTGTACGTCGATGAAAGCACTACAGTAGCTGGAGCAAGAGCCGGCATAGGGGCTTCCGAGGTTGAATTGGTGGTTGATAGATGTGACCGTGATTTATCTAGAAATTCGATGATGGTCTAGATATGTATTAGCGTTGTTTTGTACACAGCTCAAATTTGAATACCTTTGTGTCAGTCAGAGCCTTGTAACGACTAGCGACATGCTCTGATAGCGTCTTTTCCAAAGGAACGACCAAGGTCGGTACAGTAGCTGTCACCGAGTGTCATTGATCATGATAACTCCCCAATGGACCTGGAGCTACCTTTCGAATTGAGACGAAGAAACGAGGGCGCATAGTTCTCGGCTTTGACTATTGTCCTACGCATTCAGCACGATGATAAGAGATCGCCACCCCACGCACCAAGGTCGACCTCTTTGAGATCAACATCATCCTTGCCGTACCCTTTCTCCTCTCTGAACAAGTTTAATAAAGATTTTTAGATCGAACTAGAAACTTACAGAGCTATGAGGGCTGCAGATGACCAGATTGAAGAACTGTTGTAATATAACACGGCTTTAGGAATCGACATGGTGGTTAGGACAGAACAAGTTGAAATGACGTAGGTAAATCGTGAGAATCTTAAGTGAATCGCGACTTACTTTCTGTTTCTTTCTGAAAGCTAATTTTCTGAACATAGTGTATGATCTCGTACAAACTGCATAGACAACTGGAATTCCAAGTTGCACGTTGAAAGAAATATCAAAGAAGACAAAGTGTCACGACCGCGTAACACATAGGGCACGAGGTGTTACTTGTCACCTTCTCGAAAGTTCTTCAGTCTTTTTATTTCATTAGTCTCAGCGCTCGTCACATTTCTCTTGACTCAAAACCATGTCCATCCGGTAAGCTTATCTCCTCAACTAACAGTATTCTGGAACTTCACACCTTTTCCAGACATGAGTACTATGAAAGCGACGAGCGTACTACTGTTTCAATCTTCGATCGCGGCGCAGACCCTGCTAAAGTTTCCATCAAGTTCGAACCTCGCAAAGTACATCTCTTCACTGGGTTCTACTGTGACGACCATCGCTTATCCTCTTTTGTTCAAGGTGACTTACACTCATGGGGACAAGAATCTTGTTTTGGAGCCATTGAAGGGCCAGATCAGTCCAGATGCTTGTGAATATACTGTTGGAAAGGTTAAAGTCGAGCTTCGTCTGATCAAGGTCGCACAAGGACGCTGGGGAGGTCTCATCGGCGATAGTCCAGATCGTAAGTCTTGTGTGTGCGATCTGAGCGATCTTTTCTTTTGACGTCAACATCTAGCCTTGGCCAACTCTGCTAGTACTTCCACCCCCACGCCACTCAGACAAAAAAAGAACTGGGATTCGCTTACGACAGACATACTCGCGGCTGAAAAGGAAAAATCGATGGAAGAGGATCCCAACGTCGGCGGTGATAGTGCAGTGAACCCATTCTTCCAGAAAATCTTTGCCGATGCCGACGAGGATACTAAACGCGCGATGATGAAGAGCTATTCTGAGAGTGGTGGAACTACTCTGAGTACAAACTGGGACGAAGTCAAGAAGGGTACGGTGGAAGTCAAGCCCCCAGAGGGCCAAGAGTGGAAGAAATGTTTGTCGGTTTTTTCTTGATCTTTTTAGCATACTTATCATATCGACTGCAGGGTCATAAATGCGGTACAATGGTCGAGAGGTCTAAATGCTTTGCTTGTTTTCTTGTAGTGCTGTTGTGCAGGCATATAATCTACTGTGGTTCAGACCCGAATATTTACAAGTAATAATATACCTGAATTGATAAAGAGGCTAGGCTTTGATCACAAGTTCAATTCGCTTATCAGTGCAACAAATCGCTTCACTTGGCCAGCAACTCGATTCCCAATTTTTCCAATCTAAAGCCACAAACTTTGTTAGCGACTCGCATGTCTAGACTGACACTCATTGTTGCGGCTACCACAACGAATGGAATCGGCAAAGGGGGCCGATTGCCCTGGAAGCTTCCAAAAGAGATGGAGTATTTCGCTCGTGTAACCTCGAATGCCCCGCCAGACCAGCAGAACGCGGTGATTATGGGTAGACACACCTGGGAAAGCATACCAGAAAAGTTTCGGCCACTAAAGAATAGGCTGAATGTTGTTGTCAGTCGAAAAGAAGGCTATAATTTGCAAGTCGTATCATTTTTAGAGGTTTATATATCGTCGTGCTGAAAGTTTTTTTTCTCTGCAGCGGCGACAATGTGGATGTTCACGTTCATCGAGACCTTGCATCGGCCATGGAACTACTTCGAAGCCAAACTGATCCTCATGTTCACCGAACATTTCTCATTGGCGGGGCCATGATGTACTCGTCCAGTCTTCAGCTTCCAAAAACTTCACCAATTGCATACGTGGACCGAGTGTTGCTTACTCGCATAGTAGCGCCTCCGTTTGATCATTGTGATGTTTTCATGCCGGATTTCCTTGGAGAATGGATTGGAGCTCCAGATTTTAACGGCTGGAAGCTGGCTTCGCAAGAGGAACACAGCGGCTGGGTTGGATTCCAAGTTCCCGAGGGTGTTCAGGAGGAAAACGGTGTACAATACGAGTTCCAACTATGGGTTCGCGATGCGTAAACTTTTGTTTTCGTCTCTTTTTTTCATCTCTGTATATCCCGTATATCCCTTCTATTGCCCGCGTATGTTGTATCATAGGACCCGTAGCGCAGCAGCAAATGGACATTTCTACCCTTGCCGCTATATAACGATATATACTTAGTATTACTATTGGGATTTCTTGGAGGTGGACATCCACGCACCTGCTTGTGTTTTGCATTTTTGGAACAGATAACGTAGACTCTTCCTTTTCGTCTCACAATACTACATCCATCGCACATCACTTTGACCGATGACCGTACTTTCATTCCGCGTGTAAATTGAGGCACTGTGACGACTGCGTGGCCATGAATATGAGAAAGCT
The DNA here is from genome assembly GCA_015501585.1 of Rhodocollybia butyracea. Lineage (NCBI taxonomy): Eukaryota > Fungi > Basidiomycota > Agaricomycetes > Agaricales > Omphalotaceae > Rhodocollybia > Rhodocollybia butyracea. The sequence goes on from JADNRY010000007.1 coordinate 596,578, forward strand.
GTCGAGGCGACGAATAAGAGCTTAAACGGTGCAGTAGAGGCCTGCTAGAGGCGAGCAAAGCGCGGAACATAATAAAGGAAAGAGCAAGTGATGACAAAACCTGTTCGGCATCTTTCTACTTATGTTCTGCATCTCGTCCTGGACACAGTCCAGCTACGACAACAAGCTCGTAATTTTTGTCTTCATATTCGCCGTCTTTGCATTCGTGATAGAAAGCCAGCTCACACAGGTAAGTCTAAATTTATTTTTCGTTGTCACAATCTCATGAGAATCGATCAGTACGTCCAAACGACCTTGAACTATAAACACCCCTTCTTCCTTTTGTGAGCTATCATTTTATCAGGTATATCTGTAGCTTTTCTAATTACATTTCCTAGCTGGATTGTGCATTCGAGTTTCGCAATAAGTTTTCCGATCCATTTGGCCTATCTCAAGCTCGCGACTCCACATTCGTTATCTGCTATTTGGAAAGGTCTCGTCTTTGCAAATGCGCAGCACCTCGACGGCCTCGACGAGAGGTCCATAAAATTTCAAAAGTCTAGATTCATTATCCTCACACTGAAACTCACGGCTCTCATTTCACTTCCTGCATTATTCTGGTCAGTCCTAGGTGCACTACCAATAAGTATCGCTATCTGACACTTCTGTAGGTTCGCGGCAATTGAACTGGCTCCGTAAGACTTCCTGTAAACTCTTTTCTCCGTTCGCTTACACTCTGTTCAATAGCGTAACGGATGTTACTGGTAATTTCTCTACTTCCATAATGCGGTCTCTTATCTAACCCATGGCAGCAATATGGAATACCAACTCGTTCTTTGTCTATCTAATCTCTATAAAGGTCTTTGGACTGAAATTGGAGGGTCGGAAGTTGGGCGCCGTGATCATAGCGACGTGCGGTGTACTAGCAGTGGTTTACGGTGGCACTACCACCTCTGATATATCGAAAGATGTGTCTGTTAACGCCATCCCTATTCCCCAATCACCTAAGCCTCTAATTGGTGATGTACTAACTCTTATAGCATCCATCTGCTACGCAGCATATCTAGTATTTTACAAAAAGTACGCTGCGCTTCCGTCAGCCCCAGAATTCGACGAAGATTACCGACCTTTGTCTGCTTCTGACGACCCAGAGTCTAATGCACTACACGCATCCCATTCGAGGCTCGAAGCAGATCCTGGATTGTCTGATAAAGTCTACCCCCTTCCTTTTGGCCTCTATTCCAATCTTTGGACCTCAGCCATCGGCATATGCACATTCTCTTTTTTTTGGATCATCCCTATCTTGCACTGGACTGGAGTTGAACCTTTCGCTTTCCCTAGTAATATTCACACACTTGGCGCAATTGCAGGCATCGTGTTGACAGGTTGCCTGTTTAACGTTGGGTTTATGGTGATTTTCCCTCTCTATTACCGAAAGAACATTGCCTTACATATTGAGCTATAGATAACTCTTGCATTTTGGGGTCCGATTGTTACGTCCGTCGGTGGTCTCTTGACCATCGTTCTTGTGTTTCTCTCGGATATTCTACTTGGAGCTACAGACTCTTTAACGATATGGGGCGTGGCTGGCTCTGCGACGATCGTTGCAGCATTTGGTGTCATTGCGTACGACATGCTACAGCAAGGTTGATTACTAGTTGCTGTTGAATATCTTGCTACAGTATCCTTGAATAATCTTTACTATCTAGATTATTATTTATATTATATATCAGACTGTAAGCTTTGTACGAAACACGCTTCTGCAGCTGTGGATTCCATCATGGGCGTTCTGGAGTTCTGTAAACTTTACGCCATACCGTCCCGAGTCCCGAACGAGAACTAGTTACGCATCGGGGTCCATGTGTTGCTGAACTATGAACTTCGGAGAAAGATGCTTCGCCGTCTGCAGGCTCAGGAACGAGCGCACGTTGGCTTGTCTCAAATACTCAGGCAAATGTATCTCGCTTATCACCACATGCGATATGCTTTTCTCTCTTCTAGTCTGCCATGAGCTCTGAGCAGAGGAACCAGAGGAAGCCTGTCGTCGCCCTAATTCTCGCTCTAGGTGGTTTCGTCGCTCAAACGCAATTAACTCAGGTATGCGGCGAGCCTTTATTTCGTTGACTTTCTTCATCCTGTTCATCAGTCTGTATCTTAGCACGTCCTCACGGTTTTGGACTATAACCGTCCTTTTTTTGTGTTGTAAGTATGAGTACCGAACTCAAACCAACTAGGTCATCTTATCTGGACTGTTCTCGAAGGTACATCACACAATCGGTGTTCAGCATTTCGCTACTGGTTCATCTGGCTTATCTCGCGTTATCGACGAAAAGCTCCATATCTAGGCTCTGCAAGGGTTTAAAGATTTCCATCACCCGCCAACTGCGCTCAAGATGGCCTGGCCCTTCCATGCAAGCACAGTTCCCGTACGGCAGATTTGTTGTGGTTACTTTCGTTTTGACCCTGTCATTTACGATTCCGACGATGCTTTGGTGTATCGGGATCTCCCTTTCCTCGTGAGTTCCAGTATTGGGCGGTATTGAAAGATCTATAGCTAATGTACGCTTATGGAAAGTGCAAGTGATGTTACAGGCAAGTTACGCCACACCGTGACTTGCTTTCGAGTGTCTGCTCACACGACCTAAAAAAAGTTCTCTGGAATGCCAATCCTTTCTTCACCTTCTTATTCTCAGTGACGATCCTAGGTGGTAAATATCAGCATAGAAAGTTTGCTTCTGTTGTTCTCGCCATCGCTGGCGTTGCCCTGGTGGTATACGGAGGAAGCGCCTCCAGTGACAGCCCAGTAACTGGAATTCCATCCCGTACAGCTGGCAATATCCTCGCCCTTTTGGCAGCTGTTACATATGCTGGCTATCAGCTCCTCTATGATGCATTCACAGACCTCCCTTCTCAGAGTCTTCTAGATCTTTCTGAATCAACACCTTTGACAGAGGAGCACAAAGCTGCTATCTACCCTTGCCCTTATGGACTAGAGTCAAGTTTCTGGACATCCATGATTGGCTTGTGCACGTTATCCTGCCTGTGGATTGCTTTTCCTATTCTAAACTATTTTGGCTTTGAAGAATTCAGACCCCCTTCTGATCTTTGGACTATACTAATGATCTTCGGTGCAGCTGGTTCCGCAGCTGCATTCATGACTGGGACCATGGTGAGCCACAGAGCTGTGTAAATCCCAAAATCTGATGAATTTCTGCAGATGCTGTTGGTTTCCTGGGGAGCTATAATGACATCTGTTACAACGCTGTTGACCATAGTCTTAGTATTCATAACCGACCTCATGCTGGGAGCTACGATCACCATTTGGAGTATATTTGGATCGCTCGCGATCGTCTCAGCATTTGGGATACTCGTATTTGCCGATTCTGTGGAGTCATCATCTACTTCTCACCAAGAATCGAATGCTTTATTGTAATGTATCCCGAA